>OZ017741.1:196271435-196871435 GCA_963969285.1 Odontomyia ornata
GATGACAAGATTATAATAAATAATAAACGCCCATGAGAGTAACCATTCGATGTTTCCATTCAATTACCTATTGAATTATCAGGAGTTAACACTGGTATAACAAAGGTAGCAATTTTTATGGGTTTTAATTTTCTATCTGCTTGTGAATCTGATGGGCAAATAAATATAGGGCGGTCCAACCAAAACGCACGATGTTAATTGTAAATAGAATAAAAAGTTTTCAGAGAATTATGTTGTTATTTTTTATTATAATAGAAAGATCTATGACAATTTTGTGTAAGATAAAATATCGCCCGAGTGCTCGCCACGACTACGGTGCAACATTTCTACCCGATGGTCCATATTTTCAATAACTCTGATACATAATTGAATTCAATGCCGTTAATGTGCTGAGTTATCTCATCCTTTAGCTCTTGAATTGTTCTGGACTTATTGACGTACTTTTTTTTAATATCCCCAGAGAAAGAAGTCCAACGGTGTCAAATCACATGATCGAGGTGGCCAATTACGTTGCCACAACGTGAGATAACACGGTTATTGAATTTCTCGCACAAAAGAGCCATTGTTTCGTTGGCTGTGTGGCAAGTGGCGCCATCATGTTGGAACCACATATCGTCCTGGTCCATAACCTCAATTTCTGGCCACAAAAAGTCCGTTATCATCTCGCAATACCAAACACCATTCCCGGTAAGGGCTTGGCCGTCCTCAAGTTCTAAGAAGTAAGGCCCGATGACGCCGCCAGCCCATAAGCTGAACCAAACAGTCACTCCTTGTAGATGCATCGGCTTTTCAACAATCACTCGTGGATTCTCATTTGCCCAAATGTGGCAATTCTGCTTGTTAACGAATCCACTGAGGTGACAGTGTGCCTCGTCGCTGAATATGATTTACTTTGTGAAGTCACCATTCCCTTCTGTCTGTTCAACCAACCATCGGTGTATTGCCGACGCTTGAAATGGTCAGTAGTCTTGAGTCAATTGGACCTTGTAAGTGTGTAAATTCAAATTCAAAGTAAACGCTCTCTAAGTTTATTCAAAGGAGGTCTTACTATGAATACCTATAGTTTGTTGAATCCCAGTAAACATGCTGGCTTGTGATCTATAAGGGCGGTCCGATTAGTACTTAGCCAACAAAAGAAAAACGCACATTTTGGAAAAAGGGCGGTTTATTTCTCAACAAAATCTTCTCTTAGTTTGACCCACGTATTTCTCAGGTAGGTCAAAGAAGTTGGAGCATCTTCTTTAACCCGTCCGAGAAATAAGTTTTCTCGAGGTGTGCAAAATAGGCCTCCGTGGTGATGACCTCCTCATTCGACTCAAATTTTTACCCAGCGAGTGACATTTTCACCGGGCCAAATTTAGAGAATATGGTGAATGAGGTAGCAGTTCATAACCCAATTTAACCAAGTTAGCCGTAGCGACGGTGGAGGTGTGAGCTGGTGCGTAGTCATGGTGGAAAAGCACTTTTTCTTAGACAAACTTGGCATTTTTTTCTGCAATTTGGCGTCAAATTGGTCGAATAATTCGGCATAGTAGAGCCTTGTGACCGCTTTGCCTTGCTCTAGGTGATTGATGCAGATCACACGTTGTGAATCCCAGGAAATGGTGGTCATTACCTTACCAGCCGATAGAGCAATGTCAGAGTACGTTCACCGGATGGAGTCCACTGTTGCAACTGCTCCTTGGTATCTGGTGTATGCCAGTGGAATCAGGTTTTGCAGATTAGATGCAGAAACTCCTCTAGATTGCGCTCAAGTCACGTCAAACACTACTGTGAAGTGCTCTCACCGCTGTGTTTGTTCAATTGGAGTGACCAAAAGTGGCATCCATCGCACCGAAAACTTTCTCATGCACGAAATTTTATGTAGGATATAACCCACGTGGTCTTTTAAGATGCCTACTGTCTCAGTTATCTTCCGTAAATTCAATCGGCGGCTTGATAATACGAGCTCGTAGATTTTTGTCACATTATCGTCCGTAGCCGTTTTCGGGGCACCTTGGAGTGGCTCATCAAAAGTCGACGTGTCACCACGTTGAAACTCATTAAACCAATTTTTTACGATAACCATTGCAGGAGCAGAGTCACCATACAAATCATTCAAGCGCTCTTTGATTTTCCTGCTCAACTTCCCTTCCAAAAACAAAGTAACAAAGTACTTATCGGACTGCCCTCGTAAATATAATCTTCATGATGTTGTATCGTCGAAATATAGTGAAGGAAGAAAACTGCATAAAAGGCTTGGCAGAGGCATGCTTGGTATTTGTATCTATCATTCAAAATTTATCATTCATATTTATTTTAAGACATTGTAGTATTTGCTTACATATCCATTGAGAATTTATTTAAGATAATGATGCCATGGGGTGGTGAGGCTAAGTTCTTATCAGACCACCCTTGTAAATTATTATTGAAGCGGAGAACTCGTTTTACTGTCTCAGAGCGATTAAATTGTATGATCTCATTTGCTTTAGGTTGACCTAAGCTGTTAGACCAATATAGGCTTGTGGATGGTAGTTGTACTAATGTGCTGAAAGCCACAATATCAATGAATTGTACAATTTCAGTATTTGTAATGCAAGCTAGCTTATTTACAATGGTTTGAAGTGAGCTTAAATTCAACTGTTTAGTTACGAGTTCAATCAATTCATTTTTGAAAAAAAACCGAAGATTGTAAGCCTATGAAATCCGGCAAATCTTGGTTGCCTAAAAATATTAAATATTCTTCATTACACGCAGGAATTTTCTCCAAATCATTTTTCTTTAACTGTTTTTACCGTAGGCCACTATTTCAATTTTGAAACTATAGCATCACACTCAACATCTCAGAAGTCTGTATCTATTCCAGAAATTACGACTGTTCTTTTGAGATAGTTACAAATGTAAGAAATCGGAATGTTGCCATCATCAAAATCAGTTAGAGAATCTTAATTACTATTATAATCATCCCCTAGGTGTAGATTTTATTTGCTTCGAAGATCCTGTAATGAATTTCTTTTATTTTTCTCAAAAATCCGTGTAGGACACGGGTGCCGATAGTCTGGCACAAGTGTCAGCGAGCTATAAACAACACCAAGCTCAGCTAACTAGCTTCGCTAAGCACCGCGTACGCGTGCTTGAAGACTA
The DNA here is from genome assembly GCA_963969285.1 of Odontomyia ornata. Taxonomy (NCBI): domain Eukaryota; kingdom Metazoa; phylum Arthropoda; class Insecta; order Diptera; family Stratiomyidae; genus Odontomyia; species Odontomyia ornata. The sequence continues at coordinate 196,274,559 of OZ017741.1, forward strand.
GCATTTGCGGGATCATATGGAGCGGGTTTTTGTCGAGCCACGAAGCTACACTACAAAATACTTATCACGCGTACTCTACGAGACGTACCGATCAATTTTTATTATCTTTAGAAATGCTATATTATTTGTCAATTAAGCTACTTTAGAGTACTTCAACATTTTGTTACCTCGTTAAAGTTAGCGGACACGGAGGCTTGGGACAAACGCAAACATTTTACCAAAAAGCAACCGTTACTTTTTCCGAAGAATATCGTTGCATTACAAGGGGAATGTCAAACATAAAAATGTTAAAGTGGCTGAAAAGAACCACCCATCTCTGCCAAAAGGATGGAAACTTGACGGATGTAGTTTACTTTGAACTAGTAAAACAACAAACTAAGCAGTTTCGACGGGGGGCCACCTTATCTCTTCAGGGGCTGCTCGACTGCAGATGTTTACTACAATCAATAAGAGCGAAAAGTAAGCATGCTAAAAAGATAAACCGAAGTACGGTGAATGCATGTGAAGCCATTTCTATATGGATGTATTTTTCATCGAATGCATACAAGGCCAGAAATGAAGGTTGCAGAAAACCACAAAAAATTGTAAAAAAACAACTTGGGTAGACAGACCTATGCTCATGTCAGAAGAGTTTTGTACTCAGCTTCTCAGAAATGCAGTCACCAGCAACGAATAAAGTCGAGAAATATGTCAAACAGATGTGTACGTTTAAAAGAAAATTCATCATCTTTCTATTTTCAACGGTCGCCATTTTAAATTAACTAAAAACACTAGTTTTCCTTGAAACCACAGAATTTTGTTTATTTTGCAAATATCGATATTTCGGAAGTCAGTTGTTTCCTTCTTTAGTGCTAACTTATTCTTAAAACAAGAAGAAGAAGGAAGTAACTGACTACCGAAATATTGGTATTTGCAAAATAAACAAAATTCAATGGTTTCAAGGAAAACTAGTGTTTTTAGTTGATTTAAATCAACCATAGCAAAGAAATCCAAGCAACTTAGTCACTGGTCGAAATTTTGTTGCAAACCAAAAAAATCACTCAAATCATGAACTCCCAAAAATATTAGTGGTATTGACCTTATTTGAAAATTTCAAGAAAATCGAATCAAAACAACAGTAACTGATTTGATGGAAAGTCCATAAAATACCAAAATCATGTGTTATGTATTGTTGTTGTAATTGGAGAAATTCAAATTGCTATAATGTCCGTGTATATCATTAGATTTTCATCAAACTTACGAAGCTTAAGGACCTTTTATGGGACTACTTAAATATCGAATTTCAGTCAGTTTAAGAGTATCTATACGATTTAATTGGGAGAAATGTGAAGTTCAAATATCATACTTTTATTAACAAAGTTGAGCGAATTTTGACTTCTAAGGTATTTGTTGTTGTTGTACTCATAAACACATAACTCCATAATTTTTTTCAGATTTTCGGATCACAGATGTCTAATCGCGAGGGGGGGGGGAGACACCAATTTTGTGTATTTCCCCTCCCTGTGCACCCCTCGAAGTAAAAAATGTCAAGTTAAGACCTGTTTTCAGCACTTCTCATCAATACCTTTCATTTGATACTCATGTCGGCTATCTTTGATGAAAATTTTTTTTCGGGGGTCACTCTCCCATATGGGTAGATATTTTCGTGGCTGAACTTTGAAGAGAGCACCATTTTACACCTGCATACAAAATTTGATGTTTCTAGCTTAAGTAGTTTGTGAGAAAAAATGCTGTGACACACGGACGAGCGGACGGACAGACAGGACGCGATTTTAGTAAGGTATTGTAAAATTATTTTACAAAATTCTAAAAAACATATGTTTGGGAAAAATACTTTTTAGTGGGTAAAAAAGAAGTATAAACAAATAAACCATAGACTTTTGATATACTTTATCCAATTGTAGTTGGTGAAAGAAAAAGAGAGAAATTATAATCACTCCAACCATCGACACTCAAGGCGGTGAAATGGTGGTTATGAAAACATTGGATATTTTCCAAAGAAAACAAAAACACGTATCGTTGCACAAATTTTAGATAAACTATATTTGTACGTGTTTTGCATAACTTTTGAGCAATAATGTAGGGTAAAAAAATCTTGAAACTGAGAAACCATCAATGGCTTCGCATGCAAGAGGGATAAACGAAATGACTCGCTTTCTTTGATAATTGTAAGTTTGTACAAAATCCTAAAAAGATTAGTACAAAATCCTGATGGCCGTACACTTCCTGAGTGTGAAGTCTCCAAATGCTTATTTGGACTACCCATTCAACACCTCCCATTTTAAGCTGGGATCAAAAGCTGAAACTATTAAGCACATTACTTATAGCTAGGCCTCATTTTTGTATGTTTTTAGGTACCAGTGGGTTATAAGGGCTTCTTCCTAACGGAAGGCGAGGAAATAAAGAGATTTTTTAAAAAGAGACCCCTCTATACACTCTATTTTCATGCTTGGGACTGTGTGAACTTCATATACCGCTATTTCCCAACTGATCTAAGTATAGGCTTACTATAATTTCGGGGCACCAATCGCAGACTCCTTTCATCCTGAGGTGGTAGGAATGATGTGAAAACTTCTTTTTTGGGAACTGTATACCGATGTTTTAGAGATAGGCGCAGTATATAATTTCTGTCTAATCAACTGTTCTAAGGATACAAAAGTTCTTTAAAAAATGGAAAACGCCAAAGTAAAAATCAAAAGTACTTTATTCAATACTAGTCGTTATAAATTTTAAAAGAATATAAAGCAAGTTCCAAGCAATGAAAGTACTGAAACTTAATCGCCTAAATGGCTCTCTAAATTTTTACGCTCTCAATCAAAAACACTTGATCAAACACGAGGAATAAACTACTCTAGCAAATTGAATTTCATTTGAATTATTACATATTTTATGATTCAATTGGAAAAGGAGAAAAAATCAACCAACATTACTCCAAAATTATTTATAATTTCAACATAGCAGTGAATTTTCATCCTACACTTAATATGTTCTTTCCGAATTTTAATCAAATCAATCAAAAGCTTCATCTTATACTAATACAATGCAAACACAATATTCCAAAACTAAGCAACATTAACTCTAAGTCTCATTCAATAATTATAACATACCTATCCAATAATGAAACTCAAAAGCCTAAGTAACGAAAAACACAAAAACAGAAATTAACCACGAATAATTTAGAGATTGTCATTCAGCCATCAATAGCTAGATTGCTGCGTCTTAGCCCGACTAGCCTCAACGAATCTACCTAATGAGTATCTCCATTATTGGTCTCGTGAACTCAAATTCGGAGGATATTTTATATTCTTATCGATGGCCCATCTATATATGTGATATGCGATGAGAACGCTGTCTGAATCAAAAATATATCGATTCATTTCCAAATACACGAATTCTTTTGGAGGAACGAAGCCAGTAGTGAGGCCAGTCGCAACATCTGTAGAGGAGACCAGCTGTAAAATCCAGGGGTTTTCACTCACAGGTATAGATCTTGTGATATGATTTCAAAAAAGTTTGAACATAGCAACTCTCATCACTTGAGCAGTTTGATAAATTTTTTTCTCGATATATAGCGTTTCCAATCCGTCTCAGGCTTTTTGTACATACCAGTACATGCACGAAGATATTTCCTTTCGAAAACTCTTAATCTTTCTATAGTACTAGCACTCTAAGTGCATCAGATCTGACCAGGTCTTGTAAGATATATGTTTGAGCCCCTGATCAATGTATCTGGAATGAAAGAGTCTTCGAAGGGCCATGACTATATTTTGTCTTTTACTGAGCATGATTTTGACCTGTTCAGCATAATGCAGATACTGATCGAGCTGAACACCGAGGTATCGAACACAAAATTTATGCGGAAACCGTTTTGAACTACCCACACCAGCCATAATGTGGGAATCCTTCCAATTACGTTTCAGGTCTTGACTGACCCCCTGCAGCGTTGTCCGGAATAAAATTGTTTCGCACTTCTGCACATTGATTTTCGTTCGCCAATTGGTGTTGAGCTGCACATCATTGAACATTTTTTGAAGATTACTCTGAACTATTGCGACTTTTCTGTCTGCCGTATAGATGCTCAGATCATCAGCAAACGCTATCAAAGATCGCGTTAGTGAGACGTTAAAATCAAAGCTGTTCACTAGCCCGCAAATGAAGATTGAGAAGAGCAGAGGCGCAGTGACTGTTTCGTGGTAAAGACCATTCAAGGCCTTGAAATCACGCATTATCGTCAGGTTACCATCATTTACAACATAATTACAATTGCAATTGCACATCATGGCAAGATGGTGTCTGGGGAACTTATCCTGAAGAAGATTAAAAATTACTCCATCGAACCACACCATATGGACGGCTTTCTCCACATCAGTGAGACACGCTCCAATACATTCTCTGTTGTTAAGTTAGATGTCTGAGGTTACTTTCATTATTGCGTGTACGGTCGAGTGCCCGGCAAAAAAAAAACAAATTGGCAATTCAGCATCAACTCATAATTCTCAATTTCGACATTTAATGCTTTGTTTAGTATCACTTCAAGCACCTGATGTTAGGCAGCAAGCTGATTGAGCGATAGCTTTTAGGGCTCAAAGATTCTTTTCCTTTGTTCAAGATTGGAAATACGATGGCCTTTTTCCACCCATTTGGGATATATGAATTGTTCAGAATATTGTTTAACAATATGCAATAGTTGCTAAAAGCAACCTCAGGCGGATGTCTGAGCACTATGTTTGAAATCCCCTGAATACCACAGCATTTCTGTTGTTTATTCTAGCAACTATGAAACACAACTGTTTATAGCTGACAAAATAATCAATTAAATTCAAGCTCGGGTGAGGTTCGATGTTAATGTTTCATTGAAAGGAAGAAGAGCATTAAGGCTTGATTGGAAGCCTAAACTTTTGTTTCAACGATCTCTGAAAGTATTTGATTCCCTCTTTCAGGGTTTGGCTGATGAACCAATTTAAAAAAAAAATGTTCCAACCAGGGCAAGTTTATGCAATCCATCACATATAATCCTGTTACCATTTCTACCCAGAATTGCACTATTAATTTCGATACCAGCCCTGTAGAGAAGATTTATCTCATCAGTAGTGACTTCAAGGCTCGATACCTTCACTCGAGACTTCTTACGGAATAAGCTATTCACTTTCGTGAAAACGCCATCTGGGTCCTGTGGGCTAATATCCCTCAGTTTTGCCACCCCTTGATTGCTGAATTCTTTCCTCAAGTATGAACGGATTAAGTTCCAGACATTCTTCAGGTGTAATTTCAACAGAGCCAATGAGGGATGGTTGTAGTTCAAAAATCCTCGATAAATATTATTGGCACGTTTGAGAAGAAAACTTCTTTCAATCTTTTAAACCTTGCAATAATTGGTGTCTCATATCCTACCATATTCTTTCGTGTTTAATCTTGGGAACAACTTTCTAAATCGCTTTCATTGTTAGCTTCTCTAACTTCGACAAATAGAGATCTACCTGTATTTCATCATTAGTTTGATTTCTGTCATTAAGAACGATTTGGCAAGAGTTGTCATCATCAGAAGGAGGACATTGCTTGTGGTAATCCCGATTAAACTTCTTTTGTAACTTTTCTCAACCCGTTTGTTTGAAATTCAACTAATGATTTTCATGTTGAACTGAAAACACCTCGTAGATCGATTGCATCATGGTTACTATAGTAAGGAAGCACCTGCAATTTCCATTGAGGACTATTAAAGCTGATCTCAAGTGTTGCGTCAGCATTGCAGAGGTCCAAATATGAATTTGTGCTAGGTTATGTTGGAAGCTTTGACCCATATACGAGTAGATCGCACATATATTCACTTTGATTCTCTGTTATCCATATAATGTTAGGAATACACCTCTTAGATTATTGTTGGCATTCACCCATGATGTATGCCGGGCATTCAGGTCACCGGTAAAAAATTAGTAACTATGCAGCCTGTTCAGTTCGAGTATTTCAGACAAAGAATTGAGCTCTTTCTTGAACTTCAAAACACTTTGACCAGTTTTTGATAACCCGGACGGAGCTAGATGATGTTATATTGCAGTGCGCTTGGAATCGTTTTGAAGTTTTGAAGACAAACACCTCCAACGGTCTCAGTTTATTAATCGCGTCCTCCAATTTTGAAATCCGAGCAGGATAATGTGTCTTCACCAACCGAGTCAGATCAACTTTTTCTCGGTTTCCCTACTGGTCTCGGCCCTCCATTTCTCTCAACAAATACCTTTTTGGGTATCTGTTATTCTGCCATATGATTCATGTGGGCAGGCTATTGCAGCTTCCACAGTCTTACAATCCTTGAGACCTCCGGCTCGTCAAAAATGTCATACAGCTCATGGTTGTATCGAATTCGTCATTGGTCCCTGTTTAGCATCACTCGAATTTTTCGCCCCAAGACTCATCTTTCGAAGGCATTTAATATGTTTCACACCCATAGCATAACACAGGTCTTATCACAGATTTGCATACTTTGGGCTTTATTTTCCTGGGTACGAAGCTAGTCTTCAACATCTTCAAAACTGAATAAAATATTTTGTTTGCTAGCTTTATTCTTCGGCGTATTTCATCTCTTTCGCTATCGGTTTTCGTTATTTTAGCGCATGAATATACGAATTTGCCCACATTATCGATATTGTATCCGACAAGTGTGATATTTTGTGTATTTGAGGTATTTTTCTTCGACTGCGTCATGTATTTTGTTTTATTTTTATCGTAGCCCTTCTAGTTTTGTTTCACTGAAGAGTTTCAGGACCAGCTCTTTGGCAGTTGTTAATGACCGTGACAAAATGTTGATGTCATCCGCATACGCTACCACTTGGCATGACTTATATAGTAACATACTTCTTGTATCGACAGGTAGCCTTCTGATGCCATATGTTAGAGCCAAATTGAATAGCAATGGGGCCATCCCTTGTGACGCTGTCGATGTCATTGTCATTTTGGTAAGCCGGACTAATTTGGCTATGATACCAAAACAAGGTAGTATTTGGTACAATACGCTACGACCAATACTGTCGTATGGTTGCTTAAAGTAAACAAAAATCTGATGAGCTTCCATCTATCGTCCATCTACCTGCTCTGAAGCTACCTTCATACTCCGCAATAATACTGTTGGCGTATATTCTGATTCTATTTTCTAAGATCTTAGAAAATCGTTTGTACGCCGTACAAAGCCGTGATATGTCTCTATAGTTTTCGCACTGTAGCTTGTCAGCTTTATTATGGATAGGGAATATAATTGATTGGCTCCACACTTTTGGCATATAGTTTTGTTGCAAATGTGCTGGATGGCTCTATGAATCGCTTTTTGAACACTGCTGTCACCATATTTTATGAGCTCTACTGGAATCTCATCGATATCCAGCGCTATAATGTTTTTTTTGGGCTTTGATTGTGAAACATACTTCATCCAGAGTAGGTGGGGCCAATGGAAGCTCTCCGGGAATATCCATAATCCCCGATGTTCTTGAGCTGTAAGGAGAATTAAGGAGGCTCTTGAAATATGATGCTCATCTTTCTTTAATCATGTTTTCATCAGCGATGATGTTACCAATGTCATCACGGTAGAGCGTGTTCTTGGGCTGATAGCCACTTTTCAGGGTTTTTATTACTTTGTATGCTTACTCGTATCTTGTGTTGTTCCTCGCTAGATACTTTTCTGATATTTTCATAATGTTCTTCCTTGGTCCTAGCTTTCCAACCTAAATATTCTTGTTACGCCTGATTCTTTTTGTCCAACGCATTCAGGCACTCATAATCGAATCAATAATTCCGTTTGCGCCGGGGTTGATGTCCTATCGTCTGTTCTGCCATGGTCTTAATTGTTGCTTTCACTTCTATCCATAGCTCCACCCATACATCTCGCGTATCTTATCAAAAAATTATGATTCCTACCAATCCGACTTTTCTCCACAATTTATATTTTCTGATTTTTCTTCATCATAATTTGGATGAGGTATGGTTTGTCACTTAGTAATGAAATCAACAGTTGCTGAATATTATATGCGAATAAGTATTCCCACCACAAAATCAAAAACGCGTAATGATGCCAAAACTAATTCCTATTGAGGTTAAATCTTAATAACATTACATTGGGCTTTAATATGCTTTCAGTTTATTTTTGTGAAGCTTGTAAAAGACAAGTTGATAGTATTCAGCCTCTATAAATGCTTGTAATTCGTCTTAAAAGTTTTTGTTGACTGCCTTAAATCCCTCATTTTCTAGGAGTAATTCAAGTCAAACACAATCCGCCGCAAGTGCCTGTAAGAAGATGAATCACCACATCTTCACCGAAAGCTCAAAATAATGTTTGCATGTGACCACGGAAATCTCAGCAAATATTTAACAACGACGAATTCAGCAAAGATTCCTCGCATGCGTTGTTGTTGATTATTATAACCATTCAAAATGTACTTCTTGTTCTCACAGTGAAGAATTTTATCAGTTGCAAAAATCTACCAGTCGGGGTTGGAGTAACTATCCCGCTTGAATTGGGTGGTTAAGTTTAAGTTAGTAACGCTCAATTTTTTCAATACTGTACATAGGTATTGTGCATTAACTCTGATCAAACATAATGCCACGAAAATAGGCAGAGGGACTCAAATTAAAAATATTCAACTAAATATTCGAGTGGTAGTATTTGTATTTGCAGAACGTGAACGTGATTAAATGCTCTCCTAATATAAGATACTCGTCACTTTAGATATATAATAAATGAAACTAACATCAAAATAATGTGACAATTACATTCGTAAGTCAACGTAACGTTTGTAATAATTAACTGAAACCGCAGCGAGTTTGAATTCTTAGTACACATTTAGTAAACGATTGGAGATTATTATCGATTGAGAGCTTAGAAGAACAGGCTTAACACCTCTGGTTTTTTATGAAAAATAATACGTGACTAATATTCATAAAACTGAAATAAGTTATCTCTCAATTAATGAAGTATAATTAAATTGATAGTGCGCACAGATTCCGCGATTTGCTTGCTCGGTTTGGAAGTAAAGAGTTGGTGGTGATAAAACTAGAAAGTTAAACAGGTAAGGTAATGTGCTACATGATTGAATTGATGATTCCATTGATTAATAAGAAATTTTAAACAAATATGAATTCAAATTATCACTTAACATGCTATTTAGTTCCTTCTTTTCATGTGGTGAAGTTATCCTTGTTGTTATGACTTGCATTAGCTTAGCTTTAAAGAGAAGTTTTTATGATACGCAATAGCATTTATGGAATTTGTAGAAAGATTCGTTGGAATATGTGAAAAATTAGAGCGCTTCTGCCAAAAAGCAAATTAATATGTCAAGAAAATGTATTCAGGATATCAGCTACTTTGCTGATGGATCCAAAATGTTCAGTATGTCATAAGTGCAGGGAGAGATCTTCTGAACAATGCCAAATAAAGTTTACAAAGTTTTTAAGGGTTATCTCTATGCAAAGCAAGACCCCCCTTAAGGATCCTTTGAAAATTATTTTGGTATCCTAACTTTCCAGAAGCAATCAATTCTGGTATTCCTATCAAGTTTGGTGTGTATAGCCTACTATCGTTTCGTACAAAAACGACTGTAATCTACGTACGGACAGATGTACAGACGGACGGACAGAGTAGATTTAAATAGGGTATTTGTTACATAATACAATACAAGACACTTAATCGCTTTTTGCTTTTCACAGACCTATACTTTGAAGATCATACATCATATATTTGTATACATGATTATGAACATACATTTTACAGGAAATTTGATGTTTTAATTTTGGTCATGATGAAATGTTTTCCGTTTTCGAAAAATGCAATAAAAGCTTTAAATCTGGTCTTTTGAGCCGTCTTATCTTTGCCTTACCACGGTCTGACACTTTTGAGAAGAGATGGGAAAGGTAACTATGAATATATTTCAAAAGGGTAACTGATTTAGTCAAATATACTGTGTGATGCCCCGTTTTCAAGATATGCCTCAAACTCCTTTGAGAGACCTTTGAGTCTCCCTCTATTTTAGCAGCTCTTACAATTGGATGGGTTTTTATTAGCTATTGATCCAACAATTGAATGACTTTTATTAGCTATTGATCAGGGGACCCACCTCTACATATTCGTGAAGCTTTTAGAACCATGAATACTCTAAGATTTACGAGTAGTTTGTTTGGACAAGTATATGAAGCTGCTAAATATAAACATTTGTAGCTTTCGCAGAAAACCTCAAGTCGTTAATGATACCTATGATATAACTTTCCTCAGACAGTTTTATATCAATTCAGCAATTTAGGGAGGTAAGGTGTTAACTGACGTTACCACGATAAGAAAAATGAACAATAAAGTCCTCGAAAGGCCAAGACTACTAGCAACACATTGAATTAATTTTATTATAGTTTTTATTTAAGCAAATATTTTACTTCTTGCTGTTGATTTAGCATTATCGTTAAGTATCTTTGACCTCTTCGCCGTTGTTCTAATCGGTTCTAAAAATTCATCCATATTAATGAATTTTTTACTTTTATGGCTTGTTTTATGTCTCTTCATAAGTGTTCGATTTGATTTAAGTCTTAATACGTTAATGGCCAGCCTAAAAATAGAGCATTATTGTATTCCAGGAATTTTGTTGTGTGCCTTGCCGTATGTTTGGGATCCTTATCGGGCTGAAACTTCCATGTCACATAACAATTCCTTTTAGTAGACGCTGCCTCCGAAAATTGCCGTTCTGTGACCTCATTCCTCTTCTTCGTCAAAGCACCACAGCCCCTCTCGGGCAATTGCTTCCTGAAAGATAAGACACTTTCGACTTTCACGGTCTTGGGACCGTACTCTCCTATTTCAAAATCCAGGCAGCGAGGAATTGTTTTTATCGACTGAGAGATTAGCATTTTCTCGGTTTCCTGACTAGTCTACGCCATTAAGTTCTCCCAATGAACACCTTTTTGGTTATCTGTCGTTCGTCTATATGATTTATGTGACCAGCCCATTGAAGCTCCCACAATCTTATAATCGTTGAGACCTACGGTTCGTCAAAAATTTCACACTGCTCATAATTATATTACAAACTTCTTTCTTCTACTCCTTCTTCTTAGCACTACAGCCCCTCTCGGGCCTTCACTTCCTGCAAACAGCACCTCTAACTGCCTCGGTCCATGGACCGCGTCCTCCAATTTCATAATCCGAGTAGCGATGAACTGTCTTCGTCGACCGAGTCAGACTAGCGTTTCCTCGGTTTCCCCACTGGTCTTCGGCCATCAGTACTCCCAACCAATACATTTTTGGGTATCCGTTGTTAGTCCATATGATTCATGTGCCCAACCCATTGCAGCTTCCGCAGTCTTATAATCGTTGAGACCTCCGCGTCGTCGAAAATTTCATACAGCTCATGGTTGTAACGAATTCGCCATTGGTCCCCGTCTAGCTTCGCTCTGATTATTCGCCTCAGGACCCGTCGCTCAAAGGCGTTCAATATATTTGCGGATGCTTGGGTTAGGGTCCATGTTTCACACCCATAGCATAACACAGGTCTTATCACAGATTTGTATACCTGGAGCTTTGTTCTCCTGTGTATGCAACTGGTCTTCAAAATTGTTACTGAATAAAATATTTTATTTGCAAGCTGTATTCTTCGGCATATTGCGTCTCTTTCATTACCTGTTATCGTTATTTTGACGCCGAAATACACAAATTCGCCAACATTTTCGATACTATATTCGATGTTTTGTGTGCTTGAGGTATTTTTCCTCGACTGCGTCATGAGCTTTGTTTTATTTTGATTGATTCGTAGCCCTACTAGTCTTGCTTCGCTGTCGAGTTTTAGGAAGAGTTCTTTGGCAGTTGTTAACGACCGTGACAAAATGTTTATGTCTTCCGCATAGGCTACAAGTTGGCTTGACTTGAATAGTAACGTACCTCGCGTATTGGGCTTCCTTATGACGTGTTCTAGAGCCAAATTGAATAGCAATGGGGCCAGCCCATCTCCCTGCTTTAGTCCGATATTTGTGTCAAAGGCATCGGTGAGTTGGTATCTGTGACTGTGAGTGAAAACCCTTGGATTTCACAGCCGTTCCACCCTACACACGGGTATATAGCGACTTGCCTCGCTACTGGCTTCATTCCTCCAGAAGGATTCGTGTATTCGGACATGAATGGATATGTTTTTGATTTTGACGGTGTCCCAATCATATATCACATATATTGACGGGCCACCGATAAGAAGATAAAATATCCTCCAAATTTGAGTTCACGAGACCAACAATTTCAATGGAGATACTCATTTGCTAGATTCGTTGAAGCTGATCGAGTTGAGATGGGGCAATCTAGGTATTGGTGGCTGAATGACAATGTCTAAATTATTCGTGTTTATTTTCAGTTTTGGTGTTTTTCGTTATTTAGTTTTTGAGTTTCAGCTCATTATTGCTACATTTAGTGTTATTGTTTATTTTGTGTTAAAAATTAGGTATAGGTTAGGTTTATATTATGTTTATTATATTAGGTTAGAGATAAGGTTAAACGCTTAGGTTAGGAACATTGTTATAGATTTTTTTAGTATAAGATAAAGTTTTTGATAGCATTTATTAGAATTAAGTTAAAACATATTAGGTGTAGGATCAAAGTTCACTGTAGTGTTAAGATGATAAATAATTTTAGAATAGTGTTGGTTGGTTTTTTCTCCTTTTTCCAATTGAATTGTAAAAATATGTAATAATCTTCATTGATTTGAATTTGCTATAGTTTTTTTTTTAAATGTGTTTAATGATAACGTACAAATTTAGAGAGCCATTTGGGCCATTAAGTTTTTTATTGTTATTGTTTGGATTTTGGTTTATATTCTTTTAGAATTTATAACGATTAGTATTAAATAAAGCGCTTTTGACTTTGACTATGACTTCGGTGAGTTGGTTATTGATGCGGACTTGGGAGGCCACCGACGTCAATGTCATTTTGGTAAGACGAACCAATTTGGCTGGGATGCCAAAGCAAAGCATTATTTGGTACAGTACGTTACGATTAATACTGTCGTATGCTTGCTTAAAGTCAACGAAAATTTGGTGAACGTCTATGTTGAACTCCCAGCATTTTTCAAGTAAATAATTGGTCTATCGTCGATCTGCTTGCTCTAAATCCACCTTGATACTCCCCAATAATACTGTTGGTATACGATCCGATTTTATTCTCTAAGATCATTGAAAATATTTGGTAGGCTGTACAAAGTAGTGATATGCCTCTGTAATTTTCGCACTGTAGCTTATCACTTTTTTTTCTGGATAGGGAATATACTTGATTGGCTCCACTCTTTTGGAATATATTCTTGTTGCCAAATGTGCTGGATAGCTTTTTGAATAGCTTTTGAACACTGGTGCCACCATATTTGATAAGCTCCACTGGAATCTCATCGATGCTAGGCGCTTTATTATTCTTTTGGGGTTTGATGACGGAAAAACTTCATTCAGAGCTAGTGGGGCCAATGGAAGCTCTCCACAGACATCTATAGGCTCCGATTGTCTGGAGCTGTGGTGGGGATTAAGGAGGTTCTTAAAATAGGATGCCCATCTTTCCTTAATTTTCGTTTCATCAGCGATGATATTGCCGATGATGGCATCACGACAGAGACTGGTTTCGGGCTAATAACCAGGTTTCAGACTTTTCACTACTTTTTATGATTGTCTTGTGTTATTGTTCGCTAAACTTACATCTACACTTCTTAATTGGTCGTCGATAGTATTTTCTTTTCTTAATCCTAATTATCTTATTCGCTACTCTTCTGAGATTTTCAAAGTGTTCTCTCTTGGTCCTAGTTTTCCAACCTACGTATTCTTTGTACGCCTGATTCTTTTTATCTAACGCATTCTGCCACTCATCATCGAACCAACTATTCCTCTTGCCCCCAGCTTGATATCCGATCGTCTGTTTTGCCACGGTCCTAATAGCCGCTTTCACTTCCATCCAGAGCTCGTTGCTCATCTTTAACGATGCATCTGATGGGAGCCAGCTGGTTGTTGAGGGTCTGCGTGAAATTTTCGGCCATAGACGTCGTTTGGAGCCTTTCGATGTCAAATTTTCGCAGCGGGCTGGTCTTCGCCGAATATGCCTTTGACATACAACATCGCTAGGTTTATTGGAACAAGTAATGATCTGAGTTACAATTGGCTCCTCGGTATGTACGGACGTCAAGATCAGAGCATGATCGATCTGGTTTTACGTGTCGCCATCCGGTGATACCCAGGTCATTTTATGAATGCGTCGATGTGGGAAGCAAGTCGAACGTATGACTAAACTTCTGCTACATGCAAAGTCAATCAGGCGCTGGCCGTTGTCATTTGTTTCATCGTGGAGGCTATATCCTCCAGTCGTTCCCCGATGAGATAGCTCATTGCCAACCTTAGCGTTGAAATCACCCAGAATTATTTTTGTGTTGTTTGTAGGTAATGAGTTGACCAGTCTCTCCAGGTGGTTGTAGAACGTTTCCTTCGTTTCTTCGTCCTTTTCTTTGGTTGGCGTGTGAATATTAATTAGCCGGATTTTAAAGAATTTCGCTTTTATACGTTTCGTTTTCGTTTTGTTCGTTTGTTGCCTTAAAATCAATAACGTGCGATTTAAACTCCCTACCCACAATGAAAGCCACTCCGAATGCTCGCATGCCAGTAGGCTTCCCACTTTTGAATATTGTGTGCGATCTCATATCTTGAATGTCGTTTCCAGTTCAATTGGTTTCCTGGACTGCCAGTATTTTTAATTGATATTGACTGGCCTGTTTTGAAAGGTCCTTAACAGCGCCAGGGTAATTGAGTGATCTGACATTCCAGGATCCAATGCCATAGTCCTTTTTTCGCTTGCTAGGCCGTTGCCGTGAGTCCAATCCATTCCGATGCCCATCTGCAGGTTTCGAAACATTTAAAGGTTTCCCAGGGACGGAGAGTTAGCCCTCCGTTCCGGCGGCATGATTATTGCATCGATTCCGTTATCAGGCGCTGAAGATTTGCCTTCACCCTCTTACGCCCTCACGAAGGAGGTGTAGGTGAGATTTAGTAGCAGAGCTGTAGATGCATTTACAGTTATTAGCATTTCTCGGCATTTAATGTCTCATTATTGGGGAACCAGTAAACCCAATGTGCGACCCCGAGAGCATTTACTATCATTTAATTGGGTGGTTTGGGATGGAGAATCATAGAAGCTATGGGTTGGGGAAACAAGAGGTTCCCTCCTCCTTTCTCAAACGGGCTTGGGACCGTCTACGACGGAGTTACAAACTTCTTTCAGGATCGATTAAATTTTCCCATCGTTTTCTTGTGACCTACTCCTCAATATTTATCTGGAGAGCCTGTGCTCTTTCGTTTTTGCCACATATTCTGTTTATTTCAGTTTTTGTAGCTTTGCGTTACAGAGAAAAGGAGCACTGAGGGTTGAATCTTCGTATTTAATAGCCTCTGATTTAGCGGTGAGAGCTATTACAGGCGTGGCACCTGTTGCCCTCCTAGCTATAGAGCGCCGCGCTATTTACCTGCGTCAAAACGAGGACGCGAGGGAGAGTGTTGTCTACGAGGAGGTGTGAATTGCAAGAACGGAAGGTGGACTGCGCGCCTTATCCCAGATGTAAGACCGTAGCCAAATCGAAGATATAATGAGACTGACTTCTATCCGAACCAAGTTTTGAGCGGGCATGGATGTTATCAGTCTTACCTGCACAAGATTTCCTGAGCAAAATCAACAATCGGTCCCCCGATTGTTGATTTTGCTCAGAAGAGGAGAAAAATGCCTGCCACATATTTGTACAAAACGGGAGAGGCTGTGAAGAATCCTCTGCAAGGAGACGTGAGAGTTCACCACCGATATTGTAGTTGCATTAATACTCGAATCGGTTGACAAATGGAACCAGGTGGCATTTTATGTTCGGGCAGTTCTAAAAGATAAAAGAGACTCACAGCAGCCAGGGGCATTAGGACTAGGGGTTCGCTCTTCTGGCGATTCTTCTTCCTAGGTCCCTTCCCACTAGAAGAAGGATCCCCCAGCTTGAAGGCGTCTAACGGCGTAACAAAATGACACCTAGCCCGAAGTAATGTGTCACACGTTTTCAGGCTGGGTTCTCGGATAGACAGGGGAGATATTTAGTGGGCAGTCCAGTCGTTTTTGAACATGGAAGTACCACACTCTGCATAGATGACATTCACCTTCCAACGAAGAAAAAAAAGTGAGGTTTTGCCAACTGGCATATCCTCCCTTATCTTGTTCATGAATTCAGCTTTAGTTTCATTGACTAGGACGCTAACTTTTTACGCTTCTGACTCGAGTCATATGAATGCCTCCTAAGCCTCTAGAATCAATCTGGACATAATGTTAATATCGTTAGTATACGCTCCTTGTTACGTGAATTTGTAGAACAGTGTGCCCATGGTACCTGCTAGTTTTTTCTGACCACACATTTGGGCAAGACCATCCCCCTGTTCTAGGCCTGACTTTGTTGGGGAACTATCAGTCAAATCTCCGTAAACCTTGACCTGAGACTAAGTGTTTAGCAATGTAACCTCATTCATGTGGACGAGTTTAGTAGGGACGCCAAATTGAAGCATTATTGTGTACGGGACATATGTCTCAGTACTGTTGTATGCTTGTTTGAAATCAAGAAAGAGCTAGTATATATCGATATTATATTCCCAACACTTTTCACACTTGAAAAGCAACGAAAGCGACTAGGTTTTTTTAAATGATCACTAGAATATTGCATGCCATCCTATTTGTAGTAAAATAAAGTGCTTCAAACTAGATGACCACTTAAAGTCTTGAGTTTTTCAGGACTTTTGAATTATTTTTCCTTTGAAGGTAGTATCAGCTAATCATTTACCTTTTTCCATTGCTTGCAAGCGAGGAAAAAACTAACCCAAAAGGAGTGACTTATTTTATCACTATAAAATCAGCATACCTTCAAGCTTTAGAATTTCATACAGGACTAAACCTCCGGTTAATTCCATTCTGCTACAATAATCACCACTAGGACTGATTTTTGAGGCATGCTGTTAGCTTTTACTGAACCTTCCTATCGTTTTCTTAGTATTTCCACTAGATGCTTACTTTGTGTTGCAGCCCTTGATGTTTGCCTGGGTATTTATGGGTTATAGCTTAAGTAGTTTTACATGTTTCTTTATATTTACAATAAACACCATCGTGTTGGCAAATTTTTCAGCCTGCCTGATGCTTCACTAGGCTGAATACTTTCTTGAGAACTTTATGTTTCAATACATTCAAAACCTCATTAAAAGTATTTGTTTAGCTCCAGGCTTTAGCTACACGCAGCAGAGAAGTCTCTTGTCTTACATACGAGGTGTGTTCAAAAAGTAAGGTGACTGTATTTACAGGAATAAATATTTATCTATTCGTCAATATTTATGTTGCCGTTTTCAAAATAATCAATACACTTGTGCCAACGCTTTTTCCAATCCTCGAAGCACGTCTCATAAGCACTTTTCGGTATAGCCTTGTATTCTTCCAGATAGGCAGTCTTTATCTACTCGTTGCAAATATCCGTCGTAGGTCTCTTCAGTTTTTGGAGCAAGAAAAAGTCACATGGGGTCAAATCCGGTGAATATGGTGATTGAGGCACGATTGTCGGGTTGTTTTTGGCCAAAAGATTCTTGATCTTTGATCGGTTTTTTTCGATAGCAAAAAATCACTGAGCACGAAAAACACTTCTAACCGTTATGCCTCTCAGAAACAAATTAAACATATTATACAGCTGAAACAGTACATATATTTCGTGACGAGTGTACCAACATAAAACAATAAAAAAAATCGAATGTGCATTGCTCGCGAAATTTGAAAAGTCACCTTACTTTTTGTACACATCTGTGATGTTTATTTACACATTTCATATTTCTGAGCCACAGAATTATATGCTTTGTTCGCAGCATTTACCTTTTTCGATGCTCTTTCAATCAAGTTGGACTTAAACTGTGAAAAAAGTTATCGACAGTTTAAAGAGTCTAATCTTTTGACTGGTATTTTTTCTTTGCTTGAGTCATGAGTTTTGTTTTTATTTCATGGGTCGCAAAGCTAGCTTTTTGTTTTAGACAGTAAGCGTTAGCAAGTTCCTTTGATATTTCAAATTGATCATAAGATTATGTTGACAACTGCATCCTAGCCTATTAACTGGATTTGTAAAGTAATGTACGAGTAGCGATAACTGGTCTCTTCCGAAAACGTGTTTTTGAGTTTTATTGAATAGCATTGGGCAATCTCACTCCAGCTTTAAGCCTGATTCAGTGATTGGCCTTGGCTGGATTTATGGGTCAGCTCGCTCCAGAGAATCTAGTGTAAGGAATACTGCAATGTACTGAGAAATTGAATCATGTGGCATCTTGCGCTCAACTTTCTCTTAAAATGAAGAAGGTTATTTTAGAATGCTTTGAAGCGCAGATAACTGGGCCCTCTCTAGCCATTCTTATCTTCTCTGACTGGAAGAATCTACCTTGAACCTAAAGTTACTGTTAAAGTTGGTGAAAAAAAAGGCCTGGTAATATTTATAACAGTTTCAAATATAAAATCTTTTGACATGTATGTCGAGTCATTACTACAGTTCTATTGAGAGCTCTACATTGTGGGCGCAAACACCTTTATGCCCCTCTCAATAAATTTTCATTTAGTTGGAAAGCTTTTGGTTGTCTCTGAAGACTGTAACTTTGATTTGATGTTCTGCACTATAACCTAAATTATTCTAATGAAATGAAACGCCAATATCAAGACTTATTTTGAGGGGAAGGGTCTCTATTCATACTTTCTTTTACTTGCTTCAAGCCCACAAAAAATGAAGTTATGTTCCCAGTAGTTTTTGAACGCCTTTGTTTGAAAAAGATCCACCTGCTCTCTAACACATTATACACGTTCTGTGGAGGACGATTCCTCTTTAGTTTTGGAACGACGCCTGACTCATTTACCTTTTTCCATTGCTTGCAAGCGAGGAAAAAACTAACCCAAAAGGAGTGACTTATTTTATCACTATAAAATCAGCATACCTTCAAGCTTTAGAATTTCATACAGGACTATTAACCTCCGGTTAATTCCATTCCTCCTCTTTAGTTTTGGAACGACGCCTGACTCATTTTTTATGGGTGGAAAATTTGAAATTTTTTCGCCAATCGTTGACCTTTGTGTCTGAACATCGGTATGTGTGTACTGTACAGACTATACACACAGTTCAATGCATTTGTTCTTTCTGACCTTACAAATGGTTATCTGTGCATTAATTGCTATTGAGAGTGAGAGTATAACATCTCTAGGTAACCCCTTTTTAGCAGAAAGTTAGCAGTTATGAATATTTTATTTAATTATGTGTTTCTAGTTAGAGGAAGGCCGTTGCCAAAACTAAAGGAGAATCTTCTTCCTATGCACGTCATACAAAATTTGAAACAAAATCATCGACCACTGATGATTTTAGAACCGTACGATCAACGGTATAACATATATTTTCTTTCAAATAAATTTTGGAGAAATGCTGGTTACATAATACCGATGTATTCTAACTTTTTGTAGATTTTTCTACAAGCTTATGACAGAACCTGTCGGAATACTTCATCCAACTTATTCCTTGTATTGGAAGTCTTGCTGAAATTGTTTTGCCTGATGAATACAGCAATGGGCAACTATGAGTGCCAAGTGAAAATTCAAAATAAGCTCAATGAAATTTTCTTAGCGCAGAGAGATTTAAAACAGGACGAAACTCTTGCATCAACTCTCTTCAACCTGATATTTGAATACTTCCCTCGAAAATCTCGATCATCGAAGTGAACGTTACGCTAATACTGAAGTCAGCACAATTCGTCGCGTATGCAGAGGACGTAGACATACTGGCCAGATATTTTGGTCAGCTTAATGAAGTATTTCAAGGATTAGAGCAATTGGCACAGCAGTAGACTAGATTGCAGGTTAACGCGGACAAAACTAAGCTTATGGGCTCACACGATGAAGTTACAATCGGTGATTTCAACTTTGAACATGTGAAATATTTTGTATACCTAGGGTTTCAGGTCTCAAAGGACGATAGCAGGTAGGATGAAACACAGTGGCGTATATCAGCAGCAAATAAAATGTATTTTGCAGTCTTCTCTCAGATGCGATTTGAAGAAGATGCTGTACCGCGAAAATAAACTAAAGCTGTTCGAAATTCTGATATACTCCTCTATTGTTGCGAAATGTGAATACTTACTAAGGATTCGGAGAAAAAATTACTTAGTAAAATATTTGGTCTCATGAAGTATAGAGAAGTGAGGAAAATTCGGTATAATGACAAGCTACAACCATCCATAATCATTGGTGTTTTTTTACACGCAGCGTGAAAGAAAAGCGCGAAACGGGTAGTATGGACAAGACAAGTGCGAGACGATGAGGCAATTCGATGGTAAGTCCACTCCAAAATTTTCTAAGCTGAGCCAGCATAATATATACAAACACAGACGCATGTTGTTTATCTTTCGGGTAGGCAAATTTTCAGATGGAGCATGTACTCATTCCATGACGAGTTAACAGTTGGTCTCGAGCGACGACGGCGCTGCGAAAAAAGCACTGAAAATAGTAGCTATGTGCCTACATGGTGAAACATTGCTCCGTAGCTATTATGCCTTTCAGGAAATT
Source organism: Odontomyia ornata (assembly GCA_963969285.1). NCBI lineage: Eukaryota > Metazoa > Arthropoda > Insecta > Diptera > Stratiomyidae > Odontomyia > Odontomyia ornata. The sequence goes on from OZ017741.1 coordinate 196,295,158, forward strand.
GATTGAGGTTGCTCAATATCAGGTAGATATGTAAGACAGGTGAGCCCATGGGTGCAACCGTAATTTTCTTCGCGCTTCGTTAATGTATAAGGTAAATGTTGCTACAGCACTGCAGCCCTTTTCGAGTCTTCGCTTAGGAATAGTTAAAGTAACTCATTATCTTGATCGTATACAACTATACCATATGCAACAGAAATTCCTTAACAAATACAATTAATGCTATGAGAATTATTGCATACACATACTTACAATGTATATCTTCCACAAGCAAGAATAGGCAGAATGAACTATGGGAGCGTATAAAGATGGGAGTACTGGTAAAAAACAGGTCTCACGCCCTATTTTTAATGCCGTGTGTAAAAAAACCCATTAAGCAAAAGAAGAAACATGGGGTTGGCTAACTTGAGCGAATGCCCGAATTAAGAGTATCAAAAAACAAGGTATTAAAAGGATGGATTGAAGGATAATGACGTCGAAGAAAATCACGAAAGATACAATAGCAAGATTAAGAACACTGGGCGCAATGTATCCGGAAGGCCATGGTCCGTTTGGACAGTAGCGTCATCGAAAAATAAGATATCAGAGGGTGGGGATTGGTATTAATTGTGTTAATTATTCCTTTTTGTAATTCCTCCCAATCTATTACTATGAAACCAATTCGAGCTTTTGATTGAGAGACAAAATCATATTCGTAAGGGCTCATTCCCTCATTGTAGTATGTTTACTATCTTAAGCATATTTAATTCTGGTCTTGTGTTGTTAGAGCAAAAATTTTTGTAATATGAATTTGTCCTTGATAACGATAGAAACTCTAAACCACGCTGTCCAAAACTTCAAGAATATAATCCATAAATTGATGACAAATATGAGCCACGCATCCTCTCCACAACAGTTGGCCGGCGCGTGCTCAGTGCATTGCCTATGCATCTGTGACAGTAGAGGCATTGGCACGCTATTAATCGACGCCGGCATAGACGTATCCATTATTCCACCGACCTTAGGAGACCGTAATACTTCTGATCCTGGCACCCGCTTGTAAGCTGCCAACGGTTCCGTTATTCGCACTTATGGAAACCGCAAGTTAACGTTGAGTCTTGGGCCCCCAAAGCCAATCACGTGGACTTTCATCATCGTAGACGTCAGCTCACCGATCATCGGGGCCAATCTTTTCGAACACCATGGACTACTAGTGAACATCAGAGGACGAAAACTCATCAAGCGACTGATTGCGACCGCAGCGGAGGTGAAAGCCCCAGTTTCTTTTGAAACCTGATATGACTAGAAATCCTCTGGTTGTACCACTTACCTCTTTACCCAACTTTTTTACTGGCAGCCTCCCGACTTTTCCACTGATGTTGTGATGCTCCGGTTAATCCTTTTGTGTTTTCTGCTTAAAGATATTGCAAAAATCGGTGCCTTCTAGAAATATCATCCCAATTTTATCTTTGATATCATTGTCATGGCAAAAGATTGTCGCTAGGAGATATTTCCACTTCATAATACTTTCTACATGGGACTTTTTCTGGACGCAATAAATGCTGTAAAATTAAGAATATTTGCATCAAGATTAAAAAATTTTCTATTTCTACAAAAATCACAGCACAAAGCGAATTGTTGAAACAGCTTTCGATATGCATTTCTTTATTCTGGGTATCATCATGTGACATTTTCTAGAAGCGCGTAAAAAAATTGACCAAATATTTTATACATATAATCCACTAAGTAATCATATATTTGAACATGACTTAAGAATAACGAGTAATTACATTTTTTCTACATCCCTACGATTTTCGTGAGATCAGAGAAGAACGCAGAACAATTAATGACTTTCTCGCGACCTCGTCATTACTTTCTTCACTCCCGCCCCCACAAGCGAACATAGGAACGAACAAATAAACTTTAGGAATGACGATTGTTTACCATTCTATCTAACAAAAGAGCCTATTGCAGATAAAAGCTAAATGTTAACATATATTAAGAGTACAAACTATTCAGAAATTCTCAATTGTATTAACGTATCTTCAATTTACCCATAACACTTAATGCTTTGCCGTTCTGAGACTATTGTTTATAATAGTGGTCGGAGTCGTTAACAGCAAAAATAATGTTATTTTTAGCAGGAATCTTTCTAAGCTGTGGCATGACTTTGTCAACTTAAGCTTTTTCCGTCAAGTCCAAACAATCAAGTCAAGTTCAAGCCCAAACAAATGCCGCCTCTAGAATGTTAAGACCATTAATTACCCTCTAAGTTTATGGTAATTTTATGTTATTGTTTGCAGGTAATTAATGTTCTTGCAAGCACAGTGGTATGAGCTAGAATGTTAGAATATGTCGAAGAGAGTGAACTCTATATGGAATTAATTAACAAAGCATTTTTTGTGGAGCAAGATCTTTCCGATTAGTGGTTTGACCGTTTTGTTTTGCAGCATGTTACATGCAGAAATTGTAAAATCTAGTGTTTCCAATCATAGAACTCACAAACCTTGGCGGCGTAATATAAATGTTTGTGCTAAAAATGTCTCCAAAGAGCAGAAAGTTGTGTTTAAATACGTATTCAAGTACGAGTATTATTAATGAAAAAAAATTTTATTATGTTTTCAGGTTTGCATCAGCCGAGCAATTTTGCGCGGGCTTATATAATACTCATAATTCAAAGAAAACTTTATATTGCATCAACATCTTAAGTCGAAAGTATTATATATGGTGGGTAAATTAAAAGATTATTTGGAAGATTTCCGTATTTTGCTCAAAATAATTATATTTGCCTGTGTTAAAAGTACTGTTTGATGAAATTTAGAAATGGTTTAAAAATGAGTTGAACCAACAGGTGGGTGCTCCTGCCAGAAGAGTTTTGTAAACGTCATAAGATAACAAATTATATTGTTGGAATATCCACAACGTGGCTAATATATAGAGTTGCTAAGTTCACCCACATTTTAAGACTTGATTTTATAAAAGCTCATCAAGACCCTGCATTATTCAAAAATTGACACAACCAGTCGGATAGGCGAATTTCTAGTAGGTACCCCTGCTTTTAAAAGCAAATAATCATTTTATTGACCGCTGGCTGCTTTGAAAGTCAAACACTGTTTGAGGAAAATTTTCTGTTGTATAAATACTTCCAATTTAAGCCATTCGAAATGTTTGCATGAAAAATATTCAACCTTTCACTTGCTACTAAAATATGCGCAGACTTTCTGCCTTTTGGGGGCCGTAATTTTGAATTTATGCATTTGATTTTGAACTATTTTCAAATGCATCTGCGAGGGTGGCCCGATCAGTACTTAGCCTACAAAATAAAATCGAAATTTTTGGAAAAGTGGCGATTCATTTCTCAATTAATCTCCTCTTAGCTGTATATTCTTCTTTAGCCCGTCTGAAAAATACGTTTTCTCGAGGTCAGTGTTGTAGGCCTCCCTGGCGGCGATGACGTCCTCTCATTTGACTCAAATTTCTATCCGGGGAAGGACTTTTTCAAGTTTGAAACATAAAGAAGTCGCACGTGGCCAAATCTGGAGAATATTGTGGATGGGGTAGCACATCACAGCCCAATTTAGCCGTATAGACAGCTTTTAACAATTCGGCGTTAAATTGGCCCAATAATTCGGCATCATAAAGCCCTTCTCCAGGTAGTTGATGCAGGTCATACCTTGCGAATCCCAGAAAACGGTGGCAACCACCTTTCCGGACGATAAGACAGTCTTTGCCTGCTTCAAGGCACGTTCGCCGGGTGAAGTTCACTATTTCGACTGCTCCTTTCTCTCTTATGTCTACCAATGGAGCCATGTTTCGTGGAAAGTCACGAAATAACGCAGAAACTTCTTCGGATTACGCTTAAACAGCGTCAAATAGTGCTCTGATGATCTCGCAGTTGCGTTTGTTTTCCGGAATGAGTAAACGCGGAACCCATCGTGCTGTTAGCTTTCTCATGAAATTCCTACTGTCTCAGCTATCTTGCAAACCTTCAGTCAGTAGTCTGCCAATTTGAGTTTGTGGATTTTTGTCACGTTATTCTCCGTGGTAGCTGTTTTCGGGGCACCACATGCGACCAGGTTGAAACTTATTAAACCCATCGCCATCGTAGGAGCAAAGTCACCATATACAGCATCTAAGCGCTCTTTGATTTTGCTGCACGATTTCCCTTCCAAAAAAAAAAGAATCAAATCACCGACTGATAATTCTCTCTCTATTTTTTGAATTTCGCGGATACACCCGCTTCCAAACGCAGTTGAAACAAAACTTCGTCTAGTTCGACTGAAATGTTGACAGTAGCCATCTACAAAAATAGAGTACACGATAATGAACCTCTCTTGCGATAGTTGTTCCATCGGGCAGTGAGGCTAAGTGCTTTTCGGACCGCCCTCGTAGCTGAAGCGAAACTAGATGGGGAACAATGGCGAATTCGATAGAACCATGAGCTGTATGAAATTTTTGATGACCTGGAGGTCTCAACGATAGTTAGACTGCGGAAGCTGCAATATGCTGGCCACGGATTGTACAGGCGAATAACAGATGCCCAAAAAGGTATTCGCTGCGAGAACTGAACAGCGGAGGAAACGCTAGTCTGACTCAGTCCATTAAGATAGTTCATCGCTGCTTGGATTTTGAAATTGAGGACGCGGTTGGTGAAACGAGACAGTTGTCGGTGCTTATTGCTGGAAGTGAAGACCTGACCGAAGTATTTGTGCTACGAAGAAAAAGATATTAGATGTAAGGAAGAATTCACTTGTTATTAATGTTCTTTATATATTATATAATATGTCATGTTTTATCGACTTAGTTCTCTCTTGTAAGGAATTTGTAATCAGAAATTTTTACGGTAATATTGTTGAATCGGTACCTATTTGTACGTTGGTTTGTTTGTCCATCAATGCATCTCATCAAGTTTTCTCAGGGCTTAGAGAAGCTAAAGTCATCGAATGTTGTGAACAGCTTAGAAGATATTGGTTAATGAAAGTTTCATAGACGGAAAAAATATCAAAGGAATTCCAGAGGGACCGACTTCTTCAAGGATATGACTCCTTTAATATCAAAGTCAAAGTCAAAAGCGCTTTATTTAATACTTATCGGTATAAATTTACAAAGAATATAAAGCAAATTCCAAACAATAACAATAAAACAAACTGAATGGCCCAAATGGCTCTCTAAATTTATACGTTATCATTAATCACATTTTTAAAAAAACTATAGCAAATTCAAATCAATGAAGATTATTACATATTATTTCATTCAATTGGGAAAAGGAGAAAAAACCAACCAACACTATCCTAAAATTATTTATAATCTTAACACAAAAATGAACTAAAACTTTATCTTATACTAAAAAATTCTATAACAATGTTCCTAACCTAAGCGTTTAACCTTATCCCCAACCTAATATAATAAACATAACATATACCTAACCTCTACCTAATTTTCAACACAAAATAAACAACAATACTAAATGTAGCAATAATGAGCTGAGACTCAAAAACTAAATAGCGAAAAAACACAAAAAGTGGAAATAAACACGAATAATTTAGACACTGTCATTCAGCCACTAATGCCTAGATTGCCCCATCTCAATTCGATCATCTACAACGAATCTAGCAAATGAGTATCACCATTGGAATTGTTGGTCTCGTGAACTCAAATTAGGAGGATATTTTATCTTCTTATCGGTGGCCCGTCGATATATGTGATATTGACTGGGACGCCGTCAGAATCAAAAACGTATCGATTCATGTCCAAATACACGAATGCTTCTGGAGGAATGAAGCCAGTAGCGAGGCAAGTCGCTATGTACCCGTCTGTAGGGTGGAACGGCTGTGAAATCCAAGGGTTTTCACTCACAGTCACAGATCTTGCGATATGATTCCGAAGAAGTTTCAATACGAAGATATCGACCCTCGTCACTTCAGCAGTTTGATAAACTCTTCTATTCGAAATATAATGTTTCCAATCCGTTTCAGGCTTTCTGTACAAACCAGTACATGCACGAAGACATTTCCTTTCGAAAACTCTTAATTTTTCCATCACACTAGCACTCTGGTTGTACCAGATCTGACATCCATATGTAAAAACTGGTCTAACCAGGGTCTTGTAACAGATAATTTCGACCTTTTGATCAATGTATTTGGAATGAAAGAGCCTTCGTAGGGCCATGACTACTTTAAGTGCCATGATTTTCACATGTTCAGCATAGTACAGGTACTGATCGAGATGAACACCGAGGTATCGAACACAGGATTTATGTGGAACTCGTTGTAAACTACCCTCGGCAGCCATGATGTGAAAATCTTTCCAATTACGTTTCAGGTCTTAGCTGAGCCCCTGCAGCGTTGTCCGAACCAAAATTGTTTCACACTTCTGCGCAATGATTTTCATTCGCACAGTCAGTGTACAGCTGCACATCATTGAACATTTTTTGGAGATTGCTCTGAACTATTGTGGCTTTTCGGTCTGCCGTATAGATGATCAGATCATCAGCAAACGCTACCAATGATCGCTAGGTGGGACGTTAAAATCAAAGCCGCTCAATAGCTTGCAACTGAATATTGAGAAGAGCAGAGGTACAGTAACTGTTCCCTGCTGTAGACCATTCAAGACCTTGAATTCGCGCATTGTTGTCAGATTTCCATCAGTTACAACAAACGATTTCCCGTATAACACATAGCACATCATGGCGAGAAGGTGTCTGGGGAACTTGTCCTGAAGGAGTTTAAAAACTAGTCCATCTAACCACACCGTATCGAAGGCTTTCTCCATATCAATGAGACATGCTCCAACACATTGTCTATCATTTAGTTTTCAACAGATGTCTGAGGTTACTTTCGTTATTGCATGTGTGGTCGAATGCCTGGCATGAAAACCAAATTGGCAATTCGGCATCAACTCATATTTCTCAATATGGGCGTTTAATGCTTGTTGAGTATCACTTCAAACACCTTGCTAATGTTAGGCAGCAAGCTGATTGAGCGATAGCTTTTAGGGCATGAAGATTCCTTTCCTTTCTTCAAGATCGGAAATACCTTAGCCTTTTTCCACTCATTTCGGAAGTATGAATTGCTGAACATGTTGTTGAACAATATGTAATAATTCCTATTAGCAACCTCAGGCAAATGTCGGAGAACTACATTTGGAATACCATCAGTACCACATGATTTCTTGTTGTTTATCCTGCGAAATATGAAAATATGAAATACAAGTCTTCATAGCTGACAAAATAATCAATAAGATTCAAGCTCGATATGAGGTCAGATGTTGATGGTTCATTGTAATGAAGAATTGATTGGCCATTCAGGCTTGATTTGAAGTCGGAAACTTTTGCTTGAACGACTTCTGGAAAAATTTCATTCCCTCTCTCAGGGTTTGGCAGATGAACCAATTCAAAATGTGTTCCAATCACGGCAAGTTTATTCAGCCCTTCACAAATAATCCTGTTTCCATTTCTATCCGGAGTCGTACTATCAATTTCGATACCAGCTCTATCGAGAAAATTTATCTCATTACTAGTGGCTTCAAGATTCAATACCTTCACCCAAGACTTCTTACGGAATATGCTATTCACTTTCGCGAAAAAGCCATCTGGGTCCTGTGGGCTAATACTCGTCATTTTTTTCGCCCATTGATTGCTGACCTCACTCCAGAAGTATGAACGGATTAAGTTCCGGACATTCTTCAGGTGTAATTTCAACAAAGACAACGAGGGATGGTTGTAGTCCAAAAATCGTCGATAAATATTGTTGACGCGTGTAAGCAGAAGGCCTGTAATGAATTTCGAAATGTCCGTGTAGGACACGGGTGCCGATGGTCTGGCACAAGTGTCAGCGAGCTAAAACAACACCGAGCTCAGCTAACTAGCTTCGCTTAACGACCGCGTACGCGTGCTTGACTAGCATTTGCGGGATCATATGAGGCGGGTTCTTGTCGAGCCACGAAGCTACACTACAAAATACTTATCACGCGTACTCTACTCTACAAGACGCACCGATCAAATTTTATTGTCTTTAGAAAAGTTCTATTAGGTGTCAATTAATCTACTCTACAAAAATTCAATATTGTTTTGCCTCGTTAAAGTTAGCGGACACGGAGGCTTGAGACAAACGCAAACATTACACAAAAAGCAACCGTTACTTTCACCGAAGAAGGTCGTTGCATTACAAGGGGAATGTCAAACCTAAAGATGTTAAAGTGGCTGAAGTGAACCACTCATCTCTGCCTAAAGGATGGAAACTTGACGGATGCAGTTTACTTTACATTAGTAAAACAACAAACTAAGCAGTTTCGACGGGGTGACCACCTTATCTCTTCAGGAGCAGCCACTCCTGATCACCACGGGGCTGCTCGACTGCTTATGTTTATTACAGGCCTTTCAATCTTTTCAACCTTGCGATGGTTGGTGTTTTATATCCTTCCATATTGTTTCGATGTTCAATCTTGGGAACTACTTTCTCAATCGTTTCCAACGTCATCTTCTCTAATTTCGACAAATAAAGATCTATTTCATGGTTAGTTAGATTTCTGTTATTAGGAACTATTGAGCAAGAGTTACCATCATCAGAAGGGGGACATTGCTTCTGGTACTCCCAATTAAACTTCTTTTGAAACTTTCCTCAGTCTGTTTTAATGAAATTCAACCGATGATTTTCGTGTTGAACTGGAATGAGAAAGAAATCACCCCTTTGATGATTGATTTCCATTACGATTGCGTTATGTTCACCATCGTAAGGAAGCACCTGCAGTTTCCGTTGAGGACTATTAAAGCTGAATTCAAGTCTTGCGTCAGCAATGCAGAGGTCCAAATATGAATTTGTCCTAGGGTATGTTGGAACTTCGACCCATATAGATTGCACCTGTATTCAATTTGGTTCTCTGTTATCCACGATTTCAGGAATAGACCTCTTGATTATTGGTGGCGTTCAGCCATGATGCATGCTTGGCCGTCAGGTCACCAGCAAGAATATAATAACTATGCAGCCTGTTCAATTCGAGTATTTCAAACAAGGGATTTAGCTCCTCCTTGAGCTTGAGAACAGTTCCACCAGTTGTATAGGCAGAGATAACGAAGAGCAGTGAGATTTTGATAACGGACACTTCGAGAGATTCAAAGCTTTTGAATTCGGGTTTTTCAATATGTTGGAAACAATAGGGTCTTCTAACCAATATCCCGGTGCCACCTCCCCCGTCACCTATTACTTTATCGTTTCTTATGAATTCAAAATCCTTGAATGTCATGGAATGCCATGAATTGAGGTGGGTTTCAGTGAGAAGCATGATGTCAGGCTTTTGCTTAACAATGAATTCAAGGAGATAATCACGCCGATGTTTAGTAACAATGGAGTTGACGTTGATCGAGATGAGACGAATCCTATCCATGGGAATGTGACTGGATGACAAATTATTTTGAGGCAGTTGAAACCCCTAAACGATGAAAAACAAGATTAATATCTTGTTTATCGATTCTCTCCGATAGAGAATTTAATTGCTGTAAAATTTTGAGAAGCAGCTCATTATTGCCACTTACATTATTTACACTATTTACCGTATTTTCTACTTGTCCTCTAGCGGTTGTGCATGTAACTTCGGGCTTGACGAAGTTCGGAGCTAAGACACTGCGGTTCCATTCACTGCATACATGCGGACTCAAGGTACTACTACAGAATCATAGGGAATGTTGATTTCGTTTCACACCAGTTTTAATATAGTATCTAGGCACTTGCATGTGAATACTTTCATTGATTGATTCATTCATTACGTAGGAAAATCAACAACACGTTTTTTTTTAGGCTTTTGTCAAATAATTTTACAAAACCATTCTACAATCGCGACCTGTCTGTCCGTCCGTCCGTGTGTCTCAGCAATTTGTCTCGCAAACAATATAAGCTAGAAACATCAAATTTTGTATATAGGTGTAAAGTGGTGCCCTCTTCAAAGTTTAACTATAAAAAATGGTATACGATATTTAAGGGGGGTCTCTCTATACAGCGGAGTAGCCCCTGAAAAAAGATTCTATCAAAGGTAGCTGATATGGGTATCAAATGAAAGGTATTGATAAGAGCTTTTCTTAAATTGATATTTTTTGCCTCGAGGGGTGTACAAGGAGGAGAAATACACGAAAAATGTGTGTTGGTAAAGCAGAACCAGAAAAATGAAACTGCCCTAAGGAAAACGAATGAGAGTAGTTTGAGGTATTTCAAAGTCATTGACTCGATGTTTGTAATTCATTCAAAGCTCTTCACTTTATTATTCTCTTCTACTTTGTATAATGATTGCAAAAGTTATGTTGGTATAATAATCTCTTGATATAAACAATTTAAATGATTTTCTAATTATATACTTTTATTATAACCCCTTATTTTGACAAAGAAAAACAGGCTTAATATGTGTAAAAAACTAATTTTATGCGGAAGCCATTAAATTCTGAAGTAACATTTCGAAGCTACTTCTTTAATTGTTGTTAATATTTTTATTACAGCAATTATGAATATTTTTATGTTTGCTCTGATTTGTTTGACACTTTCGTATGGAGGAGTCGACACTTTGCATCACCATACAAATACAGCCTATTGCTATAGTAAAGATGACATTAAGCCACAAGTCAAACACTTTTCAAGCAAGACTCCTTATCAAGTGATTAAGGGAACCAATTTCCACGAAGAAACTGTGATACCACGTAAGTACTCAACATTTTTTAAGGCAACATATGCGATCGAATTTAATCTTCTGGCAGATTGTAAAGCAGAGAAAATTTGGATATTAAGCCGCCATGGAACGAGATTACCGGAAACGTATCAAATAAAGTCGCTGCCTAAATTGGAGGAGGTAAGATGAGTCGCTAACGTTCATTATGTAAACGAACTCGTGCGATTTCAGTTACGTGACACTGTCGCTTCAAATTTCCGAAGGAAACCAAGTGATGCTCTTTGTCCCGAAGACCTTGATCTGATTAAAAACTGGAAATTGGATAAAAATATTACTAAAGATAAATCTCAATATCTAACTGAGCAGGTAGGACTCATGTGGCTTGTAAACAAGATGATTTATTTATTGGCATTTTAGGGTTGGAATGATATGAAAATTTTAGGGCAAGATTTCAAAAAAAGTTTCCCGCATCTTTTTGCTGAATATGATCCAAATAAATTTTTGGTATTTATTTCAAATAATTTTCAAGGTATTTTTTCAAAACCATGTATCTTATAGTTCCGTTACACCGATACCCAACGAACTGAAGCAAGTTATAAGGCATTTATTGAAGGAATTCTTGGCGATAAAGCTTACGAGTCTGTAAGAACCATTAAGGCACCTATAATCGATTCACTACTTGGGCCCTATGAGTATTGCCCATTGTGGATCAACAGTCTTAGACCCAAGGAAAGGGAAGAAACAGAGCGAAGCAAATTTAAAGATTCCGAAGCTATGAAACGTACAATTGAACGTGTTTCATCTCGCCTTGGGTTAGTATATGAAGCAAATTGTTAACTAGTATTTTGCCTAATTATCTGCATTTCACCAAAAGGTTCCATAAAACTCTGAAATATAGGCACGTCAAGCAACTATGGGATATATGTCGCTTTGAAACGGCTTGGTATCTTGATCGCCCAAGTGCTTGGTGTGCGGTAAGTTAATGGTTATACCTCTATAGTTAATTTATTGAAAAATCTTTTAGGCACTTACGCCACAAGATATTCTAGTTTTTGAGTATTTAGATGATTTGGGCAAACAAATTGCTAGCGGATATACAAATGACTACACACCAACTATACCATGTGAAATTATCCAGAATATGTTGGTTCATCTCCTGAGTGAAGATGAGCCGAAAGTTGCGGCCTACTTTTCGCATTCGGCACTCATTCAATTATTTGCAACTGGAATGGGTAATTTTGTCATGAGGTCTTGTTCCATATTACAAATATTGGTTTCTGCTTTAGGTATGCAAAAGGATGACCATTTGTTGAAAAGTGAAAACTTCGAGAAGGAAAGCAATCGTAAATGGAGGACTAGTGAAATAGACCCCTTTGCAGCCAACTTTGCAGCGGTTAAATACAAGTATGATTTTTGCTTATTAAATTTATATAGGATAAATAAAATTTTATTGTAAATTTTAGCTGCTCTGAGCACCCGACGGATTTTTCGCCCAAGATAAAATTCTTCGCCAACCAAAAGCTAATTGACATGGAAGGCTGTAGAAATGGTTTCTGCTCTCTATCAGATTTTATTCAAAATTACCAAAAATACTTAAATGCAAATTGTCAACGCATTTTTTGTACAAGAAATGAATTTTGATAAATTTACAGTTATAGCTAATTTATTATAATAAAGTTAAGAAGAAAATATTCCCCAAGCTTGAATTTCTGATGCAATCTTTTCTTTTACGCAGTTTTCTACATTGTTCGGAATTAATGAAAACAGTAAATTATTTATTTGTAGGTGTAGTGATTCGGATTGTTGTAAGTCCGGGCGGGACACGGGTGACGATGATCTGGCACAAGCAAAGACATATAAACAAATGGACGAGCAACGAGAGCTTGTGTACTCGTCCATGTGAGAAGCAAATTTGCCACATAAATAAGTTATAAATAACTTACGCTCTCGAAACTATACGATTCCCTCTGCTTCTCCTTCCCCTTTTTTTCCAGACAGGTTTTTCTTCTTTCTCTTCAGAAGAATCCCTCCCCCTACTGGCACCCGCGCACACCAACGAAATTTCATTTCACGTGCACACGATCGCGCCTTCGGTATCATTCGGAAAACAGTTTGAGTACAAACAACAAACGACTCTCACGGAAAACTCGAACGTCAAAGCAAAAGAAAATCGAAAAGAGCGCGAAACACGCGGGAAAACTCATGTGTCAAAGCGGATGGAAATTTCGTAAATTTTTAATTAAAACAGTGAATTAAAGTTCCGGTTACGTACGCGCGATCTTTAAAAATAAAAACTTTTGAAATGTGAATGTGTTTCGCCGTGAACAGAGTGCTAAAACAAAAGCATATCACTTCAAACCTCAACTTCACACAACTTTAGCGAGGGTTACCAATTGCTTCGGCTCTGACGACCGGTTGCGGATCCAGTACTCTCTATATCTATGGGCACAAGAGTCAGTGACATATAAACAAAACCGGGCTCAACTTATGACCGTGTACGCGCGCTTGTCGGCTAGCTTTTTGCAAAATTAAAGGGCGGACTCTTTGTCGCACCACGAAGCTGAACCAAAAAACTTTTATCACCCGTAGTTGACTCTACAAGATATTCCAATCAATTTAAGAAGATTGGAGAAGGTCGTTGCGTTACAAGGGAAATTTCAAGTTGAATGATGTTGAAGTGGCTACAGTGAACCACTCATCCCCGCCTTGACGCGTGTTGTTGACTACAACCTAGTAATACAATAAACTAAACAGTTTTGATGAGGTAACCAGCTTATCTCACCAGAAGTAGCCATCCTGATCACCATGGGGCTTCTCGATTGCTTGTATTTATTACGTAGGCAAATTAAGGTTCACATCTATAACAAATGAGGATTTTGCTGCCAATAACCTTGATTTTGGCTGAGCGCTGTTCTTATTTAAATTAAATTTGACGTTAGATTAGTCCTAGTAGTAAAAATCAGCCTACAATCACCAAAAATCTTTTTGTAGGAGAAATTATTTGGTGAATAATTCATTCAAAGCACATTCAAAGCTTTCAAATTATATATGCAGCAGTGAAAATGGAAGCAAATATGAGTCTGCTTGTTTGGTGTTGGAATACTTAAAACACACTATGCAACAAATGAAGAAAGCTTACACAGCTCCTCAGCAAATTCTGCGTTTTGAAAATTTGAAGATCTTTTGTTTAGTGATCAAAACCTCGCAAAGGACTTATAAAACGTAAATATAACGTTACGTTGCCTATGTAATATAAAAGAATCAAAAGGAAAAAGTCAGGGGAGCAAGAAAGTGTTCCTGCCAAAAGAGTTTGTAAGCCTATAAGTAAATCAAACAAAGTTTTGTGAATATCAAAACTTGCACCATATACTGGTACAGATTCCATAACGTAAGTTTGGAAAAACAAAATATGATTATTTTGTGTTTAATTCACCGCTACTTTGTTTTCAGTGTGTTGACTCTATTGTTTGAGTAGCCATGGTAACATATCAATATTACACACCATCTCTAAAATGTTCATCAAAGTTTATATTCCGTAGTGTCTAATTGCCTTGCAAATGTGTAGTAACTATCTAAGTGCCTTGCAAATGTGTATCTCCACTCCATCACGTGTTGTTGATGCTATAATTGTTAAATTTTCAATCGGTTTAAAGTATTTGTTTTGGCAAGTTTAAGATTCAGCTTTTAATTTTATGGAAATAAACGTAAATTTCATAAAATGAACTGTTGTTAACAAAGTTGATAAAATTTTGTCATTTGAGCTATTTGTTGGCTTACTTCCAATTTTTTTCAGATTTTTTGCATCCATGATGTAAAACCACAAAGTGGTGACACAAGAACTCCTCATACATTTTCCCACTTTCTGAATCCTTCGATGCATGGAATGTATTTAAAAGTTTTTATCAAGATCTTTTATTTGATACGCATAATGGCTATCTTCGGGAACATTTTTTTTTAATGGTCACCCCGTATATGGGGAGACTCTCTGGTTTGTATCGTGATGAAGGCTTTTCTTCACCGCCCGAATCACACTCCAGTATACTACTAGAAATGTGTTCAATTAACCTTTAATATATTGCCAGTGCAGTACTACAATATACTCGTATCTTCGAAACTATACTTTGTTTGACGTTGAAAATACAACTGTATTTTATTTCTCAAACGCTAAGTTAATATGTACAAAATTTTCTTAACATATTGTACATAAATTGCTTACTCTAAAGAATTCGCGGCAATCATTTTTCATTCCCATGAGAACAAAAGTTGCAACTCAAGTTACTTTTAACACTATAATTATTCGCGACAGAAAGAAATTCCAAACATCACATAACTCTGCGGAATTCAAATAAGAAAAACTTTCCATGAAAATGCGCTCAAGTTGTAATTTATGCTCGTGGGTAGTGAGTACCCTAATATCCACGAAGGAAAATAAATTTAATTTAGTTTAACGTAGGAAACTTGCGAACATTCTCCTCCCTTTTGAACGAACTGTTCAAAGACGAATTTCTGGATTCATTTGAAATTCCACGGCATTTGCTTGGCGTGATGTGGGTATTAGATGACGGTTGCATGTAGGTTGCCTCCTGTAGAATTTCCACACAAGATGAAATAAACAGATCACCGAAGTCGGTAGTGCCAAGTATCCGATGGTAAAATGATGCACGTGAATTGACTTGCTTGTCGGTAGTTCTATTTCGATGGCTCGCAGTTTGCTGAGGCTATGTTGTTTTTCAACATCGTTTTCTAACTTATCTTTACTTTCGATAGACTTACGGGTGGTATTGAAGTTTTCGGTGATGAAATCAAAAAGATTTCGCGAAGGAACGATGGATGTTCTTATCATCGCAGGATGTACTTTGCTCGATTGTAATGTAGTAGCCTCGTCTTTGATGCTGCACCTCGAGTTAGGCTGATGATTCCGGATCCGGATAGTACACGCAAGCAAATTGTCGCTCCACATATAATATTGATGGTGACCTGTTGGTTTGTGAGGTAAATCCGGTGATTTGAATTCAAGAGCTGTCTCCACCTTGCTGTTTTCTTAGTTTTGATGACTTTCACAGCGGTTGCTTTTAGAACACCTTCGATACAGCGGGTGCCGCAATTCGTAGAGAAACTCGGAATGGTCAACAGGAAGACATTGTGATATTTCCAGGTCAGACATCGGGTAATATTGATCTCGATGCAGACTTACCAGCAAAATTGGTGCTGATGGAATTATGGTGAGAGAAGTTTTATTAGCTACTATAGGTTCTGGAACGATTCGGTTTCTTGAGATACAAGCTGGAACTTTATTCGGGAAATGATCTGCTCGTTTAGCAGTCGACCTTCTATGGACATTCTTCTTCTTTGTAGCACTACAGCCCCTCTCGGGCCTTCGCTTAGAGATAGTTAGAATACCTCATTTTCATGACCGTTTTGATTTTTTTGGAAGTTGGTTTGGTCAGTACCATGCTCTCGTGTGCCTGCTAAGCTATGATATGATCTGATTAAACCAGTACATATCACCACTGAGCGAACACTCATAGTCTGTCCGAAAAATCCCCTGAACTAAATCACGTTCTACAATTTAGCTAGATGTCCTTGATTTCCAGGCACTCGCAATATTAGTGGTAGGTTTCTGAGCAGTCTTGTAGTTAGTACTTGTGGGCTAACTTTGCCGTGGTGGACCCCTGATATGACATCCAACAATGCAGATTGTGCCGTTTGGTAATTTATTATCACCAGTTTTAACCAAATTGCTAGAGTATTGAAGTATTCAACTATTCTTTCTTGATGGAATTCATGGTTAATTCCTTTAATGGTGTTGATTGTCTGGTTGAGGTACTCTTCAAGTTCGTTTACCCGTCGTTCAACTGCTTTATGTCACTTTTTCATAATATTTGCAGTGTAATCGATGATACACGTTTGATTCCGCAGCAGTTCTAACAAGTAACCGTCATTTTGTTCAAGATGTTTTATCGTCTCTGACATTTTTTCAGCATATTCATCGTCCAAAATGCCAAATAGCGAATGCGCGATGTTACCGAATATATTTAAAGGGGATCGTTTCCCTCGACGATGGTCTTGTTAACACAGTAATTTGTAGTTCTCTGTTAATTCCCTCACCTTGTCTGCAAATTGAGTTAGCGTTGGTTCACAGGAATGCTTATTTATTATTCTGCTATGTACAGAGATTATCTAGGTTTTCAATCCCTTTGTTTTCTGTGGCTAGCTCCTTCCAGTAGTTGGTGATGTTATAGTAAATAACCAAATGCCATTTGTCGGATGACAGGTGAATGAAACACATTTGTTCAAAATTCAAGCCCAGGGAAGATTTGAGCGGTGTTATTGTTGCCCGATTATTTCCTAGTAACTGCAAGACAAGGCAGGTGAACAGTAACAGGCTGATTGGGAGCTGGCTTTGTCGTGGTTTTTGGAAGATAGTGGACCGTCGGTTTGCGGGAGGCTTGTTGTTTCGCTCGTTTGGGTTGTAGACATTGAGAAAGCTGTACTGGTGACATTTTTTCGTTGGTCTCATCATTTGCGTCGACTTTTACTGGACGTAGATCAAGATTGTGTATTGCCCTTTTAAAAATACATGTAGCCGTTTTTACGATTGCAATTGGGACAAAACCATCATTTCCCTTAATGGTTTCCAGTATACGATCGAGAGCCCATTGCATGGCCGGAAGGTTGCTCTCCTTTATTATTACCATCATGCCAGGTTGTGCATTTTCGCATTGCTGTTTCCATTTAGTTCGATACTGCAGCTCGGTAAAATCTTCTTTGAACCGTCGCTGCTAGAGCTGATTTTTGAGGTGAAGAGTGCACTTCTAGTATTAGTATGGATTTACTCGCTGAGATTTTCTAGTGGATTCCACGGTACTGGTAACGGTTTGCATGTTAGGAAGTGTCTTGGGATCAATGCAGTTGAATTGTTCAGATCCAAAAACATTGGTGTGATAGGTCGTGAATTGAGTATCGCTTCTTTTTGCACTATAACCATTTCCAACTCCTCATAGGTTTACGAATTATTGTTTAAGCCATAAGGAAGCAAGTTTTTGGCTGACTTGACGGTCACCTTTCACAATCCGCCGAAATGTGGAGCTCTTGGTGGGATAAAATGGAATTTGGTTGAATTGAATTCATTAATTTATTCTTCCGCTTCTTTTGAATATATCGCTGGTCGGAGTTCTTCCAGTTGGTTTCAAGGTCCCACAAAATTTGTGACGTTATCGCAATACAAACGTTTGCAGTTTCCTCGTCTACCTACAAAACGTTTAAACGCCCCGTCAAATGCGTTGGTGATTAAATCGCTAACCACTTCTTAGTGCACTGCTTTTGTTGTAAAGCAAACGAATACCGCCATGTCACACTTTTGAGGCTTCTTTCCTCTAATTTTGTAATGAATCCAAAATACGCCGCAGAAATTGACTCCTGTTGTTCGGAATGGCTTATCAGGTTTGATTTTTCTCTCTGGTAGATTACCCATCATCGGGGATAATAGTTTTGGCTTCGATTTACTGCAGTGAATGCAATTTAGTACAATCGACCATGCAATGGTCTTCCCTTTGATGGGCCAAAATTTTTGGCGCGTAGTAGCGAGAAATCCTTGCGGTCCAATGTGGAAATTTTTAATATAAATGTCTGTTATCAACAATCGAGTGATAGTGTCGCTGTAAGGTAACAACATTGGGTATTTTGCATCATATGAGATGTTAGCTTCTTGCAATTGGCCTCCGACCCTGATAATACCACTTTTGTCCGAGAATGGGGCGAGTGAACTCAAGTTGCTTTACTCATCTACCATGGCCGTATTTTTAAGGGATGCTAACTCTTGTGAAAAGTTTCGGCGTTGAGCTTTCTTTATAAATTGTGCCATGGTTGCTTCCGATTCTTTGCCAGTTCGATGTGATCAGCGTTTGGACTCTCTGCTTCTAGTGTTATTCACAAACCGAAGCACATATGTGAAAATCCGTTGCAAACGTTGAAAAGAATACCGGTGATCGATAGCAGAGAGCATATCTTCATTTGCAACTGAAAGTGCCATCTTTGCCTGCTTCGTTTCTAAAATTGTTTGAAATTTTGGATTCCTTGGCCAGACGCTTTCACCAACTTGTAAAAACATCGGCTTGTAAAACCAAAAAAATGTTATTCTTTAGCTTGATGGGTGAGATTCCATGGGAAACCAAATCGGCACGATTTTCCTCAGATGGTACATGTCACCATTGTTCGGTCGTTGTAAGCTCCTGTATAGCTACTACTTGGTTCGCAACAGATGTGATGTAAGATGATGATAGGTTTCTCAGCCAGGCAAGGACTACTTCCAAATCTATCCAAAATGTGCATTGAACTTCATTCCCTCGCCATTACCTTTTGTCCCGAACAGTGAGCTTGGTAGTGAGCACTGCAGCTTAAAGCTCTAAACGTAGTATCGAGGTGGCTTTGATGGGTGCTACCTTCGACTTGGCACATAGAAGTCTGACGATCACAGTACCGTCATTTTGCAGTAATTGCACGTATTAAATATAGCTCCACCATATGGCCTCTCTGATACATCGCTGAAGGCAAGTAATTCAGTACTTGGTGGTTTTTTGGTAGAAATTACATGCCTGGGAAATTTGATATCTTCCAGGCATTGCAGTTCTAAACTAAATTTGACCTAAATAGAGTGCATCTCCATTGAAACAGCTACGTCCCAATCCATTTTTAGATTCCACAATACTTG
Source organism: Odontomyia ornata (assembly GCA_963969285.1). Taxonomy (NCBI): domain Eukaryota; kingdom Metazoa; phylum Arthropoda; class Insecta; order Diptera; family Stratiomyidae; genus Odontomyia; species Odontomyia ornata. The sequence continues at coordinate 196,314,491 of OZ017741.1, forward strand.
AAGGAATATTTTGGCTTTGGTTATCACTGGACTCATTACTCCTAATGGGTCAAAGAGATGCGCGATGTTAGAGGACATTGTTTTCTTGGCCACTTTACCGTCACTGGGCTGGATTGTTTTTACGCAGAAGTTGTCCTCATGGGAGAGCCAGATTAGGCCCAATGTTTCCACATGGTAGATGTCTTTGCTGTTTTCATTGAATTGAACTGCTTGGTTCTCTCTGAGAATACCCTGAAGTAGCTGATTATGGTTTGCGTACCGCTTTTAAAGACAGAAAACGTTTATATGCTATCTCTTTAGAGTAAACCAATTACTCAGGGTCTTTCATGAATGATAATTTTACAACAAATCGTCCATCTTGTCTTTGCGCAGTGTTAGCAGTGAAGCGTTCTTCACACCTTTTTTCTTGCTGCGTAAAGTTGAGCCTGACTCCACTTCATCTAGTTTTCAAAACTCATGCACCTTTTCCTGAAGTTCACCTTGGTCCTGACTACAGATACCGCAGCTAAATGTATGGGCATCAGAATTTGCCACTCAACCGGAATTGATCCACCTGAACATGGTATTCAGTAGAGTTGGGGATTTCTTCCCCAATCGCATTTGTCCAATCGAAAGTAGCGGCAAGTCGTTTTCTGCTCCAATGAGAATATCAATTTGACTAGGCTGATTGAACCCGGGATCTGCGAGAGACACATTCTGCAGGATAGGCCATGATGAGATATCGATGAACTCTGACGGTGGAAATGCTGTAATCTGTGGTAGAATAAAGGCTTCAATCCTGGCCAAGAATCCTGTTGTCCTGGATGTGTTGAGAAGTTTACTCTGAATTGACTTTTTGGAATTCCTTGCCCAATTCTTTGAACACGTAATGCTTCGGCAACTTCCTTCAAACCAAACTGTTTGAAAAAATGGTCAGAAATGAAATTTAACTAAGATCCGGAGTCAAGAACAGCTTGGTATTCATGTTCTTGACCATCCATTGTCAATATCTTGACGAGTACCATACTTAGCAAGATATTGTTCCTCCTTGTATTGTTTGTTTTCGCTGCTAAGGTGATTGAATTTGATGGAGTCGTTGATGTACCTGCTTGTGCTTGGGGTGAAGTCAAGCTTGACTTAGTACTCTGATTATTAGAAGTTGATTCCACCTTTGAAACACTGTCTACGTGTATTATGCCGTTTTGAACATTTCTTGCAAGCTCGGAGTGAGCGCTGTTGACTATTATGGTCCACCTTTAAACCATTGTAAGACAGATTATTCTTCTTTCACAATCTGGAGACGAGCCTTTGGTAGTTGATCCAGGAACGTTTTGCAAGAATAAAATGGATGCGTTCATTTGCACACTATGCATATGCTTCCTTTGAATGACATTGCTAGAGAAGCAGGTTTTGTTTGTTTTTGCTTTGCTGGTGCCGAGCCCCCTTTGCGCAGGGCTTCAAGACTTTGAAATCAATTCACCAAAAATGATAGAAAATGCTTCACAGTGCTTAGCTGCCGGAGGTCTGCCAATGATTGCTCATACAACGTGTGTGTAGTGTGGTGCAACCTTTTTACCTGTACATGTGATAGAATTGGATCCCAGGCTTCGATTGAAATGCCCAAATTCTTGAGTCCCAGTAGACTTTTGTTACGTCACGTAGATCCTCTACTGATGATGCAGATTCGACAGAGCTCAATAGTTGAGACAGAAGTTTGTTGAGAAGATGTGTCGCTAACAGCCTTTTGTTATCAGATTTCTCCTTCAATATATTCCATGCATCTAACAAATTCTCGTTGGAGACTGGCAAGTGAATTAGTTGAATCATGAAATGCAATCCACTGCCAGTAATCACGCTTAAAGGTTGGCAGTACGATTTTTGGCAATTACACTCCGATATCTTTTGATTGCGGCAGCGGATTGTTGCTTCCTTATTCAGTACTTCTCATTCATTCCTGGAGTGAAATCATCGTTTCTTGAGTCCAGTAGTGCAGTTCTTGGCAGAGTTCAGGCTTGTAGTCAAAAGGGCTTTTCCCAGTAGCTTGTTCCCATATTGCCTGATCGTTCTCTGCCAGTTCATCTAAATACCTTTCAAGTGAGTTGACCTTAGTGTGTAGTACTCATTAGAATGTTCGCTGCGAGCCTTGTTCTTGATGTCTTGAATGAACTTGGTAAGGGTTCTCATTAAGGCCTTTTGCTTCCTGATAATTCTTGCAAGAACGTTCTTTACTTCTTTGTCATCGCTTATCATCTTGATATCTGCATGACACTCTGGTCTTCTGGCAGATGTATCACCAGCTTTGATTGTAGGTGATGATGTAATGGTTGGTTTCATTAGAAGAAGTTCCCGCTAATTTTTCCCTTGCTTCATTTAGTAGATATAACAGCTTTTCGTATACCTTCCAAATTCCGTCATGATAATTGTTTGCAAAGTATAAATTGTCCGGTGCGGACACTTCAAATAGTTTCAAATCTTCATCATTTTGATTAAACTTAGACCAGTACCCTTCTGATAAGCCTAAGCTTTTGTCTAGGTACTCCGTTGTTTTCCTGGACGCCGAATCCTTTCTGAAATTTATCAGCAGCTGTTCCAGTTTGCCATCCAACTTGGATTTTGCAGCCGGCAGCTTCTCCATTGTAGGATTTGTTCGAAGGAGAAACTTGCTATTGCAAGCAAACAGCCCCTTTAAAACCTTCAAAATTCCTAGCTTATACGGTTTGCGAGAAAACTTGCTGTAACGCATGAGCAGATCGACGGACGGACAGACAAGTATTAGGTTTATTAGGGTATTGTTAAATTATATATATATATATATATATATATATATATATATATATATATATATATATATATATATATATATACAAAAATAACGGAAGAAAACTACAATATTTTAAAATAGCGGAAAGTGGAGAGATAATTCAAGAAAAACAGAAATGTTTGGAAAAAAAACCAACTTCAAAGTGTCTTAACAAAAGTGAAATAACTTTTATGGATGCGCAGCCAAATCAATTTCCGTTTTAACATAAACATTACCAACATATAGTGAAAATTAACGAAATAGGGAAAAATTGATATAGTACAGCTTCTATGAAAAACGTTTCAATCTTTTTAAGACCCCTTGAAGTCAGTTTTCTTTTTGTTCAAATTTTAAGGAAAATTTTTACATTAAAAATATGTTAAAGCTCAGTTTCTTGACTAGTCATAAATTTCTTCATGATCTTTGAAAATTAAATCATCATATCCAATCAGTATAGAAAACTAGTGCATGTGTATTTTTTGATATTTCGACTGCAATGCAAGATATATAACTCTCGACTGCAATTTACAATAAATAACTATTAAAATCTGCAGAGTGAATTTTAGTGTTTGATAAAATCTTAAAATTCCGCATAGGACCGCAGCGGTGGACTGCTGCCTCAGTGAGCAAAAACTTAATTGGTCGGCAGGAAATGTCCTTGCCTGGCGACGTGTGAGAGTACTGGCAGTAGCATTGCGGTGTTGTGGGACGGGTTCTTTCCGCTAGCACAAGGACCCACCAGAAAAAATTGCATGCTGACGATTTGCTTTACCTGTCAACTAGACACATTCGACAAGTGTCGAAGGCCGAGGTAACTGACCGAAGGACATTAGACGAAAAGACGCGACGACATTTCCAACGTAATCGCGCGTGACGCCGGACACGAGCCCGTCATAGACGCAAATAGTCACAACCCACAAAAAATGGGGCATGCAGATAGTTCCCATCCAAATCAAAGATCTAAACGATGACTTGGCCATGTTGAGAAAGTGGAAGGCAAATCATCCTTAGCACGAGCTCCTGAAACAAATAAGAGGAAGCTACGCTCGATGGCTAGCTCATTTAAGAGAGAGAGAAGACCGATTGATTCTCATGAATAACTCATCCTAGATTTATTTAATATAAATTAAAAAAAAAACAGGTCGCCTTACATTTCTAAAATTTACTTTCCGTTTCCATTATTTATACAAATTTTTTTATGGAACCACGTTGTTTTCCTTGTTGCTATAAATTTGACATTGGTTTTTATTGCAGTATGTAGTGTTTTCGAACGTTAGTCGTAGCCAGGATATCTAGAAATATGCTGCTGTATGCTTAAATTTAGCTAGCGCGTTATTTTGAGAAATGGCAATATGAGAGTGTTTTCAAGAACATAAAAAAAATTTGTCTAACTGCAAATAAATGCGAGTTTATGCCTATGTATAAAATTGGAGGGCTATAAATGCTTTGCGGTAAAATTTTATCGAAATTATTGTACACATGCAATTCGTATGAATCTGCAATATATCGAAAATATTAATTTTTTTTAAAAATAAATAATTCTTCAAGCAAATGTAATAAAGGCGTGCAAGTTTAATAAAAAAAAAACAACAATGTACTCACCGCACTCCTCCGACGAGCGCTTGTTGTTGGAATGTGTTGGCTCCTGCTTCTGTGGATTTCACTAAAGTTAATTTAATACGTATGTGTGCTAACGTTATATTATTCTATCATTGTGACAAATACGAGTAAGAGACACCAACTTCCACCGTTGAACTGAATTTACGTAACTTTTAATTCCTTTAATCTAATCATTTAATTTGGTTGGAATTCAATGCATACTCGTATCATGGACAACTAAAATTATATTTATCCAAGATTCTGTTCACTTGTTACCAAAAGAACTGATCGCCGGTTTCCACAAAATTGTGTATTTTAAAATCGGTTTAGTCGGAGGAAAACTTGCGTCACAATGAAGTTTCTTCGTTTCTACTTTGAATATCAATTTATAACTCGTTTCGGATACGGAAAGTAAGTTCTCTTTTGGTGGAGCTACTTTACAACTACTCAAGTTTCCTGATTTCAGTCGGAAGATCCGTCATAGCTAGCGGCTTAGTTGAAAAAAAAATTCACTAAGCCCTAAAATGCATGGAGATACATCCAATAACAAATAATTTAGAGGTTGAAATCCGTTTAACTTTGCTGATAATAGTAGGGTTTAGCATTTTTGTCAGTAAAAGTATATGTATCATTAAATTGGATAAAATCAGCCAATTAAGTAGTTCTTTGAAAGGCCTTATAATTCTTTTAGTCTCAATTAAATTAAAGAAGTGATAGCCATTTGAATTTCCTCCGATCACAACAATCATATACGATTTTTTTATTAAATGGGCTTTCCATCGAATCAGACACTACAATAGATCTCCAAATTTTCAGATAAGATGAATAACAAAAACAAATTTAAAATTTTAGCGATATTGAAACAAAATATTTGCTGGTCAAAATGGAGTTCTTTTAAAGCAAGAATATATTTTTTGAGCATATCATAAAAGTTTTTCTTCAATTAAATCATTCTAAATATCTGTATATTGTAGATTAAGTACAAAACCCTTTTAGAATGAGCCTAGTTCTTTCTACCCAACTTGTTTGAGTTTATAGATTATTTGCACCTACTTACGAGTCAAAGATAAAACTCCTTTGAAGGCAGCTTATTTCTATCCACTCAACTTATGAAGATTGTAATCCTCTCTCCATTAAACTTTTCTAAACTCATAAATATTGCCAAACAATATTTTCCCTACTCCTATGGGATATAAGATTACTTCATATCGAAATTATACTAAGTAATTAATTATGTTACAATAAGCAATAAACTTTCTCAGTAGTATAATTCAATTTAATTCGCAATTTCTTTATCAAAAAGTCATTTAATCAAAATAGAGATTAAATGCATTAAAGTACAACAAATTTAGTCTACGGATAGGCGAATTTTTATTTTAATTTTCTTTCTTTTTCATCTATAGGTAGGCAAAAAAGTGGATTCCATTTCGTTCCATAATTGTAATATTGCGTTTATTTATTTAACCCTATGATTAAATTTTCTTACCTGTAATAAATATGGCAATCAGCACTCAAAAAAAGTTGAATAATCCCTATCTCACTACAAAGTCGCATGTATGTTAGAGCTCTGTTTTAAAGTAAAGAAAATTCCCGTTGGCACCAACAGCTGGAAAGGCATATTTTCTCGTAGCTACTGCTGTCATTTTGTATACATGCATTTGATTTTTTTTTAATCGAAGGGGGCTTAGAGTCTCATCAATTTATGTACCGAACCTCGTTCAAATCGGAGTTTTACTCTAGATAGGGCAAAATAGCAAATTTTTAGTGAAAATGGCAGCTAAAATTATTAGGTTTTAGATTTTCGACGTTTTTATTTTTCATCTCATTTTGATAATTTTTTTCTGAATACAAAAACTTAATGTGTATACATAATTCAAAGTTTCATTTAAATCCGTTCAAAAACGTGGGCGCTGGAAGGCCACAAAAATCTGGAAAAATTGGATATTGGGACCTCCGTTTTTTTGAAACCTGCAGATTGACAATCATCAAAATCACTAAATCTTTAGATTTATTTATTATTTTCTACCTTAAAATTAGATTTTATGCAAACTGAATCAACATTGTGACTTGAAAGCCGTGGAAATTTAGAGCTTCAATCAATAAGCCGCCATTTCGTTTTTGAACCCTGGCTTCTAGTTTCCTTACATTGATCTTTAGACATTTATATTATTTTTATTTATTTATTTACTAAGCCAAATAAGGCAATCACAAAAAACTACTTATATCTAAACAAATTCCAAAAAAGGAAATGTATATTTAACAATCACAACTTATTTTAGTGCGTCAGTAATCTTCTTTTTGAAGTTAAGTTTTGAGATAGGAGTGTTTCTAGTACGTTTAATAGTTTCCTTAAACGTGATTTTGCATGATTATGTTGCGACATTTACTATCTTTTTGATTATATCCAAAACAAAGCAGGAGCTTAAGATAGTTCTTTAAGATTGGAGTGAAGAAAGATTCAAAATATTAAGTCTTTGCTGGTAAGGTGGCAAGTTACTAAAGTCTCTTGGGTCATAAGTATAACGCAAGGCAAAAAGAATAAACTGTTTGTGGATAGGTTCGATGCGGATGCTGTGAGTTCCAAAGCATGGATTCTTAATAATACAATCATATTCAAGGAGGGGGCGCACAAATGAGGTGTATAGAGTCTTGGTGACCCATCAATTTTTAAATTCTTTGGCACAGTGTTTTATGAAACCAAGCTGGTTACATGCCCGAGCAAGCATTGCATCGTTTTGAGAATTGAAATTCTATTTTCTGTCCAAAAGAACGCCCAATTCTGAAATCTGATCAACTTTTTGAAGTGGGGAATTTTTCAGGTTTTAAGTGTGCTCGAATACTGAATTCTGCTTGACACAACTGGGAAAGTACTCAAAATCCCATCATGGGAAGACTTTCTGACTTCATTCCCGCCACTTGAGACCTATCCTCATGGCGGCATAGCTTTAGAGCAGTTTGCTCCACCATTGACGCTATCAAGGAAGTGATGAGCATGGTCCAGAGTACAGAGACACATATCAGTTCCATTTGACGGATTTTTCCGCTAGTCACTTTTGACGTCAAAAATACGTTCAACTCCACTAAATGGGCAAATATTCTAGAAGCACGAGAAAACCCTTTCCAAGGTCCAAAATATCAGATATAGGTTTTAAGGGACTATCTTAAGGACTATAGTTTGCTCTATGACACGAAGGAAGGTTGGTGGAGCATGAAAATTACATTGGGTGCTACTCAAGGCTCTATTTTAGGCACTGACTGATAAAACATCTCACAAGATGGGTTTCTAAGCCTAGAACTGCCCAAAAAGTCACGTTTAATTGGTTATGCAGGTTATGTTGCAGCGCTAGTTACTAAAATTACGGTCAAACATGCGCAACATAGGCTTGGTTTACTAATGCTCAAGTGAGGGATGGAATGACTGCTCACGGTTTCAGCCCTGCACAAGAAAACCGAAGGTGTCATCCTGACAAAGAAAGGAGTTCCCATAGTCAAGACCATTAGATGTTGGTAGAATCTAAGCACAGTAGTGAAAAATTTGAGAATATTGAATAACTTCAACATGACTTTCTTAGAGAAAACCAGGGTGACCAGTGATAAAGGAGCAGGGAGGGTAATGTGACTTGCACGTTCAATATCCCATATAGGGGGACCCACCTTATCAAGAAAATAGCTCTTGATGAGCGCTGTACAGTCCACTACCTGATGAATCGGAAATAAGGAGCTGCACTGAAAGCAGTTGGCACAGGTGCAGAGACCAGGAGTGCTAAGAATTGCACTAGCAAATTGAACCGTTTCCGAGTCGGCAGTGTTCGTAATAGTAGGAGTGATATCCATCGTCTTTCTTGCCACCTACGTAGAAGCAAAGGCAACAGCGATAGATGACAGACTATGCACTCTCTGCGATTGGCAACAGTCTTGGGAGAGTGACGTGAAGAAAAGATTGACTTCCCATCACATTACTGATTTAAGACAGTGGTACAATTAAATGCATGGTGAGATTGACTTCTGCTTGACCCATCTTTTGTTTTCAGTCCTAGCTGCACAAGATTGGTAAGTTATATTCTCCCGATTGCGTGTCTTGCGCAGGGGAGGTAGATGATGCCTGGCATATGAGGAAATTTTTTATGACTACAAAAGATGATACAGGCTGCATGGTGACGTCTTCAATTAAGTTAGAGCGCTCTCCCCAGAGTCTACAATCGAAAAGATCTTTATATCCGTTGGCAAATGGAACCGTGTAGCACATTATCTACGGGCCCTCGTAGAGGATAAAAAAGCAATACTTGAGTGTCAAGAGGCATCAAGGCTGGGATTTCGTTTCTAGTGACCCATCCCCTCCCTTCTGCCCCCACTAGAAAGAAGATTTCTCTATCGTGAAGATGCTTCTAGGCAAAGGAAAATGAGGCCAAGTCCGAAGTTAGGTGGTACAATAAATGAATCAAGGCTAGGATCTCAGCTGGCAAGAGAGGTGTTTAACCCATAGTACTTGGTGCGTTTGAGAGTCTCATACTTAGGGCATAAATTGCCTTCAACTTTCAATCATAAAAAAAATTTGATTTATATTTATGCTAGACATGAGAATTGATAGATTGAAAGAATATTTCTTTTTTGTTTTTAGAATACAAGATTGGCTTCCTGCCAGTGTAGAACCATCATGCTTGGTCAATACGCAGTTGAAATATATGAAATTTTTTAATGAATTAACGGGGATTTTATAAAAAGTAAAAATTCAATTCAAGTAACTAAAATATCTTTGAAGTTGAAAGTATACCTATAAGTTCGTTTCGACTTTTATGCTATGCGTAAAAGAGATTAACTCTTGGAGCTTTTACCCAAATGGATATATTTTGCTTTTATTTGATCAAGCTGTATCAGCAGTAATTTTCACTTACAAGGAAAAGTCGTGAGTGTATGGGTCACTAAGTTGCATGTACTTTAGAAGGATAAAACTCCCATTAACAAAGAGCATTTCCCGTAGACCACTTCCAATATTTTTTGAGGAAATAATTTTTTAAATTTCCCATTCAATCCGGTAAGTACTGTGTCCAAAAAAATAAGGTGACATTTGAATTTAAACTGCGCGCGTCGGAGTATTTGGAGAATTATTTTTTTCTAGTTTGGTAGTACAGTCAGTGACATCTATGTCAAATTAACATGTCAAAATATTCATTAGTGTTTGAGATACACGTCGTTTTGTGAGCTTTAGCAGCTCAGTTTTTTCGTTTGTTGCGATGTCGAAATTTGTTGAATTTGCATTAAATTTTGTTTGTGGGATCAATTTTCTACTGTGGATACATTAAAGATGGTGCAAAAAGCCTTTGGTAATGAGGCTATGTCTAAAAAAATGTTTACAAGTGGTATAGAGAGTTCCAAGCCGGCCGTGAACGTGTCGAAGACGAAGTGCGTCCTGGGCGGCCATAAACCTCTTCTCTTCTTCGATTATCGTGGTGTTGTGCATTATGAATTCCTTCCGCTGGGCCAAACAGTCATCAAGGAATATTATTTGAACATTATGCGTCGTTTGCGTAACGCTATCCACCTAAAAAGGCCGGAATTGTGGAAAGACAATTCTTGGTTTTTACACCACAATAATGCACCACTCCATACTGCACTCGTAATTCGTGATCATTTCACCAAAAACTCAACCCATATCGTTCCGCGACCATCGTTTTCACCTGATCTGGTGCCAGGCGACTATTGGCTGCTCAGCAAGCTCAAAAGACTGCTCCGGGGACACCGTTTTGTTACGATAGAGGAGATTCAAGCCGCAGCGAAGACGGAACTGAAGGCCATCCCGGAAACGACGCGTATCTCAAACACTAATGAATATTTTGACATGTAAATTTGACATAAATGTCACTGACAGTACTACCAACCTAAAAAACCTGTCAACTTATTTTTTGGTCACACTAATATATGGAATATACACCATCAATCAACAGCATAGTAGTCCACGTGGTATAGTGGTTAGAGCACTCACACGCTAATGCTGAAGTTCCCTGGTTCGAAACCAGTTGGCGTTGGATTTTTTTTCCATTGATTCTTCGGACGGATTAAACTGGTTTAAAATCAGAACGGATCAACGACCAAAGCATGATGCGGACCATATAATCTTCTCGAGCGCCGAGACATTTGATCAAGATAATGAAATACTCTATCTTTAAGGGAAGGCTCGATAGGGACGGCAGTGCTAAAGCAAAAAAAATCACAGCTTTGGTGGCTGAGTTTTGAAAGGTCTAGCCTACTGTGATTCTTTGGCCTGATACCTGGCTGACCATATGATTTTTAGGGGCTTTAACTAACCAATCATCTTATTGAAATCACGACCTGTCACTGCAATCTTTTAAGAAAAAGTATAGAAGCTTCATCCATCAAACTTTGTTGAAAGGTCAAAAGTGATGAAGATAGTCGGGTGACATTTCGTATAAAAGGTCTTAATGAAATTTCAAAACAGAAGTTTAAATTGCCTTATATTAATCAAGACGGGTAGGAGAGGGAGAAATGTAAGAAATTTTCCCATCCTTGATCAAAAAAATTTGAAAACAATAATAAATAGATCAGGAGTCAAAATTTGCTCAATTTTGGTAGTAACAGCATGATTTATAAATTTTACATTTCTTCTTGAACAAAATCACAAGGATGCCCTTAAATTATTACTAACAAGGTCAACTCATTCTAAAAATTTTGGAAGTTTCAAATAGTATTGAACTACAATAAGTTATAGTGGTTTGAATTTGCCTGTGTTACAACAAGAACAATACATGACTATAGAGCAATATGCACTTTTAATCAACAAAGTCAGCACGGATTTGCTAGGCTTTGCATGAGAGCTACAGTATTGTTATGTATCATAAAGAGTTCTGAGAATTTATCCAAAGAGTGACATCTTTAAACGAAATTGCGGCCATTTTAAATGAGAATATTGAATAAATTTGTAATATTGTTCCCCAATATAATGATTTAAGGTACATGCTACTGACACTTGATTGCATTTATTAATGAATAGCTGAAGATGAATACCCACAATTTATAGGTGAAATAAAATGAAGATAGATGCAACAACAAATAACTTCGAGGTTGAAATTCGTTAAACTTTGTTAATAATAATAGGAGTTGTAAATTTAACATTTGCGCATGTAAAACTGTATAACTGTTATCATTGATTTGCCTTTTTGCTTTAGCACTACATAACTTTTCAGGCCATCGGTCAGAGATAGTTGGAGTATCTCATTATCTTGATTATATGTGTGCATTCGAAAAGGTGATATGGTCAGTACCATACTTTGGCCATGTGTCCGTCCACCCAGCTGGGACATATTCTGATTTAAACCAGTACGTATCATATCTGAGCAGGCTTAGAGTCGCCACGTATTTGTTGTTGTTGTACTAATAAACGCCTACATTTATGATGAAAATCGCGAGCGGGGTATGCAAAAAGTTCGTACATTTCCCCTTCCCCTGTCCCCCATAGTACTGATAAGGCAATTTTAAGACTTGTTTTGACACCCTACACGACTACCAATGGCGAACATTGTTTTTCTGGAGGGTCACCTCCCTGTATGGGTTGACCCCCCTTAAACCTTTTGAAAAAAATGCTCACCCCAAAACTTTCAAGAAGGCACCACTTTTGACCTTTCCACAAAGTTTCATGGCTGCAGCTTTTACAGTTTCGGAGAAAAAGTGCTGTGACATACTGACAGACGGACGGACGAACAGACGGACACAGGTCGTGATTACAATAGGGTTTTGTATTTTAGTGCAGAACCCTTAAAAAAAATAGTTTTTATGCAAACGTTTTGAAGATAAATTCTTAGGCTACTTTTTGCATAATAATAATGGTAATCCATCGCACAACAGTCCAAATCTGAACCTTGGAGTTGAGATTTATTATTAGGGTATCTCATTCCATGGCTGTAACGGGATTCGAGTTGATATGGTTAGCATCACGCTCAACGATGTGATTATTATTTAATTTGACTATCAGTACGCATTACAGCTGGGTGGGCTGATAGTCCAACAACAGCATCAGAAGCTCAAACTCGATGCTTCTACCAAGGCGTCAATTTGCAAGCTACTGCTCCACACGAACTACTGATGGTTGTATATATGGACGATATATTGGTGGATATTTTGGGTCTGGATACTCATTGGAACTTATTATTACGACTGCTTTTCCCGTTGTCTTACTGTGGGGTAAGCCAAGATAAGATTATTTTTTTCATAATCATCTTTTAAATTAAGGCATTTATCATAACGTGGTACAAATCAATACTCTCAATACTCTCTCTGTAGAAATCTACTGCCTGTAAGTTCAACCACTGTTTAGATCAGCCCGCAGCTTAGCGTGAATGTCAAAGCATTGTGTAGCGCAACACTACTCGTCACCGGGAATGGGTGACAACCACTCGTTGCCGAATTCGAACTGTATGGCAGATGATTGAAAACGTTCCACTCCCTATTTTTTGTGGTTTTTTAGGACTTTTGGAACCCACCAGGCACAAAATTTGTACTACCAACCAATATTTCATGAACTAAGCCTTGTGTAGTTTAGAAGAAATGTTCTGACAGTTCGTTAATCGTGAAATATTTTTCATGGATTTGATTTTTGCCACCAACTCATCACTTACAACGCTAGGCCTGCCACTGCAATGCTCGCTGTGAATATTGGTTTGACCATCAATGCACTACTATCTCACTCGGCTTTCACTCATTATTGTTTTTGTTGGTTCATGATTTTTTACCAACTCAAACCTTATAGTAGCTCGCATTTGACATGGGACGAGATTTTCCTGGTACGATGGATGGGGGCGAGGCTCATGCTAATCATCAAGCGGAAGGGAAATCTCAGATTGCCGTCTGCATACCGCCCATTACCCATACTAGACGCGGCTGCGAAAGTGCTAAAGAGATTCATCAAGGGCAGACTTACTGGCGTGAGTCCTACAGCTGGGGACCAATCTCTTCGGCAGTATGGCTTTAAAGCAGGACGCTTCACCATTGATGCGGTTACAGAGGTGGTGAGTGTGGTCCAAAAGGCAGAGATATATAAAAATGATGGATCATCTTGTTAGTGATGCATGACAGTAGGAACGCCTTCAACTCCGCTAGGTGAGTGGATATTCTGGATATGTTGGCAAACTCTTTTCAAGTTCCAGAATATCTGATACGTTTCTGAGGGACTACCTGAAACACCGACTTGAAAATAAGTTTCTCTGAACAAATCAGGGCAAAGCCTGAGAAGATTGCTTGGGGCATATGGGCTATGAGTTGACTTATGGCCAACGTAGGGAGATCCAACCCATCAAGAAGGCGCCTCTTGATGGGTGCTGTAGAGTCAGTCCTACAGTGCGGAGCAAAAATATGTGGCGATGCTCTTAATATGGAGAGGTATCAAAAAAGCTTGGCACAGGTGCAGAGATGAAGAGTACTGAGGATTGCATCTTCGTATCCTGCAGTGATTCGTTGGTGAGAGTTATTGCAGGCGTGATACCTATTGACCTCCTTGCTAGAGAACGCCACATTATTTACTTGCATCGAGGATGCAAGGTGTATGGTTGTCTGTGAAGAGAGACACCGCTGACTCAACGATTGGCAGCAGTTTTTAATGAATTGCATAAAGAGAAGGTGGATGCTCGCTTCATCCTGGCTCTGAAACCGGGGCTAAGTCAAAGGCATGGTGAGACTGGCTTCTATCTGACCATGTTTTTGAGTGGCATAATTGTTTTCTGTCTTACCTCTACTAAGTTGGGGAGTCGCAGTCCCCCAAATATTGGTTTTGCCCAAGAGAGGAAGACGATCCCTGCCATATATTTTTTGCGTGGCAAAAATGGACAAGCTGTGACAAAACCTCTAGAGGGAGCCGGGAGAGCTCACCACGGATAGTATAATTGTGGTGGTGCTTGGTTGACAAATGGAACCAGGTGGCACATTATGTTCGGACAGTCCTAAAAAATAAAAGGGACTCATGGCAGCCAGGGACATTGGGGCTGGGGGATCGTTTGTCTGGCAATTCCTTTTCCTCTCTTTCTCTTCCCGCTTGAGGAAATATCCCCCAGCTTGAGGGTGCCTTACGGCGAAGTAAAACAGGACGTAGGCTGAAGTAATGTGTCGAACGGTTCCAGACTAGGTTTTCTGGTTGACAGGAAAGGTGTTTAGTGAGTAGTCTAGTCATTTGCGTGCATGGAAGCGTAAGTGTGTGTCCCAACTACAAAAAAAGCTACCACGGCTGACTGTGCATTGAGCATTCAAATACTCTGACGGTTCAAATAATCTGATGGTGACACTAGTCTCACCTGCTGCCACGCCAGGTCAAAACATCGGTTACCTTTTGGACAGCCCTTGTATCTCAGTCGGTTAAAAAATAGTGTAAACTTAACGCAGCTCAAAAAACTATTGATTTGTTCTTACATAGCACAAATACATTAGTATCTAATTGCACAATTTATTGTGTTTTTCAATATATTACTACTGACAAACTGGTTAACTACATTTTATTTCACACATTTTTCATTGCGTTTAAGGTAAAAGAAGGAACGACATGGATACTTTTGCACCCTTCTAACTGTAAGGCTCATTGTTGGGTAAACGACGCTTGGTTAAGACAAAATAGCCAGGTTTTACCTACCACTTCCGTAATAAACAATGCAAGACTTACTGCAGCTATAACTTGTTCGCTCCCTCTCCCCCTCTATCTCTCTATCTCTATCTCTATCTGCATACATACCAATGTCAAGCAACTTTTTCCAAATTTCAACCATGGTCAGATACTACTCGTAAACACGTTCAAGATGTTCTTTCCTGCCAGTTTTTGGCTACTGGGCCACTCCATCGTTCTTGGTTTAAATTTTACTTCGCAATTCTGGCTTCAAAATATTTTACTCTATACAGGCTAGACTATTCAGTTCTGCTAGAATAAAAATTAAGTTTGAGAAAAGTTATAAGCTGTAGAAGTCGCAAGATTTTAAATTATTTCATTTCAAAGTATTTAAAAGGGTTGCTTATACCTTGTTTCTATTTACTCAAAATCACAAGATTTCATTGAGGAGATTTTAACGGATTTCTATCTAGTTAACAGATTCTACTTGTTATTGTAAAAATGTGAAAATTTCACTTTTGACATATGCAGTTGCCATTAGTGCTTCTAAATTGTCGTGATGCAAATTTGACAGTTGCATTTGGTGTCTGTTTGACATTTGCTGAATATCTGAATAAAAATTACTTGAGGTATGCCATATGTAACGATGAGATTTTATGTACAAAGATCTCGGGCAAATCTACTAGATTTCAAAATCTTCTGGATTTGAATTTTATATGGCAAATCTACACGATTTCGAAGTAGATTTGAAAATATTGTTCAAATCTTGAGATTTGATGTAGATGGAAATAGGGGGTTACTCTAAAGTTAAGAGAGATTATGCTAAATGTTCTTGAACTGTGGTGGGTTCTCGAAAACTTTTTTTCCAAGGTCTTGGTATTTTGAAAGTGGTCAATCAACATTATCTCTATATGGGCAGCAAACTCATGAGAAGCTGAAGTATACTCAATTTCAGCAAGAAATTATTATGTATTGCTAAGTGTTTTCGTGAGTAAAACTATAGTGTCCTTAACTAAAGGAAATAATTTTTTTTTAAGCCTTCCGTTCTTTTTTTTTGCGATTAGTGCTCAATAAAATTGTTTCTTAAATCGCATATGCACTTGGCGGATATCGATTGTTTTTGTAGAAGCAAGCTGTAATAAGCGATGGAGAATTAGCAGACAAATAATCTGTGTAACCGTTTAATTGCGATCTTTAATAGAATTATTTCAGAGGATAAAGAATTAGTTGGTAAGACCCCTTTATGGAACATTTCAACCCCTCACTTGAAAAGAGATTTCATGCAGTTCGGCATTCATAACCCTTGGAAGAAATCTTTTCTATCATGGCCATCCAATCGTTTCTTTGCGGTTCTGTTCCCGATAATTCAAAATACTTGAGAATTTGGTATTTATGAACAGCCACTCTAGAGCATCAAATTAAGTTGGGCTCGTAAACATTATTGCCAAGTCAAAGTGATCTACACAAATTCCTTTATAACAATATAAACCACTAACTTTTTTGCCAGAAACTATAATAATTTAATATCTTCGGTTCTCTTTTTATCCTATGTATCATTTGGTTGGTGTCACGAAGTTGTCTGTGGCGTAGTTTCTTTTCTATTTCAACCTTCATCTGACACACCATAAAGCTTAGCACTGGACCCTTAATTTTCTCGTTAATGTACTTTTCACAGTTGTTGCTTCTTATTGTCTCCTATTTTTGACACTGCTCTTCTTCTTTTCCTTTGTAGTACAACATGCCCTCTCGGTTCGATCATCACTTCCTGCACTAAGCGCCTCCAACTGCCTCAGCCCATTTAACGCGTCCTTCAATTTTTAAATCCGAGCCGCGATGAGCTGTCTTCAACCGAGTCAGACCAGTGTTTCCTCGGCTTCTCCACTGGCCTCCACCCTTAAGTTCTCCCAACGAATATCTTTTTGGGTATCCGTTGTTCACCCATACAATTTATGTGGCCAGCGCATTGCAGCTTCAGCAGTCTAACAATCGTTGATACCTTCGACTCGACAAAAATTCCATACTTCTCATGGTTGCATCGAATTCCTCATTGGTCTCCGTCTAGCATTACTCTAATTATTCGTCTCAGGGCCCGCCTTTCGAAGGCATTCAATATGTTTGCAGATGCTTGGGTTAGGGTCCATGTTTCATATTCATTACAAAGCACAGGTCGTATGAGAGATTTATACACTTGGAGGTGTGTTTACCTGTTTATGCAGCTGGTCTTCAAGATTATCAAAATGGACAAAAATATTTTACTTGCAAGCTCTATTCTTCGGGGTATTTCATCCCTTTTGTTGCCGATTCTCATTATTTTGGCGACTAAATAAACAAATTTACCCAAATTTTTGATATGTGTGACACTTTGTGTATTTGAGGTATTTTTCCTCGATTGCGTCATGAGCTTTGTGTTATCCTCATCGATTTGTAGCCCTACTAGATTTGCTTTGCTGTCGAGTTTCAGCAAAAATTCTCAAGCAGTTGTCAATGTCCGAGACAAAATGTAATATCGTCCGTAGGGGCTACTACTTGAACTTGACTTGTATAGTAATGTACCTCGCGTATCGACACGTAGCTTCCATACGACGTACTCGAGAGCCAAATTGAATAGCAATGGGGCCAGCCCATCTCGTTGCTTCAGCCCGATATTTCTGCCAAAGACGTCGGTGAGTCGGTTATTGATGCAGACCTGGGAGGTCAGCGTCGTTGACTGAGGCGCCAAAGCAAAGCATTATTTGATACAGTACAATAGGATTAACACTGTCATATGCTTGCTTGAAGTCAACGAAAATTCGGTGTACGTCTATGTTGAACCCCCAGCACTTTTCAAATACCTTCTTTACAATGAATCATTGGTCCAGTATCGATCTGCCTGCTCTAAAGCCACCTTCATACTCCCCAGTAATACTGTTAGCGTATGATTCGATTTTATTTTGTAAGACCCTTGAGAACTGACTCTTGCACTGTAGCTTGTCACCTTTTTTGTGGATAGGGAATATAATTGATTGGCTCCACTCTTTCGGCATATGTTCTTGTTGCCAAATGGGCTGGATGAATTTGTAAATAGCATTTTGAACACTGCTGCCACCAGATTTGATATTATTCTTTTTGGCTTTGATGCTGGAACAAACTTCAGCCAGAGTTGGTGGAGCTAACGGAAGCTCTCTGAAAACAACTATAGGCTCCGATATTCTGGAGCTATACGGAGGATTAAGAAGGTTCTTGAAATATGATGCCCATCTTTCCTTAATCTTGATTTCATTAGTGAAGATATTGCCGATGTCATCACGACAGAGCATGGTTTACGGCTGATAACCACATTTCAGGCTTTTCACCACTTTGTATGCTTATCTTGTGTTGTTGCTCGCTAGGCTTACATCTATACTTCTCAATTGGTCGTCATAGTATTTTCTTTTCTTAATTTTGATTATCTTATTCGCTATTCTTGTGAAATTTTCATAACGTTCTCTCTTCGTCTTGGTTTTCCTACCTACGTATTCTTTGTACGCTTGATTCTTCTTATCTATCGCATTTTGGCACTCATCATTGAACCAATCATTTATTTTGCGCTAGGCTTGATATCCAATCGTCTGTTCGGCCACGATCTGCATTGTCGCTTTCACTGCCACCCATAGCTCTTTGCTTGTTTTCAGCAATGTATCTGGTAAGCGTTTG
The DNA here is from genome assembly GCA_963969285.1 of Odontomyia ornata. Classification (NCBI taxonomy): domain Eukaryota; kingdom Metazoa; phylum Arthropoda; class Insecta; order Diptera; family Stratiomyidae; genus Odontomyia; species Odontomyia ornata. The sequence goes on from OZ017741.1 coordinate 196,333,135, forward strand.
GAGGCTTTAGATGTCGAATTTTTGTAGAAGTCTGGTCTTCGACGAATACGCCTTTGACATATAACAGCGATATGTTAATTTGATCAAGTAACGATCTGAGATACAATTGCCTCCTCGGTATGTACGGACGTTAAGTATGCTCGAGGCCCAACGTTGTTGGGTCAGAACTTGGTCGATCTGGATTTGTGTGTGGCCATCCGGTGATACCCAGGTCATTTTATGAATGCGTCGATGAGGGAAGCAAGTCGAACGCATGACTAGATTTCTGCACATGCAAAGTCAATCAGGCGCTGGCCGTTATCATTTGGTTCCAGCGTGGAGGCTTTATCATCCTGTTGTTCCTCGATGCGACGGCTCATTGCCAACCTTAGCATTGAAATCAAATATTCTATAACTAAAGAATTTATACATACAAATTTTCATTCTTCTATAACTAAGGAAATGATAAATAAAAGTTTTTAACTCTAAATTTAAAAGCGGAACTATTAAAAAAAATTAAAATAAATCAGATAACTCATCATGAGCAAAGTAGAACTCTCGTGGGGACTTGAGCCCTGGACGCCCCCCTGTGGTTGCCTAAGCTGTGAACCACTCCGGTAGTGAAGGAATGATTGATATTGATTTCATATAAGCGCTGCACTAAGCAGCTTTGAAAGGGATTTTTTAGAAAACTATAGAGAAGTACATTGAATGGCTTGAAAGGTGTAATTATAATGGGGGGAACCTTCTTTCTTCAAAACTTTATCGAAATCTGTGACTCACACTTCGTGACTTCTCCTTGCAAATCATTATAAATTCAAAAATTAAATTGAACTGTTCCAAAAAACTTTTTTTTTTATACTGGTAACATTCACAAAAAATATGCAAATGAATACGCAGACTTGATCAACTGTATTTAAAGGTTACGTGTTCTTGTTTCAAATCAAAAGTATTTTGTTCTTATCTTTCCATAGAAACTTACTGTATTGTACAGGCGATCTTCCTCTATATTCATTAAATCAATATACTTTCCCCTTATCTTATAAAACTACAAATTTTCCAATCAATCAAGTAATAAGCTTATGCTCCTCAGTAGAAGCACTCAAGGTAATTGATAGTTTCATAATTTAAGTCCACCAAAATCAGCATTTAACACCAGTACAAAATCATTAATGACTTTTTTATTGATATTTCTATTTTAAGAAGCCACTGGCTGAATAATAGAAAATTTTTTTTAGCCTTTTCTGACGTATGATTATCGCAAATTAAATAAAGGATTACATTCGATTTTGTCATCGACCAAAAAAAGTCTTTTAATAGCATACGATACTGATAATTCCCATGTCTTAAGTATTCATCTTGTTGAAAAAAAATAGGTGCATAATTCGTTGGGATTCCCGTGATCCTTATATACTCGTAGATGAAAAACGTTAGCAATAGTTGAAGTTCTTGTGGCAACGGTGATACCGGTAAGTTGTTTAGGAGGAATTATCTATAGAATTATTTCGTATTGTCAGTGAGTTATGTTGTGTTTTCAGTTGGTGTTGAAAGTTTAGTAAAAATTATTCGATGTTAGATGATTAATCTTTGCATGTAGTGCAACGAGATTTATTTTGATTAATAGTTATAACAATTTACACACGATATGTGTTGAGTAAACGTTCAGCTTTCAACATACTCCAAAGTGAAAAGTACATGTTAGCATTTTAAGATTTCTTCTTCGGTTAGCAGAAGAAAAGAGAATCATTCTAATTTTCCCATATCCATACTGGTAAAAGAGTGTGTTGCGCGCAAACGTGAAATTATAATCATTTGTGTAGCTAAGGTCCAGTAACAAAAATTAATTTCTTCTTCGTGGTACCACAGCCCCTTTCGGGCCTTCGCTTACTGCAACAAGCGTCTCCAACTGTCTCGGTTAATTGATCACGTCCTCCAATTTTGAAATTTAGAAAATCTTCAGTCAAAAACTGAGCTCATTAGTAAACAACAAGTTCGTTAATAATAAACTTGAAAATGGGCAATCAAAGAGAGCATTATCCGCATATTTCATTGTTTTACTTCCAAAAGTGTAAAAATGTGACACGACAAGCAAGATTCATCACTTCAAATTTGCAACGACCAATAAATATTTTATTGAACTACTTTCGTAAATGCAAAATTAAGATTAATTCTGACAAAACACAGGCACTATTCATTTCAAGGAAAAGAGTACAAACTCCACAGAGAATTATTGTTGATAACGAAAAAATAGACACCAACGGCTAAATACCTTGGACTTACATTCGATAAAAAACCACATGGAAACAAGACATTCAAAATAAACAAGGGCACTACATTGGACTTCTCTCCTCTTTATACCCTCTCATTAAACCCAAAAAACTTAGCCTTAAAAACCGACTACTCATATACAAACAAATTATACAACCGACGGGACTGGGTGACTGCTTTAGTATTCTTTTGCTGACCAGTTATTTTGTCTAGATTTGGAATTTATATTGAATTGAAAGTTATTTGGCGGATACAAAATCGTATACAGATAGTTCCTTTTGGTGGACAAGATGTGGATGGACGGCGGCGTGGTTGCCCGACGTGACTTGAGTGACAAAGATGAACAAATTGCTTCGCGGGCTGCCCAGCTTGACTTATTGCTGTACTTATTCCTATTCATAAAGCTTAAGGCAGCAAATTCTGCTCTGAGTTTTCCCCTTCATTTCCAATAGAATGTATCACTTTCTTCATTAATATCTCTCAAGCCATGAGTTTAGTATTTCTTTGCATGTACATCCCTTGCAATGCTCCTTTCCACGTTTAAAACCGTTTCTCCTCGTATTTCAGCAGCATCAACCCTCTATATACTATTTTAATCTGTGGTGACTTTTAGATGCGTTGCCTAAGTTGAGACACAAGCTCTCATACCCTCACATCCTTCAATGATCTCTCGATACAGTTTTCTTCTTTTTTATCGCTTTGCTCCCTTTCGTAATTAAATAAGATCCCAAACGCAAATAACCAATTTGTCGATTCCATCCTCACTGCCAATCCTGCCTCTGTCTCCTTGATCTCAAAATCTTCCTCTGAATATGTAAAACCTGATCCCCATCACCCTCCGCTTGAGGTTCATATATATTTTCTCGCACCTCAGTCCACACGCACTTTATTTCCCCCAAGATTTAATTCCCGCAAAGCGAATTATGCAGCCATGCAGCTTGAGCTGGATAATATCAACTGAAATTCATTGCTGCAGAAGCTAGATATCAATTCAGCGCTATTCACTTTCTACGAAAATCTCAGTAGCACAATTAGAAATCATGTTCCTATCTGCCATTCCCCTCGGAAAAAGAGCCCCAGCTGGTTTTCCGTGGAAGTCTCAGACGCTCTTTATTTGGACCAGGCGCGCAAAAAATTTCAGTATTCCAACTCTGACACTGACTTCACCAACTACCGACTGCTTCGTAGAGAAGCCAAAAAAGCGGTTAAGAACGCAGGGCGATCTTAGTATTATATGATTGAAATATCACTGCAATCTAATAGTCCTAAGCCCTTCTGGACATACATCCGTTCCCCGAAAACAACATCCTATAACCCTAGTATCTTCTCATGGCAAACTGCAAAGCTTCTGATGGCCAAGCTATCTGTGACCTTTTTGCTTAATTTTTTTCCTCCACAAATAAGATCTCAAACTCCACTATATACTCATCGTGTCTTCTTCCTTCCCCTATTGTGCATTCTATCGTGACCTCTCCATCGGAAATTGAAAATATACTACTCACTTTTGACATTAATGGTGGTCTGTGTCCTGATGGAATATCAAATCTGTTCGTAAAGTCATTATCTTCATCATTATCTACCTCACTATCAATTATTTTCAATATTAGCCTTTCTTCCTCCTGCTTTCCCGACGTCTGGAAGCATGCTAGCATCTTTCCAATCCAAAAGTCCGGAGATCATAGTGAAATTTCGAACTATCGTCCGATATCTTTGCTGTCTTGTTTTGGCAAGCTCCTTGAGCAAATTGTGCGTAACAGAATGTACGATTTCATCAGGAGCCAGTTTGCAAATGAAGAGCATGGCTTCATTGAAGGTCGTTCAATAATAAATAATTTGTTAGAACTTACGAATACCATCTCTCTTGCTTTTGACAAGAGTCAACAAGATGATGTCATTTACACCGATTTCGCTAAAGCCTTTGACAGTGTTGATCATGGCCTACTGGCTAACAAACTCTGATCGTTCCGGATTTCCGACTCAATCCTTTCTTGGATCTTATCCTTCTTACCCTATCGCTCCTGCACCGTTGTGTGGATTAATTATTTTTTGCCGGCCTCATTTAGTCCAAAATCTGGTTTTCCTTAGAGATAAATTTTAGGCCCATTGCTATTTAACATTTCCATAAATGATCTTCCCCAATGCCTGTTCTCTAATTGCCTTCTTTACGCTGATGATTTAAAAATGTATCGTTCCATTAACTCCAGCAAAGACTGCTCATACGTTCAAAATCATATTGACAATCTCCGTAATTGGTGTCATCGTAATTTACTTCCTCTTAACATTTCAAAATGTTGTCACATGAGATTCACCAACAAAATTCAACCCGTATTATATGAATACCGGATTGATGGCTCGCTGCTTGCACTTGTGGACAAATTTAAAGATTTAGGAGTAGTATTTGATCCAGGATTGAAATTTAACATCCATATTTCATGCATAAACACTAGAACCTCGCGTGTCACTGGCTTTATTTTACGATCCTCCAGCAAGTCCTTTAACATCTGAACCAGCGTCCATCTATTTGTACTCTTAGCCTGGTCAATCCTTGAGTATGCCTCCCAAGTATGGTCTCTCCACTATACCAATCGATCGGATCACTCAAAAAAAGGAGAGAATTCTTAGACCTTTGTTGCTTATTTAAATTATATCACGGTATACTTCCCTCCATCCTTCGGGAAAGGCTTTATATACGTCCCACCTTAAGCACGCATTCAACTGACATATTCATTGTACTCTTTACTCGTACCGATATTTATTTTTATTCGTTTTTAGTACGCATATTACGTCATTACAATGAGCTCCAGCTGGGTCCCCTGCCACATTCCTTAAAGGATTTTAAAAGCATATTACATAATATTCTCCTTAGCTTGTAATAGCTTATTAGTATATTATATTCTTGTTTTAAGGGGTTTGGAAAATAATTTTACAAAACCCTACTAGTTTCGCGACCAGTCTGTCCGTCTGTCCGTCCGTCTGTCCGTGTGTCACAGCAGCTTTTTCTCGGAAACTACTTAAGCTAGAAACATCAAATTTTGTGTGTAGGTGTAAAGTGGTGATCTCTTCAAATTTCAATTACAAAAAAATTGTATAAGGTATTTAAGGGGGTCTCCCCATATAGGAGAGTGACCCCTGAAAAAAAAAATTTCATTGAAGATAGCCGATATGGGTATCAAATGAAAGGTCTTGATAAGAACTTCCCAAAACAGGTCTTAGTTTGGCAAAATTTGCTTCGAGGGGCGCACAGGGAGGGCAAATACACGAAAAATTGGTTTCCCCCCCTCGCGATTGGACACCTGTGATCCGAAAAATCTGAAAAAAATCAGGAATGTAGGCCTTGGTGAGTACAACAACAACAAATACGTTAGAAGTCGCAACTCACTCAACTTTGTTAGTAATAGTATGATTTATCGATTTTATGTTTTCTTGAATAAAATCTTAATGGTAACCTTAAATTCAATGAAATTCAGTACGTAGATGGTTATTTATAAGATTGATCTTTCCTGAAAGTTTCATGAAGATTGAATCATATTTAGCGACGTTATAGCGGTTTGGATTTTCCTGTATTACTATGGAACAATATGCGCTGCATTTATTACTATGGCAACATATGGCTATGGAACAACATGCGCTTTTTATCGACTCAGACACTACAGTTTTGCTAGGATTTGCATGAAAATTTCTGGAGTGATACGTGTCATGTATATCTTTGAGAATCAGTTCAGTTAGTGGTATCAGTAATCGTAAGACAAAATAGTGGCTGTTTTAAATGCGAAGATTGAATAATTTTGAGTTATTTTTTCCCAACTTCAACGTTTAAGGTGCATGCTTTGAACACTTGATTCATTTTAATGAATGACTGAAGATGAGTACCTACAATTAATGCTCATAAGTGAAACAAGTCAAGGAGGTGGGAGAGAGCTCCTAGCAAAAGGGTTTTGTAACCATTCTAGGTCTCGAAAAAATTGGCCATTAATCGATGATAACAGTATAGTAGAGTGGCCCCTGAAAAAAATGAAAGTTTTCATGGGAGTTTTTCAAAACAGTTGTTAAACTGTCAGTTTTTGCTTCAGTGGGGGCAGAGGGGGGGGGAATACATGAAAAATGTGTTTCCTCCGTCGAGGATGGAAATCTGAAATAATTATCAAGGGAGATATTTATGAGTATAACAATACCAAAAACCTCAGAAGTCGAAATTCGTTCAACTTTGTTTATAATAGTGTTACATGTACAAATAATTACATGTACAAATAATTCTGCGAGCTACTGTCGCAATTGTTTTCATAATCATTAAGAACGTCAACAAATGAATTTACTCGAACCCACGAGAACCCAACAAGCATGATCAACATCTGCGAGTGACGTCACTTCATTCATTAATTTGCTCGAATCTACCAGGTACCTCTCGGTAGAACATTCGCCAATGTACGAGAAATGGGTGAATAGGTAGAGACCCTATATAAAGGCCAGCTGAATGAATGGGGGATATAATTCATTCGACCGCGATAAGAACTGCGATAGTGTGTGGGAAGTGATTTTCGTAATAGTGAAGTGATTTAGAAGACAATTGCGATAAGAAATTTATGGACAAGTGTTAGATTTTTTTAATAGTGAAAATTAAAATTAGTGCAAGTGTTAAACTGATTATTGTGCATATTTGTGATCAAATAAACTCTTCTAATTTAATTTAAAAGATATTGCGTTTTCACTTTCCCGGAACATTAAAATTATAGGCCGCGAACCAATAACACGCGACAATAGTATGATCTTCGTATTTCATATTTTCTCCAATAAAATCGTCTTTGACATGTTTCTTCATTTGATTCGATCTGGTGAGTGCATTTTGTAAATTGAATACAAAACCCTTCTGACATGAGCGTAGGTCTGTTTACCCAACTTGTTTTCTTCTATTTCAACTCGCTCACTTTGTTTTTGTTACATATTATATTATATTTCATGATCTATTTTGAAATTGGATTGATGGATCTGTAAAATAGCGTAAATAAATAAATAAATATAACTTTAAAATTAGATCAAGTGTTTATAATACTGTTGTAAATCCAAGAAACACTTGCGAAAACGGATGCTCAGCTGGCCGACCAGCGAAACAAAAATGAACTGCTAGCTGCCAAAAATGCAGAACTAACTGCAGTGTTATTGAATAATAAAACTAAATCCACCGGCAAATCTAAAGAAGATAGTCCTGAGATGAAAAAACGAGACGTGAGGACATCCTCATCTCAAAGGTCTTGGTCTTCTTCTGAAGATTAGAAAAACGAGGTAGAAGTTGACTACATGATCAGAACTAAAGTAAAAGAGGATGAGATTTTCCCTGTCCTTTCAACACCAAAAATAGCTACGACATTTACAGACATGTCCATTAAACCAAAATCAAATTCAAGACTATCAAAAACTATTAAAACACAAGAATCCAAAACAGTACCAATCATTCTTCACGAGCCTACAAAATGGTCCCAAAAACTTTGTTTTCAGAAAACACATAACATCTCATACTCATACGCAAAAAGGGCCTACCAGGCTGAAATCGCAGGAATTCAACAGGCCTAGTAATGTTTTCCATACCTAAGGTCTTTGATAAAGTCTTGCATACAGGACTTATCTCCAAAACGTATCAATTCAATATGCCACTGCAGCTCACTCAAATCATTGGCTCCTTCTTAGAAGGCAGACCATTCCACGTCAGAATTGATAAACAACTCTCAAGCCTGAGACCAATTAGTGCTGAAGCTCCTCAGGTTTCAGCCATCTATCTCACCGGTCTTTAAAATATATTTACTACAGACCTTCCGACTATGCCTCATAAAGTAAAACTACCACTCTACGCAGATGATACCTGTATATTTAGTACAGCACGATAAGCAAGAGTTATAACTTCAAAGTTGCACCGATCAATAAATATTACATTGGAATACTTTCGTAAATGTAAAATTAAGATTAATTCTGATAAAACACAGGCACTATTCATCACAAGGGATAGATGGCAAACTCCACACAGACTTATCGTTGATAACAAAACAATAGACTGGAGAACAACGGCTAAATACCTTGGACTTACATTCGACAAAAAACTCACATGGAAAAAACATATACAAAAATAACGAGGAAATTACATTGGACTTCTCTCCTCTTTATACCCTCTCATTAGACCCAAAAGGCTTAGCCTTAAAAATCTAACTTATCTAGTTGCAATACCAAAGCATTAGTTGGTACAGTACGTTCCTATTAATACTGTCGTTTGCCTGCTTTAAGTCGATAAAAATTTGGTGCATATCTATGTTATGTTGAACTTCCAGTATTGCTCAAGTACATGCTTGACTGTAAACAATTGGTCTTTCGTTGATCTACCGACTCTAAAGCTACCTTGATACTCCTTAATGATAGAGTTGGCATATGATCTAACTTTATTTCTATGATCTTTGGAAATATTTTGTACGCAATTAAAAGCAGTGATATGTCTCTATACTTTTCGTACTGTAGCTTGTCACTTTTTTTGTGGATAGGGAATGTAATTGATTGGCAAATGAGCAGAATGACTTTATGGATGGGTTTCTGAAGAACACTGTCAGAACATTTAATGAGCTCCACTGGAATTCCATCGATGCCCATTGCTATATTATTCTTTTAGGTATTGATGATGGACCAAATTTCATCCAGAGTTTATGGGCCCACTGGAAGTTCTCTGGGAATATCTATAGGCTGAGACGCTGTGGAGCTGTGCGGAGGATTAAGGAGGTTCTTGGATTATGATGCTCATCTTTCCCTGATCCTGTTTTCCTCAGCAATGATATTGCCGATGTCATCACGGTAGACTGTGGTCTTAGGCTGATAATTTTGTTTCAATCTTTTCACTGCTGTGTATATTTGTCTTGTTTTGATGCTCGCAAGACCCATATCGATGCTTTTCAATTGGTCATTACAGCATCTTCTTTCCTTAATTCTAATTGTCTTATACCCTGCTTTTTTGAAATTTTCATCTTGTTTTATTTCTATCCTGGTTATCCTTCCCAAATATTGCTTATATGTTATGTCTGAGTGTTTTTGTCCGATGCACTTTGATACTCATCATAGAACGAATTATTTCTTTTGCGCCGGGCTTGATGTCCGATTGTCTGTCACTTTTACTTCCACCTACTGCTTGCTACTTGTTTTCAGCGATGTGTCTGATAAGATGAGAGCCAGCTGGTTGTTGAGGATTTCCTTACAATTTTTGCCATGGACGCCATATGGAGCGTGTCTATGTCGAATTTCTATAGAGGACTGTTATTTACCGAATACGTCTTTGACATATGTTAAAAATAAGTGATTTCTTCTATTCCTCTGTTGTTACTGCTTTCTTTTCTAAATAAATGCACCGTACGTTAATATAAGAGCCAAAATAGCGAGTCTTGTTTCTAACGTCAACTCGGTTGGGTGTGAAATTTTTGCCTTACGCACGTTTTAAAAACCTTATTTATTTTTGTGCACAACATAACGAAATATATAAACTGATATTATTCTTCAAACGGGACAAAGTTTTATTTAGTTAAAAGCGTAACATTTTAACATTGGTGCCGAAACCCGGGACGAAGAAAACAATTATGAACTATAGTGATAACGGTGTACGAAATAGATGCCTCATACTGCGTGGTCTATCGTAGGCAAATAACGAAGTTAGCAAATGAGGCTGCCAAATACTTGCTGCAACAACCGTCTTCAAAGCTGAAAGAAGAAAATTCTGACGAGGCAGAGGAAAACTTATTTTCTTATTTGGAACGTATCAAAGTCACAAACGCAAATTTAGTAAAGGCTGATGAAGTTGTTCCATTGGGAATTAAAGATGAATCGTCGCTGAATACGAACATAAAGCAGTCGCAATTATGGCACATTTGAATCAACGTATTATACAAACTCAACGTCTTAGAGTTCAAATAAATTCTTCGGTGGTTTTACAAATCGTGACACATGTAATAATTCCGTAAAAATTCAGAAATTAAATTTGCTAACATTTTCTGGAAATTTGAAAGAATAGCTTGCGTTCTGGGAGCAGTATAAGAACGCGATACATAAAAATACCTCTCATTTGAGCGTTGATAAGTTCCACTATCTGCAGTCACTCTTTACTGGAAAAACAGCGGATGTACTCCTACATCCGCATTCTACAACGGGGCCGTGGCGCTCTTACTGGGCCAGTTTGGCAATCGTGATAAAAGTATCGATCAATGCATGCTGCTATTCCAAAGACGATATTGTGGGAATGAGGAACTTATATAATGTTTTTACTTCATCTATGCGTTCTTTTACCGCTCTTGGTGTTCCAGCGAATAGCTATAGTCTAACGTTGAAGAGCGCTTTATTGAAGTCCTTGCCTGATGATATTCAAGTGGATTTTCATCAACACCAAGAAAAAGAAAAAGAACACGCCGACAGAGAAAATAATGCGAGCATACCAGAGGAGAGTTCACCTTCATTAAAACTTCACGGCGACAGCAATATATCCGCTATTATTAAATTTCTAAAATAAGAAGTAACTTCACTCGAGAAAAACGTTCGAGATGAGAGAGTCGTCACGTGGTGTGAGTGCATTAAATGCTAAAATAGTGGCAACTGCAACTGGTTTAATGACAAGTCATCGGATCATAAGGCAAATTCATGCACGGCAAAGCTATCTGTCATTCAGAAAAAATAAATGCTAAAACGAGATAGGCAGTGCTTCCTGTGCATTAGTAGTGGCCATTCGGCAAAATTTTGTAAAGTTAAAATTATATGCGAGTTGTAACAGAAAGCATGCCACATCTATATGTGATCCATCATTCCTTGTTAAGACGAAAATGATTTCAAATAAGAAGGAAGAAGACGTACATAATTCACCGCATCCATCACAACCGTCATTACGTTTCTTCTGACAGCTGTTGCAATTTGCAAAAATGATACCGAAAAAAATTGTGTCGTTCGCCTAATGTTTGATGGAGGAAGCCAAATGTCGTTTATTCAGCAGGCCGTTTCTTCTGAGTTGCAGCTACCTGTCATTGCAAACCAGAAGCTGAGCATAATATCATTTGGTAGCACAGAATCTTCTCGGGACAGAACATTTAATCGAGTCGGTATGTATCTTAAAAGCCAAAATGATGGTAATTTTGTCTATTTTGAAGCTATTGAGGTACGACAAATATGTTTGGACGTCGTGAAATCACCTCAAACATGCATAACATTTAACGAGTTTGCATTAGCTGACGCAAGTGCCTCAGGATATGTAATAGAAGATATAATTAGTATTTTAATCGGAGCAAACGCATATTGGAAGCTTATGACTGGAGCCCATAAGAGGATCGATGGGTGGACAATTATGAGGCTGCTTGTTTTGCTCCAGTGGAAGGCATATAAGCTCTTTCGTTAATGAACGAAGAAACCATTGAGGCTTTCTGGAAATTGGAGACAATTGGTACGATTCCATCATTGACACCGTAGAGCATAATAATAAGAAACGAAATCATACATATGTGGCTTCCTTTTTGAGGCAATTTCCCAATTTAGTACTGGAGGGCAATTACTGCATAGCTTCGCAGGGACTTTCGAGTTTAACAAGAAAATTATCCAGAGAACTTAGTAAGCTGCTAGAATATGAGATCGCTATTAGGGAGCTGTTAACACCTGGATTTGCTGAAAAGGTAGTGGCTAACGTAGTATCTGGAGAACATCTTTATTATATGCCGCATAGTCCAGTTTACCGCAAGGAGAAAGATACAACGAAATTTCGTATCGTTTTTGACGCCTCTGCAAAAAGCAATGGCATACTATTGCTCAATGATAGTTTATCTGCTGGACTAAACTCGCTTCAAGATTTATTAAAGATTCTTCTTAACTTCAGAACCGGCAGATATGCGGTGGTGGTGAGTATCGAGAAAGCCTTTCTATAAATTGAATTAACCGAGTGCGACCACGATGCCCATCGTTTCGATTGGTTTGCTGAGGCTGTACTGAGAATTGGCCACCGTACCAGCAGTACAGGATAAGGAGAGTTACATTTGGCGTTACATATAGTCCGTTCTTGTTGTCGGTTACTATTTTCAAGCATCTGAGTGAGTACGAATCGAAATATCGAGGAACACGTGATATTTTGAAAAACCTCGTATTTAGCAACGATAGTCTTTCAAGTGTAAAATGAATAAGTCAAGAGGCCGTTGATATAATGAAAGACATTTCCATGAACTCAAGAAAATGGAACTGTAATGATAAGCACCACAGAGAATCATTCGCGAATTTATCAAGCCAGACTATAATTAAATAAGTGTTGAAGATAAATTGGTTTATTTGTACCGATGAGATTACAGTAGACCTCGAGTCCGTACAAAAATTCCTGTTGCGAAGCAACCACCTACCACCCCCCTCGCCCCCCCCCCCCCCCCCCCTTTGGAACAAAATGGACTTTATTACAGCTGTTGTCTAGTATCTTCGATCCATTGAGGCTGCTGGGACCGTTTGTCATTGGCTTAAAGATTCTTTTTCAAGATATTTGAAGGCTTAAACTGGATTGGGATGAGAAACTACCTGAAGAAGCATTGAAGATCCTGAGCGATTACGGTAAGAATATACCTTTCTTGAAAGAGCTATGTTTCCAAGACATGTAACTGCAAAAGGGGATAATACTACGAAAAAAGGACTTCACAGTTTTGCCGATGCAAGATTAAAGGCATACGGGGTTATTCATTATATCCGAACGATTAAAGAGGAAGGGTTGATGTTTAACTACTTTGTTCCAAAAAAAAAGAGTCACCCCCTTAAAAGAAGATGGGGAGAGGGAACTAACAGTGTCTAAACTGGAACTAACTGCGGCAACAATTGCAGTAAGACTTCACGACTATCTACAAGAAACCCTAACAATCACTTTTGACGAAACTTATTCTGGTCTGATTTAAAAATTGCTTTGTTTTGGATATGCGGAGATACTTCTCGATTGAAACCGTATGTAGTAAGTCGTGTGCGAAGAACTATGGCTAAATCAAAGGCTAGTTCCTGGAGGCATTGTCCAGTGGAAAGTAATCCTGCGGGCTTATTGACACAAGGACTAACGGGAAAGGCTTTTCTTGAGAGCACCATGTGGTTAGATGGACCTTCATGGTTACTACAACAATAAAAAATTTGGCCTAGGGGAGAGTTTTTTACTGAAGCTTCTACAGTTGTGACTGGAATTCAGATAAAGAAAAGGCTGTTTTTTCTGAACCTTTGCTACTTTGCGATAAATACAGTTCTGGGACAAAAATATTACGCATAAGTCCGTATATTCTGCGCTTTGTCCCCTTGTTGCGAAAAACTTCTGATCAAAAGAGCGGTTATCCCTCTGCTGTTCAATTAAAACTAGCTGAGTTGTATTGGATCAAGTTTGTCCAATCACGCTTGTCAGAACGGTCTCAACATTCTTACTTTATCAAAACTTCGTAGTTTGAGTCCTGTATTGAAAACTGATGGTTTCCTTCGAGTTTCGACTAGACAGCAGATGCTATCAGATGAAATAGATTTCATTCTTCCGATAGTTTTGCCAAAGTCATCATATATAACGCACTTAATAGGTCAAGATATTCATCAGCGTGTACTCCATGGAGGAGTTAAATTGGTTTTAACACATCTAAGACATCAATTTTGGGTTCCAAAGGCTCGACAATTAATAAAGGGAATCATAGAGCGATGTATTATATGTAAACGTTTTACAGGAAGGCCTGCCTCACAGCCCTTCGTGCCGTTGCTATGCAGGCGATTGAACGCAACCAGACCTTTCAAGACAACGGGAGTTGATTTCGCCAGTCCACTTTACGTCAAGTCTAATCCTGACTTGCAAAATGTATATAATGCTGTTGACTTGCTCTGATAACAGAGCTTCTTCCAGATGTGTCCACTGAAAGCTGTATGCTCAGTTTACAACGCTTCAAAGCTAGGCGTGGCCTTCCTCATCTTATCATATTGGATAACGCGAAAACATTCAAATGTGCCTCATTGGAACTGACACAACATGCAGTATTTATTTCATTGGAGGCGCTAAAGGACAATCTTAGCTTCAAAAACATATCGTGGCAATTCATCGTAGAGCGAGCTCTCTGGTGGTGGGGAATTTTGGAGGCGGCTAGTACGCTCTGTAAAAATCACCCTCAAAGCTACTATGGGACCTGCATTCCTAAATGTACAGCAGATGCAGACTTTATTGCGTGACATGGGGGGTGTCATAAACTCAAGACCTTTAACATACAGCAGATACGGTACCACTAACCCCACCTCATTTTTAACTGATACTAATGTTGTTCTTTCATCGCCAGATCATCGTAGAGATTTTATAAATGAAGAAATCCGTCAAAAATAGATTTCTCGACAACGTTTTATAAACTTCTTTTGGAAACGTTGTAGAGAGAAATATTTGCTGAAGCTAATGTCTGCTCATGTTTACAAAAAATGCAGGTTCTTCAAACTTGGCACCGGGAGATGTTCTTCTGGTGCACGATTCATCTTGTCCTCGGGTTTTATGGAAACTGGCGTTAGTTGAAACTATTTTTTCCTGGACACGATGATAAAATTCGTTCCTGTGAAGTAAAGATGCCAAATCGAGAAAAAATTAGACGACCCGTGCATCTCTTATATCTGCTAAAGGTAACTGGCACTCTATCCGGCCGGCACCCGGAGGACGTTAAAAATAAGTATTTTTTTGTAATCCACTGTTGTTACTGCGTTCTTTCCTATGTAAACTTAACGTAACATAAGAGCTGAAATAACGAGTCTTGGTTCTAACGTCAACTCAGTCGGTTGTGAAATTTTTGCCTTCCGTACGTTTTAAAAAGCTTATTCACTTTTGTGCACAACATAACGAAATATATGAGCTGATATTATTCTTCAAACAGGACAAAGTTTTGTTTAGTTAAAAGCGTAACGTCATACGACATTGATCTTGATTCAATCAAGTAATGATCCAAGTTAAAATTGGCTCCTTGGTATGTACTTACGGCATTAAGTATGCTGAAAGCCTATCTTTGTTGGATCAGAACATGGTTGAATTTGTTTTGTGCGCTGCCATCCAGTGGTACCCAAGTTATTTTATGCTTGGATTGAAAATATGACAATGACCTCAATTTCAATTCTACGTGCAGAAGAATAGTCAAAACCGTTCTGAAACGTAACTCAATCGTTGCAACAGTTCGTCTAGCAATATTTTTGACTCAATATACCACAAAGAGTCTGACAGCACCAGCCCCTGCCTTTGACTTTTCACTGTCCCGGATGTACCAGGTTGGCATTTTTACTATCGGCATTCAGAATAAATTTTCAACATACATCAATAAAAAATTGTTGCCCTTATGAAATGATACAATGACTATTGAGTTTTCATAAATTTAGAGTAATATGAAATTAAAATGAAAGCTCTTGTTGGAAGACTATATATGAAAACGTTTTGAAAATTTCAGGAAACATGGAGCTGGTTAAGTATTCTCTGATTGTTTTAACGTTGTGTTTGTGCAGCATTTGTGCTGCTCCCAAAAGCAAATCGTATTGCTTCACCTCAGACACTGAGAAACCTCAACTGAAACACTTCACCAGCAAAGGAATATATCAACTCATCAAGGGTAAAAATTTTGAAGAGCAAATAGCAACACCAAGTAAGTATCACTGATTTTTAAGAAAGATTAATTGATGTATATGCATGTATACGCGTACATAAAACTTCATCTAGACTGCAAGCCTACAAAAGTCTGGGTTTTAAGTCGTCATGGCACTAGATTGCCAAAAATTGACCAAATTGAAGCTATGCCTGATTTGGAACAGGTATGTTCTCACAACAATGAGTTTTTATCTTAATTTTAAGTATATTTATTTCTGCTTGATATTTTAGCTTCGTGACAAAATAATTTTAAACTATAAGGGACCCGTTGAAAATGGCCTATGTGACGGAGATTTGGAGCTTATTAAAAATTGGGTATTTGATAGGAACATTACTGTCGATAAGAAGCAACACTTAACTATACAGGTAAGTGTAGGATTGAGCATTAATAATAAGATAAAAACATTTCAATATAATATATTTCAGGGTATGGAGGATATGAAAATTTTAGGGCAAGACTATAAAAAAGCTTTTCCAGAACTATTGAATGTTTACAACGAGAACAAAATTTTGGTATCTAAAATAGATTAATTTTATTCAATTTTATATCGCATTATTTCTAGTTGCGACATATTAGTACCCAAGTTTCTAAGGATAGCTGGAAATCCTTAGTAGAAGGATTGATTGGCCTTGGTGCTGACGAATGGGCCAAAGTTGAACCAGTACCAAAGAAGGATTACCTTCTTCGAGCAGCAAAGTATTGCACTACTTGGGTGGAGCGCGCTGATGAGAATAAGGATGCTGGTACCGAAGCTGCCAATTTTAAAAAATCAAATAAAATGTCCGAAACTCTTGCTAGAGTATCGGCTAGGCTTGGGTAAGTTCTTTTATGTTAATTTATTATTTCCAGATTCTTTCATAAAGGTCTAAAGATATCAGATCAATGCTCCAAACCAACGTTTTGGCGGAGTAGGTCTACGAGTAATATCTCTATTTGACCAGAGCGCATGCTTGCCTATTTGTACATACAAGATTACCTTGGCACTATCACCCTAAATTGAGAAAATATCCTCATATGAGGTATGCAGTTATGACCAGAGCTCGAATACAAAACTAATTCTATTAGTCTCAGCGCATTTTCTAAATGGTAATTAAATAGTAAAATATATCAAATTTTGCGCTGGAACCTTGCAATATTTAATGAAATTGGTAAAGCAAACTATAAGATGCTGTTCTAATGGTAATTTGAATAAATTACGCTGCGAAAGAAAAAAAGCAATGAATGTGCAAATATACAATGAAAGTGCAAATATACTTAATCAACGAACTAGTGAGAAGACAAGCTCACGAGAATACGCTTGATTAAAGCAAATGAAATGAATAATACGTATAAAAAAAACTATAACGCCAGGAAATAGATTAATGATAGTAATAAAAGAAAGTCAATTATAAAAAAGAATATGTTGAATAGGAAATAACGAAAATTCTCATGCTGCTCACAATTTTTAGACATTGGAACAATTTAAAAGTGACATCAAACATAATATTAAGATGACCGAATGCGCAAGCAGGACTTCGCAACAGTATCCTAATTTCAGCACTTACTCTTCTGCTTTTAGCACTACAGTCCCTCTCGGACCTTCGCTTAGAGATAGTTAAAGTATCGGCACTCGAGAAGGTTATATGGTCAATATCACGCTTTGGCAGTGTCTCCGTCCACCCAGCTGCAATATTCTGATTTTAAATCAGCACTTTTCAAAGCAGAACGACCTTATAGTCTGTCGGAAGAAACACTCAAAACAAATTTCGTTGTCACCAACGGGATTCAAACAAGGGGCCATCGGCTTACGGGGTGAGTGCTCTAACCACTACCCCACGCAGACTATACTCTTCTAGTCTCTCAAGTCCTGATAGAATCAGGCATCAATTAATTATTATTTACATTGCCTTATGAAATCAACCATACCTTTAAAAATTATAAAACAAGCTAATTGTTTCAGTTTACTTTCCAATTTTCTTGTCGATTCAATGCATTGTGCCCTTAAATGTCCTTTATAAATTCCATTAGAAAATAAAAAACCTTAAACCAGGCTATAATTTAAATATAGGAAAATTTCATATTCTCTCGTACATACACATTTTCATAAAATCGATGTTTCATATCAAACTGAAAAATCAAAATAAATATTATCAGAAAAGGAAGTCAATTTGGTTAAAATTAATCTGACTCATTTTCTTTAAAAGAAACTATCTAGTAACTATTATTTTCTTCTGGAATTTTTCTTGTATATTACATATCAAATTCAAAAGAAAACGTGAGGAGTCACACGTAATTTTCTGATACAATTTTAACAAAACAATGAGCTCATTGTTTGGGCATAATGAAGGTCGACACATGTAACATAAGTTAATAGTTTTATCAGCGGCATGCGTTGAACTCCATTAATGCCATTCTAGTTTTTCATGACAGTGAACTTGCCCTTCGGATGATATCAAACGCTTAATTGATGTGTGTTTCTTGATGATAACCCATTTTCTGAGAACAAAAGCGCCCCCAACGATCAAAGAAAAACTCATTCATTAAAATCGGAAATGGTTTTTTGCTGGATTCAAAATGTCGGGCCCCCTAATATAAAAAAGGAAAAAATTAGAGAAAGAGAGGGAAATAAATAGAGACTTAATAAATTTGGATAGTCTGAATTTCAACGAAAACATTGTTTTTAAATAAAAGCAAAATATGACGAATATTCAATTAAGGACTCAATGCAGCTAGTTACAATCATTACAGTTTGTGTATAGGCTATTATCCGATAAAATGACAAACTTAATAATTTCAGATTTAAAACCCCGTTGAAATATAAGGCAGTGAAACAACTTTGGGATATCTGCAGATTTGAAGCTGCCTGGTTCATCGATCAGCCAAGCACTTGGTGCACGGTAAGACCTCAACAAAAATTTGCGGAGGCACAACTCTAAATGAGTTTCCTTCCCACATAGGCTTTAACCATGGAAGACGTTTTAGTTTTTGAATACATGGATGATTTGGGCAATCAATTTGCAAGTGGGGATACATTTGAGATGAATCATAATATTCCATGCGAAACAATCAAGGACATGCTTACACATCTCATCAGCAATGATGATCCCAATTTCATATTTTACATCTCTAATTCGGACTTAGTGCAACTTCTCTCTACGGCTTTAGGTGAGCTAAAATGGATTATTAAATTTATCATCGCTAACCGAACTAGCTTTTAGGACTTCAAAAAGAGAGCAACTTCCTCACGAGCTCACTTTTCAGCAGTGCACATAATAGGAAATTCAAGACCAGTGTCTTGGATCCCATGGCAGCTAACTTCGCTTTTGTGAAATATGAGTATGATCAAATAAGCTTTAAAATTTCTAGATGTTGAATAAATTTCTTAATATTTTCAGTTGTTCTGCCGATCCCATTGATCCTTCTGAGAAAATTAAATTCTTCTTGAATCAAAAGTTGTTTGATTTTGAAGGATGTCCTGGGGGCTTTTGCAAGTTGTCTGACTTCGTTGAGAGATACAAGAAATATTTAAGTGCAGACTGCATGAGCATTTACTGTACAAATACAAAGTTGTAAATTGATGTGATAAATAAAGACAGAGTTATTTGCTAGCTACGATTTAGGATGCTTAATTTAATTTTATGTTATTAATATTAATTCAATTACATTAAATCAATAATGATTAATATTTTATCTTCATCAAATATATATTCCATGCTTGGCTGCCTACTTTACTTCACCTATATTTTGGATTTATGAAATATTTTATACAGCAACCGTGAACGAATCAACGCTACCAATCGATGGCAACGACACCCCTTTAAAAAAGTCAGCTTATTGATTGTCTGGATTGTTTTCTCATACAAAAACAAATCATTTATATTTTGATAACTTTGTAACAAGCACGAAGTAAGCTGTAGCAGAGGGGTGCTACAGTAAGCTGTAGCAGAGGGGTGCGTACCCCGGGGTGGCATTCTGAGGCCTGTTAACACTCAGTCGTGTCGGGACACCCGGTGCTCGTGCTAGGCCACCCTACACATAAAAACTAACACAAAAGAAAACGAACGGGAGAGGAGGAGGTCATCCTGATAAATGAAAAATTAATAATTTGAATAAATTATGGCCATTTTATTAACCATAAAGTCGAATTCAAACCAAATTATTTGCAAAATAACAATATAAAAAAACCAAAAGACCACTTTGAAATTTAAAAAAATAATCGACTACATAACACCATTAACTAATCCAATATAATAAAACAAGCTACTATCATCAGTATATAAAATATTGAAAAAAACCAGATTAGTACTTACTTCTTTCCTTGCCGTGCTCCGAGCGCCTGGTGGAATACAAAAAAGAAGCGTGGGGCCACTGAAATTTAAATCACAAAAAAAACAAAAACGCAACGGCCAGTTTCAACTCTCCGATCTGACGTTCAAGCGTAATTGAAGAAAAATTCAATGTATCGTGCCTTGCCCTCTCCACAAACCAGCAAGGTAGTTTTTTAATGAGCGGTTAATTTCTACACTGTTTTTGTATTTTTTTTCATTTTTTTGGTTCATTGAATAAATTAGACCCAAGCTCACACTAATTTCATCTTCCCTAAGTAATTAATAACGCGACAGACTCGCACTTTGCTTCAGCTTGTATTATTCGCGTTGCAGATAGGGAAAACTCTCTTCCCAACACACTGTAATTTCACGTCTAATTGCTGTTGACAAATTGCTAAAATCTGCACTAAAACATTTCTCTCGAATTCTCTGGTTGTACTTATTCTTTTTGTTTTGTCCCACTAATCACCATTCACAAGCGAATTCCCAAATTAATCCCCTGTGCTTCGTGAATCACACTCTTCAAATTTTAACATAAGTTCCGAATCACACCACACAAAAATTGCAATAAAAAAGGAAACACATTTCAATCTCCTTCCCAATATGAAGACCTTTTTTTCCCGAATTCAAACTAAAACTTTTTCCCCGAATTATTAAATCACCAAAATCAGTTCAACACCGCAAAACTCCCTCTTTTTCGAAAGCGCCAAATACGGATTGACTCCCTAACTCAAAAGAACAATTTCGCAGTCCTTTTTCCTTAATTCCCGCTGCCGCATCGAGGTAACGTAATCTAAGTTCAATACTCTTCGATTGTGCTACCCACAATTTTTTCCCATATCGGCAAACGTAACTAATTCCATTTGCATATATGTACGGCGATTTATATAACCATGATAGCGTTTGGTTATATGCAAATTGTCGCAAAAACGGAAATAATTGCTTTTACCGATAACTCAAAAAGAGTGTTTTCCTACTCTCGGAAGAACTTGTGTCCAGAGTCCCGGCAGACCCCACGGTCGAAAGTCTGCGACGCTACCCCCAAAGCCACCTTCTGTTGATCTCCCACCCATTTATTTAGCAACTTTAGCTGTGAACCTTTTTTAATGGGCATTGAAATGAAATTTGTTAGTAGGGAAACGTGGCTGAGTTTTTGTTAGTATAACAAATGAAATTTGTTAGTGGGAGATAATGAATAAAATTAGTCGGTATGAAGGAAGGAATTAGGGCTTTCTTAGTGAAAAGGTATCGAATGAAATTCTGTTAATGGGAAGTAATGAATGGAATGTTGCTAGTGGGAAAGATAAAATTATTATTATTAATATAATTTTTTTTTCTAAAAAAAGAGTAAGAAGATAGAATTAATAGGATAGAGAAATAAAATTTAAAGGTAAATGGAAGAACTATAAAAAAAAATTTATAAAGAAAAGAGTAGAAGTGCCCAAAAGAAACCGGAATGCTACGGAGGCAATTTGAAGTTGCGAATGAGAGAACGTTGGTACGCCAGAATTCTTAACACTGTTCGAACATAAGTTACACACTCTCTCAACCCTAAATTTTTATACAACATAGTTCTCCATCTAAGTAATACCCACTAACCATAGCTTGCGCGGAATATAAAACTGAGTTTAGTTTCAGTTTTAATGGTTTTTTGTTTTAAATCGATTAAATACCAGAAATAATAACTAAAGTAAGAACAAAAAAAACTATAAACAATTATAAGTTCAACTTGGACGATTCTTCTCACATAGAGCCGCTTTTGCTCATTCATCTTTTTTATCCAAACTCTCTATAAGCAACAAATTAATATATTTAGGACAGCAAATTATTCTTTTGAAACATTGAATAAAAGTTTTAAAAAAACTTTCTAGATAAATTCAAAACATTAAAATCCACTGATAAAATTAAAGGAGGTTTGATTTTCAATAGGCTTTTTTCGACAAATCACGGGTGACTCCTGTCAAACTGTATTGTAATTTTCATTCAGTATTGGTTGACAAATCATTATGAAAAGACTTACACCGCAACAACATATCTAAATTGTTCAGATGTATTACGAAAATCAGTGTTCTGTGAGAGATTCGTGCTCTTAGAGCAACTTATGGTGTGCAAGCCGCTATAGCCAATGCCATTAGCAAATTTGAAATCCAGCAGACATTATTGGATGATACTCGGCCAATATGACCCCATCCAGCACGCAGTGAAGAAAATATAGTAGCTGTAGCAAAGAGTGTGGTTGAAGACCGTGACGAATCAATTCGCCCTCGTTCTCAACAGCTCGGTCTGTCGTACGCAACAGCTTGGAATATTTTCCGTAAAGATCATGGTTTTGAGGCATAAAAATTCAATTTCTACAAGAATTGAAGCCGGGTGACTAAGGTTTGCGTCGTGTTTTTGGTGAATACCCTCTGAATCAGCTCAATGAAAATCCGCTGTTTTATTGCGAAATTTTGTTCAGTGAAGATGCGCATTTTTTGGCTCAATGGATACGTCAATAAACATAATTGCTGTTTTTGGGCTGATGAACAACCTGAACAGCTTCATCAGCTACCACCACAGTCACAGTTTGGTATGGTTTATGGGCGAATGGATTCATCGGCCCATATTTCCTTAAAAATGAGTCCGGTCAGAACGTAACCGTCAATGGCAACCACTATCGTACCATGATAACGGATTTTTTGCAACCTGAAATTAAAGTCCGTTGTACCGCTGAACTTTGGTTTCAACAAGACGGTGCTACTTTGCATACAGCGTGAGAACAATGGACTTATTGGGAAACCATTCAGGTGAGAGCTTGATTTCACGCTTTGGACCAGTAAATTGTTATATCGCACCCTTCGATTATTTTCTTTGGGGTCACACAAAGTCTCTGGTCTTCAGAGCTGACATGCTCTTGATACAAGACACTCTTTATTTGTGTGTGCATATGCTATGATCATGGACGCATATGAAGTTTGTTGCAATTATCAAACTCACAAGGTGACAAATCTAAAAATCAGGACTTATTTGGCAGCTTCCCAATGTCTGGTGAATGCAACCTAAATTCTATATCTACCTATCTCGTTTTAACATATCAAATTTTCTTTAAATAAATATTGCTTTGTTTCCTAATTCTAATACAGTTCTAACATACATATTGGTTTTTCCTTTGCTAGTGCACTCTAGGGATTTATATGAAAGAACTATTTAAAAATTATTGGGAAAGAAATCGTTTAATTAGTATGAACAGATGAGATACAAAAATCCATTATTTTAACCCTTCATCATCTTTTTCTTCTTCTTCGTAGCAGTACAGCCCCTCTCGGGCCTTTGCTTCCTGCAAATAGTGCCTCCAACTGTCTCAGTCCATCGACCCTGTCCTCCAATTTCGAAATCCAAGCAGCGATGAACTGTCTTCGTCGACCGACTCAGACCAGCGTTTCCTCGATTTTCTCACTGGTCTCCGGCCTTCAGTTCTCCCAACGAATACCTTTTTGGATATCCATTGTTCGTCCATACGATTTATGTGGCCAGCCCATTGCAGCTTCCGCAGTCTTATAATTTTTGAGACCTCCGGCTCGTCAAAAATGTCATACAGCTCATGGTAGTATTGAATTCGCGATTGGTCCCCTTCTAGCTTCGCTCCGACTATTCACCTCAGGACCCTTCGGTCAAAGGCGTTCAATATATTTGCGGATGCTTTGGTTAGGGTCTTTGTTTCACACCTATAGCATAAAACAGGTCTTATCACAGATTTGTATACTTGGAGCTTTGTTTTCCTGTGTATGCAGCTGGTCTTCAAGATCTTCAAAACAGAATAAAATATTTTACTTGCGAGCTGTATTCATTGGCTTATTACATCTCTTTCATTGCCTGTTTTCATTATTTGGGCGCCTAAGTACACAAATTTGCTAACATTTTCGCTACTATATTCACCCTGTGTGATATTTTGGGTACTTGCGGTATTTTTCCTCAACTGCGTCATGAGCTTCATTTTGGTTTCATTGAATTGTAGCCGTACTAGTCTTGCTTCGCTGTCGAGTTTTAGGAAGAGTTCTTCGGCAGTTGTTAACGACCGTGACAAAATGTTGATGTCGTCCACATAGGCTACCACTTGGCATGACTTGGATAGTAATGTACCTCGCGTATCGAAAGGTAGCTTCCTGATGACGTACTCTAAAGCCAAATTGAATAGCAATGGGGCCAGCCCATCGCCCTGCTTTAGTCCGATATTTATGTCAAAGGCATCGGTGAGTTGGTTATTGATGCAAACTTGGGAGGTTGTCGACGTTATTTTCATTTTGGTAAGACAAACTAATTTGGCTGAGATCCCAAAGCAAAGCATTATTTGGTACAGTCTGTTACGATCAATACTGTCGTATACTTGCTTGAAGTCAACGAAAATTTGGTGAACGTCTATGTTGAACTCCCAGCACTTTTCAAGTACCTGCTTGACTGTAAATAGTCGGTCTGTCGTTGATCTATCTGCTCTAAAATCACCTTGATACTCCCCAACAATATTGTTGGTGTATGATCCGATTTTATTCTCTAAGATCTTTGAAAATATTTTGTACGCCATACTAAGTAGTGATATGCCTCTATAAGTTTCGCACTGTAGCTTGTCACCATTTTTGTGGATAGGGGATATAATTGATTGGCTCCACTTTTTCGGCATATGTTTTTCTTACCAAATGTGCTGGATGACTTTATGAATAGCTTGATGAACACTACTGCCACCATATTTGATGAGCTCCACTGGAATCTCATCGATGCTCGGCGCTTTATTATACTTTTGAGCTTTGATGGCGGAACAAACTTCATCCAGAGTTGGTGGGGCCAATGGACGTTCTCCGCAGACATCTATAAGCTGCAATGCTCTGGAGCTGTGTGGACGATTAAGGATCATAGGTACTTCAATCATTTAAATACTTCAAATAAACACTTTTAGAAAATTTTAAAAATCACTCAGATTCTGCCACCAGATATACTCGTAGATGCATTCAGACCATCTCAATTTCGCATGATCCAGGTGCCTCAGAGGAAGTTTAAATATTGACAAATTTTGCACTCGTTGCAGATACAATGAGCATGACGTTTGATCTAAGTAGATCTCTTATCGCCAGTTTGAACTGTACAGGTCATGCATTTACTTCCCTTAGACGGGAAAATTGATGACATCGCTCCATCACCGTTATCGCATATAGGATGGAAACTCTTTTTGCTATCTGAATAAAGGATCGATCGAACAGAAGATTACGTTTTTGTTCTGGAGAAGGATGCATGCAAACAGAATTTTTCGTTTATTGAAACAAAAGATGCTATTGTACTGTTTTCTTCCTTTGAGATTTACGAATTCTGGTGGACCATGTTTCTTATTTTTTCTGACTATCCCAACGAAGGATAGCTTATGTTTTTTCAACTCATCAATGAGAATAAAGTCGCTGAACCAATTGCAGGCTATTGTGTTACATCCGGTTCCCAATGAGGGCTGAGTTAATCGAATGATGGCTTCAATTGGTTTGTTGCTGACTTGGAAAGGGCCTTCAGGCTGCCTGCCAGTATAGTTTTCTAGGTTGTATGCTATGTCACTTTGGCATCAATGAAGGCAAAACGTATAAACACGTATTTTTTGGTTTTAAGGGATGTATTGAGGGACAGGACTTCGACCTGTTAAACCTGAGAGCATTTTGTCAATAGTGGTATTCTCACCAACAGGATAATCCTTTGGATAACTTTTCACACATGATTCAATGATATCAGAGATGGGAGTGACCCGGAGATACTGTTTTCGTTGAAGTTGAGCGGTGACCTTATCAAAATGAAGACAACGTATCAGGAACTTGAACTGTATGAGGCTCATCATTAGACCATTTCATTATCTTTGCCCCACAGTTCCTCCAATTTTTGTCTATTCCCTTTATAGGCTCTTGCCAGTTATAGCCTATGAATGCCCTCACTTCACAGATATCCATCAATAAACTGAAGCATGTCATGATTGAAAGAGTAATTCCAACATTTCTCTGCAATTTTTGCCCGTTTATCTTATGACCCTTGGCAAGTGAGTTAACAAATTTTCTGGTCCTCTACGCTTGATGTTCAATAGTAGTTTTTTCATCCAGCATCAGACTCGTTGGTACAGTCCTACTCTACGTGAATCCACTTCTTCTTACAAGAGGAGACCACTTTGAAATCCTTTGGGTTTTTTTAGATAACTGTATTTTAGCTTTTCACAAACTGGGTAATTCTAGTTTCTGTAGTTCTTGAGAAAGCTTTTTGTGGTAGACAAACGGACAGAAAGTTACCGATTTTAATAGGGCACTTTAAATCTATTTAAAAAGGCCTAAAAATAACAAAAGCTTACATCAATACCTCTCCATATAATTTTACGTTTATATTGTAACATGAAATTAAAATCAAATTCTCCTAAAGTTTGAGCTTGGAGTGCATTCATTATTATTTGGACAGCTTATTTTTAAGCCCCCCCTATATCGGTATATTTTTACTCTATTGGTGCCTTATTTCAACTAAGCCTTGTGCATCGTCATACCAAACATAACTTTTGAGTCCTCATACTTGGCTAACGTGTGTAGATTTGATGATTCCAACTCAAACTTATACGTAAGGGCTCAAATTGTTCGAATGAGCTTCGCAGTTAGTACATATAAGTTTTATCTTAGATTTATGTAAAGTGAATTGCGAATTTCTAAGAATTCTATTAATAATTTTATGAATTTCAAATTTTCATCATCTTTGATATTAAAACAGAAAATATTTCTGAAATATGTGAAGATGAACTTTTCTATTTTTGTTTTATACGGGAAACTTACAGAAACCCACTTAAGTCAGTATATTGTAACTGAAATAATTTTCCGCTGACGATATTACTTGCGATAATGAATTTGATTACCGTTGATTGTTAACCAGCCAACATCCTGTAGATTGCTTAGATTTATATATCTTGCATTTAGATAATATTTAATCAAAACTATATCTGGACAGCTATCTTTTAAAAGGGAGTTATTTGATCATGGCATAAATACGAGTATTAATCCATTGCAGTTGGCTCTGATGTTTGAATGCAAACTGTCCTCGAAGACGTTCTTTTATTTCATTGACATAGTCTATGAAGTGAAGTTTGTGAATTAAGTGCGGCGTAGTTTTTGGTGTGTAAAATTTTAATTATGTGCCATTGATTAGAGATTATAGATTACAAAGTAAGTTATATTAGCATGATAATTTTCATTTTACGTTATTTTTTTCAATGAAGAATAATAATTTTAATCTTTAACTTAGAATTTATTTTAAGCTAATCAAAAAACTAAGCTCTTTCCGCTGAGGCTTATATAATTCGCCCCTACCTCCATATTGGATATTAATGATGTGTTTTCTTATTTGAGAGCCTTTTAAGTAACTACAAATCTCAATTGGAATCAAAATTATCCATAGTCTACCCATCTTTTCATCCATGCAGTGCCGATTTTAACAAATCCTTATATATATAACTCAGATAAAACAAGCACTATATCTGAAAGTAGTGGTTCACTCTAAGCCAAATTTAGTCTGTAATATGAATTTACCTATCGATTTTGCACATTTTTAATGGTGATTTTTTTATACAGCGGCGGCAAGGCACTACTAACCCCACTTTAGAACAAGTTGTCCCGTAGCTGAGGTCGGTTCAAAGTCAAAGTCAAAAATGCTTTATTCAATACCAGTCGTTATAAATTTTTAAAAGAACATAAAGCAAATTCCAAACAATAAAACTATGAAAAACTTAATGGCCCTCTAAATTTATACGTTATCAATGAAACACATTTAATGAAAAAAATAGACTTGCAAATTTAAATTAATTAAGATTCTTACATATTTTTTGATTCAATTGGAAAAAAGAGAAAAAACCAACCAGCATTATTCAAAAATAACTTATATTACTAACACAACAGTGAACTTTTATGGTATACCTAATATGTTACACCCTAATTCTAAATAAGTTCAATCAAAAAAATAACAGTTACCTTATACTGAAACCTATCCCTAATTTATAACACAAATAAACAACAACCCTAGATGTAGCAATAATGAGATGAAACTAAAAACTAAGTAACGAGAAAAAAAACACAAAACCAGAATACCTAGATTGCCCTGTCAATACCTAGATTGCCCTGTCTCAGCTCGACCAAACTTCAACGAATCTAGCAAATGAGTATCTCCATTAGAATTGTTGGTCTCGTGAACTCAGATTCGAAGGATATTTTATCTTCTTACCGGTGGCCCGTATGTGATATATGATTGGGACGCCGCGCCGTCAGAATCAAAAACATATCGATTCATGTCCAAATAGACGAATGCTTCTAGAGGAACGAAGCCAGTAGTGAAGCAAGTCACAATATACCCGTCTGTAGGGTGGCACGGCTGTGAAATCCAAGGGTTTTCACTCACTGTTAAAGATCTTGCGATATGATTCCGGAGAGGTTTTAATATGAAAATATCGACTCTTGTCACCTTAGCGGTTTGATAAATTATTCTATTCGATATATAGTGCTTCCAACCCATCTCAGGCTTTCTGTACAAACCAGTACATACACGAAGACATTTCTCTTAGAAAACTCTTAATCTTTCCATAGTACTAGCACTCTGGTTGTACCAGATCTGACATCCATATGTCAAAACTGGTCTAACCAGGGTCTTGTAACAGATAATTTTGACCTTTTGATCAATGTATTTAAATGAAAGAGTCTTCGTAGGGCCATGACTACTTTTAGTGCCTTATTGAGCATGATTTTCATATGTTCAGTGTAGTACAGATACTGATCGAGATAAACACCGAGGTATCGAAAACAGGATTTATGTGGAACTCGTTCTAAACTACCCTCGGTAGCCATTATGTGGAAATCCTTCCAATTACGTTTCAGGTCTTAGCTGACCCCCTGCAGCGTTGTCCGAACCAAAATTGTCTCGCATTTCTGCGCAATGATTTTCATTCGCACACTGTCAGTGTACAGCTACACATCATTGAACATTTTATGAAGATTGCTCTGAGCTATTGTAGCTTTTCGGTCTGCCGTATAGATGATCAGATCATCAGCAAATGCTACCAATGATCGCGTTGGCGAGGCGCTACAATCAAAGCTGTTCAATAGCTTGCAAATGAATATTGAGAAAAGCAGGGGCGCAAGAGATGTTCTCTGCTTTGACCATTCAAGACCTTGAATTCGCGGATTGTTGTCGGATTTCCATCAGTTACAACCAATGATTTCCCGTATAATATATTGCACATCATAGCAACAAGGTATCTGGGGAACATGTCCTGAAGAAGTTTGAAAACTAATCCATCTAACCACACCGTATTGAAGGCTTACTTCATATCAATGAGACATGCTCCAACACATTCTCTATCATTTAGTTTCCAACAGATGTCTGAGGTTACTTTCGTTATTGCATGTATGGTCGAATGCCTGGCACGAAAACCAAATTGGCAATCCGGCATCAACTCATATACCTCAATGTGGGCGTTTAATGCTCTGTTGAGTATCACTTCAAACACCTTGCTGATGTTAGGCAGCAAGCTGATTGGGCGATAGCTTTTGGGGCACGAAGATTCTTTTCCTTTCTTCAAAATCGGAAATACCTTAACCTTTTTCCACTCATTTGGGAAATATGAATTGCTCAACATGTTGTTGAACAATATGCAATAGTTCCTAATAGCAACCTCAGGCAAATGTTGGAGAACTATATTTCGAATACCGTCAGTGCAACATGATTTCTTGTTGTTTATCCTGTGAAATATAAAACACAAGTCTTCATAGCGAACAAAATAATCAATAAGATTCAAGCTCGGTATAAGGTCAGATGTTAATGTTTCATTGAAATGAAGAATTGATTGGCCATTCAGGCTTGATTTGAAGTCGGAAACTTTTGCTTCAACGACTTCTGAAAATATTTCTTTCCGTCTCTCAGAGTTAGTAGATGAACCAATTCAAAATGTTTTCCAATCAGGGCAAGTTTCTGCAAGCTATCACATAAAATCCTGTTTCCATTTCTATCCGGAGTCAATTTCGATACAAGCCCTATCGAGAACATTTATCTCATCACTAGTGACTTCAAGATTCTATATCTTCACTCGAGACTTCTTGGGGAATATGCTATTCACTTTCACAAAAACGCCATCTGGGTCCTGTGGGCTAATACCCCTCAATTTTTTCGCTCATTGATTGCAGACCTCACTCCTGAGGTATGCCCGGATTAAATTTCGGACATTCTTCAGGTGTGATTTCAACAAAGACAACGAGGGATGGTTGTAGTCCAAAAATTGTCGATAGATATTGTTGGCGCGTATGAGAAGAAGACTTTTCAATCTTTTCAACCTTGCGATGGTTGGCGTTTCATATCCTTGCATATTGTTTCGAAGTTTAATCTTGGGAACTACTTTCTCAATCGTTTCCAACGTCAGCTTCTCTAACTTCGACAAATAGAGATCTATTTCATCGTAAGTTAGATTTCTGTTATTAGGAACCATCATCAGAAGGAGAACATTGCTTCTGTTACTCTCGATTGAACTTCTTTTGAAACTTCAACCGATGGTTTTCATTTTGAACTGGAATGAGGAAGAAATCATCACTTTGATGATTGATATCCATTACGATCGCGTTATGGTCGCTATCGCAAAGGAAGCACCTGCAGTTTCAGTTGAGAACTATTAAAGCTGAACTCAAGTCTTGCGTCTGCAATGCAGAGGTCCAAATATGAATTTGTCTTAGGGTATGTTGGAAACTCCGACCCAAATAGGTTGCACCTGTATTCAATTTGGTTCTCTGTTATCCATGATTTCAGGAATAGACCTCTTGGATTATTGGTGGCGTTCAGCCATGATGTATGCTTGGCATTCAGGTCACCGGCAAAAATATAATAACCATGCAGCCTGTTCAATTCGAGTATTTAAAAAAGGAATGAGTTCCTCCTTGAACTTGAGAACATTTTGACCAGTTGCATAGGCAGTGATAACGAACAGGTCATCCCCACCTGGCAGTGAAATTTTGATAACGGACACTTTACTTATTCAATATTTTGGTAACAAAAGAGTATTTTAATCAGTATCCCGGTGCTACCTCCTCCATCACCTATTACCCTATCGTTTCTTACGAATGCAAAATCTTTGAGTTCCATGGAATACCATGAATTTAGGTGGGTTTCAATGAGAAGTATGATGTCATGCTTTTGCTTAACAATAAATTCAAGGAGATAATCACGTCGATGCAAAGCAACGATAGAGTTGACGTTGATCGATATGGGGCGAAGCCTATCCATGGGAATATGAGAGGATGACAAGTTACTATTAGGCATTTGAAAGACTAACGCTGAAAAGCAAAGTTCATTTTTGAAACTTGTTTGTAGATTCTCTCAAATAAAGAATTAAGTTGCTGGTTATTTTGAGAAGCAGCTCATTATTGCCACTAACATTATTTATATTATTTCCAGGATTTTTTGCTGGTCCTCTAGCGGCTTGTGCAAATGATACTCCGGGGTTGACGAGGTTGGAAGTTATGACATTACGGTGTACTTGTGTTTGCTTTGGAACAAATTTAACTTTTGCATCTTGATATCGGGAACATCCTCGGTATGATGCTGCGTGACCAGAAATACCGCAGCTAACGCAGCATAAGTTTTCTTTAGGTTCCGTCTGAGCCAATTTCACTCACCGGGAGCATGAACGTCTTTGCATTTAACGCACCGATAGTGCATGGCACAATTGGCAGCCGAATTTCCAAATCTTTGACACCGGTAACACTGGCTGACTTCTCTTTTCTGGAGGCGTTCCCACCTCACCATTCTGAAATTCAAGTACCTTATTTGTTGAAGGGCTCTTGGACTGCTCTTATTTGCAATTTGTACCAGGTAAAGTGGTAAATTCTTCTCTGGCTGACCTTCTTGTCACAAAGGGTTTGACTGAAACAAAATCAATATCTGGTGCAGCTTCCTTGAGCGCCTGAAGGAGATCGACCGTATCCTCTCTTCAATCCGAACCCTTCAACAAGAATGTCTGCTTCTTTTCACTTTTTGGGGTATAAGTGAATTGTGGAACCTCCCCAAAATTCAGCGCATCTTTGGCGGACTTGAAATCAACCAGTGATTTCGTCCTTATAGTCCATTTTTTGGCATTAACTCTTTTGATTTTGAAATTGGCCAGTTTATTATCGGCTGCCAATAGCTGAACCTCATCTTTCCCGCTTTGTCCGAACACGTTAATTGGCGGAACTTTTTCTGTCTTGTTGGAAGCTTTTTTAGAGGAACCAGCAGAATTGCGGGCTGGCTTTTTCTCTTTATTTTTGTTCTTTAAATACTGAATAAAATTAAAGTCATTATCTTGATTAGAATTACCTTCGATGTTTTCTTCAATTTTTTATTTCTTCGGTTAATCCCTCCAGCGCTGCAAAAAAGTTTTGACTCTCATTGGTGCCACCAGCACTGAGAACTTCTTCTGGAATTGCTTGCTTTGCACTTTTCTTCGGCTTTGTTACCTGTTGCCATTGATTTTGCGGCTGCGTCTTTTGAGGCTTCATCCCTTTCTTCGATAGATCCTTGAGGGACTTTATCTCTAGCCTTTGTTCATCATTTTCTGTTTCCAATTTGGCCATTTGTTGATTGTCCGCTATTATTTGCAGTTTGCACCCTCCATCTGCGGAGTTTTCTTCATTATGTTTTCTCTTGGTTTTTATCGCTAGTTTCGTATTCGTCGTTTCCCCAACGATCGTGCTCCTCCATGCCAGTGGCCCTAAAGTTTTTTTTGGTTTTTTTGTTTTTCCTTACCAATCGAAGTAAAAAATATTCGATAGAAATTTCCTGAGTCAATTACTTTGACAATATAAGTTTTTCCCGATAAAAATTAACTTCGGACTGACGTTTTTTGAAAAAAATTAACTTAATTTTTGAAAACTTTTGACAGGAGCGATTTAAAAGACGTCCATACGCAAAGACTACTACGATCCATTCTCCAACAGTAAACCAATATCACATTGTGGAAGTATTTGACTTACTTTCATATGAATTTTGCACTTCTTTAATATACAGTTTCTGTGAGTCGAGTAAAACTATTCTGCATTAAGTTCGATCTAGTAACTCGAAATTCTGACACAAAAATTATTTTTTCAATACGAAGAACTACGCAATCCTAATAGGACTGACTTTACCTAAAATTCTATCCATTCCCATCAAACCAAATTTTTAAATACTAACCAGTATACAAATTTTTCTTTATTTCTTACTCATTATTAGAAACAAGTTAAGTAGGCAGGAGAGTACTCCTACCAGAAGGGCTTTGTAACATCCTACCGTTCTAAATAAATTTTCTGATAGTATGAATCGATGACTTGAATTATCCATCCAATGCTTGTATAAGAAATCATTCAAATTTATCCAAAAGATACTGAGTTTCCTTCGTAAACACATAACAGTCATCATTTTGTTCCAACTTAAATAATTGTTCTGAATCCACGATCAATTGCACATATTCAAATGAAACAATCTATTCATGAAATTTTGTGAGGATAAGGTCCTTTTATAGTCTACATGCCTGGAAAATTTGACAAAATTTAAGGGTACTGTTTTGATTTTATGGGAGAAACCGTAAAATTGATAAATCAGTTGTTGCCTTTGTACTCATAAAGACCTACCTCCGTGATTTTTTCAGATTTTTTTGGCTCAAGGGTGTCCAAACGCGAGGGGAGCAACAAATTTTTCGTGCAATTTGCCTCCCCTTGGATCCCTTAATGCACAAAATGGCTTTTTTGTTTCAGATTCTAAAAGTTCTAATCACGTCCAGTCTGTTCGTCTCTCCATGCGTTACAGGAAGTCTCCTCAGATACTACACAGCAGTCAGAAAGCTCAAAGTTTTATGAAAAGATCAGAAGTAGTAGTCTCTCAAAAGTTTGGGTCTTATCAAAGATTTCAATAGTTTTTAAGCGGAGTTGGGTGGGGTATCAAGCTACTCGACTACTTTTAATTAAATAAAATTTTCAAGGGCTTCCTCGTTAATAGAGGAGACTCCCCTTAAAAATTTTTGAAATCGTTAATAAGACCCAAACTTTTGAGATACTACCACTTCTGACCTTTTCATAAAGTTTTAAGCATCCCAGCTGCTGTAGTTTCTGAGGAAACTTGCTGTGACGAACGGACAAACGAACAGACTAGACGCAAAACTGGTAGGTCTTTATTAAAAATTTTTTACGAAGCCCTAAAAATTATGTTGGAGGCAATTAACACTTTTCCTTTTCTCTCACTATCTTTCAAGATAGTTAATCATAATTTTATCACTTACATGCATTAACTTCAAGAAAAGTGATTTACACAGAAATTCAATCAAAACTATCATATTATCTAGAGCCGTTATTTTGGCAAACATGATCTTGTCATCAATCATTCATTCGTTAGTTATCACAACTCCTATATAAAAACAAAAGAATGAATGATAGTTTTATCAGTGACGAACCGACCGACAAATGATTATATCGAACAATATTTGATTAGTGAAATTCACATACTAGACTCACACCCTAATTAAGCTGCGATTTAAAACAATAAAATTGACAAGATCTTACTTAATTGCGATATCTTCTTTTAATTTTTTTTTATTTAACGTACATACGCAAATGTGGCTTTTGGAAGATATTAAAATAAGATAGAAACCAATTTGTGTAGCAGTTCACATTGATCAATTGCAAGAATAAGTTTCAAAGAAGTGTTTTACCGGCATAGGCACTAGTACAACCGTAAGTGGAAATTGATTTAGTGTACTATAAAAGTAGTCCGTTTTTAAATGTTATTAACTTGGCTGGGTTTTGAATAGTTTTGTGGAAGTTCTTATTTAACATATTAAGGAAAATTGTAATTTACTTGAAATTTGAACAATCATTAACATTTGAAATGTGCAATTAATTTGGATAGTTATTCATAATTTAAGTAATATGAGTACATAAATATTGCGAAAAGCTTTTGATTGAGTTATTTGACATCAATAATTGTAAGACTGAAGTCGAGAAATTTCTGCTTAGTATCATTCAGCATAAACGCGATAATTGTTGAAAATAAATCGGTTTATGGGTCAAGGATGAAAAACTGGAACCATGCCATGCTTTTGTGATAAATATTTAATGTTGACCCATTTCGTTTCCCGTCAATAATAGTTCCTGTATGATCCCGATTGAGTATATACGTTGCCAACTATATATTTTACTTTTTGAAGGGCATACTGTATGATTAATTGAGCGTATGAAAGCTCAAACAGGATACTCACGATAGTCATTGGTTGTACGATAAACCTATTAGTACGCGTTGAACATCATTAACATTAGTGAACCCTTTTTGTGTATGTTACTCGTATTTTACAAAAAAGTTTTGGTTTGTTCTAATATCGATACTTAGATTCTTACTTCAAATTAGGAATCTATGAAAAGTTCTATTTTGTAAGAGGTGAGTTTGACATACTCGTAAATGTTGAATTTATAATGTATTCATTTTTCCTCTGCTGAACTTTTTCGAATTTATGCATAAATTTGCTAGAAAATAAAAGTAATGAATAAATTTTGAAAGGTACTTATGTTCGGCGATTTCAAGTATGTATGACTGACAAGTATGTATGACATAATCTGATTAATAATTTGCTCTAGCAGTGAAAACAAAAATAAACAAGTTGGGTAACCAGACCTAGCTCATGTCAGACGGGTTTTGTCCCCAACTTACAAAATGCAGCCACCAGCAATGAATAAAGTCAAGAAACATATCAAAGAGATGTGCACGATTAACAAAAAAATCCATTGTTTCTCCATTTCCCACGGTCGCCTTTGTGTGGCGACGAACAAAAATCACTCAAATTATGAATTCCTAAAAATATTTATGTTATTGACCTTATCTGAAAATTTTAAGGCAGTCAAATCTAAACTACAGTGTCTGATTCGATGGAAAGTTCACAAAATACCAAAATCGTATGTTTGTTTTTTGTCGTAATTGGAGAAATTTTAAATGGCTACAGCCCCTGTAAACATGATTCGATTTTCAGAGTATTAGGACCTTTTACAAGACTATTTAAATATCAAGTTTCATTGAGTTTAAGGGTATCCGTGCAATTTTATTAGGAAAATGCGAAATTCCAGGTTCATTCAATTATTAACAAAGTTGAGCGAGTTTTTACTTCATATTATAATTGTACTTAGAAACGCCTGCCTCCATAATTTTTTTCAGATTTTTCAGATGACAGGTGTCAAATCGCGAGGTTGGAGGACAAACATTTTTCGTATATTTCCCTTCCTTGTGCGCTTCTTGAAACAAAAAAAAATCCCCGTTGGCAGCACCAGCCGGAAAGGTAAATTTCTCGCATGTAGCGTAAAGTTTCGAAAAAGAATTTGGCTTGCCTACTACTAAACTTCTTACTGCATTTTTCGTTGTACCACATGGGTATTTATTAACATTAAAAAAATCTGGCTACGTTCGTTTTTAGAGACCTTTAATCGGGGCGCAAATAATTTGCTAATTAAATTGAGTTGCACGCGTATGGATTACATATTGAAAATCGGCGGATTATAAATTGTTGTAAACATATAAATACCGGTTTCGCCCTTCTCGCATTTGCTGTTTACACAGTTCACAGTGGTAACCACACAAAGGCTTAAATAGCTCGAATAGTTAATTTCAAAAGATTTCCATAAAAGTTTAATCAGCACTTGCATTGCCATTAATATATGCATTTCAATTTTTTTCTGAACTGTGAGGGCCGTCATTTCGATTTTTATTGAAATCGGCTACTAAAAATATTAAGCTGTAAATTTTCGACTGTTTTATTTGTCATTCGATTTGCATAGTTAAATTAAATTAACTTGCCTTAATAGCTTATAATTTCAAGTTTCAACGGAATCTGTTGAGAATAAAAAAATTGTATGCCGCCCCCCTGCATGGGGAGACCCCCCTTAAATACCTTAAAATATTTTCTTGCACTGCAAATTTCAAGAGGCACCACTTTTGACCTACGTAGAAAATTTCCTCATTCTAGCTCATGTGGTTTGCGAGAAAACTTGATATGACGCACGAACAAACGGGCGGACGGACGGACAGACAGACAAGTCGCGATTTTATAATTTTTTAAGGGTATTGTTAAAAATATTTTACAGTATCTTAAAAATGATCTGGTTTAAAGGTTCTTTCAAGTAAAGTCATTTAAAACGTTTCCATGAAAAATATTCATTATTTCAGTTGGCACTAAAACAGCGAATTGCGCTTGCCTTCAGACCTTTGGGGGCCGCCATTTTGAATGCATGCATTTGATTTTGGATTATTTTAAATCTTTGTATGCTAGGACCTCACCAATCAATGTACTTTCTCGTTCAAATAGGAGTTTCACTCTAGACAGGGCAAAATAATTCAATTTTTAAAGAAAATGGCAGCTAAAAATATTAGGCTTTAAATTTTCGACTTTTTTATTTTTCATTCAATTTTAATAATTTCCTGCAAAATACAAGAACATAGTACAGAGATTCATAATCTCAAGTTTCATCAAAATCCGTTGGAAAATGTGACCGCTAGAGGGCCACAAAAACATGAAAAAAGCGCATATTTAAACGGCCGCCATTTTGAAATTTGCACATGCATGGTCACCAAAATATCAAAGACTGTAGGTGTAAAAAATGTCTATCTTGCAACCAAGTTTCATATATGTCGGATAAAAATTGCGACTTCTAAAAGCCTTTGAAATTTTGACTTTCAACTGGCCGCCATTTTGTTTTTTGCAACCTGACCTCCAGTTTTTTTACGTAATTCTTTAGACACTTATAATTTCTATCAAACTGCCGAATTACATGAAAATCTGTTGAAAGCTTTGACCACTATTACAACAACCAAATTTTGCACGATTTTCGACTTTTGAGCGGCCGCCATTTTGTTTCTGCCGTACCGACTTTGGATTTTTTATTGTGAGATTCATCACATACATCAATGAACCTTTGTATCAAATTTCATCCAAATCGGAGCTATACTTTGGTCAGAACAGAAATCACGATTTTTCGTCTAAAATGGCCGCCATTTTGTTTTTGCCCGGCCGATATAGCTGGTTCACGAACTTAACCGAGATAATTACCCACTTCACCTTTCCTGAAAATTTGGTGAAAATCGAAGCAAAATTGCAACCTCTAGCGTGGTCACAAATTTCGTTATATCCCATATATATATATATATATATATATATATATATATATATATATATATATATATATATATATATATATATATATATATATGATGCTCTCCGCAATAAGTAAATTTCTCTCGAGAAATTTACCTAAAAAAGTCAGCTTAGGCCTGTTTTGATAAGTTCTCATCAAGACCTTTCATTTGATACTCATATCCGTTGCCTATGATGAATTTTTTGTCGAGGACCCCCTTAAATACCTTATACAATCTTATTTTTGTAATTGAACTTTAAAGGGGGCACCAATTTACACCAACATACAAAATCTGGTGTTTCCAGCTTATATTGTTAGTGAGAAAAATGGCTGTGACATATAGACGGACAGACGAGAAGACAGGTCGGAATTTTGGTAGAGTTTTATAAAATTATTTTACGAAACCCAAAAAACCTAACTATTCTACTAGCAGACACAGTGACAGTTTTCCTAGGAGGTCATTTCATTTTAAATGAAACACAGGTATGACCACAATAACTTTGCAATTTTGTAGCGTTTATTGAAAAGAAAATTATGTCAAGTATTTTATGAAAAATTAAAATGTTTTATGTTAGTTAGTTGCAAATTTTTGCATAAAATTACATTAAAATGCTATTCGAGTTTTTTTTTCGAGTATTCATAACCTCATCAGCTTTCACTCTAAAGAAATGAAATAAGGCTCAATCTAAGGAACAAGGTATACTAGTAGTAAGCTAACATAGAATTAAGAAATAAAAAATTCTAGAAACAGAATATCAAGGATAAAAACCTCGCCCTCCTCGAATATCTTAAAAAATATATCTTAGATTTTTTTGTTCTTAGAGTTTAGTAAAATATTTTTTCAAAACTCATTAGTTTTGCGACCTGTCTGTGCATCGGTGTATCACAGCATCTTTTCTACAGATATGAAACTTTATACGTAGAACATGTAATAACCGCCGATCCTGCGGATCGATACCTCGCAGAGGTTTGTCACCCCTATCCAAATTTCCACCACAGCTGATAGGGTTGGATGACAGATCTCTGTGACTGAACCAGGATATGATGTCAGCGAGGTATGGATTACGGCCGGTCGATAGAAATGTGTTCGGGTGCGAGTTGCTCTGGAATCTTAAGAAGTCCAATTTGCATTGAAGTGTAAAGCCTATTGTGTGCAAAGTTTGGTGAAAGGCCCCTATTGCTGTTCGTAATTTCTATTCATATCGTTATGATTCCATCAATTATCCGAGTAAAATAGTTAAATTTTCCGTAATACGCTGGTTAAGGTTATTTGCAATATTTGCCAATTCCCGGATACAAAGAATTTGTGTTCCGCTTTGCATGTAAGTTTTTGTGTTGCTTGCGAATGCAAGTAACAGTGCAGTTAATTCTCATATCCATTGGTTCTAAAATATACGACTTAGCCACCACTGGGCATCATGAGAATTCCGTCCCTGGCAAGGAAAGCGGTGATCAATACAACTTACACAGCGCTATAATTCGAAGCTTAGTAACGACCGTAAGACTGCAGAAGAAGTTGAAGAGGACTACAAGTTGGGATTCCTCTTAAAGAAGTGGGCTCCACCATCGAAACACGACCCTGGTTGTTTACAAGTACCAGGTAACCCCGAATAGTAGTAATAATTTAAAGCAATCAGGATACTTTTTTTGCATAAAAGAATAAGTCAATGATTTAAGCAAAATGAGTATATTTTTTAAATAAGACATGAATGCGTTGGAGTAAAAACATATTTCATAGCAGCAGATATATAAATTTACAAAAAAAAGCTAGATAATTCTCTAAATGGTTAAAGTCATTAAAACAATATGGGGTAACGAAGTAACCATAAAAGTCAAAGTAAATAATTAATTGTTACAAAGCAAAATACAAGATTCAAATTGGTCTACATAAAGTAAAAGTAGAAACGAATGGCAAACAATTCATTTGCTTATGCTCTAAAATTTTGATAAGTAATGCTAGTTGTAATTTTAACGACCTAGATGCAAACGTCATCATTTCTTTGTTTATTTTTTGTGTGGAGGATAAGGGTTTGTCAAATTAATTTTTACAGTAGTCGAGAGGAAGATACTCAATCCGGATTAATGGTTTTTTTTAAGATTGAAGAATAAATGGAATCGACTTTTTAAGATAACTATTAACGGGAAAGTTTACATTTTTTTCTTTATCCCTCATATGGTAATTTCAGAAAGGGATATTATAATTGGGTACTATAGGCGGAAACGGAAATTCCGTTTCAAATAATCACGAGCAGTACTAGGTTTAAAGGTTGATATATTTTCTCGTTAACTGAAATGCGTTGTTTGATTAAAGAAATGAATTGCTAACTAGCACAAACGCCTTTCCTTTCCAGTATGCGATCGTTCTTTTTGAGAAAGCTACGCATGTGAAAGGTGAGTATGTCGCCGAGGGGGGAGGGTTTCGATAATCTGCGAATAGTCAGTTTCGTGTTTTGGTCGGTACACGGTGCCATATTTTGTTAGAGTAGATTGTTTTGGTTTTGGATTTAAGTAGGTTATTTCGGGCACCACGTCGGTGAATAGTCAAGAGCACATATTTTTGGTTAACGGTATTATGTAATTCTTTTGCTCGAATCAAAAGGAAAAGGAACGAAAGTAAATTAAAATAGAGTCGGTGGAAGTCGTTCGGCGTGTTTTGAATCGGGTATTTGAACCAGTGGCTGATTTTTGTATTTCGGACTTAGTTTGCTTGCGGAAGAACTGTTACCGAAATTCCTCTCCAAACTAGCTAGCCAGCCAGCAGCCACCTTAGAGTAGACTAAGAGTGTTCGGACTTGTCGACCTCATGGACACAGTCCATTGTCACGTTTCAAGACCTCTCACTCGTATGAATGAACGAGAATAAAATCAATACGATCATAAGGGGTAACTACTCGTAAGTTTTTAAGAAGACTCTAAGTTTTTTTTTCAAAAGTTAGCCAACCATCATATTGAATGAATTCTTAATGGGGAATGTTCCTCTAACTAACTTATTCCATTACTTTTTCTTTTTTCTAATTGTTAATTGCTTACGGTGAGCAAAATCACAGAACTTTTCGATTATAAAAAAAAATTCTAACAAAAATAGGAAGTGCTGCATTCTAGCCAAGTTTATTTTTTAACCAAGATTTGTCAAATACTAACAAATTAAAAATTGTTTCATAGCTGGGAGATTATTTCTTGGGCTTTGCGGTTGGAAGTGGTGATAGGAATACGACGACTAACGGGTTGTGGAGGGGGTAAGTGAAGCAAAATCTCCAAAATGTGAGCGAATTTGTATATTTGAATGCCAAAATAAAGAAAACTGGTAATGAAAGAGACGAATACGCCGAAAAAAACAGCTCGCAAATAAAACATTTTATTCAGTTTCAACGATCTTAAAGACCAGCTGCATATACAGAAAAACAAAGGTCCAATTATACAAATCTGTGATGAGACCTGTGTTATGCTATGGATGTGAAACACGGACCCTTCGCAACCATATTAAACGCCTTTAAAAGGTGGGTCCTGAGGCGAATAAAAGGAATGAAGCTAGATGGATATCAATGGCAAATTCAATACAACCATGAGGTCTCAACGATTGTGAAATTGCGGAAGCTGCAGTGGGCTCGACACATGAATCGTATGTATGGAGAACGGATACCTGAAACGGTATTCGTTAGGAGAACTGAAGGCCGGTGACCAGTGAAGAAGCCGAGGACACGCTGGTATGACTCGGTCGACGAAGGCAGTTCATCACTGATCGGGTTTCAAAATGGGAGGATGCGGTCAATGGACCGAGACAGTTGGAGGCGCTATTTGCAGGAAGCGAATACCCAAGAGCGGCTGTAATGCTACGAAGAAGAAGAAGTGAAGTGAATGTTTTGTGACCAAGAGTGTAAGAAATGTATGTACTAAAATAACTCCTCTCATATATGGACACAAATATTGCTGTTTCACATCCATTTATTTGAATGTCTTTGGGTTCACCTGTTTCTCTACTTTCTCTCTGGCAAACGGAAGTCTCCGGTGCGAAACAAATTCATGCGGACTACACGAGGACTTGCAATAAGCCAACTAACATGGTCTCCAATAAAAACTTGTCTCCACCAGAGCATTACGAGAAAGTCATGATAAGCCGAGCAATATGGTACTATTAACGATCGTGCTGGGCTTGGTGAGTTGCGAGGTGTTGGTGAGCCAGAATATGTAACCCTTTTCACTTTTACGTGATGACCATCATATTTTTTGTTTTCATTAATAAATTATAGTGACACTTTTAAAGATATAAATAGTCGATTTTATACTTAATCTTTAAAAGTATTGAATGCAATCAACCTTTTGGTCGCACCTTCAATGACGAATTGTTTGCAGGCTACTTCTGATGTATGA
Source organism: Odontomyia ornata (assembly GCA_963969285.1). NCBI lineage: Eukaryota > Metazoa > Arthropoda > Insecta > Diptera > Stratiomyidae > Odontomyia > Odontomyia ornata. The sequence goes on from OZ017741.1 coordinate 196,375,867, forward strand.
ATATTTGGATTAAAATCATCGATGCTTTTACGATGAACAAAGAAATGCTCGGACTAGAATTTGTAGGAAAATATTTTTCGTTTGCAATATGCAGCATAAGCCCACTAGGCATTGGAATGCGATTGGAACACCGACTTATTACGAAGAATTTGATGGTTGGATTGACCGAATATCTTTTCACCTCTCTCATTAATAATGATCACCTTAGAACTGTCCACCTCAGAGCTATATGGTGATTTATAACAAGTGTACACATTTTTGTCGAAAAAAAAACATAGTTTTTGTAAAGATTGAACTGTAATGTTTATCAATTATAAAAATTTGGTCCCTTACAATTAAATATGAAACATTACTTTGGGCATATGTGCACCTGGTGCTGCTTTACAGACTATCAAACGATGATTGTAATTTTCTATGACATTTTCGCACATTTCCGGCGTTATTAGGCGTATGTTGGCTCGAATATTGTTTTTTAATGCTTCAGTAGTCTGGAAAACATCAGCGTAAACAGGATCCTTCAGAAATCTCTAAAGGCAGAAGTCACAAGGAGTCAAATCACACGATCTCGCCGGCGAATTTATGGGTCCGTTTCGTGAAATTATTCGAATTCACGTAGAGCGCACTGAGGATTCATTATTTTTGTAAAAAGTTTTAACAATAATAAAACGTTCGGCTGATGTGTATGACCCCATGCTTAGAATTGGAAAAGACCAAACTGTCATAATCTGTCAATATATGGACCTGAAGTTGGTGGTGAATAAGAGTGAAGGCCCATTCACCTGTGTACACTTGTTATGAATCACCCTATATTTACAATCGCCTGCAAGACATATTGCGGTGGTATTGTGCACAAGCTAATTATATATTGACGTTGCGTTCAAGTGAAAGATATGATTGGTCCAGATGGTATATTCTGATTAGTTTAGTGGGTTGTCTTCGCCAGCTTACGGATACGGACCGCTGGTTCTTAGTAAGAGGCAGTCCAGCAAAGTGGTGAAGTAAGTCGGCATTTAGTTTTCGCGCTACGTAAATGCAATCTCTCGGGGGACAGTGCACGACGTAGCAGTGGTGAACTTAGCTTTTCACTTTTTGGTCGTGTGAATCCATACTTATTCATTCTCTAATAAGATTATATATAGATTTTGGACGCAAATTTCAATTCTCAAAACCCACAGTTACTCCATATATCCATCCATGGAATGTTGACAATATACATAAGGCAACAAAATAATCCGTTCATATTGCATGAGTGGAGTAAAGTGGTGCATAATACTCTAAAACTCCCCGTTAGCTGCACCAGCCGCAAAGGTAAATTTCTCGTATGTAGCGTAAGATTTCGAAACAGAATTTGGCTTGCCTGCTACTAGAGTTCTTACTGCAGTTTTCGTAGCACCACACGGGTATTTATTAACATAAAAAGAATCTGTCGACGCTCGTATTTACAGACCTTTTGTAAATGAGCAAATATTTTGCTAATAAAATTGAGTTGCACACTTATGGATTACTAATTGAAAATCTGCGGATAGTAAACCGTTACAAATATATAAATATGCTCGTAGGTTTCGTCTTTTGTACATTTGCTCTTTACACATTACTCTAGGTTTACCACACAAACGTGATACCTAGTCGACTGAAATAGCTAAAATAATTAATTTTATAAGATTTCCATAAAAGTTTAGTTAGCACTTGCGTTGCCATTAACATAAACATTTTTAATTCTTTTCTGAAACATAAGGGGCCGCCATTTTGAATTTGAGCGGCTGCTTTTTAATTCTTTTCACATATATCAGTCGTTTAGTCTCAACTGCTGTACTGAATCTTATTCGAATTGTAGTTTCACTCTGAACAGCACATAAATTTCCGATTTTTATTGAAAACGGCTGCTAAAAATATCAAGCTGTTAACTTTTGCCTTTTTTATTTGTCATCCAATCTGCATAATTTTTTGCAGGTTGAATTAATTTCCCTTAATTACTTATAATTTCAAGTTTCATCGAAATCTGTTGAGATACTTGGCTGATAGAGTGCTACGATAATAAAAAAAATTTTTAGGTCATCCCTCTGTATAGGGAGATCCCTTTAAACACCTTAAAATATTTTCTTACACTTAAAATTTTAAGAGGCACTACTTTTGACCTACGTAGAAAGTTTCATCATTCTGGTTCATTTAGTTTACGAGAGAACTTGCTGTGACGAACAAACGGATGCACGGACGGACAGATCGTGATTTTATAATTTTTCAAGGATATTGTAAAAATATTTTATAATATCCTAAAAATGGTCTGTTTTATAAATACTTCCAAGTTAAGCCATTTAAATCTTTTTCATGAAAAATATTCATTATTTCAGTTGCTACTAAAATAGACTTTGAGTACCGCCATTTTGGATGCATGCATTTAATTTTCGATTAATTTAGATTGTTATGTGTTAGGATCTCACCATTTAATGTGCTGAATCTCGTTCAAATCGGAGTTTCACTTTAGACAGGGTAAAAGTATTAAATTTTTTGTGAAAATTGCAGCTAAAAATATTAGGTTTTAAATGTTTGACTTATATATTTTTCACCCGACGTTGATAGTTGTTTGCACAATACAAGAACTTAGTACAGACATCATTAATCTCAAGTTTCATCAAAATCTGTTGGAAAATATGGCCGCTTTTTTGAAACTTGCACATATATGATCACCAAACTGACAAAGTCTTTAGTTTCTATCCTAAAACCAAGTTTCATACACATCGAATCAAAATTGTGACTTTTAGAAGCCTTTGGAGCTTTGAGTTTAAGCTAGCCACCATTTCATTTTCTGAGACCTGACCTCCAGTTTTTTACATAAATCTTACAGTTTTTATCAAACTCCCAAATTTCATAAACAACGGTTGAAAGCTTTGGTCACAGCTACGACAGCAAAATTTTGCCCATTTTCGGCTTTTGAGTGGCCGCGATTTCGTTTTAGATGGACCGACTTTTGATTTTTTATTGAGAGACCCATCACGCACATCAATGAGCCTCCGTACCAAATTTCATCCAAATCGGAGCTGTACTTTGGTCAGAACAGAAATAAAATTTTTTCTCCAAAATGGCCGCAATTTCGTTTTCCCCTGGCCGATATAGCTGGTTCACGAACTTAACCGAGGTATTCACTCAATCCACCTTTCCTGAAAATTTGGTGTAAATCGGAGCAAAATTACAGCCTCTAGCGTGGTCACGAATTTCGTTATATCCGAATATATATATATATATATATATATATATATATATATATATATATATATATATATATATATATATATATATATATATATATATATCGTTACATATCCAAATAATTCTGCGAACTACTATCGCATTTGCTGTTGCAACTATTAATAACATCATGATCAATAAACGAATGTACTCAAAAGCACAAGAATGGACTAAGTAGATCCATGATGAACATCTGAAAGTGACGTCTTTGTGGCCATTTAGAATTGCTCGAATATTCCCGCTAGTTCTCGTCAGAGCTTTCGTCAATGTTCGAGAAATATATTGAATGACTAGGTGCCCTATATAAAGCCGAGCTGAATGAATTGGGGTAATAGTTAAATCGCGATAGTAGAAACTGCGATAGCGTGGAGTGCGAATTAAAAGCGATATTGATTGATAGTGAAGTGATTTTTGTGATACAGACAATTGGAATATAAATCGATAGACACTAAAAATTAGATTAAAATGCGATTTGTAAAATAGTGAAATTGAGGATTGTGCATTCTTAGTAACTCTTTTAACTTAATTTAAAAGACAGTGCGTTTTCACTTTCCCGGAACATTAAAATTATCGGCCGCCAACTTTAACACACGATTTTATTATATATATATATATATATATATATATATATATATATATATATATATATATATATATATATATATATATATATATATATATATATATATATATATATGTATATATATATATATATATATATATATATATATATATGTATACATATATATATATATATATATATATATATATATATATATATATATATATATATGTATATATACAAGGTGGGCCAGAAAGGCGTACGATTTTAAAAACACTCTTGCGTTTGAAGCTTTAGAGAGGGGACTGCGCGGGTGGTGGGGTTAAGTAGCTCGGTTCTCGGAAATTTAGTCGCGATGGATCACTTCACCGGAGCGCAACGTGCATTCTGCGTTAACATTATTACAAAAATCACAATTCGTGCGCTATTGTTCGGCGTTTATTTCGGCGTGAGTTTGGATTACATGACCTAAATCAGTGTCCGAAAGAAAGTGTGATTCGATCGTGGGTCAGAAAGTTCGAAGAGACTGGTTCGACTCTCAAACAGAAGCCTGCAGGACGCCCAAGGTCAATAAGAACGGAATTATCAGACCCTACTTCTTCGAAAAAACAAGGCCAATCTGTCACTGTAAATTCTGACCGATACATAGCCATGTTAAGGGATTTTTTCTTTCCACAACTGCAACAATTTGAAGCCTATAATCGTGTGACATGGTTTCAACAAGATGGCGCGACATGCCATACAGCTAATGCCTCTTTGGCGGTCGTAAACGAGATGTTTGCTGGGAAACTGATATCGCGCCGAGGTGACATTGCATGGCCTCCTAGAAGTCCGGATCTGACGCCACCGGACTTTTTTTTGTGGGAACACCTAAAAAGTAGAGTCTACACCAATAACGAGATGTTTGCTGGGAAACTGATACCGCGCCGAGGTGACATTGCATGGCCTCCTAGAAGTCCGGATCTGACGCCACCGGACTTTTTTTTGTGGGAACACCTAAAAAGTAGAGTCTACACCAATAACCCAGCCACGATTAACCAGTTCAAGACCAATATCCGGGAAGAAATGGCAGCTATTCCCCGTGCAATGTGCCAGCGAGTTTTTACCAATTTGAGGGTCAGATTCGAAGAATGTTTGCAGCGGGATGGTGCACACCAGGATGACGTTATTTTTAAGAAATGAACTTCCCAGATGTCAATTTTTATAGAAATAAAAATTTGTATGTGAATTGTACTCAGTTTTTTTTTAATGATTTTTTCAAATTCGCAATTCTTTCTGGCCCACCCTGTATATGTATATATATACGAGTATGTATATAGGGCCCTCTGTCGAAAAATTTACCTAAAATAGAGGACTGCAGAACAAAAAGTGAGAAAAATTATAAGCGGAAAATTTGACGCATCAGTTGTAGTTATTGTAATTGATGAAAATTCGAAAGGCGATATCTTCTTTGGATATCATTAGATTTCAATCAAGTTTTTAGGTCATAATAAACTAACGTAAATCTATTACTTACTCAACCTTCATGATTTCAAGGATACTTAGACAATTTCGTAAAGGAAAATGGGAAATTTGCGAATCATTATATTACCAACAAATATGAGTGAATTTTGACTTTATAGGCGTTTGTTATTGTACTCACGAATACCTGTCTTCATTATTAGTTTTCAGGTTTTTGGGTCAAATATGTCCATTCGCCAGCGGGGACACACCTTCCTCTTCCCTTCGTACCCCCTGGAAATAACATAACTTTTTAAAAAGTTCTCATAAGTACCTTTCATCCCATAATGATCATCTTTGAAAACAAAAAATTTTTACGGGTCTCTGCCTTATATGTGGTGATCTCCCATATGAGCGTTTGAACATTTTTAGGGTTTTGTAAAATAATTTTACAAAACCATACTAGTTTCGCGACCAGTCTGTCCGTCTGTCCGTCTGTCCGTCCGTCTGTCCGTCCGTCCGTGTGTCACAGCAGTTTTTCTCGGAAACTACTTGAACTAGAAACATCAAATTTTGTGTGTAGGTGTAAAGTGGTGATCTCTTCAAAGTTCAACTACAAAAAAAATTTATAAGGTATTTAAGGGGGGTCTCCCCATATAGGAGAGTGACCCCCCGAAAAAAAAATTTCATTGAAGGTAGCCGATATAGGTATCAAAACAGGTCTTAGTTTGGCGAAACTTGCTTCGAGGGGCACACAGGGAGGGGAAATACACGAAAAATTTGTGTCCCCCCCCCCCCTCGCGATTGGACACCTGTGATCCGAAAAATCTGAAAAAAATCAGGAATGTAGGCCTTGGTGAGTACAACAGCAACAAATACGTGAGAAGTCGCAATTCACTCAACTCTGTTAGTAATAGTATGATTTATCGATTTTATGTTTTCTTGAATAAAATCTTAACGGTACCCTTAAATTCAATGAAATTCAGTACGTGGATGTTTATTTATAAGATTGATCTATCCTAAAAGTTTCATAAAGATTGAATCATATTTAGCGATGTTATAGCGTTTTGAATTTTCCTGTATTACTATGGAACAATATGCGCTGCATTTATTACTATGGCAACATATGGCTATGGAACAACATGCGCTTTTTACCGACTCAGACACTACAGTTTTGCTAGGATTTGCATGAAAATTTCAGGAATGATAGGTGTCATGAATATCTTTGAGAATCGGTTCAGCTAGTGGTATCAGTAATCGTAAAACAAAATAGTGGCTGTTTTAAATGCGAAGATTGAATAATTTTGAGTTATTTTTTTCCCAACTTCAACGTTTAAGGTGCATGCTTTGAACACTTGATTCAATTTAATGAATGACTGAAGATAGTACCTACAATTAATGCTCATAAGTGAAACAAGTCAAGGAGGTGGGAGAGAGCTCCTAGCAAAAGGGTTTTGTAACCATTCTAGGATTCGAAAAAATTGGCCATTAATCGATGATAACAGTACAGGAGAGTGGCCCCTGAAAAAAAAAATTCATCAAATGTAGCCGATATGAGTATGAAATAAAAGTTTTCATGGGAGCTTTTCAAAACAGTTGTTAAACTGTCAGTTTTTGCTTCAGTGGGGGCACAGGGGGGAAATACATGAAAAATGTGTTTCCTCCGTCGCGGATGGACATCTGAAATAATTATCAAGGGAGATATTTATGAGAATAACAATTCTAAAAACCTCAGAAGTCGAAATTCGTTCAACTTTGTTAATAATAGTATGATCTTCGAATTTCATATTATCTCCAATAAAATCGTCTTTGACACGTTTCTTGATTTGATTCTATCTGGTGACTGCATTTTGTAAATTGATTACAAAACCCTTCTGACATGAGCGTAGGTCTGTTTACCCAACTTGTTTTAAACTCAAACTGTTAGGTGCCATCTTACATCCACTCAACAAGTTTGGCATTTAAAGCTAGGGGGATAAATATTTCTATGAGACAAACACTAGGCAAGGTGTTTGGGTTTTCAAGAAAATTTGATGAATGGTTTATGACATGAATATGTTGTTGTGAGTACTCAAAATATAAGCTCAGTGAAATGCATACACAATGTCGTTAAATTTAAATTAATGATGATCACATTTTATTTTGTTAAACTTGATTGAAGAATTCTAATTTTTAAGAAAACTTTCTTCTCCTATTTCAATTATTACTATCTACATCTTAGTCTTCTCGGGTCTTCGCTTCATGTGAGTCTTAGGGTGTACCTTTTTAAGTGCAACAAAATTATCTTATTAGGAAGTCTACGATTTTATCAAAATAATAGTCTTATTGAATAACTGTAACTACAATGTAGTAACAATGGATATAGTTTACTCATGAAAAGTTTTTTCACTTAATTAATAATTACACTTCACACCTAATTGTATACGAGTGCAATATTTATCTTTCAGATAAAATGAAGATTCTTATTCTATTAGCACTAGTTACTATAATTTATGGTTCACCAGCCGATGAGATTCCTAGGCAAGCTGTCGGCAGAACATACTGTTACAGCAATGACACAGTCAAAGAACAAAAGCTTCACTACGCGACCAAAACAGCTTATCAATTTGTGAAGGGAAGAGATTATGAAAATTTTGTTAGCATACCTAGTAAGTATCAACCACTACTGCAACTTAATATTAGTATTAAATATTTCATATCTACAGATTGTAAGCCCATAAAAATGTGGCTCTTCAGTCGACATGGAACTCGATTACCAGAATTGAGTGTAATTAAAAGTATGGGTGACTTAGAAAAGGTAAAGAATTTATCTTACGAGTAAGTGTTAAGCTTAAAACTAAATAATTTTTATATAAAGCGACGTGATGAAATAGTGAAAAACGATCATGATGGTCGTATCAATTACGCTGAAGGTGGTCTTTGCAGTGAGGATGTAAACATGATTCGCAACTGGAAACGTAATATGAATATAACAGAGCAATATGAACAATATTTAGTAGATCAGGTACTATCAGCTACCTTTGTCTAATGTATTCAAAAGTACCCTTAACTATAGCATCATAAATAAATATAATTAAAGGGCTGGGATGACCTAAAAATTTTGGCCAAAGACTATCAATCGGTTTACCCAGATCTTCTCCTAAGTAAATATGATCCCAAACACTTTTTGGTAAGATACTCGTAATTCAGATTTTCTCAAATGGATTGTTTAATTTTTATAAACTCTACAGTTTCGTCATACCGCAATTCAAAGGACTGAAGCTAGTTACAAAGCATTTGTTGAAGGACTTTTTGGTGTAGATGCATACAAAAGCATCAAGTTAGATCCAATACCCGAAAAAGATATACTTTTGGATCCACATGATAATTGTGAATTATTCGAGAAACAAGGTGATGATGTCAAAGCTGCTGGCACTGAAATCGATAAATTTCAACATTCAGAACTGATGAATAAAGTTATTCAAGAGGTGTCAAAGAGATTGGGGTGAGTAAAAACCTACGCTTATAATATTTGAAAAATATATTACATTATATTTAAAGTGTAGGACTTCAACAGTTTCGTCCAAAACCTAACTAGACATGCTGACAAGCTCTTTTCAGTGTCTATTCAAAATGTTGTAGAAATAAGAATAATACGGATCAGGAGTAGATATTAATAAGTAAAGGAGAGAAAGTTCCGATCTTTATTGACAGCGAAACTATATGCTGAACACGAGCTATTTTGTGTTTGTGATGAATTCTAGGACTATAATCAGTGTTTCGAAGCTATGATAAGCTGAACCCTTCTCTCATTCTCTAGCTTCTTGTACCCGAGTCGAAACTACAGCCTCTTTCATTTTGAAGGTTCTTCCAAATAATATCGCACAGTATATAACTGTGAGCAAAAATCCTTGGAGTCCATAGCCGTTCCACCCTACGAATAGATACATTGAGACTTGTTTCACCACTGGCTTTATACCTCCAGATGCATTCGTGTTTTAATTGTAATTTTATAAGTTTAGCAGTGTATATGGTGCAGTGGGTTAGGGCACACTACGCTAGCGCAGCAGCTCCCAAGCTCAAACCTTGGTAGTGGCATCGAGTTTGACCTTCCGATGCTGCTATTGGACTATCAGCCCACCCAGCTGTGTTGGTTACTAATTGAAAAGTTGAGTAATAATCAAATGGTTGAGTGTTATATTGACCATATCACCTCCGTCATGGAATAAGATACCCTGACAATAAACCCCAACCCCAAGGCTCAGATTTGGGCTGTTGTGCGATGAATTAGTGTTTTATTAGAACTAGTTGAATTTGTTTTTGTTGACATGTGGCAATCGTAAAATACACTCTTTTGTCATGTTTTTTTTTTTAGTTTTTTGTATTTTCAATAGGGTTGGTTGGTTGGTTCTCCTTTTTTCCTATTAATTGACAATATTTAGCTATCCTCATTTGATATCATATGATCTTGTTTTTTCATGACTAATTTTTTGATTGAATATTGTTTAAATTTAGAGTGTCATGTGAGCCATTAGGTTTTTGAGTACTTCAATTGCACTTGTGATTTTATAAAATTTATAAAGATTGAATTTGCTCTTAGGGTTCGAAACAAATTTTCTGATTACATGAATGGATGACTTAAATTATTCATCCAATACTTGTATAAAAAATCGTTAACATTTATCCAAAAGAAAGAGGGTTTCTTTCATAACCGCATTACAGCTCCGATTTGGTTCCAGCTTATGTTGAATAATTTTTCTGTATGCTCGAGCAATTGAACATATTACATACATTTAGCACTATTCCATAAATTTTCAGGGAAATCTGAAGAAAATAGTAGTGGCCTGGTCGATTTGAAATATGTATCAATTGCATATAATTGGAAGGGCTACACCCCGGTTGATTATGATTCGATTTAAATGAAATCTCGAAAGCATAACGATCGTATATTAATCTATATAACTGTTATGAAGTTTCAGGAAACCGGTTCGATTTTATGGGGTCAATTTTTTTTGTTTAGTTGATGTCTGCCGGCCAATTTTCTTGTTTTTTGAACATTTGGGAGGAATAACATTATGTAGGGGTAGGATCTACTAAACAGTTAGGCCCTAGGTTAGTAGAGGCAGAAAGATATCAGATTTTTTTTTGGATTTTGCCTGTCTTAATTCAAATACCCGATTATAAATTTCACTATTGAAAAAAATAAATGAACAACTTGACTAGATGAAACTTACCGTGACACGAAAATGCACAACAGTATACTAGAAAGTATACAGAAAACGAACTATGACTAATCATCTTCTTCTTCTTCTTCGTAGCACTACATCCCCTCTTGGGAATTCGCTTCCTGCAAATAGCGCCTCCAATAGTCTCAGTTCATTCACCGCGTCCTCCAATGTTGAAATCCGAACAGAGATGAACTATCTTCGTTGACTGAATCATACCAGCGTTTCCTCGGTTTCCACACTGGTCACCAACCTTCAGTTCTCCCAACGAATACCTTTTTGGGTATCCATTGTTCGTCCACACGATTCACGAGGCCAGCCTATTGCAGCCTCCACAGTCTTACAATCGTTGAGACCCCTGGCACGCCAAAAACTTCATACGGATCATGATTGCATCGACTTTACCACTGGTCTCCGTCTAGTTTTGCTACGATTATTCGTCTCAGGATCCGTCGCTCAAAGGCGTTCAATATGTTTGCGGATGCTTGGGTTAGGGTCCATGTTTCACACATATAACATAACACAGATCTTATCACAGATTTGGATACCCGCAGCTTGTCTTCAAGATCGTCAAAACAGAATAAAATGTTTTCATTTGCGAGCTATATTCTTCGGCGTATTTCGTCCCTTTCATTACCGGTTTTCATTTTTTTGGCGCTTAAATACACAAATTCGCACAGATTTCGATACTGTATTCGCCAAGTGTGATATTTTGTGTACTTGAGATATTTTTCCTCGGCTTTGTCATGAGGTTTGTGTTATTTCGCTGCTGAGTTTCAGGAACAGTTCTTTGGCAGTTGTTAATGACCGTGACAAAATGTTGATGTCATCCGCATAGGCCACTACCTGGCTCGACTTGTATAGTAATGTACCTCGTGTTTCGACAGGTAGCTTCCTTAGGAGGCACTCCAGAGCCAAATTGAATAGCAATGGGGCCAGCCCATCTCCCTGCTTTAGTCCGATATTTGTGTCAAAGGCATCGGTGAGTTGGTTATTGATACGGACTTGGGATTTTGGTAAGACGGACTAATTTGGCTGAGATGCCAAAGCAAAGCATTATTTGGTACAGTACGTTACGATCAATACTGTCGTATATGTCTATACTGAACTCCCAGCATTGTTTATGCACCTTGATACTCCCCAATAATACTGTTAGCGTATTATCCGACTTTATTTTCTAAAATCTTTGAAAGTGTTTTGAATGCTGTAATAATGTGCCTCTATAATTTTCGTACTTTAACTTTTCACCTTTTTTGTGGATAGGGAATATAATTGATTGGCTCCACTCTTTTGGCATATGTTCTTGTTGTGAAATGTGCTAGTTGACTTTGTGAATAGCTTTTGAACGCTGCCGCCACCATATTCAATGTGCTCAACTGGAATCTCATCGATGCCGGGCGCTTTATTATTCTTTTGGGAGTTGATGGTGAAACAAACTTCATCCAGAGTTGGTTGGGCTAATGGAACCTCTCAACAGACATCTATAGGCTCCGATGTTCTGGAGCTGTACGTAGGATTAAGGAGGTTCTTGAAATATAATGCCCAGCTTTCCTTAATCTTGGTTTCATCAGCGATGATATTGCCGATGTCATCATGACAGAGCGTGGTTTTGGGCTGATAACCACGTTTCAGGCTTTTCACTACTTCTTATTGTTATCTTATGTTGATGCTCGCTGCATTTACATCTATACTTCTCAATTGGTCGTCATAGTATTTTCTTTTCTTAGTTCTAAATATCTTATTCACTACCCTTCTGACATTTTCATAGTGTTTTTCTGCCTACATATTCTTTGTACGCCTGGTTATTTTTGTCTAATGCATTCTGGCACATTTCTCTTACGCCGGGCTTCATGTCCGATTGTATGTTCTGCCACCGTCTTATATCCACTTTTACATCCATCCAGAGCTCGTTGCTTGTTTTTAGCGATGCGTCTAATAGAATGGGAACTTGCTGATTGAGAAGGGTCTCCGTGAATTCTTTTGCGTTAGACGCCATTTGAAACCTCTCGATGTCAAATTTTCGTAGCGAGCTGTTCTTCGCCAAATATGCCATTGGCATATGACATCGACACTTTAATTTGATCAAGTAATGATCTGGGATACAATTAGCTCCTCGGTATGTACGGACGTCATATGCTTGTATGCTCGAGGCCTAATGTTGTTGGATCAGAAGATAGTCGATCTGGTTTTGTATTGTGAATTTTCTGAGTTTTGACCTCGTGTTAATAATTACTAAGTAAATGAAACTCGTTTTTCCCTTATACACGGGTTTATTTCGTTTTTTCCCATATACGTATGGGAAAAAACCAAATAAACCCGTGTATAAGGGAAAAACAAGTTTCATTTACTTAGCAATGGTTTTGTATGTTGCCATCCGGTGATACCCAGGTCATTTTAAGAATGCATCGATGTTGGAAGCAAGTCGAATGTATGACTAGACTTCTGCTACATGCAAAGTTTTTCATCTGTTTCATCGTGGAGGCTGTGTTCTCTAGTCATTCTCCGATGAGATAGCTAATAAGCTGTCTCATCGGGGAATGCCAACTTTAGCGTTGAAATCACCCAGAATTATTTTTATTTCATCTGTATGCAATGAGTCAACTAATTTTTCCAGGTAGTTGTAGGATGTTTCCTATGTCTCTTCATCTCTTTCTTCAGTCGGGGCGTGAACATTTAACAGCCAGATTTTGAAGAATTTCGCTTTTATGCGGATCGCATACAACTGTTCATTTACTGCCTTAATATCAATAACGTGGGACTTGAACTCCCTATCCACAATGAGCGCTACTCGAAATTCTCATATTCCAGTAGACTTCCCACTATTGAATATTGTGTGCGATCTCATGTCTTATTTTCAGTTGAGTTCGTACCCTCGATTGCCAATATTTTTAATTTATGTTGACCGGCCTGTTGTAAACAGCGACAAGTTAATTGAGTGATCTTACATTCCAGGATTCAATGCTATAGTCTTTTTTCCATTTGCGAGGTCGTTGGCGTGAGTCCAATCCATTCCGAGGCCCTTCTGCAGATTTTGAAATAATGTAGGTTTTTCCAAGTACGGGGACTTAGCCCGTCACCCAACCTTCATTTTGGTGGCATGGTGATTAACTTCTATTCCATTAAAAGGCACGTAAGACTCGCCTTTACCCTCTTACGTCCCCACAAAGGAGGTGTAAGTAGGATTTAGTAGCAGGGCTGTAGATGCACTCACAGTTATTAATATTTTTCGGCATTTAATGTCTCATCATTGGGGAACCAGTAAACCCAATGTGTGACCCCGAGAACATTTACTAACATTTAATCGGGGGATTAAGGATGAGGAATCATGGAAGTTTTAGGCTGGGGAAACAAGGGGTTCCTCCTCCTTTCTTAAACATGTAACACGGTGCAGAGACTCTATTCTATCGCCATTACTCCTACCATCTGCTCCAACGAACTAAACAACATTCTAGCTAGTTATAACGGATATAAATAATGTGACTTTCATACCATACATGGTGCAAACAAAAACAGGAATGCAAGCTAACTGAAATATGCAAGAACGACTAACAGCAGATTTTGTTAACATACGTAGACAAGGAGACTTCCAAACTATAAGACTTCCTTAAAAAATACAAAGTACAAACTAATCTCAAAACGGACAATAACATTGGAAACAAACTGAAACCAAAACTGGATGACACATCAATATACAAGGGCAACCGGATTCACAAACTGACATGCAAGTACTGTGACATGGTATACATAGGAAGGATAAAACGGAACTTACGACAAGATACAAAGAGCACTTACAATCTTTCTTACAAAACAAGGCAGACTGCAACAAACAAAGCAAAAACTTGAGGCTTGACATCCTAGAACGACGTCAAATATATGAACATAGAAAGACAGACGGTAACATTATCAACGAAAAACTTGTTACAAATTCCGACGCAATCTCTTCATACTAGACCACAACCTCAGATGAAAAGGGAAGCGAGACGAGCTAGAATAAATGGACATCCAACAACCCAAAAATGAAAACCTAATATCCCTCTACCTGACCAAACCTAAGGCTTACCTGCTTAACCCATCCTACACCTATATTAAATAAAATGCTTCCGCACATCCTTTAGACAACGAAGATGATTCAAAGGAGTCAAAATGGGTCTATTTATACAAAAAAGCAAGGCCTCACAGCTTTTTAAGAAAAAAAGACACCACTTGAGCGGGATTGCACAAAAATTTGCATAGGAATTTTTTGTAAACGGTTTTTGGGTAATATTATAAAAAGTAGCAGTCGCATAATGCATAGATTTTTTTTCGAAATGAGCGTACAATGGGCAAAGCTAGGCGTAGTCACAAACAAGGTTGCAATATCTTTCAAAATTTAGGTTAGCTGAAACTTGTCTTAGGTCTACACATTGCACCCATTCTCATTTTCGGTACGATGTATGTATCACTTAGTCCATTGCATTGTCAGCCGTTGACAAGTGAACACGAGCAACATAAATGAGATTTCCATACTGACTGGTTTCATCCTGAGACCAAGAACGCATTTTCAGTTTCCCATACGAGATCTATACCCTTGAGCTATCGATAGATGAATGATTGCCTTAGGACTAAGGAAAATTTCTAAGGCGCATCTAGTAGATAAGCGTTTGTTGCAGTGGTTACGGCCAAGTTGTTGAAACCTAAGATGAATAAGAACTGGATGGGCTAAGCTCATATAAAATGCATGAGAGAGCATGCGACCGGTTTCTGCTCTCTTCCAAGTGAACAGTCTGTCATTTCCTCCCCGTCTGCCTCTTGCTGGTCACTTTCTTGTTCCAAAAGCTGACTAGGTGTGAACTGACTGTCAAGTTGACTGATGCAAATTGGACGCCAAATCGGCCAATTTGCAAGTTTCGTCGCGAATTTTATCCGATATTAAAACTGTGGAAAGTGTTTGCGATCTAAATTTGTTCCAAGTGTTTAAACATTCGATTGCAGTTTGTAATTCAAGTAACTTTAACGTGTGTAATCAATTTAGAATTTCAAAATAAAATGTGTAGTGCCTTCGTGAAAAAATCATAGTGGAAAAGGATCTGTAGGTGTTTCCTTTCACAAGTGAGTAGTTAATATATTAATGTTTTGCATGTTTTTCATACAATGCTGAAGGTTTTTCAAATAGAAAGCAAATTTTTGGTATTGTATGTAAATTTGTTTACATTGAGCAGCAGCCATGTTTGCTTGTGCAATTTGGCTCTCTCTAAGGTTGTAAACAAGAGCGTAGCAGTAGGATAAGTGGTCGCAGGGGTTGTTGCAACCATATTGTCACGTGGTTGTCCACTCCAGTATTATTTAATTACTCAATGGTTGGAACATTTTCAGGACTCATGCGTCTTTTTTTCTTTGTCTTTTGCCGTCTAAGAGAATTGAATTTATCTATTTAGGAACGACAGCAAGTTGAAGCGTATAAACTTACCCAATTACCCACTTTTGGACTTTTTCTTAAGCCCTAATTTCAACCTACACATTGGCAGATGTTCATTTTGCTTCAATATGCAGGCTTAATGTAAAATAAGAGATGCATGAACTAAGAACTTACTACTAGCCTACAAAGAGTGACTATAATCATTAAAAACCTATTTTGAGCATACAAAAAATCACTTTAATCACTGAAAAGAGGCTTGAAGTACTAAATCAAACTGAGATGCGCTTTACTGATTCAATCATTATAAATTTTATAAAAACATTAAGAAGATTTTACACTATTAGAATACTCAAAAACTTAAATGGCCATATGGTCAAATACAATATCATATAAATTACTTAATATTATCAGTTAATTGGGGAAAAGAAGAAAATGACAACCAACTCTTTTAAAATTACATACTACTGTGACCAAAAAATAAGGCGACATTTGAATTTAAGCTGCGCGCGGCGAAGGATTTGGAGAATTA
Source organism: Odontomyia ornata (assembly GCA_963969285.1). NCBI lineage: Eukaryota > Metazoa > Arthropoda > Insecta > Diptera > Stratiomyidae > Odontomyia > Odontomyia ornata. The sequence goes on from OZ017741.1 coordinate 196,392,240, forward strand.
TTTTTTTTTAGATTGGTAGTACTGTCAGTGACATCTATGTCAAATTTACATGTCAAAATATTCATTAGCGTTTGAGATTGATTCCACAATCAAAATTTAATGCAAATTCAACAAATTTCGACATCGCAAAAAACGAATAACTCCCTTTCAGCAGCTCACAAAACAACGCGTATCTCAAACACTTATGAATATTTTGACATGTAAATTTAACATAAATGTCACCAACAGTACTAACAACCTAAAAAAATTATTCTCCGAATTCTTCGACGCACGCAGTTTAAATTCAAATGTCACCTTATTTTTTGGACACAGTAGTATAACTAAAAAACACATCGGAAGAGTATACTTTGAGCTTACAACTAATATACATCAACTTAATTCTAGTAAATATTATCAAAAAACCTTTAACTAATCCTATCAGTACAATACTACAATATTCTTAACCTACACCTTAAACTTATCTTTAGTTATTTAAAATAATGAGCACAGACAAATGACAATAACGATTAACGTATTGTAGTAATGATAAGTTGCAACGAAAAAAAAGGTAAAAACGCCAATAACCACGAATAATTTAGAAATTACCATTTAGTCACCAAAACTTAGACTATTCCATCTCAGCTCGACCAACCTCAACTTACCTGTAAATGAGTTTCTCTATTGAAACCGTTGATCTCTCCGTCTCAAATTTGGAGGATATTCTGTCTCTTATGAGTAGCTCACCTATATATATATATATATATATATATATATATATATATATATATATATATATATATATATATATATATATATATATGTATATATATATATATATATATATACATATATATATATATATATATATATATATATATATATATATATATATATATATATATATATATATGTTTATATATATATATATATATATATATATATGTTTATATATATATATATATATATATATATATATATATATATATATATATATATATATATATATATATATATATATATATAGTATATTGTCATGTGTTATGGTTCGCGGCCGATAATTTTGATATTCTGGGAAAGTAAAAGCACACTGTCTTTTAAATTAAGTTAAAAGAGTTTATTTACTAAGAATGCACATTCATTAATTGCACTATTTCATATAAATTAATTAAAATGTTATGTTTCACTTGTTTAAAAATTTCTATTACAACTGTCTTCACTAACAATCAATATCGCTTTTAATTTGCACTCCACACTATCGCAGTTTTACTATCGCGGTTTTACTATTACTCAAATTCATTCACTTCGACTTATATAGGGTCTCTAGTCATTCAATCTATTTCTCGTATATTGGCAAATGATCTGACGAGAACTACCTGGAATATTTTAACAATTCTGAATGCTGCAGTGACGTCACTTTCAGATATTGATCATCTTGGTGAGTTCTTGTGCTTTCGAGTGCATAATGTTATTAATAGTTGCGAAAACAATTGCGACAGTAGCTCGCAGAACTATTTGGATATGCAACAATATATATGAGATATAATCGGGGAACCTTCGGAACTAAAAACATACCGATTCATGTCCAAATTCACGAGTGTTTTTGAAGGTATGAGGCCACTGGAAAGTCTCAATGTACCCATCGTTTGGATGGAATGGCTGCGAAATCCAGTTATTTTCACTCACAATTACAGATTCTACGATATGATTTCGTACAAGCTTCAAAATGAATGTACCGAATCTCATCACTTTGTCAATTTGATAAATGTTTTATTCAATACATAGTATTTCCGATCCGTTTCAGGCTTACTGTATAGAAAAGATCCAAAAGTTTTAATATTTCCAATGTACTAGTAGTCTGATGATACCAAATCGGTCATCCATATTGCAAAACTAGTCTAACCAGAGCCTTGCAACAGATAACTTTAACCTTTCGATCAATGCATCTGAGTCCTCCTTTAGATACTTTGAGTTATCTTCGGTATCTCAAGGGTTCTTTAGACACTGAAGATGACTCAAAGGAGTCGAACGTGTCTGCTCACTCAAAAAAGCAAAGTCCGAAGGCTTTTCAAGGAGAAAAAAGACAATGAAAAAGATTCAACTTCTTTTTGTTTGTACATGTAATCTGATGATTTCGGAGTAAGTTTGTCATTACTTCAACTTTTTTATCAGGGTTTGGAAAATGTTGTCTGTTTTTAAGTTATTCACCTTATTTTGGGTCAATAATTGGAGAATTAGGAATTTGATGGAAAAATGTTCACAAATTTCAACTCCACATCAATCAGTAGATTATTCAAAATATTGTCCTTAGGAATTGATAAGTTTTACTTTTTTTCTGGATAATTTTCGGATATTATGCTAAAAAATTGTTCATCTTTTGAGGCCAAAAAGGAAGGGAACCGTATTTCTGACACAGTACATATTCTGCATTAATCGAAGCAAGTGAAAATTGTAAGGAACTAGATCTGGTTAACAGGGCAGGTGGGGTTGAACTTATCATCCAATGTTTTGTAAATAGTTTAACAACATATGGCCGAACATGGTGATAATGGAATATTACGCACTTGATGGATGCTGTGATATTTTGTCTTGTTGACTGGGTTTTACATATGATTTTCTGCATTTCGGGTTGTCATAATGGACACACCTTGACCTCCAGTTATCACACGATGCAGAAATTCTTTTCTATGTCTTTTAAAAAGCAATCGTTAAACTCACTTAATGTGGTAAATAACAATTTATTGCGAAAATCTAAATATATCACATATCGTTAACTGAAACTAAACTTGTCTGCTTCACGACCAAAAGCCAAAGAGAACAGCTGATTAAAAGTCTTCTTGTTGCTAGCTGATTGGTTGCCAGATGTGTAAAGTCAAACTTCCTCGGGATGATGTCAGCGCCACTCAGTGGTGGAAATAGTTTTTATGATTGCCACAGTACCCCCTTTCCAGAATTGACGTCAAGTATATGTTGGCTTTGATGTCCGACTGTGCGTTCTGAGGGGAATGTCATGACGTTGTTCGTTGTCATCTTTTGTTGTACATGCTGCTTTGAGTCGTTTGGTTGAGACGGTCGCATCTTGTCCCTTTATCTTGATAATGAAGACGTAATCGTTGATTCGTTTAACCACCTTGTGTGGTCTGGTGTAGGGTTGCTCCAACGGTTGTCTGACTGCATCAACTCGCAGGAACACATGAGTACAAGTGTAGAGATCCTTGTATTGACAAAGGCTTCTATTAATGTGGTGAGCTGTTGGTGACGGTCGAGGGAGTCGCATTTGCTCACGAAATTTCTCGACTAAAAAGGTGGAATCGGCTGGCATGTCCCCGTTTGTAAAAAATTTGCCCGGAACACGTAGCTGTTCACCGAAAGTAATTCGACGGGTGAAGCTTCCAAGTCCTCCTTGAGTAACGTTCGCAATCCTAGTAGAACAGTTGGAAGTAATTCTATCCAGGATATTGGTTGACTGCACATAAGAGCTGATTTGCAGGTTCAGTGCCATCGCTCAATCGCACCATTGGACGCAGGATGATAGAGTGTTGTTCTAATTCATTTCGTTCCGGTCAGATTGGTAAGGGCTCGAAAAAGTGCGCTCTCAAATTGAGCGCCTCAGTCGATTGTCAACGTTTTGGGAGTTCCAAAACGTGCAACGCAGGTGCTGTAAAAAGCGTTGGCGACTGTGTCCGCAGTCATTTCTTGCATGGAGACTGCTTCTGGCCACCGTGAAAACCTGTCTACCATAATAAGACAGTATTGATACCCGCTCGCCAATGGCAAAATGACGATGTCGATGCTTACATGATCGAATCTTTCGTTGGGTACCTTTATTGAGATGGGCTGGTTCCTGTTGTGTCGTTGGATTTTCGAGCGTTGACAGAAGATGCAGTTGCGGGTCCATTGTTTCATGTCCTTCTGAATGCTGGGCCATACGTTCTTTTGGCGCAGTTGGTGAAGGGTGGCCTTGCCGCTCGGGTGAGCAAGTCCGTGAACTGAAGCAAAAGGCTGTTGACGAAGTTCCGGTTGAAATATCGCAGTAAACTGTTACAGTACCGATTTACAGCTTTTGCAGTTGTAAGCCCGTGTTGTTGCTGCTGTCTAGGAGCACACAAAGCTCGTCGTCTTCTTGTTGAGCCTCGGCTAGTTGAGTTGGGTCTAAGGTGAATGGCATGTTGATCGTATTAATTCTAGAGAAGGCATCGGCTACCAGATTCTCTGAGCCGGAGATGTGGACTGTCTTCGTCGTAAGCTAAGAGATGAAGTAAAACTGTCTCAATTGTCTCAAATTGGCTTTGTCCAGACTTTGAGTGAATGCGTAGGTCAAAAGCTTGTGGTCGGTTTTGATAATAAAATGCCAACCCCCCAAAATATACCTAAAAAAATTGATTGCGGCATAAATCGCTAGTAGTTTGCGATCATACGCACTGTATCTAGCTTCCGTTGGGCTCAGCTTACGAAAGAAGAAGCCGAATGAATGCTAGTGTTCCAAGACTGCTTCGATAGCAATGTGAGATGCGTCAGTGACAAGTTAAAGTTGTGCCTTGTAATCCAGATGGACGAGTAAGGCTTTAGTTGCAAGGTCGCGTTTGCACATTTGGAAATCTGATTCCGTTTGTGGTGTCCAAGGAACTTTGCGATTATCATTTCTTTTGCTGTTGCTTAAGAAAGCATTCAACGATGCCCGATGATGGGCTGAGTGTTTAAAACAACATCTGTAGAAGTTGCATGTACCAAGAACTCGTCGCAGGTCGACGATTGTCTCGGGTTGCTTAAAGTTAAGCAGCGCAGTGATTCGCTCTTGTGTTCGTTGTTAACGGTTTTGTTGATCGTGTAGCCGAAATACTTAATCTCCGTTTGACCGAAAGCACATTTATCAATGTTAATGTGCAAGTTATGTTGCTCAAGTCATTGACGGACAATGTTGAGGTGTTCTCGATGTTGGTCAGCATTGTTTGACATGATGATGATATCGTCTATACAGCAGAAGACGAATTTCAGTTCTTAGAGGATGTTGTGCATATGCCGTTGAAAAGTTTGTGTGGCCTTTCTAAGACCGAAAGGCATGACCGAATATTCAAACAACCTGAATGGTGTTGTCATGGCTGTCTTTTGCATATCGGCTTCGGACATCGGGATCAGTTGGTAAGCCCATTCTAGGTCCAACTTGGAAAATATAGTTTTACCGTGAGGCCGGTCAGCCACGTCGTGGATATGTGCAATTAGATATCGATCCGGTACTGTCTGAGCATTAAGCTTACAATAGTCGCCACAAAATCTCCAGCCCGCGAATTTTTAGGCCACCATATGGATGGGACTGTCCCAAGTACTACTCAATGTACGACAAATACCCATTTTAAGCATCCAATCGAATTCTGCTCGTGCTGCTTTCAGTTTTTTGTCTGTCGACGTCGATGCCGTTGAAAAACTAGTGGTCCAGTTGTTTCGATGAAATGTATCACTTGGTTAGCTGGTGCCGATGTGTGTATTGTTGTTGCTATTGAGGACGTGTCGTGAGTCGTAGGCTGAATGATGGTTGCCGTTGTGGTTGCCTTCGCATGTGTGGTGAACACCCCGAAAACATCAATCAGAGCGATTTATCCCGGGCTGGAGCAAATAGAATTGTCATCTAATAGCCTTCTGTTTTTTAAATCGATCAAAAGCCGATGATGTGTCAAGAATTCCGCCCCAATAATTGGTGTAGAGACATTTGCTACAATAAAATTTCACTCAAATAGACGGTTGAAATCTAAGTGTATCTTCAAGAGTCGTTTACCATGTGGTGTTGTTGGCGGCATATAATGTTAGCATTTGCAGTTGAGCGAAGCGTTTAGCCAGAATCGAGACGGATGACCCGGAGCCGATTAGGAAATTTGAGTATGACTGCTGATCGGCTATGTGTAGTCTGAATTCCGGAATTTTATCTACTTTGTCTACCGCTCCGGTGATGGAAGGCAACTGTCTCAATTTTCCTGATACTGATTTGCTTGAAAACAAGCAAGGCTCCTAGCATCGCTTTGTTTTTACACCAAATATTTTATGGTAATAGCAAGCCTCGTTGTTAGTTGAAGTGCGGTGGCCTCTTGCACCACTTGTCGAATCGTGCAAATCAGAGGGGTTGAAGTTGTTTGTTGATTTTGTCATTTGAGCGACAACGTTATTAAGCTTTTTCAGGCCGTTTGTTGAGTTCCAACGTATCAGGCACGCCTGCCTGTAGTGGAGAGGCCTCTGAGCCAATACATAAGCCGGAACACTATTTTCTACTATGCGGTCTGCTATTTTTGCGAGTTTGTAGACGCTCTCTGGTAGTCCTTTCATCTACAATGTTTTGAAGATGTCCTCAGACAAATCCAAAGGTGCGAAATTTTGCATTTCTTGAAAGTAGTCGTGACGGTTGTCTTCCGTCGAGGTCTGCTCCTGTGAATAACCGGTTTAGCTGCCACTCCTTAGATTTAGAGAATCTGGTGACAAGATGCCGTTTGAGCGTGCCGTATTTGTTCGTGACTGGTGGCGAGCGGATAATGTCAGATACTTGCTGCAGGATATCGATGTCCAGGACAGTGACAATCGTGTAATAACGAGCGTTGTCGGATGTTATTTTATTGATGAAAAATTGCGCCTCCACCTGTACAAACCAAAGCGTCGGGTTGCTTCACCAAAATGGTGGCAATTTCACGTCTTTGACAGAAGCAACTTCCGCAGATGCTGGAAATTTCGTTGCTGCATCCATCGGTGGCAACAATTTGGGCAAAGATATCATGTCCTTGTTTGGTTCATATAGTGTGTCGAGCAACGTGTTGTTGTCGCGCCTTGCCGGTAGCGGTTTATGTTGAACGAACATGCCGGTTGTCAAATCCTCGGTCAACATTTTAATGGGTGCTCTCCTAGCCGGGGCTCACGTCGATGATAGGGTCACCAGTTGTAGCCACCTTAAATCCCGTGGATTAAGACATGCACAATGCAATCGTTAAACTCACTTGATATGGTAAATAACAATTTATTGCGAAAATCTAAATATATCACATATCGTTAACTGAAACTATACTTGTCTGCTTCGCGACCAAAAGCCAAAGAGAACAGCTGATTATAAGACTTCTTGTTGCTAGCTGATTGGTTGCCAGATGTGTAAAGTCAAACTTCCTCGAGATGATGTCAGCGCCACTCAGTGGTGGAAATAGTTTTTATGATCAGCACAAGCCAAACGATGACAACGCCATCTCTTGTGGATCGATCATTTTTAAGTTATTATATTATGTAGTAAAATTCGTGAATAAATAAAAAGTTTCAAGTATTATTTTGCGAATAGTTTTTCAAACAGTCATAAATTTGAAGATCTCCAAAAATTCTATCTCTCCCTTGTATGCTATGAAAACGACTCGCTGTGACTGGCGAAAAACTAAATTGTTGGACTGATAAAACCAGTGGCAATAAGGTCTTGCTAAATCGTAATAATAACTAACTCTTTAACTTTGCTGAACATCGATTTTTATTGTAATTCCAGATATGAAAAGCCTCTTGAATACAAGGATGTATCCCTAATGTTTGAAATGTGCAGATTCGAACAATCTTGGTTTATTGAAGATCCAAGTCCCTGGTGCAGTGTAAGTGAATGATGGTTTTGAGCTGACAAACCAAAGAAAATTTATTTTCCTAACAAATCAATCACAGGCGTTTACTCTCGACAATATAAAAGTTCTTGAGTACTTTGAAGATATAAAACACGAGTATAAAGCTGGTTATGTTGGAGACTTGAACCCAAAAGTTCCGTGTCAAGTTGTGCAGGATATGCTCAAAAAGCTCAACAATGACGATGAACCTACCGTAACCGCCTACTTCTCTCATTCAACTTTGATGTATTTAATGCTTGTCGCAATGGGTATGAATTAATTTTTCCTACTTCTAAGCTGCTTTAAATATTTTATTGAAGTGAAAATTATTTATCGATATTTCAGGAGCATTTAAAGATAAAAATCTTTTACTTACGAACAATTACGACGCCATGCAAAACCGACTATGGGATGGTAGTCAAATAATGCCATTTGCTGCAAATTTAGCTGTTATAAAGTATAAGTAAGTGTTTTTATCAAACCAAATTATTTAGGATTATGATAAAGCTATATACATCATTGCAGTTGTACTACAGATAAATCAGAAACTTCTACTAAATTACGTTTCTTCTACAACCAAAAGCCATTTGACGTCGAGTGGTGTAAGGATGGATTATGTGAATTAAAGGACGTAATCTCACAATTAGATTTTTACTACAAAGCTGATTGCCCCAACGAATATTGCAGAGTTGGAAGCTCGGCAAACCTTTTGAAAGGATCAATATATATAGCTGTTCTTGTGATAACATCGAATATTGTTAATTTATTTTAATTTATAAATGAAATAAAGTTTATTATCTATTTACCATGCAACAAATATTAATCCAGTGAAAAACTATTGTTTACGGTTGAAATCTACTTAATTCTGAGTTGAATTATCAGTAACATGTGATTTTTGCGAATTCAACTGCTCTTTAGGAAACGCCGATTAGATAAAAGTAATTAGAAGAAATAACATTTGCACTGATTTAAATAATAAAATCATGATTATGTTGAATGATATATTTTAATCATTGATTGTATCATTCAATGTAATCATGCAGTATTGGTTAATACAACAGCTTATCTTGGAAATCTAGTTTAAATAAACAGAATGTTACTATTGTTTCATTGACTGAATAAATTAAATTTTTATATGAATAACAAATTCGGATTATGTCCTGAAATACGAAACCCTTTCCGAGCTAGAATTTGTAAATCTACATATCAATTATGGCTAAAATTACGGCAAGAAAGATGCACATGTTTTGGGTATGTTGTAAAGGACCTACGTAGCCCGATGTAATGCACCAAATCTTTCCAGACCAGTTTCCCAGATTGATAGGTAAGGTGTTTAGTGGGTCACTCAAGCAGACAGACTGGGAACTCCGCACTCAAGGCGTAAACGGCCTTTGTTTGCATCCCGAAAAAAAAATACCTACCAATTATAACGCGAAGACCAAATGTCAGGCCCTTAAGCTAAAGTGGGGTACATGTTAACGAACAATTCCCAGACGGATGGTAATAGAGCACCGCAAAACAGTGCAGCATGGGAAAATGCAATTTCTCACCAACATTTTGGTTTATCCAAAAATAATTATTTGGAGATAGAATGTAATTCAGTGTTTAAGTAGATTTTGTAAATGTTGCCACGCTCTGCCTGAAAATAAATTTTTTTAAACGAATTCAACCTTCGTTAATTAACTGGCGCCCGAGCAGGGACGATTGTCGCGACACCGCAAGTAATTAAAACGAAAAGAAAAGTACGCGGGTTACGCACGTGGGTACCACTCGAAACAAGTAAAAAACCGCGGAAGCGATTTTTTCTAATCTCGCGCAAAAACCAAGCGGTGAAACGTGGTGTTTGTGGAGAGAACGAGGCCCCTTAGTAGCGTAGGCAAAAGGACTTAACAGCCGCCGTTTCAGTCGACAATCGTTGAACAAGGATAAAAAGAGGATGAGAACCTTTGTAGCAACCTTGTAAGTGTAACATTTCTTAAACACTCATTTATATTTTAAATTCAAATATTCTTAAAAAAAGGAAATAGAAAAATTGTGAAAATTTTAATATTTCTGGTTTTTAAAGAAAAATAAAACTACGAGTATGTGAACGAATATGTCATGATCATGAGGATTTTATTACTACTAAGGAAAATATTAACAACGTCCTGGGAAGGAACAACAGACAAGTTGTCATTAACCAGCTATATAACGATCGGAACAATAATATCACTAGAATCACTAACGAAATTCAAAAATTGCTTAAGGTGGACTGTAAGAGCAGCACTAACATTGATTTGGAAATACAACCCAAGACTAAACTCATGAAGGAAGAATTGAGATTGATATTTCTCAATTCTAAAGCAAGAATTAAAAACTCACTGATTTTGTCTAAAACAGAAATCAAATTAGCCGTAGAAGCATTGCATAAAGAAAAATTACCATTGTCTTCTGTCGAAGAAGCCCCAGATTTCGCGGAAATTAAAATTATCTCAAATCAGTTCAATATTTTATACATAATAAATATCCCAAGGACTAGGGAAGAAACGTATAGCACGCTTCTAATTAAACCGATCAAAAACAAAAGAAATTTAATTAACGATATTGCATTTGATAGAATTTTGGAACAAAAGGACAAAATATTTGCAGAAGCAAAAAATTGTAAACAGCTTAATCAATTTTCAACTTGCTTGGAAACAGATATTATAGACATAAGTAGTTCAGGTTGCTTACCAAGGTTGCTCAAACGTTCAAACGCCACCTACAATAAAACTTCTGGGCATCACATCCCTACAATCGACGTAATCTCAACTGGCATCCTGCTCCTCAACGATTTCTCCGGAATTATCAATGCTGAAAACTACGCAGAAGTTAATCGGGACATACCTGATCAAATTTCACAACACCACCATTAAAGTATATGGCCAACCATACATATCCCGAGAAGTATCAAAGATGCAAATACTTCCGGCAATACTCCAACCAGCACCAGAAGGCGACGCCTACCGAGAACTTTTTTCATTAAAAAAATCCCCGTTGGCAGCACCAGCCGGAAAGGTAAATTTCTCGTATGTAGCATAAAGCTTCGAAAAAAAATTTAGCTTGCCTACTACTCAACTTCTTTCTGCAATTTTCATAGTACCACATGGGTATTTATTAACATAAAAAAAATCTGGCCACGTTCGTTCTTAGAGACCTTTTATCGGGGCGCAAATATTTTGCTAATTAAATTGAGTTGCACGCGTATGGATTGCATATTGAAAATCGGCGGATCATAAATTGTTGTAAACATATAAATACCGGTTTCGCCCTTCTCGCATTTGCTGTTTACACAGTTCACAGTGGTAACCACACAAAGGCTTAAATAGCTCGAATAGTTAATTTCAAAAGATTTCCATGAAAGTTTAATCAGCACTTGCGTTGCTATTAATATATACATTTTCAATTTTTTTCTGAACTATGAGGGCCGTCATTTCAATTTTTATTGAAATCGGCTGCTAAAAATATTAAGCTGTAAATTTTCGACTTTTTTATTTGTCATTCGATTTGCATAATTAAATTAAATTAACTTGCGTTAATAACTTATAATTTCAAGTTTCAACGGAATCTGTTGAGAATCTTGGCTGCTACAGAAATAAAAAAAATTGTATGCCACCCCCCTGTATGGGGAGACCCCCCTTAAAATACCTTAAAATATTTTCTTGCACTGCAAATTTCAAGAGGCACCACTTTTAACCTACGTAGAAAATTTCCTCATTCTAGCTCATGTGGTTTGCGAGAAAACTTGTTTTGACGCACGAACAAACGGACGGACAGACAGACAAGTCGCGATTTTATAATTTTTTTAGGGGATTGTTAAAAAGATTTTACAATATCTTAAAAATGGTCTGGTTTATAAATTCTATCAAGTAAAGTCATTTAAAACGTTATCATGAAAACTATTCATTATTTCAGTTGGCACTAAAATAGCGAATTGCGCTTGCCTTCTGACCTTTCGGGGCCGCCATTTTGAATGCATGCATTTTATTTTGGATTATTTTAAATCTTTGTATGCTAGGAACTCATCAATCAATGTACTATCTCGTTCAAATAGAAGTTTCACTCTAGACAGGGCAAAATAATTCAATTTTTAAAGAAAATGGCAGCTAAAAATATTAGGCTTTAAATTTTCGACTTTTTTATTTTTCATTCAATTTTAATGATTTCCTGCAAAATACAAGAACATAGTACAGAGATCCATAATCTCAAGTTTCATCAAAATCCGCTGGAAAATGTGACCGCTAGAGGGCCACAAAAACCTGAAAAAAACGCATATTTAAACGGCCGCCATTTTGAAATTTGCTCATGCATGATCACCAAAATATCAAAGACTGTAGGCCTAAATAATGTCTATTTCGAAACCGAATTTCGTATATGTCGGATTAAAATTGCGACTTTAAAAAGCCTTTGAAATTTTGCCCTTTAACTGGCCGCCATTTTGTTTTTTGCAACCTGACCTCCAATTTTTTCACGTAATTCTTTAGACACTTATAATTTCTATCAAACTACCGAATTTCATGGAAATCTGTTGAAAGCTTTGACCACTATTACAACAACAAAATTTTGCACGTTTTTCGACCTTTGAGCGGCCGCCATTTTGTTTCTGCCGTACCGACTTTGGATTTTTTATTGTGAGATTCATCACATACAGCAATGAACCTTTGTACCAAATTTCATCCAAATCGGAGCTATACTTTGGTCAGAACAGAAATCACGATTTTTCGTCTAAAATGGCCGCCATTTTGTTTTTGCCCGGCCGATATAGCTGGTTCACGAACTTAACCGAGATAATTACCCAATACACCTTTCCTGAAAATTTGGTGAAAATCGAAGCAAAATTGCGACCTCTATCGTGGTCACAAATTTCGTTATATCCCATATATATATATATATATATATATATATATATATATATATATATATATATATATATATATATATATATATATATGATGCTCTCCGCAATAGGTAAATTTCTCTCGAGAAATTTACCTAATGATGAATGAACTTCATATTAACAACACCGGGAAAATCGAGCTGCTCCAAACAAATAGCAGAACTCATCAACTCACCTCATATGCACTCATCGCCCTGCTAGGGGTTTTCACGAGCACAGTTTTTTTCTGGAGATTTTGCCCCAGAAAAGGTAATTCAAAAATAATCATAAATTCGTCTATTGCAGAAAGTAATTCAGAAGAGCCAATACAGTCGCGATTCATATCACTCCAACCCTCATCGCCAGTATCAGCCAGCCCAAAACGGAAATATACAAGGATCAACGACCTTCCGTGTTTTTAAAAAATCAATTGCGGACAATTGTACCTGAGCGGGGAGGAGTTAACGAACAATTCCCAGACGGATGGTAAGGGAACACCCCAAAGCAGTGCAGCTTGGGAAAATGCAATTTCTCACCAACATTTTGGTTTTCACATGAAAAATGCTAGACATAGCGTCAGCATTTTTATCTAATAAAAATGATTTGGAGATAAAATGTAATTCAGTGTTTAAGTAGATTTTGTAAATGTTGCCAGGCTCTGCCTGAAATTAAATATTTTTTAAACGAATTAATACTTCGTTTATTAACTTACATATCACATCTGCTGTGTGTAATTAGTGCAAAAACTCATGAGATGAGTATGTTAGTAGAGAAACCTAAAATCACCGTCGCGTACGGATGCATATTTGAATCCTTCTGCATTTAATAATCGAATTTTCAATTAATAATAAAGTGTTGTGTTTGTTAATTTTGTGATTCATCTTGATATATATCTGAAGTGCCCATATTGATTTTAACTCGGATGAATGTGCAACAATAACAGTTTTACTAAGTGTATCAGTGAATATCCATGATGCAGTAAATTGATTTAGTACATTTATTCAGAATCGTGTAGTGACCCAATTAATTCGAATTTTATATCCCAATTAACTATTTACTTGTTAACTTAGTGACCCACATGATTTTATTGCAATATAAACAAATTCGCTAGTATAGTGCATTAATTCTGATGAACGGACAATAAATACAATTTTTGTTATTTGACCCGATTAACTTTAACCATTCTATGATCTTCTTTTAAATACTGAAGAAATTATAACGGATATAACACTAATATAACAGTCATAACACTAATATAATGGATATAATGCTTTAATATACCGGAAATAACCTTTTTCACATAGTTCTATCTGAAATTAACAAAAGGTAATAAAATGAGTTTAAAGTGCAGCCTCCCTTATTGCATTGTGTTTGATCACACGTGCAAGTTGTCACCTGTAGAGCCTTCTGCAATCGAAAACTTCATGGGGCCTGCATCGATGCGACAAGGGATTGGCATAACTCTTCCGTCGATACACATTTCGCCTTTTGAGTCTTCATCCGTTTCTTGATTATATCTTCAAGGGTCTGTATCCTTAGCCTTGGTTCATAATTTGCTTTACGCAGTTTGATCCGCCTTCATTATCTTCGATTGTTTGTAGTTTACATCCACCATATGCGGAGTTTTCTTGATTATGTTTTCCTTTGTTGATGATTGTCACCAGTTTCGTATTTGACATTTCTCGGGGTATCTCCAATGGTGGAAAGCCATCGGGCTCTACCATACCAGCGGTCCCAAAATTGTCTTTGAATTCTACGCTTTTGCTTATGCATCGAATTAAAATTGTGATATTCGATATAAAATGCTTGAATCAATTGTTTCGGCGATTCAATAATCTTTTTCCGATAAAAATTAACTTCAGACTAACGTTTTAAAAATTCATAAAATTTTTGGAAACTAGTCACAGGAGTGATTTAAAAAAACACGCCTGTACGCAACGAATGCTAAACGTAGAATAACCTACTCTCCTATGAAAGTTAGTTAAATACTGCATGTCATTGCAATAGAAACAAATTGAAATGGCTAAAGCTTGTGTAGAGATTATTTGAAATCTTCGTATAATATTCTTATTAACGAAGTTGAATGAATTATGAATTCTAATGTGTCTTTTGGTTTTTTTTTGTTTTTTTACGATATTTACAGAATACCACTCCATTGATCCTTCAGATGACATTTTTGCAATCAGCAGGTAAATACAAATTATTCATATACTCCCCTTCGCTGCATCCCTCGCTGGTACTCTATTTTAAGGGATTGTACGTCTAGCACTCGTTGCGTGTAGACGTGTATTACCCCCTTACGCCTCAAGGGTAGACGCGCGGTCCAGCCTTGCGGGCCCGGTTCGCTCCGTCGGAGACGGCGCAGGCGCCAACTCGCTATCCCTAGGCTGGATGGTTTGACCAATAGGATCGTCAGCGAGTAGACGATCCGTCCGCGCACGCACGAGGGTTAACCCGCTAACATCTAAAGGGAGGGGAAAAAAAAAAGAAGTGTAATCGCTACCCTTACTCACGTCCCTAACCTGTACCCACTACTCCGTGTAACCACACCACGACCTCCTGAAAGAAAAGAAATCTGTTGGACCGAAACGCGGAAAAGAAAAACTCCCCGCTTGAGCGCCGCGCACAATCCACAAAGAAAATATCACTTTTCAATAACAATCACACTTTTCGATTATAATTCGTTATATTCACTTGTTATATTCAAGAAATTTCTATAAAATCTGATGTAATTTAGAAGGACTATAAAACTAAAGAAATAGGTACCTTTTCCTAAATTCCCTAATCTGTCGTTTCTTGGGGCCCCAGCAAACGGTCGCCTGATTATTCTCGCTTATCCTGGGAACCGGATTATCGTCTTGTTACGCTCCTCGCCGAATCAAAAGGTTCTTCTCTTGTTCCGCTGTCTGCCGTGGTGACGAAGACGAAAAGTTCCACGTTTTAAACACCTTATCTTTGCTGCCAATATAAAATCCTCCGACTTTCCGCCTTGAGTCCCAATTGAATCAAGAGGGCTTCCGTTAGTCCTCAGCCCTTTAAATTTGCTCGCCTTAACGGGCGTCCGCTACATTGGAGGTGGTTGGCCTCCCATTCATACGACGAACTCTTTCTTTGGGAACAGCTGATCAGTCCCAATATGTGGGTCACTGGGTCATCCTACAATGTCATCGCCGAATGACATTTTGTAGTTGTCAGTCTAAAATGTACATGCTTCAATCACTCGATCATAACGTTTTTTTATCATATGGCTTGCCGAAAAGAATGTTATCTCGTAATGTAGCGTTTTGAATCCACGCTTGTTGAGGAACATAAGCAATTTTCCCATAAGTATTTACGCGACCAGTTATCTTTTCCATTTCACCAAGGAAAGCAGATACGACAGAACTTTTTCCTGAACCCACAGTTCCGACCAGTGCAATCAGTTGATTTTTCGCAATTTTCATGTTGATGTTTCGTAAGCAGATTTCTTCGTCGCCCCATGAAAAACTTCCATTTTCGATTTCCATAGGATAAGCTTCGTTTGGTTCGTGGTACACGTTATTTGGATCCAATTCTTCGCTATTCATAAATTTGTTGATACGTTTGACCGAAACTTGTGTTTGAACTATACCAGAGATGAGCATTGGTAACATAGCAAGAGGAAAACGTAAGATATTGAATAAAGATAGAGAAACGAAAGCAGTTGTTGCGTCAAGTACGTTGTTTTCCTCTACTAGTACGTAAGTACCGAAAGTAACCAATGGCACCAAAAACGGTGCACAAGACCATAGGAATGATGTTCCAGCGTTTAAGTAAGCAGTCTTTTTAAGTATATCAATCTCTTTATCACGAATATTCAAGACAAGCTGTTCAAAACTAGGCTCCCAGGCGTATAATTTCAAAACCTTCATACCACTCAATACTTCGTTCATTAATTCCACTCGCTCGTCTTTGTTTTTCATTTGTTTAACTTGATATCCTTTGATTTTATTTGCGATGAAGCCATTGACAGGAATCAAAATTATCATAACAGCCAAACCGGCAAACACAGATGGTCCTAAGATTTCCCATAAAAAGTACAAAGCAAATCCTATTTGTAAAGGAGCAGACCAAATCACGTTCAAGTATGTTGTTAAATCCATGAATCGTTGAGCATCTACAGCCATTAAGTTAACAATTTCACCGACAGTTGATTCTTTTCTTGCATTATTCGATATTATTAATGCCTTTCGATAAATCGCATTTATCAATGCAGTACGAATTCGAAGGCCAACAATGAACATGCGATGAAAGTATTGACCTAATACTAATGTTTGTACTGAAGTAACTACAAAAAGTAACACTGCATAGAATATGCCTCGCCATTCCGGTTCCGGTTCTGAACTTGTGTTTTCAACATAGCTAATAATCAATTTGAGTACTTGCGGGGACACAAATGTCAGAATGTCTTGAAGAAGCTTAAGGAATGATCCAAAGAGGAAGACCCCACCGAATGATTTAATTATTGGTGGCATAATTGATGTTTTTTTTTTCGATTTTCATTTGGTTTTTGGTTGGAGAAATTAACGCTAGCTGCATTTTTTGAGAATTCAGCTTTAGGATGTTCTATTTGTGGTTGCTGAGTCTGTGATAACTTTTGTACTGAACGTTCCCAATGTTTAGCGAAAATCGGCATGACTTCCTTGGATGAGTCTTCAGGTTTTAAATCCCAAAGATCTTCGACAACAAGAGGGTTTCGAAAACCTTTCCATGCTAATATGTCGAACCACTGATATGTGATTTTGGACAAGAAACTTGCACTCAATTCTGGGCATTCTTTCTCTGTCGTCTCATATTTCATCCTTCGAGGCTTCTTGTCCCCGAAGCAATTTAATATTACTAGGGCACAACAAGCAGCAAATGATACCATAAAGCTGATGTATTTGTATTCGGCCCATGAGTCCTCGATTCCGTTATCAACACGCATATTCTTCAGTCGAACTTCGGTTCTACATCTTGGTATACTCAGTATGGTAAACAAGAACCAAAACAAAAATATCAGTCCAGATGTTCGAACTCCATTTCTCACATTAAAGAATGTGAGAATAGCCACAAGTGTAAAGCTTGCGTTAGATGCGTTGCCATAGGTTATCCTTGTTGGGAAAAGTGATGGTCGACCGGCCCCCTTCTGATGTCGTTCGTCGTCCGTTGCTGCCGTTTGCTCCCTACCTAAATTTAACGCCCTATTCTAGCTCGACGAATAAATAATATTGTTTATACAAAAATAACATTTCTTCTTCAATTATATAACAATTTGACTTATATAACAATAACATTTCCATCTTTTGCATGAGAGTAGTATTAGTGTCGAAAGAAAAATACAATGAGTCAACTGCTACCTCGATGCTCAAGCGGGTTTGGGGTGTGTAAATGACATGCATCCCGATCTCCTTAGTGGTCGTGGTGTGGTCCCCGGATAAAAGCTAGTCACCCGTAACATTCCCCCCCTACTTCAAGTGAATTTCCCTGGAAATTCACTCCTACACGCTTCCCCCATGCGTTTACTAAGGAACCCGACAAAATTCTTCTTTTTTTTTTTTATCTATTTCTTTCTTTTTTATTTTTTTTGTTTCTATTTTTCTTTTTTAGCTTCCCATACTCGGTTTTATGCTAGGGAATGGGGAAGGATGGAATAAACCACATGTGTGGCTTGGAGGACGGAACCATGGGACGAACAACTACCCTGCTCTACTATCGTTAATGGAATCCGGTAATATTTTCAATTCCCTATATTTATCTGTGTGTTGTGCTGTACATTAAATTATATTCTTCCCGCCTTTAATTGTCGTTTATATGTATGTTTCTACCTTTAACGGCGACCGCGGCCCATCACCGCGTGTTCTTATTTTCTTTTGTTACAAAAGAACCACCCTACTTTCTTGAGCGCGTCTTCCCGACCTTACATACGAATCGAAATCCCGGCGACATTCACGTGACTTATTACTCCCGGAAACTTACAAGTTAAACTTACAAGCTATCACCCTCCACCTTAATTATTAGCCAGGCTTATAGTCTATAACCCAACACCACTTAAGTAAAAGCTTATCCTATACGGCCCTCCACCAGCTTTAAAAAAATTAACCTTAATAGTTAGCCTATGACAATCTTATTAAGTACTTATTCTCTAAATTAATTATCCAGCTTTCATAGCACACTCCACACGACTTGAGGTATCAGGACAGGTATGGCTTGAGATCTTTCGCGTGCCATACCCCCGCGTTCTTCCCATCCATATCCTTAAGTTTATATGCCGCCCCTGAGTCGTATGCTTCTATCGTAAAAGGGCTCACGTACTCTGGGGCCAGCTTCGCCGAAAAATGTTTTGCCGCGTCGGACAGTACGAAATTCCGTCGCCACACCTTATCTCCTGCCTGAAACTTCTCGTGCCGTTTACGCAAGTTGTAGCGAGCGTTCACTCCTCTTGCCGCTGCGCGCAATCGTTCGGCCACTTCTCTTCTGAGCTTCTCCAATCCCGCCGCTCTACTTTGCGGATCCAACTTCCTGCCGCCATCCTCTGGAGGTTCTATTTCGTTGCGATCAGTCACCATCTCCCGGCCAAAATTCAAAAAATAAGGAGTGACCCCCATGGCTTCATGCGTGTAAGTACGCAGGGCACACCCCATTTTACCCAGATTCACGTCCCAGCGACGATGATCCTCGTTGACATAGGAGCGAAGCATTCTTTTAATGTTCTGGTTGATGCGTTCGGCGGGGTTTGCTTGTGGGTGATAGAAAGGGGTAAACTCCGCCTTCGATCCATATTCTCTTAGCAATCGCTCAACCTCCTTTGATCGGAATTGGACCCCGTTATCACAAACCACCTCCGCCGGAACGCCGAACATCAAAAATACCCGCTCCTCCAACACGTTGGCTACTTCCTTAGCCTTCGCTTGTCGCAGGGGAAAGACCAATGCGAATTTGGTGGCATAATCCACTACGCTTAAAATATGCGTATGGCCCTTGGTGGATCTGGGAAGGGGTCCCACCAAATCGACACATATGGTCTCCCATGGTGTACGTGTCTTTCGCGCTCGAGATACCATTGCTCCCCTAGGTGCCCTACGCTCCACTTTGACCGACTGGCAAACTTTACAACGGCTGACGTACCTTTTTACATCTGCCCGCATTTTAGGCCAATAGTATCGTTGAGCCAGTCGATCATAGGTCCGTTGCGCCCCCATATGACCTGCGCGGGGGTCGTCATGGCACCGGAACAGCAATTGATCTCTTTCCGACCGGGGAATTACACGTCGCCATGCTCGATCTTCGAGCTCCGGGTAACGACTTGGAAGGTGTTTCCACAAGACACCTTCCGACACCCTCCAGTCAGCGAATTGATCGGCCTCTGTGGTGACTTTTTCCATCATTCCCTGATACCACTTGTCTACTTGCGGTGGGACCTCAGCACTCTCCACTATGGGAACGGATCGCGACAGTGCATCCGGAACCAAATGCTCCTTCCCTTTCCGGTGCACCACCTCGAAATCATACTGCTGAAGCCTCACCGCCCAACGAGCCAACCTTCCCGTTGGGTCCTTAAGGTTACTCAGCCATACCAGGGAATAATGGTCGGTCACAACCGTGAACTTGGTTCCTTCCACATAGGGACGCAGTTTTTCGATGGCTCAAAGGACCGCCAAACACTCCTTTTCTGTCGTGGAGTACTTTCGCTCTGCCCCATTCAGGGAACGACTCAGGTAGCAGATAACCCTTTCACCCTCTGGGTGCGTCTGCGTTAACACTGCTCCCAACCCGTATCCTGATGCGTCCGTCTGAATGGCAAATGGCAGATCATAATCGGGGCACGTAAGTATTGGCGCAGAAGCGAGGCGCACTTTAGCTGCGTTGAAGGCACCCTCGCATTCCTCCGTCCACACGAACTTCTTGTTCTTCTTGAGAAGTCCCGTCAGTGGCGCCGTTAGAGTGGCAAAATCTGGTATGAAGCGGCGGTACCATGAGATCATCCCGAGAAATTGTCGAATTCCCTTGACGTTGGATGGACGAGGTATCTTGAGCATTCCTTCAACTTTCTCCGGGTCCACATGGAGACCTACCTCATCCACCACATATCCTAGATACTTAAGTTCAGGTCGACAAAATTCACACTTTTCTCGGGAGACCCGTAGCCCCGCCTCTCGCAGCCGACGGAACACCTCACGAAGAACCTGCAAGTGTTGGTCAAAGTCCGCCGTGACGATTATAACGTCGTCCAAATAAACAAAAACATATGGCTCTAGCTGTGGCCCCAACACCTGATCTATCAGCCTCTGCCACGTTGCCGGAGCGTTCTGCAGCCCGAACGGCATCCTCCTAAAGTGGAACAATCCGCGACCAGGGACTGTAAACGCCGTGTACTTCATCGACTCTGCTGCCATTGGAACCTGCCAATAGGCCGACTTGATATCCATTGTCGATAAGTACCGTGCATTGCGTAACTTGTCCATGGTCGCAGAGACGTATGGGAGGGGGTATGCGTCGCGTTCCGAAACCCGATTCAGTTTCCTGAAATCAACGCAGAAGCGGAACTTCCCATCTTTTTTCCTTATCAGGAGGATAGGTGAGGACCAAGGACTAGAGGAAGGCTCGACTATGCCAGCTGCCAACATCTCTTGTAGTTCTTCATCAATTTGTTTCTGAACTGCCGGCGAGACCGGATAGTATCTTTGTTTAATGGGAGGTGAATCGGTTTTAATCACATGCTCCACCACTGAGGTGCAACCGATTCCCTCTCCCATCAACTCAAACTCCTCCTTCAATATCTCCTCCAACTGCCGCTCTTCTAGTCGAGTCAGTCTAGTCCGTCCTCGCAACGCCTCTACTCCTGCCACTTCTATGCATGGTGAGAAGTCCCACTCTTCCTCCCTTACGTCGATTCGGACTCCAAATGTTCGGAGGAAGTCCACCCCCAGAATCAATTCATGTGGTATCGAGGGAACCACCAACAGTACGCACCATCGAGTCCGTCCTTCCAAGGTCACCGGCGCCAAAACAGACCCAAGGATTGCTGCCCGAGCATGGTTTGCTAATCGGATCGATGGGATACTAGCTTCACGTAGCTCCACACCCTGCGCTCTCAACCGCTTCCACGTGTCCCCCCCGATAATAGAGTCCGTGGCTCCGGAATCGACCAATCCACAATACTTTCCCCCGAATACTTCTACCCACAGATGTGGTCGAGAATCCCCGCCTTTCCGTCCCAGCACGTACTCTATCTTCGATGTCGCATCTACTGCTTCGGGCATCCCGACGGAACTCACTATGCCCTCTAATGAGCTCCGCTCCCGTTTCCCGCAGATCTGCGATTATCCGAAACCCCCGGCGCTTGACCACGCCGACCATTAAGGCTCAAATTTGGTGGCCGCCCATTACCCGTACTACCCCGTGCCGGGTTACAATTTGGACATGCCGAACGCACCACACCATTTCGGCCGCATCCAAAACACCTCCTCTGCTCTCTGCACTCCCTAGAAGTATGACCAGGCCCACGGCAATTCCAACACTGCAGCCCTCGAGGAGCTTCCTGCATGGCGGCTACGGCTCCTGCTACTTCCGTAAAAGCCAGATCAGGCTCTAAAAGCTTATGTGTTCTTGGGTCAGGAGGACGCACAAAAGACTCCACCGCCGTACGCGTTTCTTCCAATTTACGGCCGAATTCGATAAGTTGTGATATCGACTCTACCGTCTTGAGGCTGAGTTTCATTTTGTACAGCGGAGCTACGTTCCTGAGGATTACCCTCAATTTTTCCTCCTCTGAGCATGGAATAGACAGCCGCCGAAATAGTCCTTCCATGGACGACACAAACATCCCCATAGATTCATCCCTTCCCTGCGTCCTGAGCCGTATCTCCTCCAAAAGACGGTGGTCGTGATCTGCTGGCAGAAATTCCGCACGCAACTCTCGTCGCAAGTCTTCCCAGCTTTGGCAGCGGTCCCTGTTGGCTCTATACCATATTAGAGCCTTACCCTCAAAGAGCTCTACCGCTGCATTATAAAGCTGTGATGAGGCGAGTCCCCTGGCGATTCGAAGCTCTTCTACCCGCTCTAGAAAAGCACTAACAGAACTCGATGCCTCCCCAGTAAATTTTACTCCCCATTTCGCCACATTCTCATGTTTGCCTCCTGTGGTGACCAGCTGGGCCGATGATACAATCGATGGTATTACAGACGCATCTCCCCTCCTTTGCGAACTTCCCGCGAGAGATGGTTGCTTTTCCTCCTCGATCGCAGGTCGGGGCGTCGAACAAGAACTCGGTTCATCTGATTCCACTATTGCCTTCCCTTCCGATTCTCGAGTCCGGGGTTCTGCATCCTCTTCCACTTCTGGTGCCGATGGTGAACCACTGATGACTGCCCCTAGGGCCATCATCAGCCGCTGTCGCATTTTGTCCAGTACGGGAAGTGAAGCTTCGGGTGAATTTGCCATGTAACGCAGCCTCCTCATTCCAAATGCTACCTTTGCCCGAATCTTTTGCACATCCCTGGTCTTCTTGTCTACCGTAGCCAGGCTCTCAACCTCCGCCACCTTCTCCTTCATGGCCTCCAGGTCCTCGTTGTATGGAATTGGATACTCCCTCGCCAGCAACGATTCATTCGCATCGTCCTCTGCTCGTAGCGCATCCCGTAGTGTCGTCCGCATAACATCGACCGTGGCAGTCGGCAACTCGCGTATCACCAGCTCATAGATCAGCTCATCCTTTGCGAGACGGTCGACCAGATAGCTCCCCGCTTTAGACATTTTTCCCTTTCTTTTCTATCTTCTTCACTAAATATATTATGTTTTACTTATATCCTAAATAAAACACCCCGCAAATATTTTTATTATAAAATTCTAATAATATCATACATAAAATTCAATCCAAAAACACTCACACTTCACTACTCACTCCCGCAAATTCGCACTTCACCCCTCAATCTCACACTCCTGTAAATTCACACTTTGCACTTCAAATTCACACTTTGCACTTCAAATTCACACTTTGCACTTCAAATTCACACTCCCGCAAATTCACACGTTAAACTTTAATATTACACTCCTTCAAATTCACACTTCAATTAATCACACTTTGCACTTCAAATTCACACTCCCGCAAATTCACACGTTAAACTTTAACCTTACACTCCTTCAAATTCACACTTCAATTAATCACTCCCGCAAATTCACACTTCACTTTTCACTATCTCTCGACGCGTTTCACTTATGTCTCACTGCACACTTTTCGACTTAACTCAGAACCACAACCACGTTGGGCGCCAATTATTACCCCCTTACGCCTCAAGGGTAGACGCGCGGTCCAGCCTTGCGGGCCCGGTTCGCTCCGTCGGAGACGGCGCAGGCGCCAACTCGCTATCCCTAGGCTGGATGGTTTGACCAATAGGATCGTCAGCGAGTAGACGATCCGTCCGCGCACGCACGAGGGTTAACCCGCTAACATCTAAAGGGAGGGGAAAAAAAAAAGAAGTGTAATCGCTACCCTTACTCACGTCCCTAACCTGTACCCACTACTCCGTGTAACCACACCACGACCTCCTGAAAGAAAAGAAATCTGTTGGACCGAAACGCGGAAAAGAAAAACTCCCCGCTTGAGCGCCGCGCACAATCCACAAAGAAAATATCACTTTTCAATAACAATCACACTTTTCGATTATAATTCGTTATATTCACTTGTTATATTCAAGAAATTTCTATAAAATCTGATGTAATTTAGAAGGACTATAAAACTAAAGAAATAGGTACCTTTTCCTAAATTCCCTAATCTGTCGTTTCTTGGGGCCCCAGCAAACGGTCGCCTGATTATTCTCGCTTATCCTGGGAACCGGATTATCGTCTTGTTACGCTCCTCGCCGAATCAAAAGGTTCTTCTCTTGTTCCGCTGTCTGCCGTGGTGACGAAGACGAAAAGTTCCACGTTTTAAACACCTTATCTTTGCTGCCAATATAAAATCCTCCGACTTTCCGCCTTGAGTCCCAATTGAATCAAGAGGGCTTCCGTTAGTCCTCAGCCCTTTAAATTTGCTCGCCTTAACGGGCGTCCGCTACATTGGAGGTGGTTGGCCTCCCATTCATACGACGAACTCTTTCTTTCGTTTTGGCGCGGTTCGTAGCGCGGCCACCAACCATCTTCGACACCTGGGCTCCGCACCCATGCAACCAATGGTTGCTGCACGCGAGTTGGACTGTATTACCCATTATTTTGGGAACAGCTGATCAGTCCCAATATGTGGGTCACTGGGTCATCCTACAATGTCATCGCCGAATGACATTTTGTAGTTGTCAGTCTAAAATGTACATGCTTCAATCACTCGATCATAACGTTTTTTTATCATATGGCTTGCCGAAAAGAATGTTATCTCGTAATGTAGCGTTTTGAATCCACGCTTGTTGAGGAACATAAGCAATTTTCCCATAAGTATTTACGCGACCAGTTATCTTTTCCATTTCACCAAGGAAAGCAGATACGACAGAACTTTTTCCTGAACCCACAGTTCCGACCAGTGCAATCAGTTGATTTTTCGCAATTTTCATGTTGATGTTTCGTAAGCAGATTTCTTCGTCGCCCCATGAAAAACTTCCATTTTCGATTTCCATAGGATAAGCTTCGTTTGGTTCGTGGTACACGTTATTTGGATCCAATTCTTCGCTATTCATAAATTTGTTGATACGTTTGACCGAAACTTGTGTTTGAACTATACCAGAGATGAGCATTGGTAACATAGCAAGAGGAAAACGTAAGATATTGAATAAAGATAGAGAAACGAAAGCAGTTGTTGCGTCAAGTACGTTGTTTTCCTCTACTAGTACGTAAGTACCGAAAGTAACCAATGGCACCAAAAACGGTGCACAAGACCATAGGAATGATGTTCCAGCGTTTAAGTAAGCAGTCTTTTTAAGTATATCAATCTCTTTATCACGAATATTCAAGACAAGCTGTTCAAAACTAGGCTCCCAGGCGTATAATTTCAAAACCTTCATACCACTCAATACTTCGTTCATTAATTCCACTCGCTCGTCTTTGTTTTTCATTTGTTTAACTTGATATCCTTTGATTTTATTTGCGATGAAGCCATTGACAGGAATCAAAATTATCATAACAGCCAAACCGGCAAACACAGATGGTCCTAAGATTTCCCATAAAAAGTACAAAGCAAATCCTATTTGTAAAGGAGCAGACCAAATCACGTTCAAGTATGTTGTTAAATCCATGAATCGTTGAGCATCTACAGCCATTAAGTTAACAATTTCACCGACAGTTGATTCTTTTCTTGCATTATTCGATATTATTAATGCCTTTCGATAAGTCGCATTTATCAATGCAGTACGAATTCGAAGGCCAACAATGAACATGCGATGAAAGTATTGACCTAATACTAATGTTTGTACTGAAGTAACTACAAAAAGTAACACTGCATAGAATATGCCTCGCCATTCCGGTTCCGGTTCTGAACTTGTGTTTTCAACATAGCTAATAATCAATTTGAGTACTTGCGGGGACACAAATGTCAGAATGTCTTGAAGAAGCTTAAGGAATGATCCAAAGAGGAAGACCCCACCGAATGATTTAATTATTGGTGGCATAATTGATGTTTTTTTTTTCGATTTTCATTTGGTTTTTGGTTGGAGAAATTAACGCTAGCTGCATTTTTTGAGAATTCAGCTTTAGGATGTTCTATTTGTGGTTGCTGAGTCTGTGATAACTTTTGTACTGAACGTTCCCAATGTTTAGCGAAAATCGGCATGACTTCCTTGGATGAGTCTTCAGGTTTTAAATCCCAAAGATCTTCGACAACAAGAGGGTTTCGAAAACCTTTCCATGCTAATATGTCGAACCACTGATATGTGATTTTGGACAAGAAACTTGCACTCAATTCTGGGCATTCTTTCTCTGTCGTCTCATATTTCATCCTTCGAGGCTTCTTGTCCCCGAAGCAATTTAATATTACTAGGGCACAACAAGCAGCAAATGATACCATAAAGCTGATGTATTTGTATTCGGCCCATGAGTCCTCGATTCCGTTATCAACACGCATATTCTTCAGTCGAACTTCGGTTCTACATCTTGGTATACTCAGTATGGTAAACAAGAACCAAAACAAAAATATCAGTCCAGATGTTCGAACTCCATTTCTCACATTAAAGAATGTGAGAATAGCCACAAGTGTAAAGCTTGCGTTAGATGCGTTGCCATAGGTTATCCTTGTTGGGAAAAGTGATGGTCGACCGGCCCCCTTCTGATGTCGTTCGTCGTCCGTTGCTGCCGTTTGCTCCCTACCTAAATTTAACGCCCTATTCTAGCTCGACGAATAAATAATATTGTTTATACAAAAATAACATTTCTTCTTCAATTATATAACAATTTGACTTATATAACAATAACATTTCCATCTTTTGCATGAGAGTAGTATTAGTGTCGAAAGAAAAATACAATGAGTCAACTGCTACCTCGATGCTCAAGCGGGTTTGGGGTGTGTAAATGACATGCATCCCGATCTCCTTAGTGGTCGTGGTGTGGTCCCCGGATAAAAGCTAGTCACCCGTAACACGTGTTTTTAATTCGCTCCTGTCATTAATTTTAAAAATTTATTAATTTTTCACAAAAGTCAGTTGAAAACAATTTTTTGCAATTAAAAACCATCCCCGTCGAATTATTCGAGCATTTATCGAATACCTGAAACTCATTTCCTGAAGAAAAATCATAAGTGGAAATACATTCAAGGGAAGTCCCGGTCTGAGAACATTCCCTCTAGTCTCGCCGCAAAAGCAACGAGATGGAGAAGCTCGATGGCTTCAGCCATCAACCAGAAGGTTCGTGCCCATCGCCAACAATGACGGGCGAAAAAAAAACTAAAAAGAAGGTACGACGATAAAGAAGAAAAACCGGCAATCCTATCGGTAATCGAAATCGAGCAGCTGATTGAAGATAAAGCTGACTAAATTGAAAAAGAAAATGAAGAGCTCAAGCTTCGAGTCAAAAATCATTAGAAGCACTTGTTGGAACGTTAACATTCAACAACGCCAAAGAAACCAAGAAAGGCCAACAAACAAATTCAAAAACCGAAAAACTAAAAAGCCAAAGAAAGAAGCTGGTCAAGTGGATGTCCTCAGCGCAGGCGGCGCAAACGACAGCAGAAATTACTATGCAGCGCTAGCCGGACTTGAAGATACGATGAGCATTGAAGAGGATCCAGGTAAAACTTCTAAGTTAGATGAGTTCATAGAATACCTTAAAATTAAAAATTGGGAGGAAAAACCAAAAGTTTTGTCTGCTGTCCGTTAAGATTAATGAAAAACAAGAAAAAGTCCCACCAATATATGTATTTGGGCAAACGGGCAAAGATATAGTTCGGCTTTTGGCAGCCGAAAATGAGCTACATAATTTTTCGATAAAAAGAGTCAATGCCGATAAATTGACAATTAGGACTAAGTCGTTGGTTGATTTCCAGGCAGCAAAAAGTGCATTAAATTCTGGAGATGTTCCGCATTTTACGTACACCCCGAAAAGCGAAAGAAACCAAACTTTTTTATTGAAGGGTCTGGACTGTGGTGAGGACACAGTCGATCTCCTTCAGGTGCTCCAAGAAGTTGCACCAGAAATACGATTTATTTCAGTTAAAAACATTGCAACAAGGAGATCGATTGTGGAGCGCAAAAACTTGCCTCACTACTTAGTCCAGATTTCCAGCAAAAGTAGTTCAAGTGCCCTGCAAAAAATATGGTACTTGAACTTCCGCGTGGTGAGGTGGGAACGCATCCAGAAAAGTGAGGTCAACCAGTGCAACAGGTGTTAAAGATTGCGCCATAAAATATAGGTGTGTTAAATGCAAAGATGTCCATGCTCCCGGCGAGTGCTAATTGGCTCAGGCGGAGCCAAAAGAAAAACAATATTGTGTGAACTGCGGTGCCTTTGGTCATCCAGCATCATATCGAGGATGCCCCGGTATCAAGATGCAAAGGTTAAAGTCACTCCAGAACAAAATCAAGCACATCGCAGAGTGATACCTACCAACCTCGTCAAGCCCGGAGTGCCATTTGCACTTGCTGCGAGAGGACCAGCAGACAATGTAAATAAAATAAATAATGTAAGTGGCAAAAATGAGCTGCTCCTTAAAATTTATCAACAATTAAATTCCTTATCAGAGAGAATCGATAAACAATATTCGAAAATTAACATTGTTTTTCAGCGTTTAGGGCTTTCAAACGGCTCAAAATAAGTTGTCATCCAGCCACATTCCCACGAATAGGATTCGTCTCAACTCGATCAACGTCAACTCCATTGTTACTATACATCGACGTGATTATCTCCATGAATTCATTGCCAGGCAAAAGCCTGACATCGTGCTTCTCACCGAAAACCTCCTCAGTTCATGGCACTCCATGACATTTAAGGATTTTGAATTCGTAAGAAACGATAGGGTAATAGGTGATGGGGGAGGTGGCGCCGGGATATTGGTTCGAAGACCCTATCGTTTTCCAAATATTGGAAAAGTCGAATTCAAAAGCTTTGAATCTCTTGAAGTGTCCATTATCAAAATCTCACTGCCTGGTGGGGATAACCTCTTCGTTATCTCTGCCTATGCAACTGGTGGAACTGTTCTCAAGCTCAAGGAGGAACTCAATTCCTTGTTTGAAATACTCGGATTGAACAGGCTGCATAATTATTATATTCTTGCTGGTGACCTGAACGCTAAGCATACATTATGGCTGAACGCCACCAATAATCAAGAGGCCTTTTCCTGAAATCGTGGATAGCAGAGAACCAAATTGAATACGGGTGCAATCTATAAGGATCGGAGCTCCCAACATACTCTAGGACAAATTCATATTTGGACCTCTGTATTGCTGACGCAAGACTTGAATTCAGCTTTAATAGTCCTCAACGGAAACTGCAGGTGCTTCCTTATGATAGCGACCAATCATCACAGGGATGATTTCTTCCTCATTCCAGTTCACCATGAAAATCATCGGTTGAATTTCAAAAAAACAGACTGGGGAAAGTTTCAAAAGAAGTTTAATCGCGAGTACCAGAAGCAATGCCCCCCTTCAGATGGTGGTAACTCTTGCTCAATGGTTCCTAATGACAGGAATCTAACTGACGATGAAATAGATGCCTATTTGTTGAAGTTAGAGAAGCTGACGTCGGAAACGATTGAGAAAGTAGTTCCTAAGATTAAACATCGAAACAATATGGAAGGATATGAAACACAAACCATCGCAAGGTTGAAAAGCCTTCTTCTTACATGTGTCAACAATATTTATCGACGATTTTTGGACTACAACCATCCCTCGTTGTCTTTGTTGAAATTACACCTGAAGAATGTCCGGAACTTAATCCGGTCATACTTCAGGAGTGAGGTCAGCAATCAACGGGCGGAGAAATTGAGGGGTATTAGCCCACAGGACCCAGACGGCGTGTTCGCGAAAGTGAATAGCATATTCCACAAGAAGTTTCGAGTGAAGGTATCGAATCTTGAGTCACTAGTGATGAGATAAATCTTCTCGATAGAGCTGGTATCGAAATTGATAGTACGACTCCGGATAGAAATGGAAACAGGATTATTTGTGAAGGGTTGGATAAACTTGCCCTGATTGGAACTTATTATGAATTGGTTCATCTACCAAACCTTGAGAGAGGGAATGAAATATTTTCTGAGGTCGTTGAAGCAAAAGTTTCCAACTTCAAACCAAGCCTGAACGGCCAATCAATTCTTCATTTCGATGAAACATTAACATCTGACCTCGTACCGAGCTTGAATTTTATTGATTATTTTGTCAGCTATGAAGACTTGTGTTTCATATTTCGCAGGATAAACAACAAGAAATCATGTGTTACTGATGGTATTCCAAATGTAGTTCTCCGACATTTGCTTGAGGTTGCTATTTGGAATTATTACATATTGTTCAACAACATGTTGAGCAATTCATATTTCCCAAATGAGTGGAAAAAGGCTAAGGTATTTCCGATCTTGAAGAAAGGAAAAGAATCTTCATGCCCTGAAAGCTATCGCCCAATCAGCTTGCTGCCTAACATCAGCAAGGTGTTTGAAGTGATACTCAACAGAGCATTAAACGCCCACATTGAGAAATATGAGTTGATGCCGAATTGCCAATTTAGTTTTCGTGCCAGGCATTCGAACACACATGCAATAACAAAAGTAACCTCAGACATCTGTTGGAAACTAAACAACAAAGAATGTGTTGGAGCATGTCTCATTGATATGGAGAAAGCCTTCGATACGGTGTGGTTAGATGGACTAGTTTTCAAACTTCTTCAGGACAGGTTCCCCAGACACCTTGTCGCCATGATGTGTAATATATTATACGGGAAATCATTTGTTGTAACTGATGGAAATCTGACAACAATGCGCCAGTTCAAGGTCTTGAATGGTCTACAGCAGGCAACAGTTACTGTGCCTCTGCTCTTCTCAATCTTCATTCACAAGCTATTGAACCGCTTTAATTTTAACGTCTCGCCAACGCGATCATTGGTAGCGTTTGCTGATGATCTGATCATCTATACGGCAGACCGGAAAGCTACAATAGTTCAGAGAAATCTCCAAAAAAAAGTTCAATGATGTACAGCTGTACACTGACAATTGGCGAATGAAAATCAATGCGCAGAAGTGCGAAACAATTTTGTTTCGGGCAACGCTGCAGGGGGTCAGTCAAGACCTGAAACGTAATTGGAAAGATTTCCACATCATGGCTGGTGAGAGTAGTCTAGAACGGGTTCCACATAAATCCTGTGTTCGATACCTCGGTGTTTATCTCGATCAGTATCTGTACTTTACTGAACATGTGAAAATCATGCTCAGTAAGGCACTTAAAGTAGTCATGGCCCTTCGAAAGCTCTTTCATTCCAAAAAAAAAATGATCAAAAGGTCAAAATTATCTGTTACAAGACCCTGGTTCGACCAGTTTTGACATATGGATGTCAGATCTGGTACAACCAGATGCTAGGACTATGGAAAAACTAAGAGTTTTCGGAAGGAAATGTCTTCGTGCATGAACTGGTTTGTACAGAAGGCTTGAGACGGATTGGAAGCATTATATATCGAATAGAAGAATTTATCAAACTGCTGAAGTGACGAGGGTCGATTTCTTTATATTGAAACTTCTTCGGAATCATATCGCAAGATCTGTGACTGTGAGTGAAAACCCTTGGATTTCACAGCCGTTCCACCCTACAGACGGGTACATTGAGACTTGTCTCGATACTGGCTTCGTACCTCCAGAAGCATTCGTCTATTTGGACATGAATCGATATGTTTTTGATTCTGACGGCGTCCCAGTCATATATCACATATATCGACGGGCCACCGATAAGAAAATAAAATATCCTCCGAATTTGAGTTCACGAGACCAACAATTCCAATGGAGATACTCATTTGCTAGATTCGTTGAAGCTTATTTAATTGAGACGACGCAATGTCTAAGTTATTCGTGTTTATTTTCAGTTTAGGTGTTTTTCGTTATTTAGTTTTAAGAGTTTCAGCTCATTATTGCTACATTTAGTGTTGTTGTTTAATTTTGTTAAAAATTAGGTTAAAATTAGGTATAGGTTTGGCATATGTTAGTGTATTATATTAGGTTAGAGATAAGGTTAAGCGCTCAGATTAGGAACATTGTTATAGAATTTTTTAGTTTAAGATAAAGTTTTTTGATTGCATTTCATTAGAATTAAGTCAAAGCATATTAGGTGTAGGTGTGTTTAAATTATAAATAATTTTAGGATAGTGTTGGTTGGTTTTTGTTGAAATATTAACATTGTCACAAAGTGTGGCAGCACTGTTATTGCGAAATTCACTGTCAAAACCTAAATGTCACTCTCATACACACATTCAAGCAGTAGCACAGTTAGTCCAATCAGAACATTCAAGCGATCAATATTCAATAAAATAGAACTCCATAAAAGCGAGCATTTCTTTTAGTATAAGCATAAATCGTTGTCTTTCAATTTTGTCTAATTTATTTCCTGCGTTAAACTTGAAATTACGATAGGTTATGGGCCCAGTGAGCCTAAAATAGTCAGACAATTGAAAAATAGTGAGTCACATCGTCGAATGTGTGAAGTGTTTTATTCCAACAGTCGTCTTGTCATAGCGTAATGGAAAATATTAAAAACGGTTTCTGGACTCTATAAAAGTGAATAAAAAGTTGGACAAATCCCATAAATATTCATAGTTAAAATAGACAAGCATCGCCCAATGTTTGTAGTGCAAAGCCAAATCAATTGACTTCATCGTCGCATGAAATATTTGAATTTCACAATAGTGTGCAAGCGTTGCCGCTTTGTGTTTACAGTAAAGTGCGCGTGCACAGCAGTCGAACGTCGTCATTGAATTCAAAAGAACAGATTAAATAAGCAGTGGCTACTCTTCGTCGGTGTTTACATACAGTTTTTTTGTGCGATTTTGGCTGAAAGTATTTCACCATGAACGACAAAGACGATCACAATTTTATCGGCCACAAATTGAAAGATCAATCAAGTTACAAGTTATGGAAATTTCAAATCACTGCATACATGAAATCTCGTGATTTGACCGATAATATTGAGGGTAAGAAAAAGATAAGTCGAAAATCGATGATTTAAAGAGGAAAACGAAGTGCAATGCATGTGGTCAGAAAGGCCATTTGGCAAAAGATAAAGTTTGTCCAAAGCACAACGAATCGTCAATCAAATGCGATAAAAGTAAAAGCAACAAAAATGAAATGGCATGGTGTTCCGTCGTGACAGCTGAGCCAAAGTGTGAAGAATCGGAAAGCTGGTATGCCGATTCAACAAAACACATGACATTTCATCGAGAATGGTTTGCAGAGCTACATAAATACACTGGCCCGTGTAAAGTTGAAGTGGCAAACAAATGTCTTTTACCAATCGAGGGAATTGGCACAATTCTTATTGAAGCAAGAGTTGACAATCAGTGGAAGCCGATCCGTTTGGAAAATGTGTTGTATGTTCCTGAAATCAGCGAAAATTTGTTTTCAACGGGTGTATTAACGGACAAAGGCATCAAAGTTTTGATCGAAAAGGGAGGCTGCAAATTCATCGATGAAGCAAATAAAGTTGTTGGAGTTGGAAAGCGTGACTCAAAGAATCGACTCAAATTGGATTTTCGTTTGCGCATTGGTGAATACGCAATGGCTGCTGTTTCTCTACAACATTGGCATCGGAGGCTTGGACATGTCAATGTTGATTCTATCAAGAAAATGTGCAAGAATGATCTGGTCGCGGGCGTCGAATTGGCTGGCAGCGAAAAGTTTTTTTGTGAAAATTGTCAATACGGAAAAATGACCAGAGCAACACACAAGCGATCCAATAAGCGAGAATCATCAAGAGGAGAATTCATGCATGTAGATTTATGCGGTCCAAGCGAAATCAATGGAATCGGTGGTATGCGTTATTTTATGCTAGTTAAAGATGAAGCAACCAGCTTTCGTTTCACGTATTTATTAAAGTCAAAAGATGAAGCGTACGCACACTTGAAGGCATTGATTCCACTGGTCAAAAACATGAATGGCGCTCAAATCAAATATTTTAGATTTGACAACGGACGAGAATTTTTTAACCAACGGCTGTTAATTGATGTACTGCAAAACGAGGGCATACAATTTGAGGGTATTTCACCATATATACCTGAGCAAAATGGTCGAATCGAGCGTGACAACCGTACTGTTCAGGAGAGTGCGAGAACTATGCTTATAGCGAGTGGTTTACCGAAGTCACTATGGCCAAAAGCGGTACGTACTGCGACGTACTTATTGAATCGCACAACAAACAGTAAATGCGTTGGCGCTACGCCGTATGAGTTATGGTTCGATAAAAAGCCGTATTTGGGACACATCAGAATTTTCGGAACGGAATGTTTCGTTCAAATCCCAAAGCAAACTGGTCGAAAGAAGTAGGATCCAAAAGCAAGGAAAGTACATTTGGTTGGATTCGAGCCCACAACAAAGAATTTTCGTCTGTATGATCCAGAAAAGGGGAAAGTTTTCATGAGCTGCGATGTTAAATTCAATGAACAACCGGATAAATATGTGATTCGAGATGAATCGGATGGTGAGGAAATCATTGAGCATTCAGACGATGATGAAAGCAGCAAAACAAGTGATGAAAGCAGTGAACGTACTTTGGTAGAGCAACCAAATGACAAAGCCGTCAAGCAGGTGGTTGAAGAAACAGTAGGGAATGAAAATGAAAGTGATTCGTCGTTTGAAGATGCGTCAAATCAAACACCAGATAAACGACAAAATAATCGATACGGTTTGCGAGAAAAAGTCAATGCACCAGATCGTTTAATGTATTATGGTCATTCAGCAGTAATGTATGAACCAACAACATATGAAGAGGCAATTCGTTCAGAGCAAAAACAACAGTGGAAGCAAGCAATGAACGATGAATACGATGCACTCATCAAAAATGAAACATGGGAATTGGTTGAGGCACCGATCAATCAGAAGGTAATTGATAATCGTTGGGTATTTAGGGTAAAGCAAAACCCAAATGGCGCAATCGAGCGATACAGGGTACGTTTAGTAGTTCGTGGATTTACACAACAATATGGTGTGGATTATGAAGAAACGTTTAGTCCAGTGGCCAGATACACATCGATTCGTCTACTTTTGTCATTGGTGGCGATGAACGGAATAAAATTGAAACAATTTGACGTAAAAACAGCTTTTTTACATGGTGAGCTGAAGGAAAATGTTTACATGAAGCAACCAATTGGATATGAAGACGGTACTGAACGCGTGTGCAAATTGAAGAAAAGTTTGTACGGTCTCAGGCAGGCATCGCGATGTTGGAACCAGAAGTTCACATCATTCATGCGTAAGTTTGATTTCAAACAAAGTACATACGATCCATGCGTTTTCATTCGTCGAAGTGAAAACACGATGACAGTTATTGCGATTTACTTTGACGATGGCTTAATAGCGACAAATGATGCGAATGAAATCGATAAAATCACATTATACTTGCAAAACCATTTCGAAATAAAAGTTTCTGAGGCAAATTATTTTCTCGGTATTCAAATTGAACGATCACCTGACAGGTCAATTCGTATACATCAAGAGGCATATGCAAAGAAAGTACTGGATCGTTTCAACATGATGGATTGCAATCCCATGTCAGAACCAATGGACTCTAATCAAAACCTTGGCGATTTTGTAAACGATGAGCACTGCGACACATATCCATATGGACAGGCCGTCGGAAGTTTAATGTATCTGAATGTCGGAACGAGACCGGACATAAGCTACGCTGTTAGTGCCGTAAGTCGTTATTTAGATCGACCGAGTGCGGCACATGTTGAGGCAGTAAAGCGCATCATGAAATACATAAAGGGCACACTAAATACAGGTATCCTTTATAAAAGTAATGTTACTTTTGATTTCGTTGGCTATAGTGATGCGGATTATGCCGGAGACAGTGAAACGAGAAAGTCAACCAGTGGCTACGTTTTTCACATTGGTTCGGGTGTCATCAGTTGGGCATCAATGAGACAAGACGCAACAGCATTGTCTTCAACGGAATCTGAATACATGACTGCATGTCAAGCAATCAAGGAACTCGTTTGGCTGAGGGGAGTCTTGTCTGAGCTCACGATGATTGATGATTTAAAAGCAATCAAATTGGTAAAGAATCCAGTATTCCACAAGCGGACGAAGCATATCGATGTTCAATATCATTATATCCTAAAGAAATACGAAGAGGGATATTTCGAATTGATTCATATTGACACAACAGAGCAAGTTGCGGATGTACTGACCAAAGCATTGAAGAAAAATCGTCATAAATATTTGTGCAAATTAATGGATTTAACCTTTGAATCAAATACTAATTAGCGTAGAGTTTTTGTAACAATGAGTGGAAGTGTTGAAATATTAACATTGTCACAAAGTGTGGCAGCACTGTTATTGCGAAATTCACTGTCAAAACCTAAATGTCACTCTCATACACACATTCAAGCAGTAGCACAGTTAGTCCAATCAGAACATTCAAGCGATCAATATTCAATAAAATAGAACTCCATAAAAGCGAGCATTTCTTTTAGTATAAGCATAAATCGTTGTCTTTCAATTTTGTCTAATTTATTTCCTGCGTTAAACTTGAAATTATAATAGTTTTTTCTCCTTTTTCCAATTGATTTTTTTAAAATATGTAATAATCTTTATTAATTGAATTTGCTAAAGTTTTTTTTTTGAAAAAATATGTTTAATGATAATGTATAAATTTAGTGAGCCATTTGGGCCATTAAGTTTTTGTATGTTTAAATTTATACTGATTAGTATTGAATAAAGCGCTTTTGACTTTGACTTTGACTCTATTTTAAGATCTGCTTTGAAAGGTTCTCGCCAAGCCTTTCATTGAATGCGCCACGTGGCTACTTTTGGTGAAAAAAATTCTAATTTACATGAAGTGATAGCCTTTAAGAGCGTTGAAAAATTTCACTTCCTTTGCCTGCTAGCTGTTACGAATGGAAACTGCTTTAACACACATGGACAGGCACTATTTGTTCTATATAAAACTAATCTTGCGACGTTTTGTTCCAACGTCATATTTTACTGTCTCCTTCATATTTTTTATAAATATTTTATTAAATATTTTTTATATTTAACATATGTATATGTTATGTCGCCTTACATATGAACCATTGGAAAATTTTGATTTAAATTAATACTAAAAATTCATTCTTCCCAATAAAGTCTTATCCATGGATTATTAATTAAATCAATCATATATAAAATAAATATTATTTAAACCGCAACGTATGGAATTTCATTCCGTCTGTAAATAACATACAAGTGCTCCATCTAAACTATTGGGCGGCATAGGCATACGAGTAGTAATGCATCCGTTGGCACGAATCGGCTAAAGAATTTTTCTTCAAGTCACGTGCAATCTAACTTACTGCTTACAAAACGACCATAAGAATCATTTTAATAAACGAAGAATGGTTTAGTTGGAGGTGAGACTCCAACTAATCATGAATTACTCGTCTTTGTACGAATCCCCATTGTTAGTACGACACCCACCAACAAATTGCATTCAAGGGAAATGTTTGAGCCTTACATACTAATTGCGTTTGCAGTTAAGATTATAAGAACAAACAAGTTGGGTAAACAGACCTACGCTCATGTCAGAAGGGTTTTGTATACAATTTTCAAAATGCAGTCACCAGATTGAATAAAGTCAAGAAGCATGTCAATGACGATTTTATTGGAGAAACTATGAAATTCGAAGATCATACTATTATTAACAAAGTTGAAAGAATTTAGACTTCTGAGGTTTTTGTTATTGTTATACTCATAAATACCTCCCTTGATAATTATTTCAGATGTCCATTCGCGAGGGAGGAAACACATTTTTCATGTATTTCCCCCCTGTGCCCCCACTGAAGCAAAAACTGACAGTTTAAGAACTGTTTTGAAAAGCTCCCATGAAAACTTTCATTTCATACTCATATCGGCTACGTTTGATGAATTTTTTTTCAGGGGCCACTCTCCTGTACTGTTATCATCGATTAATAGCCAAGTTTTTCGAATCCTAGAGTTGTTACAAAGCCCTTTTGTTAGAAGCTCCCTCCCGCCTCCTTGACTTGTTTCACTTATGAGCATTAATTGTAGGTACTCAGCTTCAGTCATTCATTAAATTGAATCAAGTGTTCAAAGCATGCACCTTAAACGTTGAAGTTGGGAAAAAATAACTCAAAATTATTCAATCTTCGCATTTAAAACAGCCACTATTTTGTTTTACGATTACTGATACCACTACCTGAACCGATTCTCAAAGATATTTATGACACCTATCATTCCTGAAATTTTCATGCAAATCCTAGCAAAACTGTAGTGTCTGAGTCGGTAAAAAGCGCATGTTGTTCCATAGCCATATGTTGCCATAGTAATACATGCAGCGCATATTGTTCCATAGTAATACAGGAAAATTCAAACCGCTATAACTTCGCTAAACATGATGCAATCTTTATGAAACTTTCAGGGTAGATCAATCCTATAAATAAACATCCGTGTACTGAATTTCATTGAATTTAAGGGTACCGTTAAGATTTTATTCAAGAAAACATAAAATCGATAAATCATACTATTACTAACAAAGTTGAGTGAATTGCGACTTCTCACGTATTTGTTGCTGTTGTACTCATCAAGGCCTACATTCCTGATTTTTTTCAGATTTTTCGGATCACAGGTGTCCAATCGCGAGGGGGGGGGACACCAATTTTTCGTGTATTTCCCCTCCCTGTGCGCCCCTCGAAGCAAACTTTGCCAAACTAAGACCTGTTTTGAAAAGTTCTCATCAAGACCTTTCATTTGATACCCATATCGGC
Source organism: Odontomyia ornata (assembly GCA_963969285.1). Taxonomy (NCBI): domain Eukaryota; kingdom Metazoa; phylum Arthropoda; class Insecta; order Diptera; family Stratiomyidae; genus Odontomyia; species Odontomyia ornata. Next base: position 196,431,065 of record OZ017741.1, read on the forward strand.
TACCTTCAATGAAATTTTTTTTTCGGGGGGTCACTCCCCTACATGGGGAGACCCCCCTTAAATACCTTATAAAATTTTTTAGTAGTTGAACTTTGAAGAGATGACCACTTTACACCTACATACAAAATTTGATGCTTCTAGCTTAAGTAGTTTCCGAGAAAAACTGCTGTGACACACGGACGGACGGACAGACAGACAGACGGACAGACAGGACGCGATTTTAGAAGGGTTTTGTAAAATTATTTTACAAAACCCTAAAAAGGTAATTACTGTATGCACGTTGCAAGCTGCTCTTTTCCTATTTTTCTCTTTTTGTATAATTTTTTGGTGAAATCAAAATATTTGAATGCGTTTCTTTTAGAATAAATCCTTCAAGCATATCAATTGTTCATAAGAAGTGGAAACTGAGAGAGGAAAAAAATACTCAATGAATTTAGGATACTATATATTTGCGGTTATTGATTCTAAAATTAATATGTTGTTGTTTGTGCTGAAAATCGTAAATTTTCATCAATTTCCTGAAACAATACATTACTGAGATGTATATAGTGTATATATTAGGAGGTCGTTAATGGAATACAATTTGAATGTCTTTGATTTGGAAACAACGCTCTAAGAGTTTCGTAACAATATATACTCGTAGAAAATTACTTGTTCAATTTCGTTAATTACCCTCACCATCGTTAGCTTAACAAGGTACTATTTTCACAATTTTAATACTAAGGTATGCACATACATATGTACACTCGTATAATCACATCGAATTGCTCTATTTATTTACACTATGAATAAAGGGCTGATTTCCTTATTGACTTCAGTGACCCTATTTTGATAGTTCCTACGAATAAGGATAGAATATTGGAATGACCTATTTAAACGTTGAACTAAAGTGTTTCCTTAGCCCGAAATTAGAACGAGGGTTGATACTTACCAATAGTGAAAATGCACAATTTGATACTATAGTAGCATAATTACGACCGATATTGTATTAACATGCTACTCACCAAACTTAAATAGAGCTTTCATTGGGTATAAAGTACATGTATACATGAGTATCGACGATATTCTTTGTCCCTCTTAGGAACTAGAGAAGCTGAGATCATGAAACTTTTTATGCTTAATGCTGAAATATTTTTTTCTGAAAAGTATTTAAAGATATGAACACTTAAAATTTTCAAAATAAAAGTCTTGAAATATTTTTTTAATACCATCATCTACATCGATGTGTGCAGGAGAGGAAGGAGAAGAAAAATTGTTTTGCTTCTGTAGCGGTTGGCATTATTCTCAAAATAAGCTCCCTAAAAATTTCATCAAATATGCAGGGTTGTAGGGAAAATATTGTAGGGCTATATTTCTTACTATCCTAAGTAAAATAGCTTCATATATTCATACGTCCAAACAAAGCGAAATGAGTGTCAACGCAGAACAATATGTTATTGCTCGAAAAATTTCGATCGCTTTTACGATTCTATGACTACTTGTGTCCTACCGAACAAACAACAAAAGCGGGATCTTCATGAAAAAGTGTATGCAACTTGGCATATCGCTCACTAAAATGCTAGAGTGGCACATCTTCGAAAATCACAAAATTTGAGTTACATTGTTAATTATACTCCCAGTAGCATACCCTATAGCATGAACAAAATCGGCACTAAGAAAGTTGAACAATAAGCCGCCAGGTGGCACTGGTACCATTATTGCGTATACATGCTTTTCTCTATTCCAGCAAGTCTATAGTGGCATTCTTAGCCATCGCCATTTCGACACGTGTTTAGTGAGAAGTAAATGTAATAACGGCAGACTCTGAGATATACCAGTAAGTTGAGTTTATATTGCCTTATTTTCTTTTCGACAAAGTGGCTCAATTTACAATATGCCAGTATTGATTAGCAGAAAATCAAATGTTGCTTTTTTATGTAAAGTTATTGTGGCACATTTTGAATTGTGCCACTATTGCATACCTAAAATGAAATACATTTTGAAATGCATATTTTATGCAGTTTAGGCATATTTCATGTTAAGCCATTTTGATGTGAAAGAATTGATAGGAAGTTAGAAGATTCGCCGTATTGAAGTTTATATTTTTTGCAACTAGAAACGAAAATGGAGTCGAAAAGCGAGAAAATGTAGGGAATACTAGGAATTAAACTAATAAAGTGAACTCCAGAAGCCGATTCAACGTGGGAGGTTGCTGAAAATGTAACTTCAGGACCATCGAATGCTGAAAACGTATTGCCAGCTGTTAATGATGAAGATACTGGTTCAGATTTTTCCTCTGATGATTCTATAGCAGACCCCAGTTACGCATCGGAAACCATTTCTTCTGCACCTTCGGGAGACGCTCATAGTGACAAAAAAAGTCGTAATGCGGATGAAACTAATGAGGTTGAAAAGAAAACCAGAAAAAATAACGCCAAGCCAATGAAATGGAAAAGAAATGCCATCAAGCAATTAAGGAACAGATAGATAAATGTAGGATCCGTGTGGTTACAGTTGTAAATTTAAATGTTACGCGAAATTTTCGCAGAATGAACGATTGGGAGTATTCGAAAAATACGGGAGTCTGGCTGATATCAATAAGCAGAAAATGTTTGTTGCCACTCTCATGGATGAAGTGAACTATAAATATTGACTAGAAGCGGCACGATCCAAAAATAGTGCATATTATCTTTTTAAAGATGCCAGTAAATTCAGGGTCTGCAAGTTATTTTTTATTTCAACCTTAGGAGTGACTAATCGGCTCATAAGGCACGTTATTGCAAAAAGAAAAGAAGGCATATTTGAAGAAAAAAACTCATGAAGAAAGCCTTACCAGAGTGCGCGAAAAATGATGTGAGAGCACCTATTTATTCTATACCGAGAATTGAGAGTCACTACACTAGAACCCACTCTGAAAAAGAGTTTATTGAAGGTAATAAATCCATCGCGCAGATATACCGTGACTACAAAGCTGATTATGAAGCTCAAAGCGAAACAATGCTGGTTTTGGGACGTATAGAAACATATTCAATAATTAATTTAATTTGTCCGTTATCTCTCCTGAAAAGGATCAATGCCAGAAATGTGTTGAGTACAAAAACGCTGATGCTGAAGGAGAGAAAACATTGGAAGAAAGCTATTTGCAATATCAGACAGGAAAAGTATTAAACAGAGAAAAAATTGAAAGATAAAGGGAAGCTTGCCAAGAATCATTCATACTTTGTTACTTATTTCGACTTACAGGCCACACTGTTGACCCCAAGAGGAGGTTTATCTATATTTTACTACCGATTAAAACTGTTGACCTACAACTTTAATGTGTGTGACCTGGCAGAAAAAGGAGAAGGGTCAGTGACAATACCTGTTTTATTTGGCATGAAGGACTAGGAAAAAGAGGGCCTAATGACATTGGTACCTTCACTATCTGAAGCTAAAGAGTGAATCTTACAATGGTAATGATTTGAAAGTTTTCTTGTATTCGGACAATTGTGCAGGACAACAAAAAATAAATTTCTATTGGCAGCATACTTCTGTGCTATCGCTAAGTACACAGGTATTGAATCTATTGCCCATAAGTATTTGGTAAGTGGCCACACTCAAAACGAAGGCGACAATGTCTATTCTCTGATTGAAAAGAACACTAAACGGTCCAATTTATATACCCAACGATTATGTCTGTATAGCCAAAACCGCCAAAAAACAAGGACGGCCGTACGATGTTGTCGAAATGAGCTATGATGACTTCTTCGACTTAAAAAAAAATGCATTCTGAAACCAGCTTTAATTTTGGGAAAGACACATCTGGCCAAGTTGTTGAATTTGATGCAGCGGTATTCAAAGTAGAATGACAGTATCCTGGAAATTTTTCTATAAAGTTTCATATTCTGAATCCGAATTCAGAGAAGTTAATTTAGTGAAATAAACTAGAAAGTCAGTTGATTTCAAAAATGTCGAGCTCAAAAATGCTTACGAAGATACAGATGAATACCAAAGAAAAAGTACGAAGATTTAATGTATCTCGTAAAATCGAATGTGATTAAAAGACATCATGAATATTTTTATGTAGATTTAAGAGTTGAGGATTACTAATAAGAGGATGGGAAAGAATTATAAATTTAATTTCATTAATTTCACGTAAGACTGAAAGTAATTTTGTATTTAAGAAAAAAGTTAAGGGTGAATTACATACTGAAAATGTTAATATGAAATTATCTTTACGTATACGCTCATTTTATAAAAGACAGAAGTTTGTTATGTTTTTATGAAAGTTAAATCTCATACGAGTATTTGTGTTTTTATAATTTTTATTTTTAAAATACTGAAATTTGTTTTTTTTTTTTGTTTAAGACAACAAGCGATTTATAAAAACAATAAAACTTAAAAACAATGTAATCGATTGAATGCTTGGTTTAAAATGGTATATCTTTGATTTTCACATCTTTTACTAATTTGTGCAATAGTGGCACATCTTTTCGAAAAACAACCAACATTTTCAATCCTATAAATATACTTAGAAACTACACCATAATCTCTATTATGGTAGCAGTGATTCTAGTTTAAATAACAGCTGAAACATCAACATATATTTTCCACTAATTTTTCATATGCAATTTATTCGATATTACACAAAGGTACGATGTTTTTGATGAAATTTTCCATGAGGATGTCAAATTTTCAAATGGTCATACCTGATTCTGATGACATCAACTTCTAAAGGATTATTACTGTCACCGAACTTCCTTAGAAATTTCAATGCAAGGCTTTGAATTAGAATATTGCGTGATTATCATTAGTATCATTAACCCAAATAATCTCACGGATTGCTGTCGCTTACACCCGCTAAAATACAAGAACAATTACATTATCTAAAAGCAATACTAATCATCAATCTCGAATGTCCTCTTTTGGATAGAAAGATCATGGTATCATTAATATAATATTAGAAAACTTTATACAATGCTAGAATGTTTTTGTGAAGTCCAGCTTCATTGATTTCTAGTATATAAGAGGGACATTAGATAAAGTATTGGTTTTTTGGCATACATAAGTGAACGATTGCAAGTGAAAGATCTTTTGTTCCAATGAAACTTTTGCCAGTACCATCAAAAGATATCACTATTAAATTTTGGTATTCAATTAGTAATTAAATGTGGACTATTACCGAAGTCATCATTTCTTTAAATTTCTATAACAGTACGTCACAAATCCCTATTGAAAACCTGATCTTCTACCCTCCGTCCGTAGTTTTCCGCTGAAAATGACTTGAATGACTTTGAATCTTTGGGTATCGACAAAATTTTTTAAAGGTTCTTAAGGGAGTCGCCTCATCAAAATATTTTTACCTAATATAGTCATTCGGGGTATTAAGTGAAACAGGACTTAACACAATGTTACAAGGATCCAAAAATATGTAGAAGCGATTCTTGAAAAATTTCACGTAGACCATTGACAACCATCTAGATCCCATCCTATTATATACTTCTCTGAAAACAAGCAATGAACTGTGGGTGGAAACGAAAGCTGCAATAAAGATCATGGCAAAATATACTCGTACGATCGAGCATCAAGCCCAGCCCAAAAGAAATGATTGATTTGGTAATGAGTACCAGAATGCATTGGACGGGAAAACCAGCGTACAAACAATATTTAGGATGAAAACCCACAACAAAGAGGCAACATTATGAAAATCTCAGAACAGCAGCCAATAAAAATAAGGAAGTAATATGTACATATAACGACCAATTTAGAATTTTCGATGTAAGTCTACCGAGCAACAAGACACAAGACAAGTATAACAAGTTGACCTACACTCATGTCAAAAGGGTTTTGTATCCGAGAAGCAGTCACCAAAGCCGAATGAAGCTAAGAAACATGTCAAAGAGATGTACACGTTTAAAAGAAAATCCTTTTTTTCTCTATTTCCCACGGTCGCCATTTTGTTGCAACTTAACAAAAATCACTCAAATCATGAATTCCCAATAATGTTTATGCTATTGATCTTATTTGAAAATTTTAAGAAGATCCAATTAAAACTGCAGTATCTGATTCGATGGAAAGTCCATAACATACCAAAATAGTGTGTTATTGTTGTTGTAATTGGAGAAATTTCAAATGGGTATAACTTCCGTGAATATGATAGGAATTTCATCAAACTTACAGTGTATTAGGGTCTTGTGTAAGGCTGCTTAAAAATGGGGGGGGTTCAAAGGCATTCATACGATTTTATTAGACAAAATGTGAAATTCGAAGATCATACTTAACAAAGTTGAATGAACTTTGACTTTTGAGGTATTTGTTATTGTTATACCCATAAATATCTCCCTTGATAACTTTTCCAGATTTTTTAGATCACAGGTGCCCAATCGCGGGGGAAACACATTTTTCGTGTATTTCCCCCTGTGCCCCACTGAAGCAAAAACTGTCAGTTTAAGACCTGTTTTGAAAAACTCTTATAAAAAACATTCATTTGATACTCATACGGCCACGTTTGATGAATTTTTCTTTTTTTTTTTTTGAAGGAGCCACCCTGTACTACAATCATCGATTCATGGCCTATTTTTTCCGAACCCTAGAATGGTTACAAAGCCCTTTTGTTAGAAGCTCTCTCCTGACTTGTTTCACCTATGAGTATTAACAGTAGGTACTTATCTTCAGTCATTCATTAAATTGAATCAAGTGTTAAAAGCATGCACCTTAAATGTTGAAATTAGGGAAAAATAACTCAAAATTATTCAATCTTCGCATTTAAAACAGCCATTATTTTCTTTTACGATTACTGATACCACTACCTGAACCAATTCTCAAAGAAATTCATGATACCTATCATTCCTGCAACTTTCATGCAAATCCTAGCAAAGCTGTAGTGTTTGAGTCGGTAAAAAGCGCATATTGTTCCATAGCCATATGTTTCCATAGTAATACAGCGCGTATTGTTCCATAGTAATACAGAAAAATTCAAACCACTATAGCTTTGTTAAATACCATTTGATCTTTGTGAAAGGTGAGGTCAATCCTATAAATAGCCATTTGTGCACGAAATCAACTCGCCGATGAACTGAATCTATATAAACTCTGCATCTGAATTTGGTGGAAGACGCACAAAGAATCTAAAACCAACTGCCGCCGTGTTTTTGCCAAACCAAGCCACGTGGAGATGGAAAACTCACCAATTTCCCTCTATTTTGCTCGTTCGATGAGTTGCAATTTAGTGACAGAGATCTGTCATCTAACTTTATCAGCTGGTTGGGAAATTGTGTTGGGATGACAGATCTCTATCATGCATCACTCCGATATATTGGAGGTTATTACAAACTTAATCATAAAGAAAGTCCAGAAGCTGGCATACATCGTAACCTGGCGAAAAACGGTGTTACTGGTCGAATACTAGTCTGAAAACCAAAATAAGTAAAATAAAAGTTATAAGTGGGCACAAAAATAGGGTAAATAAATGACAGGACACTATATTTTCAATCTTAAAATTTTTGGTTGATAAAAACAAAGGAAGAATCGATAATGTATTTTAATTTTTTTTATGCACATATAAAATATTATATATGTTATAAATACATAAGACTAGAAGCGCTAGAAAGGATTTAAAAGCATTCCAATTAAATTATGAACTTATTCTATGATCGTTTATTGTTTATTTTAATTTCTCATTTTTAAATACTGAAAAAGTATACCCTTTTGAAGTGAAGGATATGATTTGACAGGCTCAGCTGTCAAAAGAATTTACTGAAACATTTTCATTTGCATTACCGATAAAAAAATGTAATATTTTTGTATTTGTTTTTATTTCCATTTCCAACGTGCATGGTCCATTAAATCTTTTTTTGAAATCTCGATTGGCCCAAAGTGTTGCTTATTCATCCACAGTAATATTAATCGACTAACCATTACACTTGCGACACATTTTTAAAGTTAAATGTGATTCTCTGAGTAAGGCCTACACATTATTCCCAATTCCCTAGCTGCCCCACCCTTATATTGGGGCTACTCTGGCTGAGGCTTCACTGCCCCAAACTAACTCACCCGAAGACGGGCGTGGGCGCCACTCGTTCAATCCTCCGATCCTCTCAAGGAGTCGTCCGTACGAGAAGACGACTGTCCGGAGCAAAATTAACAAATATATAAGTTTTGGGGCTCGCCACCACTTAGCCGCGAAAATCACCTTCAAAAAGACACTCTGCGGCACAGAACGAGTTGAAGTGTTTCACCGCCACACAAAACTCGTAGTTTTCCGCACCAGGGTATCCGTATTTGATTGAAACACTAACATTCACTGCACCCGCCGAGAACTACCACCTCACTTAACTTTCCCAGGTCTTCCTGCTTGGGAAAAGAATTCCCAAGCCACACGCGCATATCACGAACACCTCTTGTTGCATGGCGGAAACAACGATTCAAATTCAGATTTCCTCCCAACGTTACATGTATTTTGTTTGCGATGAGATTCCGATTGCTTCGAGGCGTTATATGTTTTATGCTGCTGCATATGTTGATTGGATGACGAAAGTTTCCACTACCGTGTAACCTAGTCGTAGTGCCGGGAACTTGTGTTTCGTTTCGAGCTTGCGTTAGTTCCTGATGCTTTCGCCGCTTGTTACTGCTTGCGTTGTCCATAATGTGGCGTGTAAATTGGAAGCGACCTAGCTACTTAAGTTTAATTACATGACTGGCTACTTAAGTTTAATTACATGACGTTATGTGGCATGCTTTCCGCAATCTAATAATAGTCATTTTGTTACGGGTGAACATTGAGATTCCAGAGTGTTGCTCACACCGAACACTACCATACGCGGTGTCGTAAGAGTTTAACCTACGCAATACCAACCCGCACTTTATTATTTTTTTTGGTAACGTAATGATGTAACTAACAGCAAGTAATTTAAATTTCCATTCATAAAAAGACTACTGGTTAGATTACGGAAAGAAAGCCACATAATAATTTTTGCTTTGTAACTTTATGTAAGTAAACTCAAGTAGCTAGGTTGCTTCCGATTTACATGCCACAATTATGAACAATGCAACCAGCAACAAGCGCCGAAAGCATCAAGAACCAACGCGAGCTCGAAATGAAACGCAAATTCACACTGTAGCGGAAACGTGCATCATCCAATCAACATATAAGGCACCATAAAACGTATAACCCCTCGAAGCAATCAAAATAACATGCAACGCTGGGAGGAAATCCGAAGTTTAATCGTTGTTCCCGTCACGCCACACGCGAACATTTACATCACTTCCTCGAATCAAGGTTGCATACTGCCTGTAGTTTCATCGACTCTACGTTCCGGCATAGACTTCCAATGAATTTCGATGCAGTATATAATTAGACTAAGTCAAATTCGAACCTGAGTGCTGAGTGCGCAGCCATTGAGCTCCCGGCCAAGGAAACAAACTTAACGATCCCGCCGCAAACATCACACTCACGTAGCTCCAGCAGAGATGCTTGCTGCCGAGGCAGCAATAACACGTATACCGCAGGAAGACACTCGTGAATTTAACACTTCATTGTTGACAAACACGGGACGAGTAAGGTACGAGTTCGAGGCGTATCTTAACTAAAAGAAGCAGCAACAAGAAAACGAAATTGCTAAGGAGGACGTGAAAGGAGTACTTCAAGCTCTAGAAGAATTGACTGTTAACTACGATCACAATCACCAGGAAGTGAGACCGCGAAGGAGGAATTCACTGCGGCTCGATATGTAGCGGCAAAATTAAACCGGAAGCTAAAAATATCCCACAAAATGACCGAATCTGGAGGCGTTACAAACAGACCTAAATAAAACAACGTTTTTGAGTATGGAAAAGACTCAGGTGAATGCCGTTTGTTGAGCTCACAACATGAAGCCAGAACGAAGATATCGTGGGAAATTTCAGCCAAACCAGAGCCTATGAATGACCTTAAAAATAGCAAACCAAACTCACTTTAGCACATCAACAAATGACTGCCGATTACGCCAAGTTCAAACGAGAGGAAGCTGACAAATCCACTAAACTTCACGCAAAAAACACGGGTATAATTGTTGAATTGTTGACATCGTGGCGAAGCGTAATATTTATTCACTCGCATTAAACTCACTTTATTCCACCACGAAAACCGAAATAAAGGAAATCGCGACATTTCCGAGAAGAGATTCGACGGCCGAAATTAGTGAAAAATGGAAGATGATTACACATAAACGACACTTCACGCGTTGGTCCAGCGATTAAACTACCGGCGGGGACAAGAAAAGCTAAGAAATCTTAGCGCCGGCTCAAGGGAAAGAGGAAAAAAACCAAGGATTACTACGAAATCCTCACATCTCGTCGCGATGTAAATAAACATTACTGACAGTTCAAACTGTCAGTCAAATGCATTCAGTGCGTAATGCACTTAATTCCCACGAGGATCGCCACCGAGTGGAACTTATTATGAGTGAAATCGAGCGAGGGGAACTACTCGCACCAACGGAAGAAAAGTGCTCCAAAACAAGATTTTCCCGGTTATTTATGCCCGGGAAGAATGGCGCGCTTTCTCTTTTGTTCTTTTGGGGAGTTTCTTTTCAAGCAACCGTGGAGATACATTAACACAAGTGTTAAGCGAACGAAATATCATCGAACAAGTGATCAGCGACCGTTTCCTTCTGACGAGGAATTGGAACCGCACATTGGATATCGAAACATCAAACGGAGACGAGAAAACTGTGGCGAAAATCAAGCGAACGTGTAAGTGGCTTTCATTTTAGCACATATTGGTCGAATTTTCTTTTTAAAATAAAGTAACGTACTACATCGAATGAGATAATTGTTCATTTTCCTTTTCTCGCTACAATTTAATAAATAAACCTTCTTTTCCAGCTGTAAAAAGTGTGGCTCGCGAATTCTTTCCCCGGGGCGTTGACCAGGCCAAAAAAGCTGGAGAATTTAATCTAAGTGGTAGTGTTTGTGGGTGCAGTGAACCTAGTAGCGATCTGGGTAGTTTCGGTTCCCCTGTTGTAGGAAAACCCGAATTCGTGTGGTGGCGGAACACCTTAGCTCTTTCCGCGGGGGAAGTTTTCCTTTGTAGGCGATTCTCGCGGCTTAGCGGCGGCGAGCTCCAAAACTTTCCAATTGTAATTTTGCTCCGGACGGTTGTCTTCTTGTTCGGACGACTCCTTGAGAGGCTCGAAGAACGAACGGGTGGTGCTTACACCCGTCTTCAGGGGAGTTAGTCTGGGTCAGTGGAGCCTCCGCCAGAATAGCCCCAATAAAACGGTGGGCAGTTAGGGGAATTGGAAATATTCGGTAATAGTTTTATGAATGAAAATTTAAATTACTTTAAATTACTTGCTTTTACTGCAACATGCAGTAAAATAATAAGGATCCAAAACTGGATCTTCTTCTTCATCCCTGAAATGGGTAGGAAACTCCCACGTGGGGGGATAAACCTTTTAATCAAAGCCCCATAGGGTGTCCCAAATTCTTCGTTGGTGTTAGGGGCTTTCACGCCATGGAATGATATGTCCGTGAAGATGAACCTAGTCATCGGAATTTCGATCCAGATGGTTGCCCAATTTTCAGGTATTTGTTAGCTTCTCCGTTGAAAACGGAAAGATGACTTGTGTCATCAGTAGGGTAGACTTCATTATTAGACCCCTTCGGTTTTCGTCAGGCTAAAATAGATCGTATGCACTAATATATGCTTTGTAGTGTGCTTTCCGCTGGCGGAAAGCACCCACCCCATGATACAGAAGAAGCTAGCTGCTGGTGTACGTAAGTGTCGTCAGACAAAATCATTCCAGCAAGACCAAATCTTAGCTCACTTAGCTAGCAAACATCGCTGCTATCCTTTACGGACTATAAATACACATCAAAAACTTCAAAACTCTTTCTGTAAATGGAGGATTAACTTCTGTTCAGTGTCTGAGATTTTGTCATAAGTTAAGCGCAGGCATTTGCCCTATTGTGCTTAAGTGTGGGGCTCACGGTCTTTGCAAGTCAAACCCCATACTTAGAGCCGATGAGTGTTGCCAACGCCTATCTCTTGAGTGGGCTAGTTAAAATCAAGGTTTCCTAGTCGAAGTCACTGTAATACCTTCAAATTTTGGAAAAATCTTTCCCAAAACTTTACCTTATGATGCCAAAGGCTGCAAATTTGTTATACCTATATTTTCCCTTAAAAAGGATTGTTACCTTCTTGCTTCTGTAATTCGGTTTGTTTATTGTGAATTGTTAAATTACATGGAGTCATCACGTAAAATTAATAGTAACTATCTACGCAATATTTTGAGACAAAGCTCAATATCAAAGTACAATAGAATCTTCTTTGAAGGTTGGCTGTTTTTTAGATATTGGTGAAAAGCGTATTTCTTCAGTAGTTGCATAAAGATATGGCGTGTAAATTTTAATTATGTAGTTAAAACAGGCAACTAATTTTCATATTGTTCGCATTTGTGTGGTATTCTCTTTAAAATAAAGCAAAACTTTCCATGTAAAGATAAGGAATACAAAAGTTAGCGTATATTTATTTATAATGCCATTCCCACGAAAGTAGCTAAACAAAAGATTTCATTTCACGTCACTCAGATGCAATGCTATTTTCATTCTCATTCAGAAATTTTATTAAAGAAACACATACTAAGTACTCGTACTATGTGCAGTAACAAAGCATCGAAATCAAAGCAGCACAACAATCGACCTACTCGTATTCTTGCCAACCCTTTGGTCATTCCTGCACATACTCGTATGTAAGCTTGGTCGGGTTACCTGCTTAAATCATAGTCAATAGAAAACTCATAGAAGGAATTAATGAAACTCTTCGTCAATTTGATTTCGAGTTGTTAAGTTGCGAAGCTTCTCTTATTGTGGGAGCAATCGTTCGTTCTACACTTGTGCCGTATCTTTGGCGCGGTCAGTTTAGATACACTAGTGCGAAGATACGCATTAATTTGCTGATTGCAAGTGTCTTCAGGTGCATTTTCCGTTTAGAAAAGGTAAAGATCCAGTAAGACGTTTACGGATAGCGGAAAAGTGTCGTTTTTACTAGAAAATCTTACCTACTTTTTATCATTCAAAGATTTCATTCATTGTGAAAGACGTTACGCGAGTTATGGGCTTTTAAGGCGGTGCCCATTTAGAAACTCTGTTGGACTTGTAGTACGAAGATTTTCTGAATGTGTGACTCGATTAATTAGAAATTAATATTGGAATATTATTTCTGTTGCGGTGATATCATCATTACATTTAATTTAGAAGCTAGTGTTTGGTGTGCTCCTAAGTTACGTTATAATTAAGCCAAGACGAAGATTCGCTTAGTGCAAGATAGTACTTTGGTTACTATCGGAATGTAATTTGGTAAAATCTTACATTCATAAGTATTATTTTGAGTTATATTTCAATCTAAGACCATCAAGCAACCCGAATCCTCTCCGTTTGGAAGTTTTGTACATGCTGTATTGTACATCCAATCAAAAAACACCCGAATTGCAAATCGATTAGCGCATTTTACCCAATATGTGTTGTTTGTTTTATTTATAAATCAACTGAAGATCTTTACGAGTTGTAAGCTTGGACAAAATATCTACTTGTGACCACTTAGTCTCAAAACAAATCTTATTTCGTCGCTGTTGAAGATACATATTCATTTTGTAAACCAAAAGAACAAGTTTTCGGTTTAGAAACAAATTTCCCGAAAGCTAAGACGTAGCTTTTTTTAGACGTTGATGCTATCCGTGACAATCACCTTGCACCATTAGCATACTCGTATAATTATTGATGCTTTCTACGAGTACATATGCTAATATCTATTGTAACTGATTGTTTTGTGGAAAAGACGAGTTTTTCGCTTACAAAAGAATGAAATTTTTTCATTACATATTGCAAGTGATTTTGCCGTCGAAACTTGATGGATGTGTTCGCAAATTTAAACATTGTAAAGTCATGGTTGGTTGAATTAAATGAACGTTTGATTCAGTACAAATGTTGACATAGCGGTGGATGCGGTGTAGGTCATGCATACCACGCTTTCCCGTTTATATCATTCATGCCGGTAGCGTGACTAAACTATGAACAATTGAAAAATTGCACAGTGTAACCGCCATCGAAAGCATGCCTGGGTAAAGTCTTGGAGAGATTTGGTAGATTTATTTGTGCTTAGGGCAATTATGGGACAAATTTACTTGAACAGTGTAGTTTGTTTAGTAGTTTATTTAGATAATTTGAATAAAGCCTAGAGTGTTATACTTAAAATAACAAACATTTAAACTTGTGATTTACATTGTTACAGGAATGAAATTTGACCAAGTTTTTGTCACTTCGAATTGTTTGCACCCTGGTCGTGAGTTCGTGATTGGTTTAAGTAATTCAAGAAGTTTTCTCAAGTTTCGCGTTTCGAATTAATGTAAATATTGCAAATAAGTATTCGGTGCACTTAGAGACTTGAGTGAATCATGGCTTTTAAGGTGGATTCATATTTATAGTGAGGCGCTTTTTATTGAGTTTCATCGAAAAGTATTAAAGTTTAATTCTTTTTTTAAATGAAATACGAATGTGGTGACCATAAAAACATTTTTTTTTTTGTCACCAAACATAGCCATGCGCATTATCAAATGAATGGTTTGATGAGGACTTTTCAAAACAATTCTTAAGCTGACATGATTCGGATCGTGGGGTACAACGGAAGGGGATATGCTCAGAAAAATTGTGTGCCCTCTCACAATTGGACATCTTTGATTCGAAAAATCTGAAGATAAAGTTCGATAAATTGTTGACAATAGTATACATTTTATGAATTTTACGTGTTTGCCTATAAAATTAACAAATCGCAGTAGCAGAAGAATGCTTCTGCCAGAATGGGTTGGTAAACGATCTAATAGCTTAAGCAACGTCTTCTAAATCTTAAATCTTGACTTATATACAAATTTCTTAAATGAGTTCCAAAAACTAAAACCTGGTAATTATGTATTTAATTTCTTCGCCACTGTTTTAAGTGCGTTCGCCTCATTGTTTGAGTAGTGATGATAACACAGGAATTTTACAAACCATTTGTAACATAATCATCAACTTACTCATGAGAACATAATTGAATTGCTTTAATATTTTTCCTGAAAAATTACTGGGGAAGAAAAATGTTAGAAGAAGGTGGTTTCGACGTGTGTATTAATTCTTCTCAGGCCATCACTCTTATTAGATAGATACGGGTGATGGTGACCACCATGCTTAGAGGTGAGAGAATTATTTTTTAATTTTCCTACTTATGCGAACTCAATATGTTTTTTTTTAACTATGAATTATGCTCAGGTTAATTTTCTCCAGTAAGTACTTGTCTTTGCTAAATTTTAAATTAATCATTCGACACTTTTTATATTAATTTAATGTAAATTTTTGCTCTACAGTCAGCGTTATTGCTTTGTGCTTGCATCGATCTCGTTTTTCGAATAGCTTCGATAACTTCAAATTATTTATGAAAATTCTTTGTGTGCAGCTCCATAATTGAGTTGCATTAATAATTTTTCTGAAAAATTATTAGAAAAGCAAGAGAAGAGAAAGACCGAAAATTATCGTATAGATTTACACTCTTCTTCTTCGTAGCACTACAACCCCTCTCGGGGCTTCGCTTCATGCAAATCGCACCTCCAACTATCTCGGTCTGTTGATTGCGTCCTCCAATTTCGAAATCCGATGAACTTTCTTCGTTGACCGAGTCAGACCAGTGTTCCCTCCGTCCTTCAGTTCTCCCAACGAATACCTTTTTCGGTATTCGTTGTTCGTCCATGCGATTCATGTGCCAGCCATTGCAGCTTCCGCAGTCTTACAATCGATGAAACCTTCGGCTCGTCAAAAATTTCATACAGCTTATAGTTGTATCGAATTCGCCATCGGCCCCCGCCTAGCTTCACTCCATTTATTCGCCCCAGGACCCGTCGCTCAAAGGCGTTCAATATATTTGCGGATGTTTGGGTTAGGGTCCATGTTTCACACACATAGCATAACACAGTTCTTATCAAAGATTTATATTCTTGAAGCTTTATTTTCCTGTGTATGCAGCTGGTCTTCAAAATCATCAAAACTGAAAAAAAAACATTTTATTTGCGAGCTGTATTCTTCGGCGTATTTCGTCTCTTTCATTGCCGATTATCGTTATTTTGACGCTTAAATACACAAATTTGCCCACATTTTTGGTACATTAAATTGATATAAAAAGGGTCGAATAATCAGTTTAAAGTTTAGCAATGATCATCAACGTTCCTAAATATCGATAGTGTTTAGGCCCTTTCATAGAGGTACATACAGGAGACGGCGAAAGATCAAATTCATGAAGCCACGAGCTTTTGCCTTTGCTATTGTGATAACTCGCATAGGCTCGAAGCAAATTTCGAAATTGGGGTCGAAATTTCATTCATCATATTATAAGGTGTATCATACTCTTGGCGATAAACTCTATGAGAGTGCAGCGTTTGAAAATTAATTGTTTACTACAAAACGAAAGCCAAAAAATTGTCATGTGTGCTGATATTATTATTCTGGTGGAATTATCTTGCAAACGCTTGAGAGGGTACCACTTTTGACCTACGTAGAAAATTTCATCATTCTAGCTTGTGTGGTTTGCGAGAAAACTTGCTGTGACGCACGGACGGATGGACAGGCGGACGAAGAGACAGATCGCGATTTTAATAGGACATTTTGAAAATATTTTACAATCCCCTAAAATGGTCTGCTGTATAAATACTTACAAGTTACGCCATTAAAAATGTTTCCATGATAAATATTCATTACTTCAGTTGTTACTAAAATAGCGAATTGCGCTTACCTTCTGATTTTTGGGGGCCATCATTTTGAATGCATGCATTTTTTGGATTTTGAAAAATATTTCAATATTAGAGTCTCATCAGTCAATTTGCCCAATCTCATTCAAATCAGTTTCCCTCTGGACGGGGCAAAAGTATTAAATTTTTAATGAAAATGGCAGCGAAAAATATTAGGTTTTAAATTTTCGACTTCTTTATTTTTCATCCGATTTTGATAATTTTTTGCTTAGTACAAGGACTTAGTACAGTTATCCATAATCTCAAGTTTCATTAAAATCCATTGGAAAATTTGGCCACTAGAGGGCCACAAAAATCTGAAAAAATCGCATATTTGAATCGCCGCCATTTTGAAACTTGAGCATGTATGTGCACCAAAATAGCAAAATGTTTAGATCTAATTGTTTTCTATCTTGAAAATAAATTTCATTCACATCGAATTAAAATTGGGTCTTTCAGAAACCTTTGAAATTTCAAGCTTCAACTAGCCGCCATTTTGTTTTTGGAATTCTTCAGACATTTACAGTCTTTACCAAAGAACCGAATTTCATAAACATCGCTTGAAAAGTTTGGCCACAACAACAACGTCCAATGCTTACACGCTTTTCGACGTCTGAGCGGGCACCATTTTGTTTCAAACAGTTCGACTTTGGATTTTTTATTGTGAAATTCATCGCATACTTCAACAAACCTCTGTACCAAATTTCATCCAAATAGGAGCCATGGTTTGGTCAGAAATGAAATCACGAATGTTTGTCTAAAATGGCCGCCATTTTGTTTTCCCTCGACCGATTTAGCTGGTTAAACAACTTAACTGAGATATTTATGCAATACGCATTTCCTAAAAATTTTGTGAAAATTGGAGCAAAATTGTGACCTCTAGCATAGTCACGATTTTCGTTATGTCATATTTATAAATATATATATATATATATATATATATATATATATATATATATATATATATATATATATATATATATATATATATATATATATATATATATATATATATATATATATATATATATATATATATATATATATATATATATATATATATATATAAAGTACTCTACGCAATAGGTTAATTTCTCTTGAGAAATTAACCTAAAATTAAAAAAAAAAAAAACACTCAAAAGTAAGAAAAATGAATTATTTTTTTTAAAAGCGGTGCTATATTAGTGATATTACATGGTGATTTAATATCACCTCCATAAAATTAATTTCATCCTTTGTAGGACACTGAAGTTTTCCGGTAAATAAACAAATATTTTCAAATTAAACCGCCATGCATGCATTTTTGCATTAATTGGCTCGATTTTCAACAACAATTTCAGTCCCATCACCACGACTCCAGAAACCTAGAAAAGCATTTTTAAATTTAACCGACCAGTTTTCGAAATTAATAAAACAGCTCCCATATTGTAGGTGCACTGCACTGATACGAGATCTCGTATTTTAGAAAACCTTCAAAGTTTTTCAATTAAAACGTTTACTCCGATACATGAAACTTTTGCAAGCACCTTCGCAACAACAAAATGAATTATTTTCAACAATTTAATCTTAACACTATTATGGACGAAGCCGACAAAACTTCAACATTTGCGCGGAACATCTATTTCACATGCAATTTGCACTTTGATAATTATGAACTTTTACTTAAAAACACAATTAATTGCTTCAACACGAAGCTTTAAGGATAACTTAAGCTCATTTAAATCTGTAGGAATAAAAATCAGAAAAAAGCGCCTAATTACACACAATGCAAGCGAGTTTCAGTTACATGTTATCGGAATTCTATGACCGGCGTCAAATCTGTTTAAACCGAGAAAATCTTTAAATTCGCTTCTCCCATGTACCTTTTAAAGCAGGAACGATTCACACAACATTCAAAATTATGTTTTCATTCACGAAACGCACTGAAAACCTGGACGGACACAGAAAACATCACGTAAATTATACCCGGACAAATAATTATTTCCTTGACTGTACTTTACTTGCCTAAATAATGAAAAATACTCGATGACGCTTTCACATTTTTACTCACGTTTACACATTGAACACTTTATTTTCGAAATCACTTATACAATCCACCCGAAACAAGCGTTTTCATTGAAAATTTTAAAAAATTATGATCTTTGATGGAATATTCGCAAGAATTGTCAACTGACTGTTTTCCATCAGCTGAAACATTATTTCCGGAATCAGGGGTGTCACAATTGTTGATTTCAATCGAAAACGATTTAAATGTGGCGCACTTCGTAGTTTGTTAGCACATTTTATGAAAAAGAAAGAAGTTTGTTGAACGATATTTGGAGGCATTGTTTACAATTCTAAATGCTGTATGATCATTAGAGAGAAAACTAAAAATAATGAACTTTTTTAGCTATTTCGAAATTAATTTCGAACAATGATAGCATTTGGACAATCATACGTAAGCTCATTCGTGAAAGTCCAAAAGCTTTCGAAAATTGAAGTACACGTACATGAAATGTTTGTTCGTATTGAGCATGTATTAAGAGACTTCCATAGATGTAAGAGAGAGGATACGAAATGCATCGAGAGAATTGAAGCACTTTATCATGTAGCGTGAAGTTGGTGCGTTATTAGCCGTTGATTCGAATTTCAAATAAATTTGACGTGACGTCTCCCACTAATTTTCGCATCTTGAACTAAATCAATTTTCCGTGCGGGTATTCTAACTTGAACGATATAAAAGATTGAACATGACTTACCCTACGAAGGATACGTCCCTGACATGCTTCCTAGAGCTGTTTTTACAACCCCACACACGTCACTTCATTTTTAATTTTTCGACACAAAAACACTCGCGACCCGTAACAAACCCTTCAGTTTGATAAATTATCACATTTGCAACGCTTTCGCCTTAGACTCAACACGGTTTATCTTAAAAAAATTGTTTTGTGTACAATTTCAAATTCAACTTGATTAGACGTTTCCTATCAATGTTGAATTTTCACAAATCATATGTTTTCAATCATATGGTTGATATTTCGTTGACAATTCGGGGGTTAAGGTATAAGAAGAGTGGGATTTTCGTGAGAGCAACTAGAGAGCCACTCGAATGTGTAGATTCTCTAGCGGCGTGAAAAGCAGGGGGATTTCAATTCGCATGCGAGAGGAAGGCATGTATGTAGTAAAAGTACTTCACTCACGTATGGATGAAAATAAGCTCATTTCGCGTCCATTACTTTATA
The DNA here is from genome assembly GCA_963969285.1 of Odontomyia ornata. Taxonomy (NCBI): domain Eukaryota; kingdom Metazoa; phylum Arthropoda; class Insecta; order Diptera; family Stratiomyidae; genus Odontomyia; species Odontomyia ornata. The sequence goes on from OZ017741.1 coordinate 196,451,031, forward strand.
TGTCTTTGGAGACTTCAATATTTTATATGGCTCGCCGTCTCCAGTGTATACCTCTATGGGCCCTTTGCAAACATTTATCTCCACAGTATCACGTGTTATTTTTATTGGAAAATTTTCAATCGGCTATAACTTAGCTCTTCATACACCTACTACTGGTCAACACAGGTTCATACATAAAGGTCTTCTTTTGATTTTCTAGGCAAAAACGTAAAATTCATAAAATGTATCTACTATTATTAACAAAGTTGATCGAGTTTTGACTTCCGAGACATTTGTTGGCCTTCTACTTACATATAAAGACTTACTTCCATAATTTTTTTCAGATTTCTTCGATCAAAAAAGTCCAATCGTGAGGAGAGGGGCCCAATTTTATGTATATTTCCCCTTCTCTTGCACCCCTTCAAGCAAAAAGAATAGATTTAAGAACTGTTGTTAAAAATTTATGTTGTTACTTTATGCCGCGGTATCGTATGCTTTTCGTTTGGAAAAAAATAAACCTAAGGTCGTCAAGTTATGTAGCAATGTGTCGAAAAAAGAAATAAAATGGACTCAATCCATTTCCAATTGTAACGAATATCGAATCTAGGATCGAAGTGCTATTAATAAGAATTGTGAAGACTATTAAAATATTATCATTACCATTAGATAAGTAAGATTTAGTCAGGGCTAGCTTATATTTGTAGAACCAAACAGCGTAGACGTTGAAAAGGGCAAAAAGACTATCTATCCGCCAAACAACCTTTCAGTTGATTATGCCCGCAAAACTTACGCAGTGGACGATCATTGAAGTGACTACAATATATCAGCAAAACTGATCAGCGTGATAAATCGACAAACATTTTGCTAGTGATGTAGCGCTCCGCAGCTAAGGAAAACATACCATACTTCAACGTCGACAACAAATCTCATTCAGGAAATCCTGGATGTATTCTTAATGATAATGATCTCCTGTATTGCATCAAAACCAAACTTATTTATCATAGCAATGAGAATAATTGCAAGAAAAGTTTTATTTTACTAACGATTGTAATCAATCACTAAGCTGTTTCACCAGAAGTTAACTATGGGCGTTTCTTGAGTTGTTTAATAATTATGAAAAATTCTTTTGAATCTTAGGATGGTTACAAAGACCTCCTGGTAGAAACACTCTCCTGCCTGTTCTGTTCTTATTTAAGGGTTTGTCTATGTTTACATATTGCGTTGTGCGATAATTTATGTCGTTTTTTTCATTTTGCAAAGTAAATTTATTTATATTATCAACAAACATTAATCAATGATATATTGACCATTTTGCTGAATGACCTTTTGCCATCTTTTGATAAGTTGAAAAATTCCACGTTCGGAGAAGCAAAGCAAAGAACTAATCCAACTCATTTTAACAACCTGATCGGAATCGAAACTTTTATCATTCGAATGATTTTGAAAGGAGCGAAACAAATGATAATTTGATGATGCTGGGCTATATGGTGAATGTGACATCAGCTCCCAAATGTGCTTCATTAATTTTTGACGGGCTATCAAAGAGGTGTGGGGTCTGGCGTTATCATGATGGAACATCACGCATTTGCGATTGGCGAGTTCAGGGCGTTTTTTTCTTGATAAGATATTCGAATCATGTGTTTGGTTTCGTGGAAGCAACTCAAAGTAAATATACCCTGGTAATCCTACCGCACAGAAAGCATAATCTTCTTTTAGTGAATATTGGCTTTGGATGTAGATTATGGGGGCTCATTTAGCTTAGCCCATGGTTGTTTACGAACTACATTATCGTAAACAATCCATTTTTCATCATCCATTATGGTTCATTTTAGAAATGGGTCGTTTTGGTTATGATTCAGCAGAGTCGCATATGTTAATGCGTTTGGTGAGGTGTATTTCCTTTAATTCGTGAGGAACCCAAAAATCCAGTTTGTTTACGTAACCAAGCTCTTGTAAGTGCAAGTAAATGGTTGAATCCGATATGCCAAGCTTTTCTGCTATCTCTCGAATTGTCATACGCCGATTAGTCTAGATTAGCGCCTGTGTTTTGCCGTCATCAGTAGTGGTTGGACAACCATATGTGGTGCATCTCGCACATTAAAATTTCCATAATGAAAGCCAGCAAACCAACACTGACACTAGTGTTCTGTAAGGCAGTCCTCACCATAAAATTTACAGAATTTTTGCGAGCTTGCTCGGCATTTTTGCCCTTTCGGAAGTAAAACAACAAAATATGCCGATAATGCTCTCTTTGCTTGTCCATTATCAAGTTTTTTTTTGGACCAATTTGTTGTTTACTAATGACACTCAGTTTTTGACTGAAAATAGTCTAAAGTCTAATCTTTAAAATAGTATATAATAATATAAGCCACGCAATCACTGCTACATGAAATATGCAGTTCACGTCACACATTGACGCATTCATGTCACACATGAGATCAATAGCTCTAGACTCGGTGGACGCAAATATGTTTTGATTCGCAATCAAAACAAATATTGAACAAAATCCGCAACACAGCTCATTCACATAGTATCCACACCTTCCATTTACTCTGTGTTTCACACTTTCTCAATTTTCCCAGGGGCCGGAGCTGGTCAGCTGAGCGGAAGCCTGTCGTATTCAAAAAACAAAAGAAAAAGAAAATAAAATTTCCCACACACGTGTTATTTTACGCATTTCAGAACAAGGAAACATTGCCAGCTCCTAATAAAAAACTAAAAGATTGCAAACAATGAATTTATTTTTCTGCAATGTTATTGTTTTTTAGATCTGGAAGTGCACACGTTTATATTCGCGCCAATTCTCGCGTCAATATTCACCCGCCTGCCTGCTGACGAATATTTATAGTCGCTCTTCGGCTTGTACTTGGTTTTTTCAGGGGCTAGATTGAGTGTGGATACTATGTGAGTGTACTATGATCCAAAGCTTTACTACAGCTTAACAAGCCATATACCAGAAAGCCCTACTACCACATATATGACCACATGTAAGCTGACTTTGCTTGCTAGTTTATATGAAGGTTTATGGAGAAATCTGGGAGTGCCGACGAAAATTTGAAGTTTTGTACGTTTTCGAGACGGATTTCGATTGTGAAATCCAGATGGTCCACGGAGAATATCATAGCGCTCTGTCTGAAGCAAATTTTGTTTCAGTTCATATATCCGTTCATGTTTTATTGATGTTCAAAGTTAAAAGAATAGGAATTTGTTTACTTTCTCAAGCTAGCTGTCGGTGGAAGGAGTTAAACGTGCGTTTCATTTGGTTGTTCTAAATGGTGTGGGTGTACAGTGGCCAGTGCAAGTTGAATTTTTAGCATGCAAGGAATGTGATTTGTACCTTTTTCATGTGAAATATCGCATATATCACGCCGTACAAGCATTTGCATCTTACCAAAGTAGGCTGACAGCTCACGCTAGCTGGCCAAAAGTAGGCTGACTACTAAAAATGCAAATTTTTACTGGAAGGCTTGTTAGACTTACGTTGGTGTTGTTTGACACTTTTCACAATACTGTGTCATATCTTCTCCCCCGCAAGTACAGAAAACGACATCATGTGGTGAACAATTGACTAGGAAATACATTACTGTGAAAGAAAATGTAACCGATGAGTGGAAAATGAAGAAAAACCCAAAAAAGGAGAACGTATGTGCGGTGGGAAAAAAAGAATACACGCAGATAGAACCACACATAACGAAAAGGGGAGTTCCCGGTAACAAAAGGGGTAAGCCGTTAGTGAAAATATGTGTAACACCATGGACTTCATGGTGCTTTTCTCTTTTATAGGATTTTGTACTAAAATACAAAACCCTATTAAAATCACGACTTGTGTCCATCTGTCCGTTCGTCCATCCATCTGTATGTCACAGCAGTTTTTCTCCGAAACCATAAGAGCTACAGCTATGAAACTTTGTAGAAAGGTTGGAAGCATAGCACATTCACATAGTATCCACACCTTCCATTTACCCTGTGTTGCACACTTTCAGAATTTTTCCAGGCGCCGGTCAGCTGAGCCGGGGCACGTCAGCTGAGCCGGGGCACGTCAACTGAGCCGGGGAACGTCGGCTGAGCCGAGCCCTGTTGTATTCAAAAAACAAAACAAAAAGTAAATAAAATTTCCGACGCATGTGTACTTTTACGCATTTCAGAACAAAGGAGTGCTGCCAGATCCTAATAAAAAACTAAAAGGTTGCATGGAGTGAATTTGTTTTTCTGCAAATTAATTGTTTTTTGAGATATGGTAATCCTGAAATCTCTCATTGAAGCACATGTTTATATTCGCGCCAATCCTCCCGTCAACATTTACCTACCTACCTGCTACTGAAGATTTATGGTCGCTATTTGTCTTGTGTTCCGATTTTTCCGGAGGGAAGATTGAGTGTGGATACTATGTGAGTATACTATTGCTGGAAGTGGTGACTCCTTGAGTAGTCGAATAGGATGTCATTGGAAAGATATCAATGAGATCTTTACAAAACAATTCTTAAAATTACCCTATCAGTGCCGAGGAGGGCAGGAGAAGTCTTAAAATTACCCTTTCAGCACCGAGGAGGGCAGGGAAGGTGAAACTTGCGATTTTCTTTGTTTTTTGAATTCCATGCAATTGAAATGGTGACAACCCACTTGATTATGATTTGATTTCCATGAAATTCCGTACACATAAAGTACTTATGTTAACATTCATGCTTTTACATTAATCAAGGAAGTAGTTTAAGGGCACGTTTCGATTTTTGGGGGGAAATGAAAAGTTCATAACTCTTAGTATTTTTAACAGAGTTCAGTGAATTTTGATTCATGAGGTATTAGTTGCCCTTGTTCTCATAAAGACGTATCTTCGTGATTTTTTTCAGATTTTTGCGAGGGGAGGAGACACAAACATTGTTCGTATATTTTGCCTCCCCTTGGATCCCCAGATGCAAAAATTACTTTTTTCTGGTTCTGATAGTGCTAAGGCCTTTCAATTGATACCTTACTCGACTGCGAGTACATTTGATGAAAAAAATTCTTTAAGGGCAACTTCGTTATAAGGGGGACCTCCTTTGACAAGTTTTGATAAGACCTAAGCTTTTGAGAGACTAGCACTTCTGAAATTTTCACGAAGTTGGACAGATGGAGAGATGGGCAGACGGACGGACAGGCGGGCAGACAGGATGCGAAATTAGTCAGTTTTTGTAAAACTTCATTCACAAAACCCTAAAAATCATTGAGGTAAATCCAATAACAAATAATTTAGAGGTTGAAATTCGTTGAACTTTTCTAATAATAGTACGATTTAGCATTTTTGTCGGTAAAACTATATTAGTCTCATTTAATTGGATGCAATCAGCCATTTAAGTAATTCTTTGAAAGATCCTTATCATTCTATAAGTTTCAATAAAATTTACAGAAATTATAGCCCTTGCATTTCCTCCGATTACAAGAATCATGTACGATTTTTCTACTACATGGGCTTTCCATCCGACCAGACACTACACTTTTGATTGGATCTTCGCCAAATTTTCAGATAAAATGAATAGCAAAAATATATTTAAGGTTCCGGTCGATCAATCATTTTAGGAATATTGGAACAAAATGTTGGTTGGTTAAAATGGAGTTCCTTTAAAGCAAGAATATATTTTTTGTGCATGTGATGAAGGTTTTTCTTCAATTAAATCATTCTAAATATATGCAGATATGTACGTTAAGTAAAAACCCTTCTGACATGATCGTAGGCCTGTCTACCAACTTGTTGTCTTTTTGATCCGGACAATGCCGGCAAATTATAGAATCAAAGGAGAAACTCCAATATTCTAATCGGAAGTTGGTAATTTTTCCCGCTAGAAACTAGCCCGAGATTTTGGGATTTGGAGCGAAGTGATGGTACCAACTTCGCAAATTATTTTAGTGCAATTAAAGTTCAACGATGACAACGAACTCCTAACAAATAAGTTAAGGTAATTGATGTTTCTCTCCTGTTGCCTTACATGTTTAACATTTTACATAACTTGACCAAGAAATTTATTTATCAATGCAAAAAACATTATATTCTGGAATCGTGAATCGGTAATTTTTTAAAGTGAAGTATAAAACAAAATTTAAGGAACGAATTGAAGTTTTATCATTAAATTTGCTCGAAATTAAAACTCTGAGCAAGAGTGTGCTATACCCATCCAAAAAGTTAGCAAATTGACTAATGAGTTGAAGATAGTGGCTGAAGCCAATTCAATAAGCGTGAGGAGTCTGTACTCTGAGGAGTCACCATACACATTTGTTCGGTTTCGTTAACACTTAAAAGTGGCTCTGGTTGGTATTTCGCGATTCGATCGACCAGGCATCCAGTGGGATAATTGGAAAAGCGTTTGGTGCCCCAGAACCCGTCTGCGCGGCATTCCATAACATTCAAGGATTTTGAATTCATAAGAAACGATAGGGTAAACGATGATGGGGGAGATGGTACCGTTATATTGGTGAGAATACCCTATTGTTTCTAAAATATTGATAAAGTTGAATTCAAAAACTTTGAATGACGAAGTCTTCGTTATCAAAATTTCACTGCTAGGTGCGGATAACATCTTCGTTATCTCTGCCTATGCAACTGGTTGAAGCGTTCTCAACCTCAAGGAGGAGCTCGACTTCTTATTTCAAATACTCGAATTGAACAGGCTGCATAATTATTATACTCTCGCTGGTGACCTGAATACTCAGCATACATCATGGCTGAACGCCAACAATAATCAAAGAGTGTATTCCAGGAATCGTGGAGAACAGAGAACCAACTTGAATACGGGTGCAATCTATATGGGTCGGAGTTCCCAACGTACCCGAGGACAAATTCATATTTGGACCTCTGCATTGCTGACGCAAGACTTGAATTCAGCTTTAATAGTCCTTAACGGAAACTGCAAGTGCTTCCTTCAGTTGGAATTGGAAATCAACCAGTCTTCCTCATTTATGTTCCACATAAAATCAGTTGTAGAATTTCAAAAAAATGGATTGGGGAAAGTTTCAAAAGAAGTTTCATCAAGAGTACCAAAAGCAATGTTTTCCTTCTGATAATGGTAACGCTTGCTCAATTGTTTCTAATGACAGAAATCTAACTAACGATGAGATGGTTTTCAAAGTATTCCCCAAGATTAAATATCGAAACAATATGGAAGGATATGAAACGCCAACTATCGCAAGGTTAAGAAGATTGAAAAGCCTTCTTCTCACACGCGTCAACCCTATTTATTGGCAATTTTCAGACTACAACTATCCCTGGTTGGCTTTGTTGAAATTACACCTGAAGAATGTCCGGAGCTTAATGGGCGGAAAAACTGAGGAGTATTGGGCCATAGGACCCAGATGTCGTTTTCGCGAAAGTAAATAGCTTATTCCGTAACAAGTCTCGAGTTAAGGTATCGAATATTGAAGTGGCTAGTGACAGGATTTCTTCTTGTTATATTAGATGGATTGCAGAAATTTGCCTTGGTTGGGACGCATTTTGAATTGTTTCATCTACCAAACCCTGAGAGACGGAGAAAAATATTTTTAGAGGTCGTTGAAGCAAAATTTTCCGACCTCATATTAAGCGTAAACGGTGAATTAATTCTTTATTTCAATGAAACATTAACATCTGACTTCATACCAAGCTTGAATCTTACTATTTTGTCAGCTATGAAGACTTGTGTTTCATATTTGGCAAGATAAACAACAAGAAATCATGTGGTATTGGGGGTATTCCAACTATACTTCTCCGATATTTGCCTGAGGTTGCTATAAGGAATTATTATAACATGTTGAACAATTCATATTTCCCAAATGGGTGGAAAAAGGTCAAGGCATTTCCAATCTTGATGAAAGCAAAGGATCTGTGTGCCCTAAAAGCTATCGCCCAATCAGTTTGCTGCCTCACATCAGCAAGGTGTTTGAAGTGATACTAAACAAAACATTAAGTCCCCTCATTAAGAAATATGAGTTGATGCCAAATCGCCAGTCTGGTTTTCATGCCAGGCATTCGACCATACATGCGATAATGAAAGTAACCTCAGACGTCTATTGGAAACTAAACAATAGAGAATGTTTTGGAGCATGTGTGATTGATATGGAGAAAGCCTTCAATACAGTATGGTTAACACCTTTTTAACACCTTCAGGAAAGGTTTCCCAGACACCTTGTCGCCATGATGTGCTTTATGTAACGCGAGAAATAATTTGCTGTTACTGATGGAAATCTGACAACAATGCGCGACTTCCAGGACATGAATGGTCTACAGCAGGGAACAGTTACTACGCCTCTGCTCTTCTCAATTTTCATTCTCAAGCTATTGAACGGCCTTGATTTTAACGTCTCACCAACGTGATCATTGGTCGCGTGTGCTGATGATCTTATCATATATACAATAGTTCAGAGCAATCTTCAAAAAACTTTTTATGATGTGAAGCCCTACACTGACAATTAGCAAATGAAAATCAATGCGCAGAAGTGTGAAACGAATTTGTATTTTGGACAACGCTTGAGTTGGTCAATCAAGACCTGAAACGTAATGAGAAGGATTTTCACATTATGGCTGGTAGGGGTAGTTCAGAATGAGTTCCACATAAATTCTGTATTTGATCAGTATCTGTAATATACTGAACATGTCAAAATCATGCTCAGCAAAGCACAAAAAATATTCATATCCCTTCCATATATTGATCAAAAGGTCAAAGTTATCGGTTACAAGATCGTGATTAGACCAGTTTTGACAGATGGATGTCAGATTTGGCGCAACTACAGTACAAGTACTATGGAAAGATGAAGAATTTCCGAAATAAAATGTCGTTGTGCATGTACTGGTTTGTACAGAAAACCTGGGACGGATTGAAAGCACTGTATATCGAAAAGAAGAATTTATTAAACTGCAAAAGTAACGAGAGTCTATACCTTCAGATTGAAACTTCTTCGCAATCATATCGCAAGTTCTATAACTGTGAGTGTTTTAATACGGCATCTGTTGATAGCAAATTCAAATGCATATTAAAATTCTACATTTCCTTAGAGCAACTTTAAAGCACTTTAATAACTATCTATTTCCGGCGAAAGATTGATAAATTTTAGTAATCTACTAAACTTAAAGCCTCAAGTATAAAATTGACAATTAATTTTCCAAGAAATACTGGTGTGATACAATAGGATAGAAATGCAATTCAGCGCTAAGTTTCTTTATGCTTTTTTAAGTCGTTTAGATCCAATCCTTAAAATAAATTACCGTTATCAAATAAAAGTACATTGACGAGGTCTACAACCTTAAAAAAACTACATCTCCTTCCACTTTCACTGGCTAAACGCAATCCAATAAATTGTTTCGCGACCTGTCTGTCCGTCCGTCTGTCTGTGCGTCACAGCTAGTTTCCTCAGAAACTATTGAAGCTAGAATGGTAAAAGTTTGTGAAAAGGTCAGAAGTGATGGTCCCTCAAAAGTCAAGGTCTTACCAAAATTTAAAAAATTTTAAAGGGGGTCCCCCCTAATAACGAATGAACTATTACAAATTTTTTTAACAAAAGGTAGTCGAGTGGGGCATCAAATGAAAGGTCTTGATTAGAACTTTTAGAATCTGAAATAAAAAAATCATTTTATGGACTAGGGGGCCGAGGGGAAGGCAAAATGTACCAAATTACCTTCCGTACCGATTTCAATTGTATGGAATTACAACAACAATAATACGTGTTTATGGTTGATACATATTTCAAATTAACATAGGCACTTTTATTTTCTTTCAATTTTCATGAAAATTTAAGGAATAGTGTTTAACTTGAATATGTTCAATTGTGCGAACATTCAGAACAATCATTTAAGCTAGATCGAAATGGCGGCTCCACTGTGCTTATGAAAGAAACTGTGCATATTGGATGAATAATTCAAGTTATCGATTCACGCTATTAGAAAACTTGTTTCTAACCTTACGATGTTTACAAAGACCTTCTGGTAAGAGTACTCTCCTGCTTACTCAACTTGTTTTAATCGCCACCGGACAGAACGAATAATACTATTTACTTACCCACACACGATTATTTGCTAATGCCAGATGCAAATTAAAATAACTTCAAGATCATAATCATTTAACCTTTTGAACAATAAGAACATATGGGAGGTCAACGTTCAGGCACAAAGATTTATTAAATCGATCAAGAACAGAAGCGAAAAGAAATTCTTTAAAAATCAATTATGAACTCTGCCTTAATTATCTAATTAAACTGATAAGCCTTGATAATATGAGGGATATACTCGTAAGAGTTGGGTATCTTAATATACTACAAAATAGTTATAGAAGTTAAGTTTGCATATTAGATATATGTAGAAATGTGTAAGATATATTTAATTAAACCTTCGCGTTTCTCGATAAAACTTATTTTGATCACACAAAAAATTTAAAAGAAAAAACAGATTATAATAAATTTATGATAAATTTAATGCGAAATTTCATGATGCTAACGTAGGGATAATAATTAAACTATATCTTTATTATTTTCTAGGTAAAATGCGGCAGCTTTTAATAGTAATTTTTTTCTGTATATCAGTAAATTATTGTATATTTGCACAAGAATGGAAGAAAGGGTGCTGTGAAGATTACTGTTTTGTAACAGATCCGGAAAAGCTTCAAACAAAACGATTTTCAAGCAAGACTGCATATGAAATAGTCAAAGGAGCAGATTATGGAAAGCAATATACAGTACCATGTAATTTTTCAAATATGACTTTAATAATAAGAGATTTAAGAGTATTGATTTTTTTAGATTGCAAACCTGTGAAATTTTGGCTTCTAAGTAGACATGGTACACGACTGCCAGATGAAAAAACAATTGATAAAATGAGGGATCTAGTTCCAGTAAGTCTTTATTTTTAAAGCCTATATTATTTTATCTGTAATGATAAGATTTATTTTATATAATCATAGGGCTTATATTGTAGAGTGCAGAAACGAAAAGTCGCGAAAATTGAGCAAGTTAACCGTAAGAAAATAACTATTTTACTGTATCCAATTTATAAAGAACAAATAGGATACGTTTTTTTTGTAATACAAATTGAAAACCGGCAATCGTCTGTCCAAAGTTTCTCCCTTCTATGCCACATTTACTTCAATAACCCTTAGGCCCATAGTTTGATATCGCTCATCGCCAACTTTGGTAAACATATTGTAAAAGATTCACATGTTCCATTGGAAGATATTTCGATACCAAAGGCATTAAGTGGGCAACGAGTAGGACATAAATACAAAATTTATGAATCAAATCAATCAAATTGGATGCTGAGCTAATATTTGTTTTAAGGGTTTTGTATTTTAGTACGACCTGTATCCGTCGGTCCGCTCGTCCGTCCGTCTGTATGTCACAGCAGTTTTTCTCCAAAACTACAAAAGCTACAGCCATTAAACTCTTGTAGAAATGCCAGAAGTTGTGACTTCTTGAAAACTTTGGCGCAAAAAAATTGTTTAGAAAGTTTCAAAGGGGGTCGCCCCATACAGGGAGGCGACCCTTCAAAAAAAATTTTTCACCATTGGCAGTCAAGTAAGGTGTCATTGGAAAGGTCTCAATGAGATCTTTTAAAAACAAGTCTGAAAACTAATTTAATAGTGCCGATAGCGGCAAGGGAAGGGGAAATGTATAGTCAATTTTCGCGTACACCCCTTGTGATCGGACACAATTCATCCGAACAATCTGAAAAAAATCATCAATGACCTTTATGAGTACAACAACAACAACTGCGACAGAAGCCAAAATTCGATCAACTTAGGATTTATCAATTTTACATTTATTTGAATAAAACCACTAAAGTACCTTTAAATTCAGCAAAATGGCTATTTATAAGGTTAACTTGCACTGAAAGTTTCAAAAAGAACGAATTATATCCAACGAAGTTATAGTGGTTTGAATTTTCCGGTTGTTTTTTTTTTTGACTGTCATTTACGCCCAGAGTGTGGGACTCCCATGCTCGCAAGAAGGTGACTGGACTACCATTAAACACCTCCCCTGCCAACTCGAGAACCCAGCCTGAAACCGTTTGAGACATTACTTCGGGCCAGGTCTCGTTTTGTTACGCCGTGAGGCGCCTTTAAGCTGGGGGTCCCTTGTTTAGCGGGAGGGGAGAGAAAAACAGGAATTGCCAGACAAGTGATCTCCCATTCCCAACGCCCCGGCTGCTATGACTCCCTTTTATCTTTTAGGACTGCCCCAGCATAATGTGCCACCTGGTTCCATTTGTCAACTGATTCCAGTATCATAGCGACTATTTTATCTGGGATGACCTCTTCCGTCTCCTTGTAGAGGTCCCTTCGTACCCTGTCCCATTTTGTGCACGCAAAAAATGTGTGGTACCACGCCTGCAATACCTCTTACCGCCGAATCAGAGACTGTCGGATACGGGGATGCAATCCTCAGTGCTCCTCTTCTCTGTACCTGTGCCAAGCGTTATCGGTATCCCGCCTTACTGAGAGCTGTATTAATCGAGCAGTCACACAATCAAACTGCTCGAAAACCTTCCTATCTCCTACTTGGAATTTTGTGGCAGATTTTAAAAAAAGTGTAATTGATTTTATTTGCAAACATATTTTTGTAGAATACTTTTTCGTTTTATTAACCTTATCAAATGTTATTTTTTTTATCAATTTTCCTTTATATTAAAATCTAAATGTCTCCCTTTAATTTTATTCGTCATGAGATTTAACTTTTATAGCTATTTAAAATTTTTCATTCCTTTGCTCTAGTTAAAATTTCTTTACCTCATTCAAATTTCTTTCCTACATTGCAAATTTCCTTACTTCATTTTAATTTTCTCTACTTTAATTAAATTTTGTTTTAAAAATTTCAAATCTTCCTGTAAAATTCCGGGTTTGAGGAACGCTGATGTAATACTCCTCAACGGTGTATTACATCACGGAAGGGAAGCGAACAGAGCTGTGAGAATCAGCTGAGGCGATTCACCGTAGGTACGGGATGAAAAGATAGACAAGTTTTGGACGGATCCAAAAGTGAAAACGGGGAGTCCGCTTCAAGTCACCAAGGAAGATGGTTCGGTTGAATCTGGGGAGTAAAAAGTTTCTCGTCGCGAACAAATTCGGTTGAAGTGCGGATAATGCAGAGGGGTTGATGACGGATCGCGACACAGCGCGGACGCCGCGAGGTAAAGAGGGAAGTGCGGAAAAGCTGTCGACGGAATTAGTGTGGAAAATTAATACTAAACAATTGCCGAACTGTCGCATTAAAACAATAGGGAGTGAATCCACTGTTACCTCGTACATGCAGTTTTGCGTTAAACTAGAGAAAACGCAAAAGGTGATATAGCTATCGTTTTTGTCGGAGTTTGCTCGGTAAAGTGATTGAAATGTGACGGGGTTCAAATACGGATGCGACGATCAAGTATATGGTTGATGTTAAAATGTTGTGATTTCCCATTTCCCAGCAGCAAGCATGCTAAGTGAAAAGACGCTGTTTCTTTATTTCTCGATGGAAATCAAGTGAAAAGTGATGCAAGCAAATATTACATTCAAAACCAAAAATTTTACCCTTTGCTACGATTTGATATTCTGATTGAGTACTAATTGTATATTGGATTGTTGCATATCATCAACATTTTAGTTTACCACTGATGTCAATCTTCAGCTTTCAAACATGATTAGGAACACACTGCTCATGTGTTATGTTTAGAGGTTTCTTCTCTTTCATTGCCCGGACAATTGTCCACACAAGCTGTACCGGCTTTGTTAAAATTTGCAAGTAGCACAACACAAGCGGATAGGCAAGTTTTTTCCCTGCGATTGTTCCACATAACAACAGGCTTAATAAAAGTGCGGGTTACAACTATTCGGCTAGCAAATTTACAACTATTCGGCTAGCAAATTTTCGTTGTGGATTACATCCGTGCGTGCATGAGTATCGCCACGATTGGAGTTAGCTAAAGTGCCATCACGATTCGATATAGTCTAAATTTAAGTGCATATAGTTTTTTTTACTTAAAATTTATCATTATGTGTCCACGATTAGATTAAACATTTGGTTATGAATTAAAACTTGTTTCAATTTGTTCTCTGAACAAGCAATTCCAACCCTTCGCTAGTTACCTCCTATTTTTGACTTCAGTCGACTTTCTTTTTATGACCCAAGAATTCGTGAATGCGAAATTCTTTTGTAGTGGATCCTTGTGCTGGGGGAAAGAACCCGCCCCACGACACCGCAACGCAAGCCTGCCAGCGCGTTCACGAGTCAATCTCGGCAAATCCTACCATCCACTTTCGCCGAGGCAGCAGACCATCGCCGCAGCCCTACACGGACATTTTTATACCTACTTTTCACTACAGAGCGTCGTCCCATATTTCTCCTCCATGCAGCAGCGCTGACCCTACAGCACTCATCAAGAGGCATCTTTTTGATGAGCTGGGCCCCCTTACGTTGGCCATAAGTCGACTCAGAGCCGATATTCCCTAAGCGGCCTTCTCAGTCGTTGCCCTGATTTGCTCAGAGAAACTCATCTTCGAGTCGATCAGTAGCCCCAGATATTTTCCCGCTGGCACCGATTCGATTAGTATGTCTAGAATATTGATCATCCTTGCTCTAGGAATTCTCTTTTTTGTCAAGATGACCGCTTCGGTTTTCTCCGGAACATAACATACCTAGCCTAAGTTGCGCTTATTCAACGGTGTACCCAGTGACCAGAGTCGCAGCATCATCCGCATAACCAACCAAGCGCTACTCATCTAGCATCTCTAGTTCCACAGGTCTGGACCAAGGAAAGATCCTTGGGCAAGACCCTATGTTACCTCCATTCTTCGTTGGCCCTGAGTCGTATCGTAAAACAGGCCTCGGTCCTTCAGGTAGTCCCTCAGAGGCCGAATTAGATATTCTGGAGTTACGTTAGTGAGCCTTCCCTTGATGAGTTTCTCTAGCACTTTTCCACCAGTGTCTAGCAAGCTCAACGGGCGGTATGCAGACGGTGATCCGGGAGTTCCCTTCACCTTGCTGATCAGCACGAGGCTCGCAACCTCCCATCGTACCTGAACAAACCCGTCTCGTCGGCAAGCGTTGAATGTGCTGAGCAGCAAGTCAGGACAATGGTGATAGACAAGTTTCAATACCTCAGATGGAACATCATCTGGACCTGGAGCCTCCCTTGCTTTCAGTGAAAGGACTGCCTCTTCCAGTTCCGGCTGTGTGAAGAATGGACTCTCGACTGTTGTTTCACCATGAGCAGCGTCAACACGGACGGGATGGGAGGGGAAGAGTGGCCACGCTATCTCGTCCATCTTTTCTGCATCATGTAAGCTAGATCTTCGTAGGGCACCAAGCTTCCGCCTAACCATTGTTCACATTGCCCACTAGATCTTGGCAGCAGCGAGCCTTGCTATTGTTCATCAATTTGCGAAGACATTTCCTGGCCGACTTATATGCTATACCCAGTTGCGTGCATCGTCATGGTTCCATGCCCGTTGCGCCTCATGCCGAAGCTTGTGACACTCCCTTCATTTTTCATCATTCCAGTCGACCACCAGTACACTGAAGGCTTGCCATGTCGGAGTTTTCGACGGGGCATAGAAGCGTTGCAAGCAGCCGTGATTATGCTCAAAGTTAATTTCACCACGTCTTGAGCTGCCAGTTGTTCCGTCCCTCGAATCTCCCTGTAGGGGCATCTGCTATGAGCACCTCGACGAACCTGTTGACGTCCAATTGTGTTTCCTCCGTACTAAGGACTACGAGGCAAATATCACGTCAGGTATGGTTCTATTCCATCCAATACAGTGAAAAGTCGGCGTATTTACGGGGTTTAGTATGACAAGCGCCGTCCTAGCCTCCATTTCTAGGATTCGTTTTCTCCGTGAATGTTTTGAGGTATGCCTCGTTTGATTGCTTTAGTGGTGAAGTCTCCCTCGATGAGCACGCTGCCATCTGCGTTCGAGGCAGCGCCCTCCAAAGCATTCAGCTTGGCTTGAATAGATGATATCAATTCGTTCAACGTTAGGTACACACTAAAGAAGGCGATCCCTGAGCACTGAACTCATACGAAACCATTCTCTTGTCCACAGCTTTCCGCCTGTAAATCACTGTTTTGAACCCAGATCGCGGCAATACCAGTTTCATCAGGATACCATGATGCCGAACTTTTATCATGGTGTTGCTCACTCAGCGGCATAAGATCATTTTTCACGTCCTCGCAAATCGCTCAACCAGATTTTGGGCGGTTGAACTGTGGTGTAGGCTCCTGATTCCAAGATGTGCCCAAAATCCGGTTTTGGATCAGCATCCGTGCAAAGAATACAGTGTGCTTCTTTGTGCACTTTTTTCTTTTATGTCCCATTTCATTGTATTTGTAACATAGGGAACTAATATCGGGTCCTCTGCATACTTGTGCGGTGTGACCATAGCCAAGGCGTTTGAAACATTCAAGAGGCGCTGCCCTTCCCCTATCCTGCAGACAATCCACCTTATTCTTACTTTGCTCTTATTCAGAAATTGTTTGGCATCCTTTTCGGTCAAGTCAATGATGGCCATGCATTGGTCCCTTTGGTTTTCTGGTGTCAGCCTCGCTTTGATCCTGTCCATACTAGTGAACTCCTTTTTGATGGCCTCTTCTACCTCGGCCAGATCCGTGACGCAGTCAATGTCTTATTCCAATTGTTGCCATTGGCTCGGGCGAGGCTATAGTTGCGCTTTTGAGGACTTTTTTTGTTGCATCGCAAAATGCTTCCCTACTTCTGGCCTCTACTCCAAATTCGACCAGTATGTGGCCCGACCGCGTTGGGCGCACTGCTTTAATGGCAGTGTTGGTTTCTTCATGCCTTACATTTCCCCTGATATTCCGCAGCACCTCCGCGTAGGATCGGCTTTCTTGGGGTTTTACAAGCAGTGTCTACTGCCAGAATCTTTGTCAGAGCTACTTCCTCTCCTGTTTCGCATCGGGTCTTTTTTCTTGTTGGGCGTCCGTGCGAACCTTATTTTCTGGCACTTTTTGAAGGAGTTTCTTTGCAGCTTTCTTCGCTTCTTTTGTCAGCACTATCCCTGATCTAGCATTCTGTGCCCATCAAGTGCCTCTTCCTTCCTTCCTTCTTTTATCCCGATCTCCTTCGATTGGGCCATCCGCGAGTGCCCTTTAGACTTAGCCCTCAGCACTTCTTTAACCTTCTGCTCTTCTGGTCCTTTTTGACCTTTAACCAGCTCCTCCGATAATGCCCTGTGTGATTCAGGAGTTTCGCTAGTTCAAGGCGAGTCACATACAGATGATATACTTTTTAGAACGTCTCCCGCATTTCAGATTAGTCTTTCTTCTTCAAGTCACTGGAAGGCAATTGTACTTTGCAACCACCTTTCTTGGGAGAGATTATCGACTTCCGTTTTCGAGTACAGTAATTCGGGTACATTTTCGACGGTGGCGATGAAATCACACAACGGTGCTTTCTATGTCTGGTCCCTGCTGTCTTTTCCTGCCCTAATATCTTTGTGGACATCAGGAAGGCTCGTTATTACTTCGGGATTTACGATTCTTGCTTCAGTTGCTTCGGTAGTGATTGCAGCAGTGACCATCGAATTCTCGGTGTTCTTTATATTTTCCTCCATCGCTCGAACATCTGGCGCATCCTGTAGAGTTTCTCGCTTCACGCTCTGGTGTTCGCATAATTTCTTGCTGCGCTTAAACGCCGCAGGAATCTAAGTCTGGACAAGACTGGCTGTTAATCTCCGTTTTTCGTCCGTCTTCACTGTCATCATCGTTTTTGTCATCGTTAGTACCGCTCCCGATGTGCTGCTAACATCGTGGCTGCAGCCGCTGATAACGTCGTCATTGTTGTTATTTTTGCTTTTTTGGGTTTTTGGTTGCTTCAGGTTTATTGGCTCTTCCCTCGGAGCCAAGTAGTAGCCTATGTGGACGACATCAACATTTTGTCACGGTCACTAACAACTGCCAAAGAACTTTTCCTGAAACTCAAGGGTGAAGCAAAACTATTAGAGCTACAAATCAATGAAAAAAAAAACAAAGCTCATGACGCAGTCAAGGAAAAATACCTCAAATATACAAAATATCACACTTGGCGAATACAGTATCGAGAATGTTAGCGAATTTACCGGTAATGAAAGAGACGAAATACGTCGAAGAATACAGCTCGCAAATAAAGTATTTTATTCTGTTTTGACTGCATACACAGGAAAACAAGTCTCCAAGTATACAAGTCTGTGATAAGACGTATGTTATGCTATGGGTGCGAAACATGGACACTAACCCGAGCATCCGCAAACATGTTGAATGCCTTTGAGCGACGGGCCTTCAGGCAAATAATCGGTGTGAAGCTAGACGAAGACCGATGGCGAATTCGTTACAATCATGAGCTGTATGAAATTTTTAACGAACCGGAGGTCTCAACGATTGTACGAATGCGGAAGGTGCAATGGGCTGGCCACATGGATCGTATGGACGAACAACGGGTACCCAAGAAGATATTTGATGGGAGAACTGAAGGCCGGAGGCCAGTGGGGAAGCCGAGGAAACGCTGGTCTGACTTGGTCGACGAAGGCAGTTCATTGCTGCTCGGATTTCGAAATTGGAGGACGGGGTAAATGGACCGAGACAGTTGGAGGCGCTATTTGCAGGAAGCGAAGGTCCGAGAGGCGCTGTAATGCTAAGAAGAAGAAGAAGAGGCTCTGATCTTATTTTCTAAGATCTTTGAAAATATTTTGTACGCCGTACAATGTAGCAATGATATGTCTTTAGTTTTCGCACTGTAGCCTGTCACCTTTTTTGTGGATAGGCAATATAATTGATTGGCTCCACTCTTTTTGCATATGTTCTTGTTGACAAAAGTTCTGGATGACTTTGTGGATGGCTTTCTGAACGCCGCTGCCACCATATTTTATAAGCCTTACTGAAATCTCATCGATAACCGGTGCTTTTCTATTCTTTTGGGCTTTGATGGTGGCACAAACTTCATCCAGCGTTAGTGGGACCAATGGAAGCTCTCCAGGAATATCCATAGGGTCTGATGTTTTGGAGCTATGCGGAGAATTAAGGAGGTTCTTGAAACATGATGCCCATCTTTCCTTAATCCTGTTTTCATCAGCGATGGTGTTGCCGATGTAATCACGGTAGAGCGTAGTCTTGGGCTGATAACTACGAGTCAGGCGTTTCGCTACTTTGTATGCTATGCGCTGTTGCTTGCTAGACTTACGTCGATGCTTTTCAATTGGTTGTCATAGTATTTTCCAAGTGATAATTATCTAATTCGCTACTATTCTGAGATTTTCATTGTATTTTTACTTCATCCTGGTTTTCCTACGTATATATTCTTTGTACGTCTGATTCTTTTTATCTAACGCATTCTGGCATGAATCATCGAACCAATCATTTCTTTTACGCGGGGCCTGATGTCCGATCGTCTATTCTGCCACGATCTTAATTGCCGCTTCCACTTCCACCCGTGGCTCGTTGCTTGTTTTCAGCGATGTATCAGATACGATGGGAGCTAGCTGGTTCTCAAGGGTCTCCGTCAAATTTTTTGCTACAGACACCGTTTGGAGCCTTCCGATGTCGAATTTCTGTACAGGGCTGGTCTTCGCTGAATACGCCTTTGACATACGATACCTATAGGTTAGTTGGATCAAGTAAGAATCTGAGTTACAATTGGCTCTTCGGTATGTACGGACATCAAGTATGCTAGAGGCCCAAATTTGTTGGATCAGAATAGGGTCGATCTGGTTTTTTGTGTTGCCATCCGGTGATACCCAGGTCATTTTATGTGTGCGTCGATGTGGGGGGCAAGTCAAACGTGTGAATAGATTTTTGCTAAATGCATAGCCAGTCAGGCGCTGGCCGTTGTTCGTTCGTTTCATTTTGGAGGCTATATCCTCCAGTCGTTCCCCGATGAGAAAGCTCATTGCCAACCTTAGCGTTAAAAGCACTCAGAATTATTTTTGTTTCGTTTGTAGGCAATAAGTCAACTAGTCTTTCTAGGTGATTGTGGAACAATTCAATCGGTTTAAATGTAAGATAAATTTAAACTTCTTTATACTTTCACAAAATGTAAATATTTCTATGAGCCATTGCTCGTATTCCGCGATCATAATACAATAAAATTTGAATGACCTTTGCATATACAGAGTTAGAAAGTTAAGTAAAGGAAAATCCTCAATTCACAACTACTCATTTTTCTCGACAGCTTCGAGATGAAATCATCCGAAACTATGAAGTCCGAAAAACAAAGCCTCTTACGGGTGCTTTATGTTTGGAAGACATTCAACTTTTGAAGAACTGGAATTTGGATCAAAACATCACTAGGAATCATCATGATTATTTGACAGTGCAGGTATTCCAGAAGCAACAATTAACAGAAAACAATTTCACTATCCATATCATTTTAGGGCTGGAATGATTTAAAATACCTGGCAAAAAATTATCAAAGGATATTTCCTGAAGTACTAACACCGTTGTATACAAGTGAAAAATTCTTTGTAAGTCCAATTAAATACATTTCCTATCCAGAAGGATACACTGCCTGTTATTTCACCCTCGCAGTTCCGCCACACAGACAGTCAGAGGACAGAAGCTAGTGCTAGAGCCTTTGTCGATGGACTTTTTGGAGAAGGTTTTCAGCGAAGTGTCACCTTTCCCACACCTCCACCAAATGATACACTCTTAACGCCTTATACAAGTTGCCCGCTATGGAATGAACAAGATGATAAAAAGGATCTACCAGGCACAGAACTAAACAAATTTAAGACTTCTACTTTGATGAATCGAACAATAGCTGATATTTCTACAAGATTAGGGTATGAATGATGAATTGTAATCTAATTAATTTTCATTGCATTATAATAAGGCACATTTCAGCTTTCAATATTCTCTGGAATGGAAGCAAATTAAAATTATGTGGGATATATGTCGATTCGAACAAGCATGGTATTTAGACAGACCAAGTCCTTGGTGTGCGGTAAGTCAAATCTTGGATTACTTTTATAGTATTGTAAAACCGCTTCTCTGAACTATAGGCGTTCACTCAAAATGAAATTGAAGTTTTGGAATTTTTCGAAGATTTAAAGTATCAGTACAAGTCAGGATATGCGAGCGACTTGAATCCTAAAGTTCCATGTGAAATTATGCAAGATATGTTAAAACGATTAAGCAATGACACTCAACCTCAGGTTACGGCATATTTTACCCATTCGTCTTTAATACAACTAGTCTTAGTAGCTTTAGGTAAGACTCGACATAGCCCTCACAATTTCCACAATAACAAATCTTACGCCTATTTCAGGAGCATATAAAGATACTCAACTGTTGAACAGCGAGAACTATAACATGATGGCCCATCGCAAGTGGCGAACGAGTGTTTTAGATCCGTTTGCGGCTAATTTGGCTGTGATCAAATACAAGTAAGAGTGTCTTTCCAGCTTACGTTGTTAGTTAAGACATTGAGTTAACTGTCACTTATCTTCTTTTTTAAGCTGTACTGAAGATACTATGGACCCTTCCCCTAAGGTGATTTTCTTCTTGAATCAGATGCCTCTCCAGCTGGGCTGGTGCGATGTTGGCCTTTGTAAATGGTCGGATGTAGTGAAGCAGTATGAAAGATACTACGATACAGATTGCAAGTCATCATTTTGTAATATGAATTCAAGTAGTTTAATACAAGCTTCTATTGTTTTAAGTCTGCTCTCATTAGTTTTAAGATATATGCTCTAAGATTAGTTTTTTTTTGAGTAACAAATGCGTAGTAAATATTTTGAATAGTTTAGCATAAATAACTTGTAGTGAAAGAAGGCTTAATTGAAATCCGTATTCCGTCCAATCGCTCAAAAGCGTGATTAGCAAAATAATTATTTTTTTTTTGTTGCAATTGCCTTAATTTAAATCAAAACTCATCAAGCATAGATGTAATGAAAAATTGTTGCATATAATATGTGATTTGATAAATACATCCTGTTAAAAAATGAATTTTAATTTAGTTCTTATGTAGCAATCAATCAGTCATCGATTGAAAGAAAACCCAAGTTGCATATTGTGAATAAGTGCTTATATATTGTAGTTCCTGTACATGCTCGACCGTGGGCGTAGACAGGGGGGGGTGGGGGTCAAGAGGGGGCCTCTGCCCCACTAAATGTTCATGAATCAAAAAAATTTACTGCTCGAGTAAAAAAAAAAAGGCTGTAAAATATAAAATCGGGTTCCGTTGTGTTTGTCTCCAGGGTTACTACCGAACTGCGCAACGGAAGTAAACCCATTGAAATTTTTTCAACAAAGACCCAAAAATGATCCTTCATTTTTGTTTTCCTTCTCAAACAGCTTTTTTTTGTAGATAAGCTAATCGGTCCAGTGATCAATTCATCACGCATGTGTGGTGAAAGTGGTTGTGGTGGTGTGGTTATCTTGTAAATGATCGTGAACTTTTAGAGTTCAGGAAACTTTGCTATCATTTAGTTATAATTACCCATCATTTTTCATAATGATGGGATTTTTACCTGAGTTACGCAGTTTGAGTGTTCGACCGACACCAAGCGTGTTAAAGTCAGGATTTTTATTATCGCTTGTTCGGAAAAATCAGTGCTGCATCATCTGACAGTGTCCCGACTGCAGAGATGAGCTAGTTTTGAGTAGACCGCTGTAGTGAACGTGTCGTTTTATTCATTGACTTCTCCAAGTAGAAAGGTGGTTTAGTTGTCCAGTTTGAGCATATGACTGCTTAAAAAGAATGGATATCAGAAACTGTTTCAGCTGTAATTTCCTTAAGTAATATAGATCAATTTAGTATCATCAATATATTCATTGAATTATGCATTTTAACTCAAGTACTGTAGTGAAAAAAATGAGTCATACCAAGATTATTTCTTCAACATGTAATAATTTTTTTTCAGAAAAGTGAAACTAAATAATTTTGATAAAAGAAAGTTTTGAAAAATAAGAGGAATGAAGCTTCGAGGTAGAAAATGTGAAGATGGATACGTGCATTTTATACTGTAGACTGGTTGACAGCAGTTTTTGTAGCTTTTTATAGCTTCAACTGCAAAAAAAGAAAAGCATGTGATCGTCGTAGTATTGACGAAGCCGAACCTGCAGGTACAATGAAAGATGAACGTCATTAAATTATGCTATATCAAATCCTGCTGAATTTTGGAAAAGAACAATACTCATCCCATATTTATATTCTTTGATTACTTCACTGGAACAACGCTTTGCAGAAAAGAACTTACCAGCCTTTTCTTTGTTATCATTAGACCCTTTCAACATGTTAAATATGACAATCGAAGACTTCAACAATCAATTGCATTTACCCGCCAACTTTTACGACTTACATAGCCTTGACAGTGCTGAACTTTGGTATAAGCTCTGGGCAGATAAAAAAATTGGAAAAACTGAATTGGAGTGATTGGAGTTAGCCGAAGTCGTTAAAGAGGCTGATCCATTTTTTTCAGCTACGAAACATGTTCTTAACATTTCCTTGTCTCAACGCTGTACGACGAGCACCATTGAAAGACCTTTCAGTACATTGGGAAGGGTTAAAACATGGTTACGATCAATAATGACTGAGGACCGCTTAAATGGTAAATAAATTTTTGTCAAAATAATAATTATGAGGCTGATTCCTTTAAAATATGCAACGCCTTGTTTCTAAGAGTAATATACATAATAATTTACTGGTCGTTGTATGTTGAACGTCCACTGAGATCGGATGATTGAAAAAAAGCCCTATTTCGAAAACAAATACTGGATAAATTTGCCGAGCATTGCATCAGAGCAAAAATAAGTGGCCAGTTGTCGGTATAGATGATAAAGTGCCTTCCTTTCAAGATGCGCTGAAAGAACTTGATGGCAGCAAAGATCGCAAGGAGCTCACGGTCGTAGCGTTGCTCGTTGTCAGAGAAAGGCAGGTGAAAAAAAAGCGGACGTGGCAGCCTCAGCGATGCCTTGCTTGCAGCATTCAAAAGCCGCTTCGGCATCAGGTTTCCAGGTGAGTCGTGCTTTCTTTTTTTACAGCCTTTTAGCAGTTCCGATAGTGCTGCTTGGGACTCAGCAGCGTGTGGCATGCAGCGGCGATAAAAATTCAGCATCCCGAGAAAATGCCTCAGCTGGAATGAGTCGGCAGGCTGGGGAAAAGATACGATAGCTTCTGTTTTGGGGGCTGGTGGTCGAAATCCAGTTTCGCAGACATCGTATCCAGCAAAGACGACCTCAGCCTGACCGACTTGTCATTTATCCCAGTTAGCGTGGAGATTCGCCGCCTGCAGCATGGAGGGAAGTTGCTCGAGGTGGCGCTGGTGATGGTCATGGCTGGCCGAGAAAACTAGGATATCGTCCTGATAGGCCCAGACGAAGTCCAACTTCCTCAGCAAATAATTTAGAGTCCGCTGTATCGTTTGGGCTGCGTTGTATGGACCCAAATGCATTCCCAGGAATTCATACAGACGAAAGGGTGTGGTGACTGCCTGGTGAATGGCTATCTGGACATCTGCTATTATGAACGACCAGTGGAGTGGCCGGCGTAGCCCAAAATCTAGGGTAAGCTGCTGAGATCCAAAGGTTGTGATTGGCATGCCATTGGCTGCTTGTAGCACGAGGCTCTGCTTACAAAGAGGCCTGGCGATGGAGTGCCTTGGGATGATGGAGAGGGTGGAGCCGAAGTCTACTATGTTAAGAACCTGGTTTTTGTGGTACGATCGGAGACATAAAGGCATCTGTCCAAGGTGTTGCCGGTGGTGTCCGCAGAGTACAACGCCGTCATACCTAGTTTCACGAGCACCTAGTAGTGTGGTCTAAAGCTGGGAAGGAACAAGGCTCCTGATATCGCATAGCTAAGGCCCGTGCTTGGTGTGACACCGGGTGTGACCTGTGTGACCGTCTGGTCCAGGAGTGGCGGAGTGGCCTTGTTGGCTTGCGTTTCTTGACGAGGACCGCTCCCGCAGTGTATTGGTGCAGGCATGTGGTTGCTGAAGCGCCCCTGACGTCATGTTTGTTAGCACGCAAGGCAGCTAGCTCGACAGCAACTTGGTCCGAGGAATAATGCGGTGAGTAGAGCACTGGCTGATGGCGTTTACCTCCTGAGCCATTTCGTGGTACCTCCTGAAGCAGACGGTGCTCGCCATCTTCATCGTTTCGTCCGACCACCATTATTGTGCAATTTGGGGTCCCCACTTTGGAAGTAAAAATTCTAGTCTTTAGCTTTTACTCTATATTTAACTTTTACTCTTTGTAAATGACAGAATTTATTACTCCCTTTTGATTCCGACGAGGTAGGCAGCTGCGACGATTAAGATTATGAATGATGATGTCATTGTTGTTTACGATGAATGATGATGTCATTACTGCTGAGGATGATGATAATGTTGGTTATGATGATGATGTCAATGATGTTCACGACGCTGTTGTTGATCCTGTTGTTTCGACTACGAACCCGAAATGGCGCTTGCCTAGGTTCTCTCATGAATATTATTTCATGAGAAGCGAGAAGAACGGCTCAAGTGAATTTCCATTTTCTCGATGAAATTGCTGGTGCCGATGATATGTGGAATTGGCTGGCAGACGAAGATTTCTCGTGGGACGAGAGTCAGTTTGCGCTGTGAAGCGTGCGCCGACGTTGGGAAGTTCTCAGTCTCCACACCTGGAAGCAGTGAAGTGTTTTCGAATATGTTCCAAAACTAGTACTTAATTTATTTATTTCTATTTTACAAAATAAATTCAATATCACACAAGGATAAAGAAGAAAATTAACATGCAATTACCAAGATAAAAGTAATAAAGACTGCAAAAATGAGGAAAAAACTTACCAAGAATTGAGAAGAAGAAAGTTGACAAATTTTTTATAACCTAAATATGAGAGCAGGAAAGGCCCAAGCTGAAAATCATCATAGTTTCGTGGTATTTTGAGCATGGGTGAGTGTAAATACTGATAAGAGTCAACCTATAATCCGAATGCTCATTGACACACTGTTATTTATCTTTTATATACTTCATGACCTATTTTAAATAAAATAACACTTTTATCATAGTCACCAAGCTGACCACACGTATTTTCCTTCTTCTCTGCTAATAAATACACCAAGCTCCGTGTGAATGGAACATCAAAGATATTAGATGATCTTGTAGGACGCCCCTCACTGGAACCTGGTTGATTGGGCGAGTATCGAGCAAACCACGGCAAAGCCTGTAAAGAAACATTCATTAAGGTAGAGTCAACGCTTTTCCAGGGAAGGAATATTGAGGATAGCTAAGCGCGATTCATAAAAAATGTAGGGAATCTGGAACTTCAAAAAGCCGATCCGGGTTAAATCTTTTCTGTATGGCTTCTAGCGTGAACTTCAAACACTTTAAATGAGGTGACCAAACTGGCGAACAGTACTCTAGAATGGGAGGATCCAAACCAGAATATAATTTAACATGCGATAAATGATCCGAAAAATATAGGAATTTCTTAATATCAAGCTAGAAATGCGAAAGGCTTTAGAAGTAATTTCAAAAATATGAGCGTCGAACTTCAACTTAGATTCGAAAGTGATTCCTAAGTCCCTGAAATGTGTCACCGTACTTGAGTAAGAATTATTTAACGAAAATTGAAAGCTTATAGGGCCAGACTTATTAGTAAATAAAAGATAAGTGCACTTAGAAACGTTAAGTGTAACCTGGTTATAAGAACTCCAAAATAAAACGGCAAACAAATCTTTTCTTAAACCAGATGGGATCTTGCTTTCACTACAGTCAACATGTTGCTTTCGACACACTCATGAACTTTGATATCATCAATTTCGTTATGCGCACTCAAACATAATTTGTTCGAGGCAGGAAAATATTCTTCATTTATTACTTAGGCACATTCAAAACAGTTGTAAGAACTGTAAACGAGTATTCTTCTTCTCCTTCTTAGCACTACAGCCCCTTTCGGGCCTTCGCTTCCTGCAAACAGCGCCTCCAATTGTCTCGGTCTGTTGACCGCGTCTTCCAATTCCGAAATCCGAGCAGCGATGAACTGTCTTCGTCGACTGAGTCAGACCAGCGTTTTCTCGGTTTCCCCACTAGCCGCCGGCCTTCAGTTCTCCCAACGAATACCTTCTTGGGTATCCGTTGTTCGTCCATACGATTCATGTGTCCAGCCCATTGCAGCTTCCGCAGTCTTACAATCGTTGAGACCTCCGGTTCGTCAAAAATTTCATACAGCTCATGGTTGTATCGAATTCACCATTGATTCCCATCTAGCTTCGCTCCAATTATTCGCCTCAGGACCCTACGCTCAAAGGCGTTCAATATATTTGCGGATTCTTAGGTTAGGGTCCATGTTTTACACTCACAGCATAACACAGGTCTCATCACAAATTTGTATACTTGGAGCTTTGTTTTCCTGTGTATGCAGCTGGTCTCCAAAACTGAAAAAATATTTTATTTGCGAGCTGTATTCTTCGGCGTATTTCGTCTCTTTCATTACCCGTTTTCATTATTTTGGCGGCTATACACAAATTCGCCAACATTTTCGATACTGTATTTGCCAAGTGTGATATTTAGTGTATTTGGGGTATTTTTCCTCGACTGCGTCATGAGCTTTGTTTTATTTTCATTGATTTGTAGCTTTACTAGTTTTGCTTCACTGTAGAGTTTCAGGAAAAGTTCTTTCGCAATTGTTAATGACCATGACAAAATGATGATGTCATCCGCATACGCTACTACTTGGCTTGACTTGTATAGTAATGTACATCGCATATCGACATGAAGCTTTCTTATGACGTGCTCCAGAGCCGAATTGAATAGCAATGGGGCCAGCCCATCTCCCTGCTTTAGTCCGATATTTGTTTCAAAGGCATCGGTAAGTTGGTTATTGATACGGACTTGGGAGGTCGTTGACATGATTTTCATTTTGGTAAGACGGAATAATTTGGTTGGGATATCAAAGCAAAGCATTATTTGGTACAGTACGTTGCGACCAATAATGTCGTATGCTTGCTTAAAGTCAACGAAAATTTTGTGTACGTCTATGCTGAGCTCCCAGCAGTTTTCAAGTACCTGCTTGACTCAGAATAATTGTTCTATTGTCAATCTACCTGCTCTAAAACGACCTTGATACTCTCTAATAATACTGTTGGCATATGACCCAATTTTATTTTCTAAGCTCTTTGAAAATATTTTGTACACCGTACAAAGTAGTGATATGCCTCTACAATTTTCGCACTGTAGCTTTTCACCTTTTTGTGGATAGGGAATATAATTCATTGACTCCACGCTTTTGGTATATGTTCTTGTTGCCAAATGTGCTGAATAACTTTGTGAATAGCTTGACGAACACTACTGCCACCATATTTGATGAGCTCCACTGGAATCTCATCAATGCCCGTCGCTTTATTATTCTTTTGGGCTTTGATGATGGCACAAACTTCATCCAGAGTTGGTGTGGCCAACGGAAGCTCTGCGCAGACATCTATAGGCTCCATTGCTCTGGAGCTGTGGGGAGGATTAGGGAGGTTTTTGAAATATGATGCCCATCTTTCCTCAACCTTGGCTTTATCACCGATGATATTGCCGATGACATCACAAAAGAGCGTGGTTTTAGGCTGACAACCACGTTTCAGGCTTTTCACTACTTTATATGCTTGTTTTGTGTTGTTGCTCGCTAAACTTACGTCTATATTTCTCCATTGGTAGTCATAGCATTTTCTTTTCTTAATCCTAATTATCTTATTCGCTACTTTTCTGAGATTCTTATAGTGTTCTCTTTTTGTTCTGGTTTTCCTACCTACGTATTCTTTGTACGCCTGTGTCTTTTTATTTAACGCATTCTGGCACTCATCATCGAACGAATCATTTTTCTTGCGCCGGACTTGATGTCCGATCGTCTGTTCTGCTACGGTCTTAATAGCCGCTTTCACTTCAATCCAGAGCTCGTTACTCGTCTTTAACGATGCATCTGATAAGATGGGAGCCAGCTGGTTGTCGAGAATCTCCGTGAAATTTTTTGCCACAGACGCCGTTTGAAGCCTTCGATGTCAAATTTTTAAAGCGGGCTGGTCTTCGCCGAATATGCCTTTGACACACGACAGCGATAGTTTAGTTTGATCAAGTAATGATCTGAATTACAATTGGCTCCTCGGTATGTACGGACGTCAAGTATGCTCGAGGCCCAACGTTGTTGGATCAGAACATGATCGATCTTGTTTTGTGTATTGCTAGCCGATGATACCCAGGTAATTTTTTGAATGCATCGATGTGGAAAGCAAGTCGAACGTATGACTTTGCTACATGCAAAGTCAACCAGGCGCTGGCTGTTGTCATTTGTTTCATCGTGAATGCTATATCCTCCAGTCGTTCCGCGATGAGATAGCTAATTGCCAACCTTAGCGTTGAAATCACCCAGAATTATTTTTGTGTCCTTTGTAGGCAATGAGTCGACAAGTCTTTCCAGGTGATTGTAAAACGTTTCCTTTATTTCTTCGTCCTTTTCTTCGCTCGGGACGGGAGCATTGATCAGATAGATTTTGAAGGATTTTGATTTCATACGGATCGCACACAACCGTTCATTTATTGCCTTAAAACCAATAACGTTCGATTTGAACACCCTATCCAAAATGAAAGCCACTCCGAATTCTCGTTTTCCAGGTGCCATCCCACTTTTGAATATTGTGTGCGATCTCATGTCTTGAATGCCTTTTCCAGTCCAGTTCGTTTCCTGGATTGCCAGTATTTTTAATTTATATTGACTGGCCTGTTGTAAAAGGTCCTTAACAGGGCCAGGGTAATTGAGTGATTGGCATTCAAGGATCCAATGCCATAGTCCTTTTTTCGTTTGCGGGATCGTAGCCGTCAGTCCAATCCATTCCGAGGCCCATCTGCAAGTTTCGAAACATTTTGAGGTTTTAGAGGGACGGGAAGCTAGTCCGTCGCCCAACCTCCATTCCGGCGGCATGGTTATTACGTCGATTCCGTTATCAGGCGCAGGAGATTCGCCTTCACCCTCTTACGTCCACACAAAGGGGGTGTAAGCAGGATTTAGTAGCAAAGCAGTAGATGTATTTACAGTTAATAGCATTTCTCGGCATTTAATGTCCCATTATTGGGGAAGAGAGCATTTACTACCATTTAATTGGGGGATTTGGCATCAGGAATCATGGAAGCTATGCGTTGGGGAAATAAGGGGCTCCCTCCTGCTTTCTCAAACGGGCTTGGGACCGTCTACGGCGGAGCTCTTATTGCGTTACTATTATTATGAAATTGTTTCTTTTCGTGAAGGTCCCTTGAGCAGCTTGCCTAGGTGGGCTGCTTGATTACTACAGTTTCAGGAAAAGTTCTTTAGAGGTTGTTAGTGATCGCAACAAAATGCTGACGTCGTCCGCATAAGCTACCACTTGTCTCGATTTGTATAGTAGCATAGCTCTTGCACTGACAGGTAACTTTCTTATGATATATTCCAGAGCCAAATTGAAAAGCAATGAAATCAGCCCATCTCCCTGCTTTAGTCCAATATTTGTGTCAAAAGCATCAGTGAGTTGGTTATTGATGACTTGGGAGGTGACAAAATCGTAATTTTGATAAGATGGACTAATTTGGCTGGGAAACCGAAGCAAGCATTATTTGGTACAGTACGTTACCTTCAACTCTGTCGTATGCTTCCTTGAACCTACGAAGATTTGGTATACCTCCATGTTAAACTCTCAGCATTTCCAAAGTACCTGCTTGACTGTAAACAATTGTACAATCGTCGATCTACTTGCTCTAAAGCCACCCTGATACTCCCTCATAATACTGTTGGCATATGATCCGATTTAATTTTCTTTAAATACCTCCATTCTCTATCACTCTCTCCATCACTCTTTCATCGTCGCACAACGCCCGTGCGATCTGCACTTCACACGTCGCCAATTCCTACGTGTGCCTCCAGGCAATGCTAAAACATCGGTATAAGGGGCACACAAAATGCTGTAAAGTACTCTCCGTTCCTGCTAGTCTAGGCGGATTCGTGAACAGTTCTCAGAGATAAAAAAAAATTATAATATGACGCAGTAAAAAAAAACTTTGAATTTATAAAAGTTAGCTGTCTGTAAGTATCTCGACGTTAGGGTCTAAAATGCCCTAAGATACTGCATTTTCAATCCTCCGGAATTATCATTAATTTGAATTTATTAGATGTTCCTTATGTCTTTTCTTAAAAACCAATAATGAGATTACATTTTTCACTGATTCTGGAAGATTGTTGTATATACGCAGAGTTCATTCGTTCGTTCATTCGTTGCATCGTTCTTTAGTCGATCAGTTCTAACGTAAGGTATTAAAAAATTGTTGGCATTTCTTAAATTATATTGATTTATTTGTGATACTTTTATGAAGGGGCTTCATTCCGATTCACTGGAAACTAGACATTTGAAGATAAACTTCGCTTTCTCCATAGTAATGATTTGACTGAACATTGCTCCGTTGATACACTAGTCCGTTGGAGTGAGAATTGGAAGATTTCGAATATTTTCATAGGCTTTAGTTAGCATCCTGGATATAATAATATTAAGATTTTGCTTTGACGATTGACTCCAAACGAACACCGCCTAATGTAGCTTTGCCAGCACAAATGCATTTAATACAAGTTTCTTTATATGCATTGGAAAACCTCCATATCTTCTCAACATTCCTATCATTGGTGCTAGTTGTCTCCTCAAATTATTTACGTATCGCAACCATATCAAACGATGACCTTGATGAATCGAGATATTAGATTTCAAACACTCTTTGTAAGTTTTCGCCGTTAATTTTTAGGTCAACTTCTATGTCTTCCTTATTCTTCTGCTTAAAAATCATGTATTTTGTCTTTGTAGTATTCAATGCTAGCTTGTTTTCGATAAACCATGAACGATATTTTTCTAGATCCTCGTTGACGATATTCTCCATGGCAGCTTTATCATATCCTGAATAAAGAAGTACAGTATCATCAGCATAGAATGTGAGGTGAGCTTTCAGTTAACATATATTCAAATTATTAGTGTTAAGCAAAAACAAGGTTGGTTCAAGTATGGATCCTTGAGGATCCCCCGATTTCATTGGTGCTAGATTGCTCAAGACATTATTAACTGATGTTCTTTGGAATCTTCCTTCCAAATAACTTTTAAAAAGTTGTTTCAGTTTGCCTTGTATACCATACGATTCAAATTATTGAAGTAACAGGTCATGATCAACCGTATCAAAAGCCTTCTTCAGGTCCACAAAAATTGCAATAACATAATCTCCTTTATCAAGGCTTTTATTGATGTAACGTGATACAGAAAGTAACGCATCGAAAGTACTCTTCTTCTTTTGAAAGCCAAACTGCTTCGGATTTATGATGGAATTGTCTAATATCATTGAAAATATTTTGTACGTCACACAAAATAGTGACATGCCACTGCAGTTTTCGCACTGTAGCTTATCATCTTTTTTGTGGATAGGGAGCTTTGGAGACCTACCCTTTCGCCGTTGCGGGTTATATAGCCACACCAAGTCATCTTGCTGGAAGCCAGTAGAATTCGCCTTTAGATCATACCTGATCTTCATGCGGTCAGTAGCCGATTCGAGGTGTTTTCGCACTGTCCGATGTATCTGGTTCAACCATTGTCTTAGCTCACTTGCGTACCCCGAGATGGTTTGGGGTTTCTCGGGGGGTGTTCTGAATTTTATATCAGCTGGCAGACGAATAGTCTTTCCAATAATGACTTTGGCTGGGGCTTGCCCCGTCGATGCATAAATAAACTCTTTTAATTTAATTTAAAAGACATTGCGTTTTCACTTTCCCGGAACATTAAATTATTGGCCGTGAACCAATAACACGCGACATTGGTGTCGAGAAGTGAGAAAGAAAATTTTGAAAGTGAAAAACGTTTAAACATAAAAAAAGAAAGAAAAATGCAGAGTAGTGAAACGTAACGTGGAAACTGGTAGAAAAATAAATAAAAGCCGAAATAATAAAAATAACCACGAAGCTATCATTTGAAAATAAATGAATTTACCGTTGCGGAGCTTAAGGGAGACGCAGAAACGCCAAAATCAAAGAAGCCAGAAAATGCGATAATGCAATTGTTAATGCTGTTGTCATCCAGTCTAACTGCGAAGTTAAATGAACAATCAGCGAAGTTAAATGAACAATCAGTGAAGCTGGACCAACAAGCAATCGAAACCAAGGCAGACATCACACAGAAGCTGGAGAAACAGTCAACCGAAATAAAAGCGGAGCTCGGTCATCTGAACAAACAAATTAAAGGCGTCGAGGAAAAGGTTGACCAGGTCGAGGAAAAGGTTTACCAGGTCGAGGAGAGAATTGACCATGAGATCAGCCAGGTCCAGGAGAGAATAAACCATGATATCAGCCAGGTAGAGGAGAGAATCAACCATGAGATGGGAAACATGAAAAAGGAATTGGAAGCAGCAAAGGCAATAGTAACCAGCTCACCAGCCTCGTTTATAACCACAGCGCAAAGCACATCCAGAAGTGTGCTTTGCGCTGCAATGGGCAAACGGTCTGGAGTATTTACAAAATCCAGTTTGAAGCTGCCGCAAGGGTAAATCACTGGAATGAGCAGGAACGAACAACTGCACTGATTCTTGCTCTAAGAAGCCCAGCTGCCGAGCTTTTGCAGACGATCCCCGTTGAATTGCACTCAAACCCGAATGCTATAATGAATGCGCTCGACATGCGTGATGGAGGCGCCCTTCTGAAGCAAATTTATCGGGCACAGCTACGGAATCGGATGCAGAAGTCTGGCGAAACCTTACAGCAGCTAGCCCAAGACATTTAGCGACTGGCACTTTTGGCTTACGCAGCGCACGACCAGGAACATCGAGATGACGCAGCAACAGAAGCATTCATCAGCGCCATAAAGGACCAGGAATTGCAGCAAGCTGTGCGTTTAGCTCAAAAGCAAACAGTCAAGGATGCATTGGCTTATAGTTTAAATTTTGAGGCAGCCAAAAATGTGACCCGTACTACTGCCCGGGTTCGCGAGGTAGTGGCAGATGATGAAGCGCGTGGGAATTGAGCGAGAGCTGCAGGTGAATGGTGCGCCTAGATGCTGGAATTGCGGGGAAAAAGGGCACCTGCAAAGAGACTGCAAGAAAGGAAGAAGACGGAGCTATTGTCCAAGGTGGTTGGGATCCAGACCAATTGAGGAGCTTA
The DNA here is from genome assembly GCA_963969285.1 of Odontomyia ornata. Taxonomy (NCBI): domain Eukaryota; kingdom Metazoa; phylum Arthropoda; class Insecta; order Diptera; family Stratiomyidae; genus Odontomyia; species Odontomyia ornata. The sequence continues at coordinate 196,485,071 of OZ017741.1, forward strand.
GAATGGAAGCCCATCAAACCGAAGGGGCCAACTTCGTCGGGTGGAGGTTGGCTAGGAGGATCGACGTCCCTAGCACCCCCGTCACCATGTCAAGACTGCATCGCGGAGAAGCAGACTTATGCCGTCCGAGTCAAGTTGTCGATAAACACTGCACCATAACAAGCGACAGTAGTGCAACCCGACCGATCATCCGACCACACCTAGTGAGACATCAACCACTTCACAAGGGCAGAGTTCATGGAAATGCTGACACCCTACCTCGTCATCTATGTCCAGCTAACAGCAACCATTGTCGACGGAGTGAAGAAAAGGAGCCGATCGTTGATCTACAAGTGATAACGGACGAATTTGATGAAGGTTGGTCATCGGAGGAGATTCGAAATGCCCAGCTAGCTGATGAAGACATCGGACCATTGCTCGTATGGAAGGAGACAACTGGGCGACCTGAGTGGAAAGACGTTTCAATGCATGTCGCTACCCTGAAAAGCTATAGGGCACAATGGAACTCTCTTCAGGTGGAGGGTGGCATACTCAACCGGAAATGGGAAACGGCAGATGGCAGCTCCTATAGGATGCAAACTATACTTCCCAAAAGCCGAATCCACGACGTGGTTAAGGAGATGCACGAAGGATCCTCGGGAGGCCACCTTGGTGTTAACAAGACCTTAGCGAAATTGCGGGAAAGGTTCTACTGGCTCTACGCTCGAGAAGACATCTGCATTTCCGTCAAAGGTCGACTGAGGGGACAAATGCGTCGACTGAGGGGACAAATGCAAACCTACAACGTGGGTGTACCGTTTGAAAGGATTGCTGTTGACATCGCTGGACCCTTTCCTGAATCCGAATGGGGAAATCGATACACGCTGGTTGTAGCCGATTATTTCAGCAAGTGGCAAGTGACAATTGCGACAGTAGCTCGCGGAATTATTTGTACATGTAACAATATAATTGATTGGCTCCACTCTTCCATCATATGTTCTTGTTGCCAAATGTGCTAGATAACTTTCTGAATAGCTTTCTGCAAACCACTGCCACGATATTTAATGCGCCGTATTGACATCCGGTCGTACCCAGATCAGTTTATGTATGCGTTAATGTGGGAAGCAAGTTGAACGTATGACTAGATTTCTGCTACATGCAAAGTCAATCAGGTGCTAGCCGTTGTAATTTGTTTCATCGTGGAGGCTATATTCTCCAGTCGATCCTCAGTGTGAAAGCTCATCGCCAATCTCAGACGTTTCCTTTGTTTCTCCATCCTATTATTCGACTGGGGCGTGTATGTTTATCAGCCAAATTTAGAACAATTTCATTTTCATACGGATCGCACACGATTTGAACTCCCTATCCACAATAAATGCCACTACAAATTCTCGCTTTCTACAGCATCCCCACTTTTGAATATTGTGTGTGATCAGTTTATTTCGTGGATTCCTTATATATTTGATTTATATTGATTAGCCCAAGGCCCTTAATAGCGCCAGGGTTGTTCAGTGATCTGACATCTCAGGATCCAATGTCATAGCCCTTTTTTCGGTTGCGAGGTCATTGCCGTAGATCCAATTCATTCCGAGGCTCTGTTACAGGTTTCGAAACGATGTAGCGTTTCCCAGAGTCGAGCAGTTAGCCCGTCGCTCAACCTCCATTTCGGTGACATGGTTTTTACTTTCGATTCTATTATCGGGCACGGAAAGCTCGCCATCACCCTCATACCTCCCCACAAAGGGGGTGTAAGAAGGATTTAATAGCAGAGCTGCAGGTGCATTTGCAGTTATTAGCATTTCTCGGCAGTTAATGTCCCATCGTTAGGGAACCAGTAATGTGCAACCTCGAGACCATTTGGTCGTTGGATTTAGGATGAGGAATCATGGAAGCTGTGCATTGGGGAAAAAAGGGGACTCCATCTCCTTTCTCAACTGGGCTTGGCACAGTCTAAGACTGAGTTGTCTTTTTGTTCATATATATCCTTTATATGTGTATATATATTGTGGCTCAACATCCTCCTTTAGTTAGAGTGGTGAAAAAAAACGGGGTCGGAAGCTATTCCCTTCGTCGGAAATTGTAGGTAAATTTTTGAGGAATTTTGTGAGGTTTGTCACATATATTGCACAAAGCACCAATCAGAGGTGGCTTATTAAGAGACGGTGACAGATATATCCGGAAAAGTTTAGTGAAGGAGAGTGGTGGGTTATTCTGGTGAGCTGCGTCATTCGCTTGGTGGCTCCAACGGGGCTCCGAGCGAGCTTTTCGGGCCCGTAGGCCTCGGCCAGAACATCCGCCGCTGGTGGATAGTTACATTCTAATAACGTTTCAGGTTATAAACTATTCATGGAGAACTGTCTTGACTTTCCAGATTGTAGCTCTTTCTAGTTGTACTATATTATGGCATAATAGCTTGAATTTTGACAAATGTTGGTTCGAAATTTTTACAAATCACAAAAAGGACAGTATGTATGCTGGTTTTCGTCGTTTTAGGAGCTCTCATAGAAATTTATTGCAAAATTAGATTGAAAAGAATCAAGATATCCTTACAAACATAAAAAAAATATATAATCAATTTTCATTAAGAACTCCTGAATTGCAAAACACAACGACTTTTTGGTACGCAGTAATTGTCAATATTTTTCAATATTATTTTGCCTGAATGCCCTTGTTTGAGTAACTAATTGAATCAAGTTACAAATTACATCCATCATAATGGTTATAAATATTGACAGTTCACTAATAAAGTTTAATTCATTCTAACTCGATCAAAATGAAACATGAAGAAAAAATGACTATGTATGTACTATTCGCTTCAAGTTTTACCAACATATACGAGAAGTTCTATCGCAAATGCCTGCTTCAGGCAAACATGAATGAGATGACCATCTCAAAATAATACAATTACTCTCATGAATACTAAACGAAATACTCTTAAGCTTTAGAACAATGAAATGATTGCATTAGCTCACAAATTAACAATATACTACACGCTAATTAAATCCAAACAATTGAAGCATCTTCATTCTTCCAAATTTACATTGTAAAACAGTCAATTTCGATTGGCGAACGAAACAAGTCAGATAGAAAATTTCGGACTCGCGTGTGTTTTGGTACCTTCATTTAACAAACCAACGGGATCCCTCGCATTGGAATGTACGTTACATTTTAAATTATAATCATATAAACGGTGTGCGAAAGTGGTTGGTAGTTTATATAAATGTGATTTTCAGTGCAAGTTTATCCCATAGTAATTTGGTTTTATTAAAACTGATGATAAAATTAGTGCATGAGATAGAAAATTTAATTAAATAAAGAAGTCATTTAAATAGCCTAATTTGCATATGCGAATTGAAGAAGAACAATGTGGCAATGAATCAAGTTTAGAACATGTTCAATGCTCAAGAGTTCCTTTTTCCGTAAATTTAAGATTGTATTCCCTTGATTTACGACATTATTGGAATATTTGTTGTAATAGACAATTCAATAAGTTATTGATGGGGTTTTTATTGAATTATTTATAGATAATTCGTTAAAATTAGAGTCTCACTTTAAGGTGATAACAATAAAGAAAAAACATTCAAGGTAAAGACTATTTGTTGACAATCGTTGGTTTGATACATCTTGGCTTTGAACGCTATAGTTTTTTTTAATTGTTGAAATATATAGCCCAAATGTTATCAGATTGATCCATTCAACTATTTGTGAGTACTCGTACGTGTATCTTTACAAGTTTTCTCATGAAAATGTATCAAAAAACAACTTTGGCTACAACAAATCAAATCAAACCTCAAACCTGCTTAATTTACATAAAATATGAGTAAGTTACCAAAATCTCTGCTTTAATTATTTTATTTTATTCACTATCCAAGCCAAGAATAACCTTAATTACATTTCATAGCACTTATTTTATTAAAAAACTATGGGTTAAGGAATTCCAGGTCAGAGAATATTTAAGGATTCAAGTAACCTTCGAGATGACTGGTATAGCAATCCTTCGTGCTGTTAAAGACTCTGCAGCATCTATTAATAGGCTCACTATCTGCATAAATAGTTCTATGGTAGCTCTCTTTGAGCTAGTCACGCAATCTGGATGCAGTTATCAGTATTAATAATGATGAAACTACAGGAAAGGATTTGTCTTCTCAATTACAAAGAAGTCATATTAAGTAGTGTGTCTTTGCGAGTATTTTGTTGAAGAAAAAAATAGTCTGGGATCGCATTGACCCTTTAAGACAAATAGTAGGAACTGCTTCTGGATGGACTTAAATCTTCTTCTTCGTAGCACTACAGCCCCTCTCGGGCCTTCGCTTGCTGCAAATAATACTGCGTCTCCAAGTTTCTCGGCCCATTGACCGCATCCTACAATTTCAAAATCCAAGCAGCGATTAACTGTCCTCGTCGACCGAGTCAGACTAGCGTTTTCTCGTTTCCCCACTGGTCTGCGGCCTTCAGTTCTCCCAACGAATACCTCTTGAGTATCCGTTGTTCGTCCATAACATTCATGTGTCCAGCCGATTGCAGCTTCCGCAGTCTGACAATCGTTGAGACCTCCGGCTCGTGAAAAATTTTATTCGGCTCATGGTTGTATCGAATTCGCCACTGGTCCCCGTCTAGCTTCGCTCCGATTATTCGCCTCAGGACCCGTCGCTCAAAGGCGTTTAATACATTTGCAGATGCATGGGTTAGGGTCCATGTTTCACACCCATAGCATTACATTGGTCTTATCACAGATTTGTATACTTGGAGCTTTGTTTTCCTGTGTATGCAGTTGGTCTTCAAGACCACCAAAGATTACAAAAAAAAACCTTATTTACAAGCTGTATTCTTCAGCGTATTTCGTCTCCTTTATTACTGGTTCTCGTTGTTTTGGCGCCTAAATACACAAATTCGCTCATATTTTCTGGACTCAAGTCTATTGGAATGTATTTCAAGAAGGGGTCCCAGACAATACTTGAATATTCTAAAATTCGGTGAACAAGGGCCATGTACGAGTACAATGATTTTGCTACACATATTTTCCTGAACTCATTTACACCCCTTTACATAAATACTTTCTTTAGCACTACAGCCTCTTCCGGGCCTTTGCTTAGAGATAGTGATAATGAGATACTATCTTGATCAAATGTATCGGCAACTCGGGAAGGTAAAATGGTCAGTACCACGCTTTGACCGTGTGTCTGTCCACCCAACTGTGATGCCTTCTGATTTTAAAACAGAACATACTATAACTAAACGTGCTTATAGTCCATCCGAAGATTCACACGGGCTAAGTGAGACTCGAACCAAAAACCTTCAACTTACGGGGCTAGTTCTCTAATCACTACCCTGCGCGGAATACTGCCTTTATACAAGGGCTAGCTGTTATTTGCCTTTGCTTAAATGTTATCTGAATGGAATTTAAAACGTAGTTTCCGATTCAAGGTTATCTTTTCCTTCTTCGTAGCACTACAGTCCCTCTCGAGCCTTCGTCTCCTGCAAAAAACACGCCTCCAACTGTCTCGGCCCATTAGCTGCATCCTCCAAATTTTAAATCGGAGCAGCGATGAACTGTCTTCGTGGACCAAGTCAGATCAACGTTTTCTCGGTTTCCGCACTGTTCTCCGCACTTCAATTCCCCCAACGAACATCTTTTTGGGTATCCGCTGTATGTCCATACGATTCACATGGCCAGCCCATTGCAACTACTGTAGTTTTACTATCGTTGAGACCTCCAGCTCTTCACAAATTTCACACAGTTCATGGTTGTACAAATTCGTCATTGGTCCCCATCTAGTTTCGCTCCAATTATTCGCCTCAGAATCCGTCTTTCGAAAGCGTTTAATATTTTTGCAACTGCTTGGGTTAGGGTCCATGTTTTACACCCATAGCATGACACAGGTCTTATCGCAAATTTATAGACTTGGAGCTTTGTCTTCCTGTGTATGGGGCTGGTCTTCAAGATCGTCAAAACTGAATAAAATATTTCATTTGCGTGCTGCTTTCTTCGGCGTATTTCGTCTCTTTCATCAGCAGTTCTCATTATTTTCACCGGCTAATACACAAATTCGATACTGTATTCATCAAGTGTGATATTTTGGTTATTCGAAGTATTTTTCCTCGACTCTGTCACAAGCTTTGTTTCATTTTCATTGATTTGTAGCCCTACTAGTTTTACAAAATATTGACGTCGTCCGCATAGGCTACCATTTGGCTTGGCTTGTGTAATAACATACCTCTTATATCGACAAGTAGCTTTCTGATGATATATTCGAGAATCAAATTGAAAAGAAGGGGGCCAGCTGATCCCCCTGCTTAAGTCCGATATTTGCATCAAAGACATTGGTGAGTTGGTAATTGATGCGGACTTGGGAGGCTGTTGGCGTCATTGTTATTATGGTGAGTCGGAATGATTTGTCTTGGATACCACAGCAAAGCATTGGTTGATACAGTACGTTACAACCAATATCGTTGTATGCTTGCTTTAAGTCAACAAATGTTTGGTGTGCATCTATACTGAACTCCCAACATTTCTCAAATACTTACTTGACTACGAGTATAAGCAAATGGTCTAACATCGATTTACTTGCTTTAAAGTTACCTTGATAACAATAATGCTGTTGGCATATGATTTGATTTTATTTTCTAAGATCTTTGAAAATATTTTGCACGGCGTACAAAGTAGTGATATGCCTCTATAGTTTTCCCACCATAAATTGTCACCTTTTTGTGGATAGGGAATATAATTGATTGGCTCCATTCGTTCACCATACGTTCTTGTTGCCAAATGTGCCGGATAACTTTATAGTTGACTTTCTGAACACCGCAGCCACAATATTTAATGAGCTCCACTGGAATTCCATTGAATTCTGGCGCTCTATTATTCTTTTGGGCCTTGATAGTGGAACGAATACTATCCAGAGTTGGTGTGGCCAATAGAAGGTATCCAGCAATTCCTATAAGATCTGATATTCTTGAGCTACGGCAGAGCGTGGTCATGGGTTGGTAACATCATTTCAGGCTTTTAACGACTTTTTATGCTTGTCTTATGTTGTCGTTTGCCAGAATTACATCGACGTTTATCAATTGATCGTTAAGTATTTTCTTTTCTTTATTCTAATTATCTTATTTACTACTCTTCAGAGATTTTCATATTGTCCTCTCTTTGTCCTGGTTTTCTTACCTAAGTATTGTTTGTATGCCAGAGTTTTTTTTTTGTCTAACCCATTCAGCCACTCATCATCGAGACAATCATTTCTTTTGCGCCGGGCTTGAAGTCCGATCATCTGTTCTGCTATGGTCTTAATTGCAACTTTCACTTCCACACATAGCTCGTTGTTTGTTTTCGGCGATGCATCAGATAGAATGGGAGCTAACTGGTTTTCGAGGTGAATTTTTTTGCCACAGATACCGTTTGAAGTCTTTTAATGTTGAATTTCTGTTAAGGGCAGAATACGCCTTTGACATATGACATCGATCGATTATTTTGATCAAGTAATGATCCGAGTTACAATTGACTCCTCGGTGTGTACAGAGATCAAGTATGCTCGAGGCCAAACGTTGTTGAATCGGAACATGGCCGATTTGGTTTTGTGTGTTGCCACCCGGTAACACTGAGGTCATTTATCGAATTCACCATTCGTCCCCATCTTGCTTCGCTTCGATTGCTCAAAGGCGTTCAGTATAGTTGCAGATGCTAGGGTTAGAGTCCATGTTTCAAACCAATAGTATAGCACAGGTCTTACCATAGATTTGTATTCTTGGAGCTGGTCTCGAAGATCATCAGAACTATCTAAAATATTTGATTTACAAGCTGTATTCCTACCCTATAGTATTGAAATATAACATCATAGACCACAATGCGGTCCTCAATATTTAATGAGAAACTTGGCAGAATGAAAGAGTTTAATATAAAAAGCTTAGATATCGTAATATTTTATAATCACGACTGTAATGTGAATTATACGGAAACTTATTTGTGTACAGAGTCAAATAGGTATGCTGCCAAAATTATCGGAAAAAGAAGAAACTATTATTAATTTTATATACATACACATGTATGTATATAAAATTAAGAACTTACTTCTTGGCTTCCAATATTATTTTGGTTACTTTCTGTTTGAACTCTTTATATTTCTGCACTTGTATTCGCCTGTTTGAATTTTAGCTCTTGATATTTTTGCACTTGCTGATTTCCAGAGTTTGTTTTTAATTTTTTTTTTTTTTGATTTTTTTTTCTAGAGGCAAGTGATATGATTTGAAATTTTTTAGCATCATCTACTTTGGCAGAACATATAAAGGGTTTTCATTAAGGATATAACAATTTTATCTATTAATAAAACATAGAGATATTTGCTTCAAGTTTATTGTGGGTGTAGTGCAAGCATCATATTTTATGAAAGAAATTCGATTTCAGTCATATGACCACCACGAGCCCGTTTACAGCGGTCGACCCGATTCTCCACCACCCTGGCACACATTTCGATCGAAATGTTAGCAATTTCACGTTGGATGTTGTCTTTGAGCTCGTCTAAAGTTGCTGGCTTGTTGACATAGACCAGCGACTTGATACAGCCCCATTAAAAAGACATCCAATGGCGCTAGATCGCATGAACTGGACCGTTTCTCGAGATAGCACGTTCATCAAATTTGCCTTCCAATAAATCGATTGTGAAGCGTGCTTTGTGGCTAGTGGCACCATCTTGTTGAAACCACATATAGTTGATGTCAAGTTCATCCAATTCTGGCTACAAATAACCTTCCGATAAAACATGATAGCGCTCTCATTTGACAGTAACATGACAGTCGTTTTTATCCTCGAAAAAATATGACCCAATCACAACTCTGGCATGAAAACCGCACCAAACAGTAACTTTTTGCAGATGCAATGGTTACTCAAGAAGCACGTGTAGGTTTGCTGCAGACCAATAACATATATTTCGGTTATTAAAATATCCACTGAGCCAGAAATGAGCTGATTTGAGATGATTTTTCGATTAAATTGCCGGAGCCCAATTGGAGAATTTTCGGCGTTTTGAATGATCAAGTGAATTTAGTTCTTGAGCCAATTTGCTCTTGTAACCATGTAGGCCAACATCTTTTCGCAAAATATGCCACAGTGGCGTTTGAGCGTTGCGACGTGTAATCGACTGATTTGGCTCATTTTGAATCGTTGCACTTACGGCTATGATCTTTCCTTCGTTTCAAAACGACATCTTTTTGGCACTGGAACGTCCAATAGTAAAAATTTGGACTCGAATTTATCCACTATAGTGTGCACAGCCTGTCGGGTGGGACGATAATTACAGCCGAAAATTCAAGTTAGCGCTTTTAAAGTTGCGAACACGGATCTGTAGTAATATTTAATAATTTTCAAACGTTGCTGTTTCGCAAACTTTACCATGATAAAAATGTTGACTTTCACTAACCTTTTGACATTGACAGTTTATTAAGAAAGTTTAAGGGTGCGTTCATGTAAAGATGCGAAACTATTATGACCCTAATGGCAAGCCCTCTACTTAGAAATTCCCTTTTATACGTTAGGGGATTGATGAGAAATTTGATGATGTTTTTAAGTATCTTACCTACATGAGGGCGCCTGTTCTTTGTCGGGACCACCAATGTAGTTGTACTCCTAAAATGTAGTGAGCTCTTAACTTTGTCGTTGCTTATTGAGCAATTTTATTTATTATAAATTTTTTTTCCTATTTCTTCAAATATAAAGGCTAGGTTTGAAGTCAAATTCAGTACATAAGACTGAACTCTATGGAAATTTGATTGACTCTCTTTTTAAATATGAGAATTTCGTGACATTTTTAAATTAATTTCTAGTAGTTTACACCTTGATTTTAATTTTTTATGAATTTTTTTGTACTTATTAACTTATTTTTTAACGAATAATTTATTTAATACAAAACTGATAGGTAGCAAGAACACTACAGTGAGCATTCCTTCTAGTATACCAAATTAAGCTTCCTGAGAAACTTTACCTAATTCGTTTTTCTAAAATTTAGCCGAAGATTTCCCTTTGAAAATGGAATCAGGAAGACATTGTTACGGGTGAATATTGAGGTGATTTTGTAAAATTTAAATCTATGCAATACCAAAAATACAATACCTTAGAGCTACAACGGGTCACCATTACTGCAACTGATACAATCATTGTATAATTGATTCAAAGAGGACACAAACATCGTTGATAATCAAACTAAGAAAAATATTCTTCTTCGTAGCACTTCTGCAAAAAGCGCCTCCAACCATTCAGTCCATGGACCACCTCCTCCAATTTTGAAGTCCGAGTAGCGATGAACTGTCTTCGTCGACCTTGTCAGACCAGCGTTCTCTTGGTTTCCACACTGATTCAATTTTCCACACTGATTCAATTTTCCCAACGAACACCTTTTCGGGTATCCGTTGTTCATCCATACGAATCATGTGGCCAGCCCATTGCAGCTTTTGCAGCCTTACTATCGTTGAGACCCCCGGCTCGTCAAATATTGCATACAGATCATGCTTGTATGGAATTCGCCATTGGTCCTCGTCTAGCTTCGCTCCGATTACTCACCTCAGAACCGTTGCTCAAAGGCGTTCAATATATTTGCGGATGCTTGTGTTAGGGTCCATATTTTACAGCCATAGCATAACACAGGTCTTATCACAGATTTGCATACTTGAAGCTTTGTTTTCCTGTACATGCAGCTCGTCCTCAAGGTCGTCAAAACTGAATAAAATATTATTTGTGAGCTGTATTCTTTGGCGTATTTCGTATCTTTCATTACTGGTTTTCGTTATTTTGGTGCCTAAATATACAAATTTACTTGCATTTTCGATACTGTATTCGCCAAGTGTGATATTTAGTGTACTTGAGGTATTTTTCTTCGACTGCATCATGAGCTTTGTTTTATTATCATTGATTTGTAGCCTTAATAGTTTCGCTTCGCTGTCGAGTTTCAGGAAGAGTTCTTTGGTAGTTGTCAACGACCGTGACAAAATGTTGATGCCGTCTGCACAGGCTACTACCTGGCTCGACTTGATTAGTAATGTAACTCCTGTATCGGCAAGTAGTTTTCTTATGACATATTCCAGAGACAAATTGAATAGCAATGGGACCAGCCCATCTTCCTGCTTTAGTCCGATGTTTGTGTCAAAGAAATCAGTGAATAGGCAATTTATGTGGACTTGAGAGGTTGTTGACAAAATTTTACTTTTGGTAATACGGACTAATTTGGCTGGGATGCCAAAGCAAAGCATCATTTGGTACAGCATGTTACGATTAATACTGTCGTATGCTTGCTTAAAGTTAACGAAAATTTGGCTTGCATCTATGTTGAACTCTCAGCACTACTTGCTTGACTGTGAACAGTTTGTCTATTGTTGATTTACCTGCTCTAAAACCACCTTGACACTCCCCAATAATACTGTTGGCATATAATCCGATTTTATTTTCTAAGATATTTGAAAAAATTTTGTATTCCATACAAAGCAGTAATATGCCTCTATAATTTTCGCACTGTAACTTGTCACCTTTTTTGTGGATACGGAATGTAATTGATTGGCTCCATTCATTTGGCATATGTTCATGTTGCCAAATGGGCTGGATGACTTTGTGAAAAGCTTTATGGACACTGCCGCCACCATATTTGATGAAGTCCACTGAAATCTCATAGATTCCCGGCGCTTTATTATTCTTTTGGGCTTTTATGGCGCAATAAACTTCATACAGAGTTGTTGGGGCCAATGGAAGCTTTCCGTAGACATCTATAGGCTCTAATGTTCTGGAGCTGTGCAGAGAATCAAGAAGGCTCTTGAAGAATGATGCCCATCATTCCTTAATCTTGGTTTCATCAGCGATGATATTGTCGATGTCATCACGACAAAGCGTGGTCTTGGGCTGATAACCACGTTTCGGGCTTTTAAATATTTTTTATGCTTGTCTTGTATTGTTGTTCGCCAGACTTGCATCGATACTTCTCAATTGGTCATCATAGTATTTTCTTATCTTAGTTCTAATTATCTTATTCGCTACTTTTCTGAGATTTTCATAGTGTTCTCTCTTCGTCCTGGTTTCCTTACCTACGTATTCTTTGTACGCCTGATTTTTTTTGTTTAGCACATTCTGGCACTTATCATCGAATCAATTATTTCTCGCGCCCCGGATCTGATGTCCGATTGTGTGTTCTGTCACGGTCTTAATAGTTGCATTCACTTCTATCCAGAGCTCATTGCTTGTCCTTAGTGATGCGTGTGATAAGATGGGAGCCAGCTGGTTGTCGAGGGTCTCCATGAAATTTTTTGCCACAGAAGCCGTTTGGAGCCTTTTGATATCAAATTTTTATAGCGGCCTGGTCTTCGCCGAATACGCCTTTGATATACGACAGCGAAAGGTTAATTTGATCAACTACAATCAACTACAATTGGTTACAATTGGCTCCTCGGTATGTACGGACGTCAAGTACGCTTGAGGTGCAACGTTGTTGGATCAGAACATAAAAGATCTGGTTTTGTGTGTTGCCATCCGGTGACATCCAGGGCATTTTCTGAAAGCAAGACGAATGTATGATAACGACGCTGGCCATTGTCATTTGTTTCATCGTGGAGGCTGTATCCTCCAGTCGTTCCCCGATCAAATATCTCATTGCGAACCTTAGCATTGAAATCACTCAGAGTTATTTTTGTGTCATTTGTAGGCAATGATTCGACTAGTCCTTCCAGGTGATTGAAGAACGTTTCCTTCATTTCCTTTTCTTCGGTCGGGGCGTAATTTTGTGTGCGATCTCATGTCTTGAATACCATTTTCAGTTCAGTTCGTTTCCTGGATTACCAGTATTTTTAATTTATTTTCACTGGCCTGTTGTAAAAGGCTCTGAACAGCGCCAGGGTAATTGAGTGATCTGACATTCTAGGATCCAATGCCATAGTCCTTTTTCTCTTTACAAGGTCGTTGCCGTGGATCCAATCCATTCCGAGGCTCTTCTGCAGGTTTCGAAACATTTTAGGGTTTTCCAGGGACAGGGAGTTAGCCCTTCACCTAACCTCCATTCTGGCAACATGGTTATTACTTCGATTTCGTGATCTGGCGTGGAAGACTCGCCTTCAGGTGCTAATAAAATTTAGTAGGTTTATTTACAGTTATGGACATTGCTCTGCATTTAATGTCCCATTATTGGGGAACCAGTAAACCCAATCGTACGCTTAAGAATGAGTAATCATGCAACCTGTGGGTTGGGGAAGCAAAGTATCCCCCCCCCCCCCCTCCTTTCTCAAATGGGCTTGGGATCTTCTATGGCGGAGTTATGGAAAATATAGGGTGATTCATTATGAAATTTGGTTTTTAATCACAAGTAAAGGGAATAATATTGAATTATATAGTAAACTTTTTATTATGAGTAGAAAGAACAATCTATGGTTCCTAGTGAATGACACGAGTAATGTTGTCTTCTAGAGCGTCGATTGAAGCTGGCTTTTTCCTGAAGATCAGAGACTTCGTGTGAACTCAAACCAAATAATCTAAAGGTGTGATATCACACGATTTAGGTGGCCAATTTACTGGTCTAAAACGTGAAATCAGGCTCTCACCAAAATAATTTTTCAATAATTCCATTGTTTTTCTCGCTGAATTCGAAGTAGCGCCTTCCCACACATGCTGATTTTCGTTATATATGTAGCTGAACAATTTTGATACATTATTGCGATGTAAGTCTTTCTATGATGATTTGTCAAATAAAACTGAATAGAAATTTTATCACACTTTGGCAGGAGTCATGCGTGATCTGTTAAAAAAAAGCCTATCAATTAAACCTCATAATGAATCACCCTTTATTAGAATAAGAGAAAAATAGGTGTGAATCAATCGAAAAACAACTTGTTCGTTCGAGAAATAAAAGTAACATTTACACAGCAACAGAATACTCTCTAAGAATCTCCGAATCAGAAGTAGAAAATATTAAATTGAAGCATGATTACGAACTACTACGCAATAGTATACATTGTGGTGAGGAAGAGCAAGTCCTTTATGCACATTATCTAGCATCATAAGAAGAAATTCAACGTCGTCACAAAGGATGCATACAACTAAGGGTTCGGTCACATTGCGATTTTCCTGTCGTAACCAGCGATTTTCAGACGCAAATACGAACACACTACGACAAGATTTGCAAAGGAACTTCAGGCATGCGCAGAACTAATATGCTCATTTGAGGGTATGTCTTTGCCAGGAACACATGCGCCAACTCATTTGTGCGCTATGCAAGAAACTTCCGTGCACGTCAGCGTCAAATGTCCAAATGATGTGCGCCTGCGCGAGTTTCACAAAAACTACCTACTGAACTGGTTTTAGGAGAAATCGCAAATTCCTGCGACTGCTGACCTGGACAAAATTGTCGAAAATCGCAGTGTGCGGGCTCCCATTTAACCATGTGTAACTTGCGACAGAAGTGCGGCTAAATAGTCGTAGTCTGATGCATCCCTAAGGGCATCTTTAGCTAAAAATAGCCAACTTTTAAAACCATTGAATTCAAAAGATTCAGCTAGTCTCAATTCAAACGGTGGGCTAGGAGAGGCTTATCGAGCACTGAAATAAGTTGATATGCAACTTGAATCGAAATTGACTGCTCTCACCGAAGAACACAATGCACGCATAGCAGAGTTAGTGAACAACAATGATGATTTAAGAAATGAACTGAACCAGCTAAGATCGCTTGAAATAGAAAAATTTGAAGCGACTGAAATAACTGAGGCTGATTTGAAGACAATGAAGCAAAATAAACGACATCTTCGGTTTGAATTAGAAAAATTGTACGCCAGCAATAATGATTTGCAAGAACAAATGGAAGAGAAAATGAACCAGCTGGCAAAATTGACAAGGCAAAGTAGTTTCCTCGCTTCCAAAGTTGCGTGGAAATGGAACTAGTGATGTAATAATGACGAAAAAATATCAAGAAAACTTACCAATAGTGAAAAAAAGGCGCAACAATATCAAGAAATTTTCAAAAACGCAAATGAGATCCTCTAAGAAATTTTAAAGCAACGGTTTGGAAATATTACAGACAGATCGAACTATCAGCCAAATGCATTCAGCACATTCAGCTCGTAATTTTCTTTATTTCCACCAGGGACGCCATCGAGTGGAACTTATCGTGAGTAGAAACGAAGCTAGCGAAACTACTCCTGTGCACGGGAAAAAACACTCTTGTGGTGAACCCTTGAACGAGGTTTCCCGGTAGATACAAAGTTTCCGTTACCCAAGGGTATTTAAGTAAGGGAAGGTTGCCGCATTTTTAGGGTTTTGTAAAATAATTTTACAAAACCCTTCTAAAATCACGACCAGTCTGTCCGTCTGTCCGTCCGTGTGTCACAGCAGTTTTTCTCGGAAACTACTTAAGCTAGAAACATCAAATTTTGTAAAAGTGGTGATCTCTTCAAAGTTCAACTACAAAAAAGTTTTATGAGGTATTTAAGGGGGGTCTCCCCTTGAAGGTAGCCGATATGGGTATCAAATGAAAGGTCTTGATGAGAACTTTTCAAAACAGGTCTTAGTTTGGCAAAATTTGCCTCGAGGGGCGCACAGGGAGGGGAAATACACGAAAAATTTGTATCCCCCCCCCCCTCGCGATTGGACAACTGTGATCCGAAAAATCTGAAAAAAATCAGGAATGTAGGCCTTGGTGAGTACAACAACAACAAATACGTTAGAAGTCGCGATTCACTCAACTTTGTTAGTAATAGTATGATTTATCGATTTTATGTTTTCATGAATAAAATCTTAACGGTACCCTTAAATTCAATGAAATTCAGTACGTAGATGTCTATTTATAAGATTAATCTATCCTTAAAGTTTCATAAAGATTGTATCATATTTTGCGAAGTTATAGCGGTTTGAATTTTCCCGTATTACTATGGAACAATATGTGCTGCATTTATTACTATGGCTATGGAACAACATGTGCTTTTTACCGACTCAGACACTACAGTTTTGCTAGGATTTGCATGAAAATTTCAGGAATGATAGGTGTCATGTATATCTTTGAGAATTGGTTCAGCTAGTGGTATCAGTAATCGTAAAACAAAATAGTGGCTGTTTTTAATGCGAAGATTGAATAATTTTGAGTTATTTTTTCCCAACTTCAACGTTTAAGGTGCATGCTTTGAACACTTGATTCAATTTAATGAATGACTGAAGATGAGTACCTACAATTAATGCGCATAAGTGAAACAAGTCAAGGAGGTGGGAAAGAGCTCCTAGCAAAAGGGTTTTGTAACCATTCTAGGATTCGAAAAAATTGGCCATTAATCAATGATAACAGTACAGGAGAGTGGCCCCTGAAAAAAAAATTCATCAAAAGTAGCCGATATAAGTATGAAATAAAAGTTTTCACGGGAGCTCTTCAAAACAGTTGGGGGGAAATACATGAAAAATGTGTTTCCTCCATCGCGGATGGACGTCTGAAATAATTATCAAGGGAGATATTTATGACCAAAAACCTCAGAAGTCGAAATTCGTTCAACTTTGTTAATAATAGTATGATCTTCGTATTTCATATTTTCTCCAATAAAATCGTCTTTGACATGTTTCTTGATTTGATTCGATCTGGTGACTGCATTTTGTAAATTGAATACAAAACCCTTCTGACATGAGCGTAGGTCTGTTTACCCAACTTGTTTCTTCTACTTTTGGATTTTAAGGGGAGGGGAAGAGAAGATGGCGCTGGTTGATAAATAATTTTCTGAGGGGAAGTTACGAGCAAGAGTAGGAGGGAAAAGTGGCTGAATTTAAAGAAAAGCACCAGTGGGTGGACAAGAAGAAGCGAACATTGGGAAATTGGAGGAGACGGCTTGAAAAAGTTCCTGCAGGAGGAAACAAGTGGCGGTGGCTACATTAAAAAGCGGAGGAAAGGGACCCCTAGTTAGCTTAGGAAATAGGAGGCAGTAAGTGGCTTTTCGTTTGTCAATAAACAATTTTGTAGATGAGAATCACTTTGAAATAATACATATGGTAAATAATTCTTTACGTACAGTTTATATTTTCTTGTCTTCATACATATAAAGTTAACTTTGATTTTACAGTGTGTGAAACGTATGGCTTGGGAATACATTTCCTAGGTTGTAAGTCAGGCAAAGAAGCCTAGAATATTATTCGAAGTGGTAGTGTTCAGCAAGTTGAGTTTTCGGCAAGTTGATTCTGAAGTTTTTTTTCCTTTCTCCCCATGAAAGTGGTAAGGGTATCTAAAGTTCCTTTTTTCCAGTGAGGAGACCTAAAGTTTTCGTGGTAGGGGAACTGCATGATAGGCCACAGGTATTAAAAAGGGAGCCATCACGGTTAGATCTTTACGAGTGACAAAAATTTTATTATTTATTTATTAACAATGCTCCGGTCGGTCGATTTCTCCTTTGGGCGACCTTTGGGAGGCTCGATGGACCAAATAAGTGGCACCCACGCCCGTCTTCGAGTGAGTTGGTCGGGACTGGAGAACCTCAGTCGGAGTATCCCCAATAAAATGGTGGAGGTGGTAATCAAGTCGGTAACAACATCATCATTTTGTTAATTTATTTCCATCGGGATTGCACAGTGGTCACTTTCATCAGGAAGCACCTGCAGTCTTCGTTGGATTCGAACTCAAGTTTTGCGTCAGGAATGCAAAGGCCTAAATCGGAAAAGAATATAATAATCATGCAGCCGGTTCAATTTGAATATTTTAAGTAAGGAATCGAGCTCCCTCATGAATTTGAGCACGTTTTGTCCAATTGCAAAGCCCAAGATAACGAAGAGTTTATCCCCACGTGGCAGTGAAATTTTGATAACGGACACTGCAAGCAATTCAAAGTTTTTTGTATCAACTTTCTCAGTATTTCAGAAATAATATGGTCTTCTAACCAGTACATCAGTACCAACTCCCCATCACAGTTTACCTTACCGTTTCTTGCTAATTCAAAATCCTTGAACGTTATTGCGTTCCATGAATTGAATGGATTCTACTGAGAAGCATTAGATCCGACTCAAGCTATGCTTATGAGCTTTTATTTAAAATTTGTATTCTAAGGAAGACTTGCCATTCGTCATGGACAATCATAGAACATAAAAAGTGCACACTTTAATCGACATAGCCATTTAAACTATCATCTAGATCATTGTTTATTGCAATGTTACATATATTTATTGTACGTACGATTTGGTTAACATTAAGGGTTTCAGATAAATCCAATGAATATCAAAATAAGGTGTATGGAAATCAACTTAAAATTTTAATGAAACCTTTCAGCAAGGAGCATTATTTGTATTTTTATATTTTTAATTCGCAAAAAATCATCCAAACCCGTGTTGGAATTGATTGTTTTTCTCATTCATATGATTCACAGATATGAATGTAGAAAATCAAAGGATGTCCAAATTAATATCAATTGTTTTTTTGGTGCTATCAACTGCCTTTGAAATTGCTTCCGGCAGTAATTATTGTTATTCGCTCGACCACGAAAGGCCACAAAAACGACATTTTTCGGACGCAACATCCTACGCCTACGTGCGTGGAGCGGAATTTGGAAGACAATATGCTGCGCCATGTAACAAATTTCCTTATCAATATACGAGTACCTCTATGCTACTATGATTGCACTCTTTTCAGTTTGTAGATCATCAAAGCTTTGGCTACTTGCACGCCATGGAACATCTCTGTACGGGAATGATACAGTGCAAACTATTGACGAACTCAAGATGGTATGCCTCATATGTAAATCGGCTTTCTTCCCAATTCGATAATTACAATATCAAGACTATGGATCCAATTAATTTAATTTGCTACTTCCAGCTTAGAAACGAAATGGTCGCGAACAGTCAAAGGCCATCCGCAAGTCAACCGTCAAATGAGAAATTGTGTCCAGAAGATCTTAAACTAATTCAATATTGGAGCCTTGACAAGAATATCACCAGCGAACATTCGAACTTCCTAACCATTCAAGTGTGTAAATTATGTTTTAATTAGCGTTTATTAACAAAACTGCCAAATAGTAATCACGTCGATTATGTTTTCATGAAT
Source organism: Odontomyia ornata (assembly GCA_963969285.1). Classification (NCBI taxonomy): domain Eukaryota; kingdom Metazoa; phylum Arthropoda; class Insecta; order Diptera; family Stratiomyidae; genus Odontomyia; species Odontomyia ornata. The sequence goes on from OZ017741.1 coordinate 196,504,054, forward strand.
ATTTTTTTCCTCTCGTTTTGCTTTAAGGGATGGAATGACATGAAATCACTAGCCAAGAGCTTTAAACGAATATTTCCGGATTTACTTGCTAGAGGATACAGCGCTGAACAATTTATGGTATGAAGATTTTAATCGTATCGAACATTCTATTACTTAGTCTGCTGGATTTCCTGCATTAGTTTTTCACACATGAGTAAAAGAATATGTTAACAATTTTAAGAAATATAAATTTGAAATAATTCAACTTCAACTGAAATTTAATTAACTCTAAAACCCTCTTCAAAACTAAAATTTTAACTTAAGGAAACTTTTTATTATTATAATTTATACACATATATTGTATTTTGAATAAAGCAAGCTACTAAAGTAAGTATGTTCTTCTTGACTACGTATGCCCTAGATAAACAAGATTTTATTATCATTCAGAACGCAACCAGAATAATTCATCAATTTAATAGAATTTTGCCTACTTCGAATCTCTAAAGAGTCCTTAAGGTTTATTGATGGTATACAAATTTCTCTCTCTTCCTTTCCTTTATTTCAGTTTCGTTTCACTGATGAACAATACACTGAAGCTAGCTACAAGGCATTCGTAGAAGGACTTTTTGAAAAAGATGCCTATAAAAACATCAGTAAGCACTCTATCCCGGAATCACCCGCGTGGCTTGAAAAGTTTGAGCCGCCAAATGAGTACGTTGAAGAGGTTAATCAATTCAAAAAATCTACAATCTTCCTTCGAATGATATCAGATATATCAGCCAGATTAGGGTAATTTCGCATCCATTTTGACTTTCTACTGAAATCACTAACGATCTTAATTGTTTGATTTTTTTTTCTTCACAGCTACAATTACCCGCTTAGCTTGAGGAATATTTTCTTGATGTGGGATCTATGTAGATATGAGCAAGCCTGGTTTATGGATAGTCCAAGTGCATGGTGTGCTGTAAGAAAACCTATAAACATAGTCAGCAGACCGAAATAATTATTCTTTTTTTATCCACTGCCAGCCATTTTCCATGTCTGATCATGAAATCCTAGAATACCTTTATGACTTAGAATCTCAATTTCAAGTTGGTTACAGCAGTGATTTCAATACAAATGTTCCATGCAATGCCTTAGAAGACATGATCCGACATCTAGAAGGCTCAACATATCCTCGTGTTTCCGCTTCCTTTTCGCATTCATCAGTTATTCAATTGCTTCTAGTAGCAATGGGTAAGTTGCTGGCCTTATAGTCTTCATGTTATTGAATTTAACCATTTCAGGCTCCTTCAAGGATGATGTTTTAATGACAAGTCTTAACTACAATAACATGAAAGATAGGAAGTGGCGTTTAAGTCGACTAACTCCATTTGCAGCAAATATTGCTGCAGTCAAGTATGAGTACGTAAAAATCATCATATAATTTTTATAGTAAATTAATTATGACAAAACTATAAACTAAAACATGTTCGTCATCCAAGGCCATATTCTATAAATATTGAAACCCGTGTAGTTGTAGATAAATTTGAGAGCACAGATTAATTAGACCCAGAATCCACGTGGACTTATCATCATAATCTATGGCGAGACAGCCCATGCCGGGCCTTCGCCTCCAGGATTAATTTCCTCCGACCTTGTCCGCCAGTTGTTTACTCCCAACAAGGATCTTCTGTCAGCTTCTATTGGTCTTCCCATTGAGTCCTCGGTCTTTCCGCTGTACGTCTGCCTTATGCTGTACCCGTCAATGTTCTTTTGAGTAGCACGTGGACTCAGGTAGAATAGATTCACTAACGTTGCTTGTTTGGTTTTTTAACTTGCTTGTTTAGACCACAAAACCTCCGTGATTTCAATATTCCCAGGCTAGTTGAACGAATTTTTTCAAAGCTTTTCTCCTGCCTACATCTATAATATGTTCTCATCTTTCTTACAGTTATATATCAATATAGATTAAGCAAAGAAAATGTTATTTTGAAGTTTTCGGTAAACTTAGTTTAGTAGTAGGACTGCAATCTGTGGAGAGCATTAGGTGTTGGGGTGACAATACAGTACACGTTCTGTTTACTAAGATCTACTAAATAGAGCAATTTTTTCCTTAAATCATAGAAAGTTTTTATTAATACATATATGTATTTCAGAGCTCATTTGCCTCCTTCTTCAGTGTAATCTTCTAAAATACTGTATATATATGTATATATATATGTATATATATATGTATATATATATATATATATATATATATACATATATATATATATATATATATATATATATATATATATATATATATATATATATATATATATATACATATATATATATATATATATATATATAATATATATATACATACATATAAAGAGAAGGAACGGAGTGTTATTTCATTTGATATTTGCATTCGTCTTAAACCTCCGTGCTCGTTTACCTTACTGAGACAAACATTTTGAATTACTGTAGAGCAGCTTAATTGACACATAAAAGAAAATTTCTAAGGATAATGAAAATTGATCGGAATGTCTTGTAGATTAGAGTACACGTAATCAATGTTTTGTAGTGCAGCTTTATGGCGCGGCAAAATATCCGCCCTTTATGGTCCCACAAAAAGCTAGACTACAAGCACGCATACGCGGTCGCAAAGGGAAGCTGGTCAGTTGAGCTAGGTCTTCTTTATAGTTCGCTGATTCTTGTGCCAAAACATCGGCACCCGTGCCCTCCATGGACTTAAATACGACACATTTAATGCGTTTTCTCCTCTGTTTCGGTTTTATAGCTTTGAGACTTTTTTTGGAAAAAGTAAATTACGTAAAGCGCTATATATATATATATATATATATATATATATATATATATATATATATATATATATATATTTATATATATATCTATATAGCGCTTTACGTAATTTACTTACACAGAGGAGAAAACGCATTAAATGTGTCGTATTTAAGTCCATGGAGGGCACGGGTGCCGACGTTTTGGCACAAGAGTCAGCGAACTATAAAGAAGACCAAGCTCAACTGACCAGCTTTCCTTTACGACCGCGTATACGTGCTTGTAGTCTAGCTTTTTGTGGGACCATAAAGGGCGGATATTTTGTCGCGCCACAAAGCTGCACTACAAAACATTGATTACGTGTACTCTACTCTACAATACATTCCGATCAATTTTCATTATCCTTAGAAATTTTCTTTTATGTGTCAATTAAGCTGCTCTACAGTAATTCAAAATGTTTGTCTCAGTAAGGTAAACGAGCACGGAGGTTTAAGACGAATGCAAATATCAAATAAAATAACACTCCGTTCCTTCTCTTTATATGTATGCCTTTTTTCTGCACGCCTTGTGAATTGCAAAAAACGGTAGCCATCACCTTTCCGGCCAATGAGACAGTCTTCGCCTTCTTTTTAGCACGTTCGCCAGATTCACTGTTTCGACTGCTCTTTGGCCTCTGGCATGTACCAGTGGAGTCATGTTTTGTCGGCGATCATAAAATGATGCAGAAACTCCTCCTTCCAATTCCGCTTAAACAGCTTCAAACCCTGCTCTAAAGCTGTATAAAAGCTGTGTTTGTTATCTGGAATGAGCAAACGCGGCACTCATCGCACCGACAGCATTCTCATGCCCAAGTTCATGCAAGATATGATCCAAGCAATCTTTTGAGATGCCTACTGTCTCAACTATCTCGCGCATCTTCAATCAGCGGTCTGTCAATACGAGCTCGTGGATTTTGGTCACAATATCCTCCGTAGTAGCCATTTTTGGGGCACTTGGGCGTGGCTCATCAAAAACCGACGTGCGACCGCGTTGAAACTCGTAAAACCAATTTTTGCGATGACCATTGCAGTAGCAGAGTCATCGTACACAGCATCCAAGCACTCCTTGATTTCGCTGCGCGATTCTCCGTCCAAAAACAAGAATCGAATCACCGACCTATTTTTTGGCGTATCTTCATTTTTCTAAAATCCGCGGACGCGCCTGCTTAAACACGCGGTCAAAACAAAACTACGAGTTCGATTTGGCTAATATTTTGGTAGTAGCCATCTACAAGAATGTACTGCATGTGAAGCTATGTACTTATCGGACCACCCTCGTATTTTCGCTAGAAAAACAGGTATTTCAGCTCATCAAGCAAACCGATTACAATGATAGGTACTCAAATTAATGGCGCACAATTTTAACATAAAATACATATCATCTAACAGCTTTGATTAAGTGCACATGCTTTCAAACCTCACGAACCAGCATTAAAGTGAAGAAGAAATAGCCATAATATCAATAAACTTGGAAAACGACATAAAGTTGGACTTGCAAAACCAAATAAATTATACCAAGCTGCAATCATTTTTCAAAAGAAAAGAAAGCATCAGCATCATAGAGGGTTGTTTAGTGCTTGATGAAAGTCTCATCATCCAATCAGTTTGAACTAAAGGAGTTCTCGAATGGCTCCATCAAGGTCATCAGGGTATTGAAAACATAAAATCAATTGTAAGAAGTTACGTTTATTGACCCATCGATGGGAATATTGAAACATTACAATGCAACAGGTATGCTGCTGTAGCACAAATGCTAGTCAAAACAAAGCTTTATCCATGGCTTATTCCATCAGGATCTTTGGAACGTGAACATATTGACTTCTTCTTCGTAGCACTATAACCCCTCTCGGGCCTGCGCTTCCTGCAACAAGCGCCTCCAAATGTCTCGGTCCATTGACGGCGTCCTCCAATTTCGATATCCAAGCAGCGTTGAACTGTCTTCATCGACCAAGTCAGACCAGCATTTCCTCGGCTTCAACAGGGGTTTCTGCCCTTCAGTTCTCCCGACGAATACCTTTTTGGGTATCTGTTGTTCGTTCATAAGATTCATGTATTCAGCCCATTGCAGCTTCCGTAGTCTTATAATCGTTGAGAAATTTCAAACAGCTCATGGTTGTATCGAATTCACCATTGGTCCCCGTCTAGTTTCACTCCTATTATTCCCCTCAGGACCCGTCACTCGAAGGCGTTCAATATATTTGCAGATGGTCCATGTTTTACACCCATAGCATAACACACATAACACACTTGGAGCTTTGTTTTCCTGCGTATGGTCTTCAAGATCGTCAAAACTGAAACAAAATTTTTTATTTGCAAGCTGTATTCTTCGGCGTATTTCGTCTCTTTCACTACCGATTCTCGATTCACATTTACAATATTTTATTCGCCAAGTGTCATATTTTGAGTATTTGAGGTTTCTCGACTGCATCGTGAGCTGTGTGTTATTCTCGTTGATTTGTAGCCCTACTAGTTTTGCTTCGCTATCTTTGGCAGTTGTTAATGACTGTGACAAAATGTTGATGACGTCCACATATGTTACTACTTGACTCGACTTGTATACTAATCTACCTCGTGTAAGGTAGCTTCTTTACATTAGAGCCAAATCTCCCTGCTGTAGTCTGATATTTGTGTCAAAGGCATCGGTGAGTTGGTTATTGATGTGGACTTGGGAGGTCATCGACATCATTGTCATTGTTATAAGACGGACTAATTTGGCTGCGATACCAAAGCAAAGCATTATTTGATACAGTACATTACGATCAATACTGTCGTACGCTTGCTCAAATTCAACAAAAATTTGGTGTGCGTCTATTTTGAACTCCAAGCATTTTACAAGTACTTGCTTGACAGTGAACGATTGGTCTATCGTCGATCTACCTGCTTTAAAGCCTCCTTGATACTCGGCAAAAATACTGTTGGCGTATGATCCGATTTTATTTTCTAATATCATTGAAAATATTTTTTACGCCGTACAAAGTAGTGATATTCCACCCCCGGGAAATTGTCAAAAGTTGTAAATTTCTTTCGCATACGAAGTAAAGCTAGAAGAAGTTATTGCTGAACTTTCATGTGTAACCCGATCTTTTCCCCCCTTCCCTTGGAAAAGCGGGTAATTAGTCTCAAGACTAAGGGATGCATCAGACTACGACTATTTAGCCGCACTTCTGTCGCAAGTTACACATGGTTAAATGAAAGCCCGCACACTGCGATTTTCGACAATTTTGTCCAGGTCGGCAGTCGCAGGAATTCGCGATTTTTCCTAAAACCAGTTTAGTAGGTAGTTTTTGTGATACTCGCGCAGGCGCACATCATTTGGACATTTGACGCTGACGTGCACGGAAGTTCCTTGCATAGCACACAAATGAGTTAGCGCATGTGCTCCTGGCAAAGACATACCTTCAAATGAGCATTTTAGTTCTGCGCATGCCTGAAGTTCCTTCGGAGATCTTGTCGCAGTGTGTTCGTATTTGCGTCTGAAAATCGCTGGTTACGGCAGAAAAATCGCAATGTGGCCGAACCCTTAAGCTGTATTAGCCACCCTCGCATCTCAAGAAACAATGCAGAAGAGCATGGGTTTATAGATGTCTCATACCTGTTAGCTATAGCATGGGGACACGGTTATTCCCAATCGTCTGAGAGCCTTACGTATATGCAAAGGGATTGGCCAAACGGCTTCATGATTATTAGTTGCCGACTTTTAATTGTGCAGTTTTTTAATCGTTTGTTTTTTCAAAGGGCTTGTGGCGCTCAGCTTTAAGGGTGGATGCCTTTCGAGATGTTTATAGGGGCATACAATTTCTAAGATACCCGCGTAGATGATGTAACTTAAGACTTGAGCCACATTATCTGGTTTTCACAAGGAAGGAGTGGAGCAATAAAACAAACCACAAGAAGAAAATCAGTAATAAAATAGCAACAAATTCCATTGTTTTCATTGAGGTTACAATAATGCTCCCTAATAAAGTGGCTGTATCTTAATGTAGGGTTGCCAGACGTCCCCGTTTTTGGGGCCATGTCCCCGTTTTTGACTATTTGTCCCCGCGTCCCCGTTTGAGTCGAAATTGTACCCGTTTGTCTATATGTTTGCATAGTTTCAATCAATTGCCTCTTAAGCATTCGAATTGAGCCCTTTGAGCACCTCAAGAACTATAATTAGCTTCCGCTAGCGTGAATGAGGAAGCAATAACAAACTTCATCGGGTTCATGGCATAGTTATACTGTATCTACTTAAATTTAGGCATTTTGCTTTTAATGTCTTCCTCGAAACATATGATAATATAAGCGGTATCTCTGTTTACCGAATGCATTTTGTCATTTCCTTCCTTTTCCTTTTCGTGATAAAAATATTTCCAGTTAAGAGTGCGGGCAAACTGCGACACGATTGTAGTGCTACTATCGCAATTTACGTATGGTTAAATGGAAATTTGCGACCAAACTGTCGACGGATGCCTGAACCCGAAAAATAAAATAAAAGGAGAAAAAATGAAATTAAATTCTATTATTGATTTCGTTGTCAATCATATGTTGAGTGTGATAAGTGGTGTTAAAGGTGCGTTATTAGTTATATATTATAAGTTTGTTTTGGTGTAAAGTTGATTTTCACTGTGATTCGAGCTGAAGTGTGAGCGAAAAATTCAATCACATAATGAACAAAACAAAATGCACGTTCACAGCAGCTCTTCAAAATAAATTTACCTGCTTGAGGCCGGGTGAGAAAGACAATATTGCAATTAGCAATACATGGGATTCGCGAATTTTGGTAGCAAATAATGGTAGGTATAGAGCATTGTTTTATGCGCACGCAGACTATTTTGCTAAATAAATTTTAAGTTCAATAAAAAAGATTATTTCGAGTCCGCTTGCTAGATTTTTGTGACCTTGAAAATGAGCCAGCAGCAACAATTACATCCTTAATTGAACAGACTCTGAATAAGCATGAGTTGAGTGAAAAACCAGCCGCTTTTGTGGCTAACAACACTAATACGAATTTCGGAGGTGTAAATCGTAGGGGGAAAATAACATTTTTTATGCACTAAAACAATCACATCCGGAATTAATTGGAATTCGATACTCTGCCTATATTATTCACAATTCTGTTCATGATCTTGATCAATTTGGTCTTTTTGATGTTTATTGAGTAAGAATGTAGGGACTTACTTAGTCATTGTGAAACACGTTGGCTGAGCTTATTCCCTGCAATAGAGCGCATTCTGCAAATGTATGATGCCTTAAAACTTTACTTCTTATCACAAACTAATCCACCTCCTATGATTGACAGTTTCTTTCGGCACGACCTCAGTGAATGCTTTTTAATATATGCTCATCCACTCATGACTCTATTTCATACGAAAACCGCACTAACAGAAAAAAGGACAATAGCATTTTGGAAATAAATTCAGTTGTTGATGACCTTCTCTGAAAAGTAAATGACAGAGCAAAATCCAGCTTTATTCCTTTAGGATTAAAATTCATTTTAGCGGGATTCAGAAAAGATGGAAAAGAAGCTGCTTGTGATGATATTATGGAGAGAGTGAAAGTTGTTTACACTAAAACAATAGAGTATATGAAACTTTGGACAGCAAGTTTCCCTGAGTTTAAAGTGTTCCAATCGTTAGATTTTAAAAGGAATCAACGTTTGCAATACAGTACTGTGGAGCCATGTCTTTACTATTTGCTGAACAAAAAAGATAATGTCAATGATTCACTATTGCATAATGAAATCGTCAATTTGAAGAAATTTTTGGAAGCAAAGTCAGATGATGTTGACTTTTTTAAGACTAATACTGCAAGTGCTCGACTTTGTGCCTTCTTTTCAGCAGATAAATATCCGGAAAGACACTCTAAATTGCTCTTTTTTTCTATGCGATTCCGTCTCACAGTGCTAATTGCGAGCGAGTCTTTTCGTTGATGAGCTCCCAATGGACCAAAGAAAGGAATCGTCTCTTCATTGAAAAGGTTGGTTATCTTTTGAAAGTGAAAATCAACTTTTCGAATTACGATTATCCTCAATTCAAAAACTTCCTGAGGCTGCCAGAAAATTGGCACCTATTAAAAGAAATAAGCAGCAATACATACCACCTCGAAAAAGTCTCTATTTGCATTGGCTCTTGAGATATGCGGGTGATTGGTGTAGTTGAAGACTTAAGCCATATTACCGATGTTTCCGGGGGGGGTCAATCAGATCCAGTTTTGTGCAAAGGTTTAGTAGCAACTTTCCCTGGCTTTATTTAGTGTGCAAAAACAATTTTACAACTCTTGACAATTTCAAGGGGGTTACATAGGTGGTAGGGATTGAAGAAGTGGTTTTCAGGGGAGCAGGTGAAGCAATAAAAATTTTTGGGCAGCGAAGAATTAACAATAAATTAGCAATAAAGTATGTGGCAGTTATGAATGATCCCTAATAAAGTGGAAGAGATAGCTTAATAGACCTATATAGATAACATGAAGCAGCAATTCGATGCAAAACATGGAACGAAAAAACCATTCAATCTAAGTGACTTCTTTTTCAAATCAGTTGACACCAACAATAATAATTTCAAATGGAAAACAGGAACTGTTGTGGAAAGGGTAGACAACGTTGCGTACAACCTTTGCCTTCTTACTCAGGCCCACAAGGAAACCAACTAACGTACCTAACGTCACTTTGCGTACGGGAAACAGCTGCTCAGTAGCCTTGAATTTCTGAAAACAGCTGGCCAGAAAACTTGAAAGCAGCATCTCAATAGGCCGAAAGTAGGCTTTCTTTAGAAAATTTGTTTGGTTTGAATAGCACTAGATTGCGCTGATGAGGCTAGTTCGCGACGTGACGAAATGTTTCCGTTTTCAGCCCTGAGTAAGAAAGCAACGGTACAACGTTTTATTGAGCAACAGAAAGCCGATTCGAACCCATTCAAATCAACTAAGCAAATGTTATGAGGAAAGAGAAACGGCAAACGTCCAAGACAACTCCGATCCGAAAACATCAATCGAACTAAACTGAAAGAAATATCATGCTCACACTTCTAGTTATATCAAGAAGATCAAATAAAACTCGAACAACAGTTGATCGTTCCACATGTTGCTGATTCCTTCATTCATAGGACCAATTAGAGTTAAAAAAGGGGGTTGTTGGCAGCACTGAGTTACATAAACTGTACGTATACCAATCCATTACTGAACTGTATAATAATTTAATCTTCTTGCTTGCTACAAGACGGTACACACTTGCTATTTAGCTCATGAAAAACGCAACTTCCATTTTGTTTTAAAATAAATAAATGTAAAAATTGAAGTAGTGAAACTACTGAAGTTGTTATTTCAATTGAAAAAACATAACAATAATTTTAAATACATACCATCGCACTGGTACTTCACATGATTGCATACGAAAAGGTTAAACTTTTAAAACTTGTTATTAAACATTTTAGTATGTTTATGTTTTGAATTTCTTTATATTAGAAACTGAAAAATTTAATTTTTTTTTTATTTTTGCAGCTGCACTTGGGATAAACGTGATCCAACGCCAAAGATAAAATTCTTTTTAAACCAACGTCCTATTAAACTTCCATGGTGTATGGACTTATGCAGGATAGAAGACATTATTGGGCAATATAAAGCATACTGCAAATATGGCTATAATTCAGCTGACAAAAAATATGTAGCACTGAATTCTATACTTGTGACTTTTTTAGTATTCATTTTCAAACTCAAATGAAAGCAATGCATTAACTTTTCCTTAATTACTCATATTATTTAAAAATTCGACAATTTTATAAAAAATAAATAGGTTTAAAATCTATTGCCAAATCATTTCGCCCCACAAACGGTGATAGTGTGACACAATATAAATATAAAGTAATGAATAAATAGACTTATTGATAATTCACATGCTTTTATTATGCCTAGCCTTAAAAGGTCAAACAAATATCAACACTTCTTCTATGAAAAGGAATAGATAAAAATAGAAGATATGCTTCGGAGAAGATCGCTAAAATATCGTGCTCCCATACAGAAACCAGTTTTAAATGAAAATGAGTTTTTTTTTTCGTGAAACCCCGTTGGGTCTTGCCCATAGATGTCAGAGAGAATGGATACGAAACGCATCGAGAGAATTGAAGCACTTTATTATGTAGCGTGAATTTGGCGCGTTATTAGCTGTTAATTCGAATTTCAAATAAATTTGACCTGACGTCTCCTACTATTTTTCGCATCTTGAACTAAATCAATTTTCTGTACGGGTATTCTAACTTGAACGATATAAAAGATTGAACATGACTTATCCTACGAAGGATACGTCCCTAACATACTTCCTAGAGCTGTTTTTACAATCCCACACACGTCACTTTATTTTTCATTTTTCGACACAAAAACACTCGCGATCCGTAACAAAATTTTCAGTTTGATTAATTATCACATTTGCAATGCTTTTGCACTAGATTCAACACGGCTCATTTAAAAAAATTGTTTTGTGTACAATTTCAAATTCAACTTGATTAGACGTATCCCATCAACGTTAAATTTTCACAAATCATATATTTTCGATCATATGGTTGATATTTTGTTGACAATTCGGGGGTTAAGGTATAAGAGGAGTGGGTTTTTCGTGAGAGCAACTAGAGAGCCACTTGAATGTGTGGATTCTCTGGCGGCGTGAAAGGCAGGGGGATTTCAATTCGCATGCGAGAGGAAGGCACGTATGTAGTAAAAGTACTTCACTCACGTATGGATGAAAATAAGCTCATTTCACGTCCATTACTTTATATGGCTTTGGTCTTGCCTTTCTAAGAGAGCAGACGCGTTTTATTTATTTATTTATTTATTTCACCAAGCAAGGCGTAATTACAAAAAATACGATACAAAAAATACAAACTTAATTTAAACATTTATGAAATAGCGGCGTTGAGGGCATTTAAGATTTGGTTCTTAAAATTGGATTTGGAGATGGTTGGGGAGTAATGAACGCTAAACCTGTTGAATGCTTTACAGCATCTGTTAATCGGCTCATTGCTAGCATAGTTCGTGTGGTGCATACGCACGGTTAGCATTGGTGTGTGTCTTGTGGCTCTTATAGGATCGTTTAAGTGTATTTTGTCTGACAAGGATGTAGTTTGAATGTTGCCTCTTATTACATCAAAGGGCAAGCAAGCGGACAATGCAACTCTCCTAGAAGCCAGTGTAGTCAGGTTGATTATGTGAAGTCGAACATCATAAGATGGAAGATTGTGGAAAGAAGTAGGATCATACAAGGATCTAAGGGCGAAGAGCAAAAACTGTTTTTGCACTGACTCTAATCTGCGACTATGAATGTCGAATATGGGGTCCCAGACTGTGCAGCCGTATTCAAGAAGTGGACGAACAAGTGAGGTGTACAGAGATTTAGTAGCCCAGATATTTCTGAACTCTTTTGCTCTACGTTTAATGAAACCTAGCATTTTATAAGCCTTGCTCAGGATTTCATCATAATGGAGGTTAAAGCGGAGTTTAGTATCTAAGACTATGCCAAGGTCGACAACTCTCTCGACTCTTTTCAAACGTGTGTTATTAATATCATAATCATGTAAGATAACGTTCTTTTTTCTTGCAAAACTTATTATCTGGCATTTTTCTATATTAAGAGCAAGTTGGTTTCTATCGCACCACTGAAGGAGAGCTGCTAATTGTATACAGTGATACAGTTTGAGGTCATCGGCGTAAAACAGGTGCGAGACATCAGACAGTACTGTAGAAAGATCAGCGATGAAAATATTGAAGAGGAGTGGACCAAGATGACTGCCCTGAGGTACTCCAGAGGTGACATTGAACTCACGAGACAACCGACCTTGAAACTTAACGCATTGTGTGCGGTCTTTCAAATATGACTGAATCCAGTTGAGCAGTGAACCGTAGATGCCAAAAATGCGAAGTTTATTCACCAGTATTTCATGGTCCACTCGATCGAACGCTTTACTGAAATCTGTATATATTGCATCTACTTGGAAGCCTTGCTCCATGCTACAAAGAATATCCGACGTCAAGGTAATAAGATTAGTGGTGGTAGACCTGTTTTTACGGAAGCCATGTTGCTGTTCATTCATATACGGTTCTATAATGGGGGAAATTTTACTGCAGATAATTTTTTCGAACAGTTTAGGCATAGCAGAGAGGATAGCAATGCCCCTGTAGTTCTCCACGCGCCGCTTATCGCCTTTTTTGTGAATTGGTGATATAAAGGATGGTTTCCAAAGTTTGGGAAATATACCAGATGTTAGCGATTTATTAAAAATAAGGAAGAGAGGTCTAACCAATTCATTTTTGCAGAGGGACAGGAAGCAAGGAGGAATAAGGTCAAGGCCGGGTCCTTTAAGTAGATCAAGATCTTCAATAGCATGAAGAATTTCATCTTCAGAAATGCTAATGTTATCAATTAAGATCTGTGTGGCTGTTTCTAACGACTCAAAATGAGGCGAGTTGACTGGATTGGAGTAAACATGCTGAAAATGATCAGTAAAGAATTCACAGATCTGCTCGGTGCAGGACGAGTCAGAGCCATTGTATGACATTAAAGACGGGTAACCAGATGTTTTGCGCTTAACGTTAACAAAGTCGAAGAATTTTTTTGGATTGGATATAGTTTCCTCCGCTATGACGTTAACGTATGTTTGATAGGCCTCTTGCGATTTAATTTTGAATTCAAGTGCAAGTTCGTTATATTTACTCTTAGTCGCATCGCTTACACATTTATCTTTTCTTAGGAGCCTATATAGTTTATTTCTCTGGTTACGTAAATGTCTCAGATCACACCCCAGCCATGGTTCAGAAATCTTATCCATTTTCTTGATTTTCGGTACGAAAGATTCAACGGCGTCAAAGATTATACGATAAAAGGTGGATAGAGCCGGATACAAATCTAACGTTGACAGAGTACCGTACCAGTCAATGCTGGATAGAAGACTATTAATGTTTCCATAATCGCCATTGCGGAAGTCATATACAATAGTTTGATTGTACGAAATAGAATTAAAAGTATCAGGAGTGGACAGTTCAATAGAAAAAGCGGAGTGATGTCTCGAGTTAGAAAACAGATTCTCGTTGTCATCAGTTAAACTGGCCACAACTTCGTCGTATGTATTAGAAAAAATAAGGTCTAGCCATACACCGTTCTGGTTGGGAGCAGGAGATATCTGCTGCAAGTCGTTACTATAGAAGGTGCTCATTAATTTGAAATCATTACTATCAAGGAGATTCACCGGAAGGAGTCGACCATCGTCATTGTCGATCACAAATTTTTTAACTCCGGATATCAAATAAACGAAGAATTTATAATACTTCACGTGGTGTACTTGATTGGATTGAGAAGCTTACCTTCAAGATGTATCTATTCTTTGTGATGAACAAGAAAGTTGTTGAATTAATGTTCACCACATGGATAACTTTTTAACATGGTACACTCCGATGTCGGCAGTTTGTGCAAAAAGTATAATAAATGGTACTATATAAAGGCGAAAGGCTTATTTATATCTTTGGTCAACTCTCATAATTAATTAGATTTCTATGTCTGATTGAAATTTAATTGAAATAACCATGATAAATTGTTGAAAGAATTTATATATCCATACTTTCCGCGATAAAACGCAATATCTCAGAACTGGGTTAGTTTTTGGGTAGTTTCTCGTTTTCGGGTTACGGTGGTCCCAGTTTTAATTTAATAACCACAAAATTGATTTCAGTTGCTACTTTTCAAAATGGAGAACTCGGCTTGGGACTTTGGGTAGTATTCGTATGGGTCATGGTTGCCTCTCATCTACCTTTACCGATTGCCTCTAGAATAAAAAATTAGATTATTCGTAAAATATAGACTGCATTGTAATGTCCCAAGCCAATTTTGCTGAAAAGAATCAAAATAATCGTTAATTCGACAAAAAGAGTTTAAAAATAGTATTAAATTGCTTTACTTATTTAAATTTTGGTGTAAATGTAATATTCAGAACTTAAATATTTTTCGCAAGTGCATTTCAAAATATCCCGATAGGAATTCATCCTTTTTTTAGAAGAATTTCTTAGAAGAATTATTTTGTTTATTCGATATCCGCAGGAAAATTCAGTTTTATCTTGAAAAGCCATCGGGCCTTGCTTGTTTAGGTGAGCAGACGCGTTTCGACTCGCATTAGTCATCTTCAGTTTGTAAAAGATGTGTGGAAGGTTATGACTTTATATGTGTGAAGGGTGGGTTAACAGGTTGGCCCTAGGTTAGGCCAGGTGGAGAGATATTATGTTTTTGTTTTTTGGGTTATTGCATATCTGTTTGCACTAATACTGAGAAAATTGCGTCAGAATTTATAAGTTTTTCGTTGATTATGTGACCATCTGTCTTTCTGTGCTTTTATATTTCATGTCCATCTAGGATGTCAAGTATCGGTCCCTTGCTTTGTGATAGAGTTTTTCTAGCGTTCGGCTTGTGTAAGTGGTTTTGTGGGTGCGTCGCTTAGCTGGAGTCTGCTTTATTGTATTGAAAGATCATAAGCGCTCTTTGCATATTTTCGTTAGTTCCGTGTTGTCCTCCCCATGTATAACATGTTCCAGTCTTTGCTTGTCAGTTTGCATATGTCGCTGTTCACGTACATTGATTATTGAGTTTTGGTTTCAATTTGTTTCCATGTTTTTACTGGTTTTAAATGCAGTTTTTATTTTGTATTTCTTATGGAAGTTTGGTAGTTTATTTGTCTCTACGGCTGTTGGTCGTTCTTGTGTGTTTCAGTCAGTTGGCGTAACCGTTTTTGATAAGTTTGTCACGTTGCTTGTATCTGTTATTATCGGCTATTCAGTATTCTGTGTTTAGTTCATGTTTCACCAGGTGTACTTCCATGTTTCTGGGCATAATATACATAATACATCGTTGATTTACTTAAGGTTTTGCTCTGTTCCGTTCCGATTAAACTGCAACTTCGGGATCTACCCTTCCAACGTCGTGAGTTGTACAACCACACTAAGTCATCCTGCTGGAACCCGGATCAATTTGCCTTCAAATCGTATCTAGTTTTTATTGGGAGCGCAAATTAAAAATGCGGGAGTTTTTCAAAATTTTGAGAATTTATTTCAAAAAAAATTGTAACAGACTGATCAATCGAAGTATTGTCCATCGCTAGCCACTACTTTTTCCCATCTTTCTGGCAACATACGGATACCGCGACGAAAAAACGACTCGTCTTTTGACTCAATCCACGAACCGACCCAATTTTTGGCTTCCTCATAAGAACGAAAATGCTGATCAGCCAGGTCATGCGTCATCGATCGGAACAAGTGGTAATCAGAAGGAGCAATGTCTGGACTATACGGCGGGTGGGGTAGGACTTCCCATTTGAGTATTTCCAAATAAGTTTTTACGGGTCTTGCAACATGTGGCCGAGCGTTACCGTGCTGCAAAATCACTTTGTCGTTCCTTTCCAAATATTGTGGCCGTTTATCACGCAATGCTCGGCTCAAACGTATCAATTGAGTTCGATACGAAGCTCCTGTGCGGTTGCAGCAGCTCAGAGTATACGACACCCAGCTGGTCCCACCAAATACACAGCATAAGCTTCTTTCCATGGATATTCGGCTTTGCCGTCGATGTTGAGGCATGACCGGGGTAACCATATGATTTTTTTCGCTTGGGATTGCCGTAGTGGATCCACTTCTCATCATCAGTAACGATGCGATGCAAAAAACCTTTCCTTCGTTGCCTTTGAAGCAGCTGTTCGCAAGTGAAAAACCGCCTTTCGACGTCTCTCGGCTTTAACTCGTACGGTATCCAATGTCCTTGCTTTTGAATCATTCCCAATAGTTTCAATCGATGGGAAATGGCTGGGCGTGTAACTCCGAACGATTTGGCAAGTTCTTTTTGCATTTGACATGAGTCCTCATCGAGTAATGCCTCCAATTCAGTATCTTCAAACTTCTTCGGCTGTCCTGAACGTTCTTTGTCTTCCACATCAAAATTACCACTTCTGAAACGCACAAACCACCTCTCGCACGTTGAAATCGAAAGAGCACACTCCGGATAAGCTTCGGAGAGTAATCGATGCGATTCAGCTGCACTTCTCTCCAAATTAAAGAAGTAGATCCAAACTTCCCGCAAATGCTGCTTTGTGGGCACAAAACTTGACATATTGAGAGCCAAAAAAAACTATGTTGTTTACACTCTGGGCAAATGACACATACTGAAAATGAAAGCTATGGAATGAGGTTATGACATGAATATAGTTTCAGTATTGTCTGCATTACTAATTTGCGCTCCCAATATGTGGTCACTAACTGACTCCATATGTTTCTGCGCTGTTCGGTGTATTTCATTTTAACCAATATCTCAGGCCGTTTGTGTTCTACGAAATGACTCCAGGCTGCTCAGGGGGTGTTCCAAACTTAACATATGCCGACAAAAAAAACCGTTTTTCCAAAGTTAATTTTAACTGGTGCTTCATCGGTCAATATACAGGTATGTTGTGTAGGTCTGTACGCCGTCAAGAATAATAAAATGTGCTGGGCCCAATCTCTTTGTTAACCATCTTAGCCGGATGTTTATTTAACGTGTTTTTAAAATATTCGCCCTACAAGTAGCTCTTCCAGCTTATCTCTCTTAGCACGCATTCCATCAAGTGCTTGAATGTTGCTGAAGCATTACAGGGCCCATACTTGTAGAACATCACCACAAATCTACAGAATTCGGTACCTGCCAGTAAACAGTTTTAACATTAAGTGCAGATAACCATTTCACGTTAGCAAAGTTGTTCATGATGTCGTCGATGTATATAAGGGTAACTATCTTTCTTCGTGACATTGGTCAACTGTCTGACAAAAAAGCGAGTGCTTCCACACTTTGTCTTTACAAGAACTTTTAGTGAGGCCCATAGACTGACAGAAGGCTCAATGATATCTTATGTTTTCATATCTAAGATCAATGTACACACTTCTCTTTGCTTTTAAAAGAAAGTCATCTTGATATTTGTTGAGCCAGGTTGCTTCCCTATATATCTATGATGTGAGTCACCATACTTGTAAATCCCTGATTATCAGGGCTGGTAGCCAAAATATCGCAATATTCTGAGTGACCAAGTCATATTGGAAAGTTCCGATGACAAATGGGTTGGTTTCAGTATTGGCGACGTCAACTCGCGAACTTTGCCTGTTGGTTGTTGAAACCAATCTCTTAATTTTTAACACAAATAAACAGCAACACTAAATATAGCAATAATAAGCAGAAACTCAAAATCTAAGTAACTAAAAACACAGAAGCTGAAAACAAACCCGAATAATTTAGACATTGTCATTCAGCCACCAATACCTAGATTGCTCCGTCTCAGCTCGACCAGCTTCAACGAATCTAGCAAATGAGTATCTCCATTGGAATTGTTGGTCTCGTGAACTCAATTTTGGAGGATATTTTATCTTCTTATCGGTGGCCCGTCTTTATGTGTAATATATGATTGGGATGTTCAAATACACGAATGCTTCTGGAGGAACGAAGCCAGTAGCGAGGCAATTCACAATATACCCGTCTGTAGGGAGTATTCGAAGGGCCATGACTACTTTTTGTGCCTTACTGAGCATGATTTTGACATGATCAGTATAGTACAAGTACTGATCGAGAAGAACACCGAGTTATCGAACACACATCACACAATCTGCCCTGAAGGAGTTTAAAATTAGTCCATCCAACTACACCATATCGAAGGCTTCCTCCATATCAATAAGACCCGCTCCAACACATTCTCTATCATTTAGTTTCCAACAGTTACCTTCGTTATCGCATGTATGGTCGAATGCCTGGCACGAAAACCGAATTGGCAAGTCAGCATCAACTCGTACTTCTCAATGTGGGCTTTTAATGCTTTGTTTAGTATCACTTCAAACACCTTGCTGATGTTAAGCAGCAAGCTGATTGGGCAATAGCTTTTAGGGCTCGAAGAATCTTTTCCTTTCTGCAAGATCGAAAATACCTTCACCTTTTACCACTCATTTGGGAAATATTAATTGCTCAACATGTTGTTGAACAACATGCAATAATTCCTAATAGCAACCTCAGCCAAATGTCGGAGGGCTATATTTGGAATACCGTCAGTACCACATGATTTTTTGTTATTTATCCTGTCAAATACGGAACACAAGTCATCATAGCTGACAAAATAATCAATAAGATTCAAGCTCGGTATGAGGTCAAATGTCAATGTTTCATTGAAATGAAGAATTGATTGGCCGTTCAGGCTTGATTTGGAGTCGGAAACTTTTGCTTCAACGACCTTCGAAAATATTTCATTCCCTCTGTCAGGGTTTGGTAGATGATCCAATTCGAAATAAGTTCCAATCAAGTTTATGCAATCCCTCACATATAATCCTGTTTCCATTTCTATCTGGATTCGTACTATCAATTTCGATACCAGCTCTATCGAGAAAATTTATCTCATCACCGGTGACTTCATGATTCAATATCTTTACTCGAGACGTCTTACAGAATATGCTATTCACTTTCGCAAAAACGCCATCTGGGTCCTATGGGCTAATACCCCTCAGTTTTTCCACCCACTGATTGTTGACTTCACTCTTGAAGTATGAACGGATTAAGTTCCGGACATTCTTTGGTGTAATTTCAACAAAGCCAACGAGGGATGCTTGTAGTCCAAAAATCGCCGATAAATATTGTTGACGCGTGTGAGAAGAAGGCTTTTCAATATTTTCAACCTTGTAATGGTTAGCGTTTCGTATCCTTCCATATTGCTAAGATGTTTAATCTTTGGAGCTACTTTCTCAATCGTTTCACGCGTCAGCTTCTCTAACTTCGACAAATAGAGATCTATTTCATCGTCAGTTAGATTTCTGTCATTAGGAACCATTGAGCAAGAGTTGCGATCATCAGAACGTGGACATTTTTTCTGGTACCCTCGATTAAACTTCTTTTAAAATTTTCCCCAATCCGTTTTCTTGAAATTCAACCGATAATTTTCATGTTGAACTGGAGTGAGGAATACAGCATCCCTTGAATGATTGATACCCATCACGATTGCGTTATGGTCGCTATCGTAAGGAATCACGTGCAGTTTCCGTTGAGGACTGTTAAAGCTGAGTTCAAGTCTTGCGTCAGCAATGCAGAGGTCCAAATATGAATTTGTCCTAGAGTGTGTTGGGAACTCCGATCCATATAGATTGCACCTGTATTCAATTTGGTTCTCTTTTATCCACAATTTCAGGAATACACCTCTGGGATTATTGGTGGCGTTCAGCCATGATGTGTACTTGGCGTTCAGTTCACCAGCAAGAACATAATAACTATGCAGTCTGTTCAATTCGGTATTTCAAACACGGAATTGAGCTCCTCCTTGAGCTTGAGAACAGTTCCACCAGTTGCATAGGCAGTGAGATTTTGATAACGGACACTTCAAGAGATTCAAAGCTTTTGAATTCGACTTTTTCAAGATTTTGGAAACAATAGGGTCTTCGAACCAATATTCCAGTGCCAACTCCCCAATCACCTATTACCCCTTACGAATTCAAAATCCTTAAATGTGGGTTTCAGTGAAAAGCATGATGTCAGGCTTTTGCTTGACAAGGATTTTCAAGATACAGCCACGTCGATGTAGACTCACAATGGAGTTGACGTTGATCGAGATGAGACGAATCCTATCCAAGGGAATGTGACTGGATGACAACTTATTTTGAGGCATTTGAAAGCCCTAAACGCGGAAAAACATAGTTAATTTTCGAACCCTGTTTATTAATTCTCTCCGATAAAGAATTTATTTACTGATAATTTTAAAAAGCAGCTCATTATTGCCACTTACATTATTTATTTTATTTGACTGCTGGTCCTCTAGCAGCAAGTGCAAATGACACCCGGGCTTGACAAAGTTGGTAGGTATCACAATGCGGTGTACTTGACCTTGTTTTGGATTTAATTTTACCTTTACATCTTGATACCGGGGGCATTCTCGATATGATGCTGGATGACCAAAGACACCGCAGTTCAATCAATATAGTTTTTTTTGGCTCCGCCTGAGCCAATTTGCACTCGCCGGGAGCATGAACATCTTTGCACTTTACACACCTTTATTTCATGCCGTAATTGGCAGCCGAATGACAGAATGGTTTTTTTCGCTTTTGGGGGTGTATGTAAAGTGCGAACCCTCTCCAGAACTCAGTTGTCAGTTTATCGGCATTCGCTCTCTTGATCTCAAAATCATTTAATTTATTTACGGCTCTCAAAAGCCGAACCATATCTTTGCCTGTTTGTCCAAATACATTGATTGGTGCAACTTTTTCTTTCTTTTGATTAACCTTGACAGACGGACCAGCAGACAAAACTTTTGGTTTTTCTCCCTATTTTTAATTTATAAATATTCGATAAATCCATTATCAGGTTTAGTAATACCAGAGCATATATACTAACTAGCACCTGCAATCGAGGAGCTGTCAAATTGAAAAGAGAGGCAAATAAACGTGTAAAAGATGGATTAAAGTTTACCTTGTGTTGGTAAAATTGCAAGCAAATTCAAGTTTTTGTTTACCATACATACGAAATTTTAGTCAAATTCTCTCTACTCCATAAGTACCGTAAGAAATAAAATTTGTTCTAATTGCAGCTGCTATTTAGTAGATATGCTCTGGTAATACAATGTTCAGAATTTTTGTATCTTTATCCTTTTCAATAAACATAGAATTGTCTAGCCCAGCTAGCGCTGCTAATAGTTCGTGCTGATGTTTGCTCCGCCTGCACTGAGGACATCCTCTTGATCAAGTTCTTGTTTCGGTTTCTTAGATTTCTTGTCTTTGGTCACTTTTGACTTTGCTTCTTTTTCTTTCTTGATGTTTTCTGTTCCTTTGTTGAACGTTAATTCTCCAACTAGCTCTTCTGATGAATGGATCCAAAGTCTGAGTTCTGCGTTTTCTCTCTCAATCTTCTCAGCTTTCTCGCTAGCTTCGATTGATTGCTCGATCTCGATGACTGATAACATTTTCGGTTTGTCTTCATTGCAATCGAAGCTTCGTTTTAGCTTTTTTTCGACCGTCATCGTTGGCGATGGACACGATCGTTCTAGTTGATGGCTGAAACTATCGGGCTCCTCCATCTCGTTGCTTTTGCAGCGAGATTAGAGGGAATATTCATAAACCGGAACTTCCCTTCAATGTATTTCCGCTTTTTGATACTTCTTCAGGAAATAAATTTCAGGTATTCGATATATGTTCGGATAATTCAACGGTGATGGTTTGCAATTAAAAAATTAGTTTCAACTGACTTTTGTGAAAAATTAATAAATTTTTAAAATTAATGACAGGAGCGATTAAAGGCACGTCTATACGCAACGAAGGCTAGACGTAGAATTTTTGTCATGCTTCTTTCACCAATTAACAGCAGCTCATTTTGATAGTCTACTTAAATTAGGTATAGATTCATTGCATAAATATTTTGAAGTTTTTCATATCAAACCAATTATTTCAACGAAAGCCGATAGGGACAAACTATTGAAATCATGAAATCATTATTTTCCCTGTAGAAACAAATAATTTATTTTTGAATGGCAGTATCAAATCACAGGGAAGTCTCAACTTTCATTGTTATTTGAAAGTTATTGAATACATATCCCATTTATTACTTTGATCTCATTACTTTTTGAATTCCTCAACGTAATGGAACGAAATCAATTACCCAATACAACTGCTAAAGTCGTGATAGGTAAAATTTATATTACCATTAATCAGGAACCGAAATTTTCAATTCTTCAGCAATAATTTGTTTGTAATGTGAATTGAAAAGTAATTGCAATGAAATTGTCCCAGCTCTGTGAATACTGAATATTTTAACACATGTCGAAAATTCTTAAATCCGGCTATTCCATTACATAAAATAAAATATGTAACCCAATACCTTGGGGGTAAGTTGATAAAAAAAAAATGTTAGTTTGTTTGAACACTTTATTAATTGCGATTTGTAAAAATGATTTTTAATATTTCAACATACTATAGCTTGGCTTTTGATGAAAGTTTATGCTTAAACAAAAAATTTTTTATGATTCCACTAACTTTATAAGGATCATTTAAGTGAACATGATGCCGGCCTTGAACTGTGTGGTATTCGAAATCAGGGTTCCTTCTCAACACGTTCATATTTGTTTCAAAGTTCTTTTCATCATATGATGAATCTAATGCTCTTATATACAAAGTTGGACAAATAACACATGCAAGCAATTCGGCGTACATTTTTTGCGGCCAGATTGCTTCATTAATGTACTTCAATCGACTGTCTCGAGCGAAATAATACCGGTCAGGATATTTTGTAGATTTTTTAATATTTCTGTTAAGAATGTAAGGACACTTATCACGATCAATTGAGCTTGCTGCTCCTATGTGTAATTTTTCAATGCATTCATCGTATGTATAACTTGGAGGTTCGTCTCCACTTCGATTTCGTTCATCAGCTATTAAAAAGGATCTGATAATATGGCTCATTGCAGGCGCAAAATTTTTTTCCATAACATTTGCAGGTTTGTACGAATCTAATGCAATTAGAAAGTCAACCTTTTCAGGGAAAATTGCTGCCATAAGAAAGCCCAAAATTGCACCCATGGAATGGCCCAGAATAGAGACTTTGTCCCAATTATATTCTTGAATAATCATACACACAATATAAAGGTAATCTAAATATTGGTAAGTAAGACCTTCCGGAATGCGAAACGAAAGACCGTGTCCAGGAAGATCGATAGCCAAAATACTTAAGTCTGAAGGTAGCAATGGAATGAGAGTGTCAAATGTTCCGGCATTATCCTGCCATCCGTGCAAGGCAAGAATAGGTCGCTTTGTTGGTGGTCCCCACCATTTTCCTGATATGTGACCCCAAGGGACTTTGATTTCTATTTCGGTACCCTGCAAATTAAAGAGGTATTATATTTTGTAATTAGAATTTTGCATAATTTCTTACCATTTTTTGATCTGTTTTGATGATATTATTCATTCAGTTTTAATTTCAAACAGCTGATCCTGTAAATATTCGTTTAAAAGTAATATTTAACGACTTACTCGATTTCCATTCAAAATATTGATTTCTTAATGATAAAAAATATTTGTACCACATATTTTTTTTAATTTTTATAGAATGATGTAGGCTTGTACAAAATAAAATTTTAAATTTAATTATAGTTTTGATTTTTCAATTATTTCAACTTGCTCTTGCTTGCTTAAAAATTTATTTATTAGGGCACTAACTTTCTGGGGCTCATTCAGGTGTACATGGTGAGTGCCTTCGACTTCATAGTATTCGAAATTAGGTTTTTCTTTCAAGATCGCCATATTTTCGTTATGATTTTCAATCTTATCTGTAAGAGGAGAGTCCAAAGCTCGTATGTATAAAATCGGGCATTGAATGCTCTTAAGGAGCTTTGAATACA
Organism: Odontomyia ornata; assembly: GCA_963969285.1. NCBI lineage: Eukaryota > Metazoa > Arthropoda > Insecta > Diptera > Stratiomyidae > Odontomyia > Odontomyia ornata. Next base: position 196,528,205 of record OZ017741.1, read on the forward strand.
TTTTTTGAGGCCAGACTCCTACGTAAGCATATTTTAATCGACTATCACGTCCAAAGTAATATCTATCAGGAATTTTTTTAGATTTTCGAATATTCCTTTCCAAAATATGATGACACTTATCTCGATTAATTGAATTCTCTGATCCTGCATGAAGTCTTTCAACACATTCCTCATAGCAATAACTAGGTGGTTCACTTCCATCGTTATTTCTTTTCTCAGTTATTAAAACAGCTTTAATTGAACGGCTCATTGTTAGGCTGAAATTGTCTTCGAAAAATATCAGTGGCTTGTAGGCATCCAGTCCTATTAAGAAATCAACTTTTTCAGGGAATAGTGCAGCGAGTATGAAACCAATAGTAGACCCCATAGAGTGTCCAAGAATGGAAATCGTCTTCCAATTGTATTTTTCCATTATTTGGCAAATATTGTAAACGAAATTGGTTATGTGTAACATTAAACCTCTGGGAAAAGGTGATGAGAGTCCGTGACCAGGCAAGTCTAAAGCGAGTACTCCAGTCTTTGACTGAATCAATGGAACAAGCGTGTCAAAAGTGCCAGCGTTATCTTGCCAACCATGTATTGCAATTATTGGCCTTCTGTTTTGCGCTCCCCACCATTTGCCAGAAATATGGCCCCAAGGCATCTGGATTTCCACTTCAGTGTACTGCAAAAGCAAAATTTTTTTGGTTAAGATTGGAAATTGAGTGAGAAAAAATAAGGTTTTACCTCTTTTAGCATTTGTTCATACATTTCTATGGGGACAATTTATCTGCGAATGAGATCATTTTGAGTTATATCTTTTTGAAATGATTCACTACTTTTTAATATCACAAAATTTTCTTAAAACTAAGATTGTGATGAACAGTTGTTATAAAAGTAAATACAGATGGTTTGCGAGGTATTCCGAAAAACAAATTGTGTGTTGAAAAATAGCGGCAATAATAGCCGAAAACCTACAAAGAATACTGATCTCATACTACAGTTTCAACTCAATTCTAACCATTCTGAAGGTCACTTGTTAAACAGGAAAAAATGCTGCCAGTTATGCAAGTGTGACACATGGAACCTTATTTAAGTGTCTACAAAGAATTTGATCGCTTGAAAATCAAATTATTTAGGGGAGCAAAGGAAGCAAAAATGATGACCGAGACATAACCATGAATTATACGTACTATGGTATTTAGGGTCATTAAGGTTTTGTAGTGAATTCAAAGTATGTATATTCAAAAGTCGGTTCAGGATGCATCAATGGACTGCTGCCTCTGCGAGCGAAGATATTAGTGTTCGCATGAATTGGCCCTGTCTGAAGACGCGTTATTGCTCTGGCAGGCTAGCATTGCAGTTTCGTGGGGCGTGTTCTTTTCTCCAAAACAAGGGCCCACTACAAAAAAAAAAAATTCGCATTCACGAACTAGACGTTACAAGTATCTCGGTGTGATAGTGTCGAGGCCGAGGTAATCTACCGAACGGATCGACTAAAGACAAGCGACTGACCGAGCTTGATTACTGCGCACGGGACGCGAGAGGTTGCATCTTCAAAATTAATATTAATGACCCCCAAACAAGAGTGATGCATCCAGGTGGGTCAAATTAATTAAGATACGGATTCATCTACAAATTAACGTGAATTTCCCACATCTGAATATCTGGACACTTTCAAAAAAAGCGACGATAACTTTCTTTCTTGCCCCGAACAATCCCAAAAGTTTCATTTTTACTCTCCAACTCGCGTTCTCCGCCGGTACGGGATCGAGTCGCAATTAGATATTTCACTAATGCAAGTCAAGGGATTATGAAAAAAGCAATTTTATATATCACACAATTTTCAATTTGGGGAAGTGCAGTTAGTTTAGCGATACGAATACGCGAGTCTTATGAGTGTTTATTTCCATTGCATATTTCATCGATGCACAACGATTTTCACGTCACTTGCATCACTTGACGTAAATTTTACATTAACCATATTAAAATCACATCCGGCGACGAACATTTACATTGATGATCGATCTCTTTATATCTTTTTGCCATTACTATTCACAAATTCACAACTAGCCAGCGTAACCTTTAGGCAGAATTTTTAATGTTATGTCACAATGTGTGCAAGATATTTTCACAAAAACCCGTCTTCTTGGATATTATATTGCGAATATCTGATGATTTGCGACTTATTTTAAATGCACTCTTTTAATTCGGTTTCACAAGTTCACAGATGAATCACAATGTAATCTCGCTGAAATTAAATAAAACCCACAGCACTAACTACAACGCGACAACTTTCTCGCTCGCTGTAGCAAATGCGAGTCCCCGCTTTGTTTCAATTCCCTTTACCGCCTCCCTCGACGAGCCTCTCGATTACTACAGTTTTCATAGGTATAACAGATAGTGCAGAAGTGACAATGGGCTTACCACGTGTTGTAGTATATGAATTCCCTTCGCATAGTATCTGTATTGAAAGAAAACATGTCGGATAAGGCTCGTAATGAACAGAGAGCTCTGAATAGTTGGTGCAGAATGGGGACTGCACCCTCAAGTTGCCTCTTAGGTAGATCCAAAATACCCGCTGTATTGGAACTTATTTTTTTTTTGCATGGAGTAGCAATCTGGTGACCAGCCATCAAAACGTGGCGAAGCAGGAAATAGTAGACAAAGCTGTGCGAATCTTATGACGGTTGCTTTTTAGTTTGATACTTGTTTCAAAATTTCCAGCTTCGGTGTCCACAAACCATAGTTGCATTATTAATGTTGCGGGAACCGCAGCGCAATTATGACTCCGTCCGCGTACTGTTATTTTTCTCTATGTACTGTGAATGGCAACATATGCAAAAAGTGCCGGTCGCGGTACTCGTATCATGCATTAGCCGAAGTGGGTGTGTATTCGTACTCGTATTAAGAATGAAAACATATTCGCAAGATTTCGCTATTGACCATATCACCTCAGCACCAATAGAACAAATTGATTACATAAAATAGCACTCATCATTTTTAATTTGCAATTGAAATCTGGATACGGCAACCCTCTTTCCAACGAAGCTCTCCCAAGATCGCCCTTTCGCGATGAGAAGGAAAGTAGATGAAAAGCTCGCCGGCTGGTTTTTGGAGCGGTCCCGTAAGGCGACGACGAGCAACAAACCGGCAGTCTAAACAAGAACGGGAGTGGTGGAAGTTGTGGGCGGATCGCTGCACATGTTATTTTGTACATGTCCTTACTAAATTGTAGTAATTGAGGAGTATGGCTCTAAAAGCCAGCGCTGCCACAGGCACACAGCACAAACTCAATTTAACAAGGAGGGACGATTCAGTCACCTTCCCCATCGCAACCCTCACTCTTTTTCTTTTCGCGTGAAAAATAAATCAAGAAAGTTTCTTTTGTACTTAACTCCCGGGAAACAAAATTCTAAAACTGTTTAAAATTTTAATGTGTAGTGATTTTATTACAATATCTTTTGAATATAATTTATAGAATTGCGGTGTACCGCGGTATACAAATGCTTAAAACGAAACGGTTAACCCCTTTAATTATATGAACGATAAAATCATTGTATCATTTAAACCCCTCAAAAATTGTCAAATTTTACCCATTCCAACCATAATATTGATTAAAAATTGTTTTGTTTGTCGAATACATCACATTATGTCTTGGATGCTAGCGGATAACAAACATATGCTAAATTAAATTAATAATTGTTGTGTTGATTCGTCTCTTCAATAAATTTCCCGCACTGTAAAAAGCCGCGGTCGATTCCTTTAAGAGCGAGTGCATTTCTATTCCAAGATTATCAACAAAATTAGAATAAATCATTGAGAAAACGCAACTACCGCTTGAACACTGCACCATACTGTTAACTGCAGTGAACTTATAGTAAAAAAAAGTGCTTAGAATTGCAATTTTCTTAAGCTCGTGCATTCTGTGATAGTGACGAAGCATTATTCAGCTGAAAAATTATTGCCACGCCGGTATCGACTGCAGTTGAAGAGAAAAAATATCAAAACTTGAGGGAAAAACGTTTAATCTGGAAAAGATAACCGTTAAAACCGCGTCAGAATATATTGAACTTGATCAGGGCATGCAAATGGAAAAGCAATGATATTTTGTATGATATCGTGTCGAACGCGACACTACACAAACGCAGAACAAACGAGTGGAATGGGAGTGCTTGCTTTTGGTTGAATGAGATAGGGGGTCGAAGGTGGACCAGCAGGCAGAGCGGTACGAGACAGCGACTGCTTTTGAGCGTGGTGTCCGCGGGATGGGAATTCGATTCGCGTTTTGTTTGACTGCGGTTGAGAAGACTTTCCGTTCGAGTTTGTTTCGAAAGTTTATTCACATTTATCATTAAAAGGCTTTCGCGAATAGTTTCGGAATGAGTGTGTTGAGTCTCGCGTGAAAAATAATGTTCCTGTTCTTCGTTACGTACGTACGGTACACACTAGGCGAAAGAAAACGAGTAACGGACACGTCCGGATTATGGTGCCGGTGCGGTAATTAAGGTTCGAGGAGTGTACCGGGGCAATGAGACTTGCGTGGTGTGTGAAACACAAATGGACATTATTCAGTGAAGAAATGAAAATTGTCTCCGGGAATTAATTAGAAATCTGATTTCTAGCGCTGATAGCCGAGTTCAAAATATTTTTTTTTTTTTTTGTGTCATAAGAATGTTGGCTAGTCCTAGACAAGTGTGTGTGAACGAGCGGGAAAACGGTTTGCAAAGTGTGGTGGTTCGATGGTTTGCCGCTATTTTGGATTTTTTTGCGGATATGGGGGAGAGCACGCGATTTCTACACGACAGCCGATTTGCAAATTCATTTTGATTTTTGAATTTTATTTTGACTTAGTTCAAATATCGATTTGCTTCTAAGTTCTCAAGCGCGAGGATATTGCCAAGAATTGTTTAGCTTGAAGTCAAGTGTTTTAAGGAAAAGAAAAACTCGTGTGTGCTTGTGTTAATTTTTGGAAGTTCAAAGGAATTTCGTTACGCCCGGAATTTCTACTTTGTTCGAGGTCTCGCGCGAACTGACGTGTGCAGAAGTTGAAAATTTCTCGAGTGGTGAAGAGCGTAATTGTTCGAGTGAGCAATCAAACGAGGACCTTTGATACGCATCGCCAAGCAAGACACACGCGCGAGTGTTGTGCCAGCGTGATACCTCTACTACGAGTGAAATTCGTGCAGAAATCCGACGTTCGCTCGGTTGCGTGTATAGTGCGTGCATGCAACAATTTAGTATTCGGGATGAAAATTTATCGGAACGTTATCGCATCGGACGACACGAAAAATTCGTAAAAGTTGACGCCGAACATTCTTTAATGACTCGCATCCGTGATTTCGCGACGATAAGTCTAGCGCCGCCATCTCGCTGCTGTACTACAAGAGATTTCTTGACGACGACTCGATTGAACGAAAACGACAGCAAAATTGTTCGCAAGGAGGGAGAAGACGCGAGCGATTTAGAAAAATCGGTGAATTCACATCATATTCGTTATCGCGGAGCGCCAGCATACAAGTCAGCGACAACCGTCGAAATATCGCAACTACGTAGCATAGACGCGGGGAATCTGGCAACAGAACACACCTATAGGAAAACAAAAACATTCGTGAAAATAGTATCTTTTATGGACTTTTGCATTGTTCTCATTTTTTTCTTGTACCATGCACCATCTCTGAAGAAAGATATTGAGTCGCGTTATCTTACAAATTACATTTCAGGGACATCGGCATCGTCGTCGAGCGCTCGAAGGACCATGCGGGTGAGTGCCCTTAATTTTGTTATATATATATATATATATACTTTTGATCATATTTATTTTGCGTCTACGTTTTTTACATCTGTTTTCATCCATTTCTATATTTGAGTTTAAATTTCTTCTAAATTCATCACGTCCGATATCCATTTAAATTTTTTTTTTGCGTTAGATTTTTTTTTTGTGTTTACCGTTCGGATTTCCTAAAATAATTATTAAAATTTTTTTGAAATATACAGATTACAAAAAAAAAGAAATTGAAAATTTATGGGATGTCGTTAAATAAAGAGATGCGTTGAATTGAACCATAGGTCTTTCCCTTCTGGTTTGTTTTTCCAATCGGGTATAGGACCCGGTACGGTGGCAGGCTTCCACCCCAAAATATGAGCCAGCCGCCGGGTACAGAATAATTCCTTCTTTGTTTCAGGAGACTTTATGGGTTGAGTGGCCCAAGCCAAGTGCCTTTTTATGGCATATAGTTATGCAATTCAATTGTATAATTCTATGACATAAATTGGTCACCGGGGTACTCCCCTTCTGATGGGAAAGCTCATATAATTCAATTTGTATGAGTTTTCCACTCAGAAGAGGAATACCTGGCCACTTCAACGATTTAACATTGGATTTATTCCGGTTGGGTGGGCATGAAGGGGCTCCTCCACCACCCGGTTGCCCCTCTTTCATTTGTGGGCCCTGAATGTATTTGGGTAAAGACGAGGTCAACCCCAAATTAGTCTTTCTTGTCAGGTTGCACTTGTTCTCGCAACAAGTCGTAATTCCTTCGTGGAGGTTATCTACAGATTTGCGACTTCGGTCGTCCTCTCGAACTCTGCAAGCAATTCGTGAATGCGAAATGTTTTGTAGTGAGTCCTCGTGCCGGGGAAACGAACCCGCCCCACGACACCGCAATGCTAGCCTGCCAGCGCATTCACGCGTCTCCGGACGAGGGCATTCTCGGCAGGAACCAACATCTTCCTCTGCCGAGGCAGCAGAACATCGCTGCAGTCCTTCACGGACATATTGAACATCTTTCTTCACTACAAATGGCGCCCAACGTGGGGCCCGAAAAGCCCGGCTGTCTCATCAGTCGTGAGCACGAGACAGTCCATCGTCTCTAGGTGTCCCCACTAGGTGTTAGAATTATTGGCGGGTAGATAACTCCCGAGGGTTTTTGCACTGATCGTGCCCCAGCAGCCTAATAACTTTCAAACGTGTGTTGTCTATGGACATCAATATCGTTTGGTCCTTCTTTTGATTTATACTTTGGTGGCTTACCCCATTGTATAACTAGTAAGGCCAAATGATATTAGAGTCCCTTTTTGTGTTCGGAGGTTATTATCCCAACATCTTTTTGCGGAGGATTCTGATCCGCTCCCCAAACCAGCGGTGCCTAAGTGTCTTAAATTACATGGATTTTGATTTCATGTGCTTGGCTGATTAGCTAATCCATGACTATCCATGACAAGACACGCGCTGCTTGTGGATTAGAATCCCACCCTGGGCTGACAAGCTGTAACTTGAGAAGTTTGCTAATGAGGGATCACTTCGGAGCCCTGATTTTCATGGTGCCACAAGAGAGTGTCCCTGAAACGTTTTAGAAGGATTGTGCCATGGTGTCCATACTTGGGAGGAAGGTCGGAAGGGAAAGACCATTCATATATTTTTGTTGTATAACTTAATCAAAATTTTTTTTGTGAGGTTCTGAGATAGTTCGCCACTGACGGCCACATAAGAATTTTAGTAACTTTTTCTCACCTTTTCTTCATTATTGTCATTATTCATATAGCTAATCTTATATACCCATATTCTTCATTATTTATTTATCTAGGTATTTAATTAGGAAAACCATTTGGATTTAAAATGCCTACAAAAAGAACTCCCGAAAGGAGAAAGTTGCGGTCGGATGCCGGACCAGCTCTATTGTGTTCCATCTGTCATGAGGACATGGACGAAACTACAAGCCAGAGGTTGCAGTGCGGACACAGGCTACATCAGCTGTGTTTGGCACAACTGCGGCAAACCTCATCCACATGCCCGCTCTGTCGTCAGCCTTTGGAAATCGCACAGCCAGCAACAGAACGACCTCAGTCCTCCAGTACAAGTGGAGCTGTCCCCAAAAGCGGACCCCTTCCATCCACTACAAGGAGTGCACGAGACGATGACTACAGGGCTGAAGCAGTTCCGCCTGCAGAAGAAGCGAGTCCACCGGTGGCTGTGGAAACCACAGTTCTAAGAGATCTAATGGCGCTCGTACAGGACATGTCCACCCGGCTAGCCTCTCTAGAGAGCCAGAGAGAGAACCCCGCACCACCCCGGCCAAGAACTCCTCCTATGTGGGATTCGGACCCAAATCCGTGGGATTTCCCAGTAGACTCGCGGCGTGATCCCGAACGGATCCGGCCAGGTACAGCCATGAATCCGTTGGCTCCAGTTTACCGGCCCCGATTGAGCCAAGCACCGCCACCAAGTCAGGCTCCCGTAATTCCGCCGGACCAACGCTTCCATCCACACGACATGTATCGGCTGAAGCCGACACAAATCCCCAGCATCATCCAGGGATGGAATCTACATTTCAGTGGAGAACCCAATACGATAACGGTAGAGGTTTTCATAAGTCGGGTGGAGTCACTGATTGAGCAGATGCTAGCAGGAGACCGCACAGCGCTCGCAGGGTACTTGCCTATGCTGCTTAGGGGAGCAGCACTGGAGACATATTAGAGAATACATTCAGCTCCACCATCCATACGCTGGTCACGGCTGAAGGAGGTACTCCGCATGGAATACCCTACGGTCGACATGAACGAATTAGTCCTGGATAAGATGAATGCTAGATGGCAGCGTCCGGACGAGTCCTTCCATAACTATCGAGCTGATATCCTTCGGTTAAATGACCAGCTGTCAGAGCCATTGTCTTCTACCCAAATTCTTCGCCTGCTAAAGCGCAATCTAAGACCGGAGATTCGTCGGCACATCGTGAACTCCGATCCACAGAGTATGGAGGCCCTGCTGAGAAATGTGCGTCGCATAGAAGGGTTTGAGGAAGACCTACGGGACCGGCCATACTTACTAACCAGGACGGGTCCTCGACGAGGAATCGCGGAATTGGCCCCAGATTATACCACCCTAGATCTGGAGGATGATTTGGACCCAGACCAGCTTGCTGTAGCAGCAGTGGGAAGTCTTACGACCTGCTGGAATTGTCACCAAACCGGACACCGGGTTATTTCATGCCGCGCAGAACGTAAGGTTTTCTGCTACGGTTGCGGCAAGCCGGACACTTACTTCCCGGACTGTTCTGAATGTGCCGCACGAAAAAACGGCCAAAAGAGTACCCGACCACCTCAGCGGTACTCAAAACCCCAGCAGTAGCTCCTCAATCAGTGGCTCACCCCAACCAACATGACGTTAACCCACCAGCCATGACCATTACGACTGCGGATGTTCACTCTCTTCCGGAGACCTCACCAACGACAATATTAAAACGACCATCGCAGTCACTGCCAGAAGAACCGTGGCAGCCTCAATTACGCACTCTAAAACCTTATCATGTGCGACTGCAGGAATATCGGGTGGCTCGAGAGCGAATATTTGCTTCCGAAGTAGTCACTTCCCACCCGCGCACGACAAAATGGTCAACCCGTCGCTGGCGGAATTTCCGCAAGAGAGTGCGCACCTGCCGTCGAACCTTACACTCTTGTAACATCTCGGAGGTTGCTGAGAATGAGATCAGACCTTATCATCCAATTAAAGTGTTGGGCGAGACCATGTTTGCTTTGATCGACACGGGTGCCAGTATCAGTTGTCTTGCCTCGAGCTTTGGCTCGAAGGTGCTCCAAGAATATCCGAACTTGATTAAATCCTGGCGCAATGAAATCAGTACAGCTGATGGCACCAAACACCCTATACGAGGTAAACTAACCACACCCGTGACATTCAGGGGTCAGACGAAGGATATTACGTTCTACATTATTCCGTCTTTGACTCAGAATGTATACCTTGGTGTCGATTTCGTCCTTCGCTTTGGACTGGCCTCCGATTTATTCACCGATTTGTCTTTAAAAACCAGAAATATCAACGAAATCACTTCTACTCCCGATAGGCATGACCTGACGCCTAACCAACGACAACGCCTGGAAGCATCCATTGCTGCTTTCCCATCGTACGCTACCCAAGGCCTTGGCCGCACCACCCTAGTCTCACACGCCATCGACGTTGGCGATAGTAAACCGATTAAACAGAGACACTACGCCATCTCGCCGGCCATGGAGAAATTGGTGTATGCGGAACTAGATAGGATGCTCGAGTTAGGGGTCATAGAGGAGTCCCAAAGTGCCTGGTCCTCACCGGTAACCTTGGTTGTAAAGCCAGGTAAAGTCCGCCTCTGTCTTGATGCCCGTAAGGTAAACGCGGTTACCATCAAGGACGCATACCCTCTTCCACTCATCGATGGAATACTAGGGAGACTGCCGAAAGCCAATTATATCACCAGTCTCGACCTAAAAGACGCCTTCTGGCAAATTCCACTCGATGAGGGCTCGAGGGACAAGACCGCCTTCACAGTGCCTGGACGACCATTATATCAGTTCGTCACAATGCCCTTTGGCCTGTGTAACGCGCCGCAAACGATGACTCGGTTGATGGACAAGGTCATCCCACCTCACCTAAAACACCAAGTGTTCGTGTACCTTGATGATCTGTTACTCATCACGGAAACGTTCGATCAACACCTCCTACTCCTACAAGAAGTAGCCCTGCACATCAGTAAGGCGGGACTCACCATCAACGTACAGAAAAGTAAGTTTGTCATGAAAGAAGTCCGATACCTCGGACATGTCATAGGACATGGCACTATCAAAACGGATCCAGACAAAACTCGTGCGATTGATGAGTTCCCCTTACCAAAAACTGTGAAGCAGCTACGACGTTTCCTTGGTGTGTGCGGTTGGTACCGAAGGTTTGTTCGGAATTATGCAACAGTCTCAGCGCCCCTGTCAGACATGTTGCGGAAGGGGAAGTTCGTTTGGACCGAACTCAGCCGAAAGGCATTTGAAGAGCTTAAACAAGCCCTCACATCAGCTCCTGTCTTGCACAGCCCCGACTTCACGAAGCCCTTCTCCATTCATTGTGACGCAAGTCAACATGGAGTAGGAGCCGTGCTGGTGCAATTGACCGACGAAGGAGAGGAAGCTCCCATCGCCTTCATGTCCAATAAGCTGAATTCGGCCCAAAGAAACTATACTGTTTCCGAGCAAGAATGTTTGGCAGCGGTAATGGCTGTGAAGAAATTTCGAGCTTATATCGAGGGTCACCAATTCGAGATCATCACGGACCACGCGTCACTACAATGGTTGATGAACCAGGCAGATTTAAGTGGACGCCTAGCCAGATGGGCTCTTAAACTGCAAGGGTTCAAGTTCTCCATCAAACATCGGAAGGGAACCCAGAACATCGTACCCGACACTCTCTCACGGATGTTTTCCCCAGAGGGAGCCGAATTGACAATAAATGACGAGGACCCCATCGAAATAGATTTGGACAGCCCACATTTCGAATCAGATAGCTACAAAGAGTTGAGGCAAACCATAGCGACCCAACAAACACAGCTGCCTGATTTGAAGGTAATAGACGGCTATGTGTATAGACGAAATGAATACGCCACTGGTGATCCATGGCAGGAAGAAGAGTCTTGGAAACTCTGGGTACCGGAGGAAATGACACAACATCTGATCCTCCGTGCACATGACCATCCTTTAAGTGCCCACGGAGGTTACGGTCGAACATTACGGCGACTCAAGAAATACTTCTTTTGGCCTAAAATGGCATCCCAGGTCAAAGACTACGTGAGCACCTGTGAGACCTGTAAAGGCACCAAAGCACCCAACCAGCCTCTTCGACCTCCTATGGGTCAACTCAACGTCCCAGAACGCGTGTTCCAGCGTCTATACATCGATCTACTCGGTCCATATCCTCGGTCTTCCATGGGACACATCGGAGCTATAGTCGTCCTAGATCAGCTCTCAAAATTCCCAATGGTGGAACCTATCCGTAAATTCACAACTCCATCGATCGTGAAATTCTTAGAGAACCGGGTATTCCATGTGTTCGGTGTTCCAGAGAGTGTGTACTCAGATAATGGAGTACAGTTCCGGTCTCGGCAGTTTAAGAGCCTACTTGAACAGTATGGCGTTGAACACCAACTGACGCCCATATACTCTCCTCAGTCCAACGCATCAGAACGGTTGAACCGCACCCTACTGGCCGCGATCCGTTCCTACGTCCACCCATCTCAAAAGGATTGGGATCGGCGATTGTCTGCCATCACATGCGCCCTGCGATCCTCGTATCATTCCGTCACCGGTGTCGCCCCTTACTTTGCCGCCTTTGGACAGCACATGATTTGCCACGGTAAACCATACCGACTGTTACGGCAATTAAAGTGTTTGGGAGACCCCGTCGTTGCGCTGGAGCCCCACGAACGTTTAGGAGACCTCCGCCAACAGATCGGACGGAAAATTAAGGCCGCAGGTAGTGCAAATGAAGCGCAGTACAATCTCCGGTCACGATCTGCTAATTTCAAAGAAGGAGATGAAGTTTTCCGGCGAAATTTCCGCCAAAGTGACGCCGCGGGGCATTACAACGCCAAGCTGGACAGGCGATTCTTGAAAAGCCGCATAAAGAAGGTAATGGGACCTAACCGTTACCTGATAACGGATCCATCGGGAAAAGAAGTGGGGATATACCACGCGAAAGACCTGCGCCGATAGATAGTCAGTCACGTCTGTTTGTCCGTCCGCATATATTCTCAAAAACGCGGAAAGTTTGTATACTTCCGGGCAAACATAGACGTGAGTCAGTCCGTCCGTCGGTCAATTGTGTTTTTCATTCATTGTCCGTCATCTCTAGTCCCGACGCCGAAGCCAACCCATGATACACAGAAAGATCCTTCAGCTCCTTTTTCGCAATCCGCATCGCCTTGGGATTGCGAGAAAATTAGCTGCCCTGTAGTAATTGAGGAGTATGGCTCTAAAAGCCAGCGCTGCCACAGGCACACAGCACAAACTCAATTTAACAAGGAGGGACGATTCAGTCACCTTCCCCATCGCAACCCTCACTCTTTTTCTTTTCGCGTGAAAAATAAATCAAGAAAGTTTCTTTTGTACTTAACTCCCGGGAAACAAAATTCTAAAACTGTTTAAAATTTTAATGTGTAGTGATTTTATTACAATATCTTTTGAATATAATTTATAGAATTGCGGTGTAACGCGGTATACAAATGCTTAAAACGAAACGGTTAACCCCTTTAATTATATGAACGATAAAATCATTGTATCATTTAAACCCCTCAAAAATTGTCAAATTTTACCCATTCCAACCATAATATTGATTAAAAATTGTTTTGTTTGTCGAATACATCACATTATGTCTTAGATGCTAGCGGATAACAAACATATGCTAAATTAAATTAATAATTGTTGTGTTGATTCGTCTCTTCAATAAATTTCCCGCACTGTAAAAAGCCGCGGTCGATTCCTTTAAGAGCGAGTGCATTTCTATTCCAAGATTATCAACAAAATTAGAATAAATCATTGAGAAAACGCAACTACCGCTTGAACACTGCACCATACTGTTAACTGCAGTGAACTTATAGTAAAAAAAAGTGCTTAGAATTGCAATTTTCTTAAGCTCGTGCATTCTGTGATAGTGACGAAGCATTATTCAGCTGAAAAATTATTGCCACGCCGGTATCGACTGCAGTTGAAGAGAAAAAATATCAAAACTTGAGGGAAAAACGTTTAATCTGGAAAAGATAACCGTTAGAACCGCGTCAGAATATATTGAACTTGATCAGAGCATGCAAATGGAAAAGCAATGATATTTTGTATGATATCGTGTCGAACGCGACACTACACAAACGCAGAACAAACGAGTGGAATGGGAGTGCTTGCTTTTGGTTGAATGAGATAGGGGGTCGAAGGTGGACCAGCAGGCAGAGCGGTACGAGACAGCGACTGCTTTTGAGCGTGGTGTCCGCGGGATGGGAATTCGATTCGCGTTTTGTTTGACTGCGGTTGAGAAGACTTTCCGTTCGAGTTTGTTTCGAAAGTTTATTCACATTTATCATTAAAAGGCTTTCGCGAATAGTTTCGGAATGAGTGTGTTGAGTCTCGCGTGAAAAATAATGTTCCTGTTCTTCGTTACGTACGTACGGTACACACTAGGCGAAAGAAAACGAGTAACGGACACGTCCGGATTATGGTGCCGGTGCGGTAATTAAGGTTCGAGGAGTGTACCGGGGCAATGAGACTTGCGTGGTGTGTGAAACACAAATGGACATTATTCAGTGAAGAAATGAAAATTGTCTCCGGGAATTAATTAGAAATCTGATTTCTAGCGCTGATAGCCGAGTTCAAAATATTTTTTTTTTTTTTGTGTCATAAGAATGTTGGCTAGTCCTAGACAAGTGTGTGTGAACGAGCGGGAAAACGGTTTGCAAAGTGTGGTGGTTCGATGGTTTGCCGCTATTTTGGATTTTTTTGCGGATATGGGGGAGAGCACGCGATTTCTACACGACAGCCGATTTGCAAATTCATTTTGATTTTTGAATTTTATTTTGACTTAGTTCAAATTTCGATTTGCTTCTAAGTTCTCAAGCGCGAGGATATTGCCAAGAATTGTTTAGCTTGAAGTCAAGTGTTTTAAGGAAAAGAAAAACTCGTGTGTGCTTGTGTTAATTTTTGGAAGTTCAAAGGAATTTTGTTACGCCCGGAATTTCTACTTTGTTCGAGGTCTCGCGCGAACTGACGTGTACAGAAGTTGAAAATTTCTCGAGTGGTGAAGAGCGTAATTGTTCGAGTGAGCAATCAAACGAGGACCTTTGATACGCATCGCCAAGCAAGGCACACGCGCGAGTGTTGTGCCAGCGTGATACCTCTACTACGAGTGAAATTCGTGCAGAAATCCGACGTTCGCTCGGTTGCGTGTATAGTGCGTGCATGCAACAATTTAGTATTCGGGATGAAAATTTATCGGAACGTTATCGCATCGGACGACACGAAAAATTCGTAAAAGTTGACGCCGAACATTCTTTAATGACTCGCATCCGTGATTTCGCGACGATAAGTCTAGCGCCGCCATCTCGCTGCTGTACTACAAGAGATTTCTTGACGACGACTCGATTGAACGAAAACGACAGCAAAATTGTTCGCAAGGAGGGAGAAGACGCGAGCGATTTAGAAAAATCGGTGAATTCACATCATATTCGTTATCGCGGAGCGCCAGCATACAAGTCAGCGACAACCGTCGAAATATCGCAACTACGTAGCATAGACGCGGAGAATCTGGCAACAGAGCACACCTATAGGAAAACAAAAACATTCGTGAAAATAGTATCTTTTATGGACTTTTGCATTGTTCTCATTTTTTTCTTGTACCATGCACCATCTCTGAAGAAAGATATTGAGTCGCGTTATCTTACAAATTACATTTCAGGGACATCGGCATCGTCGTCGAGCGCTCGAAGGACCATGCGGGTGAGTGCCCTTAATTTTGTTATATATATATATATATACTTTTGATCATATTTATTTTGCGTCTACGTTTTTTACATCTGTTTTCATCCATTTCTATATTTGAGTTTAAATTTCTTCTAAATTCATCACGTCCGATATCCATTTAAATTTTTTTTTTGCGTTAGATTTTTTTTTTGTTTACCGTTCGGATTTCCTAAAATAATTATTAAAATTTTTTTGAAATATACAGATTACAAAAAAAAAGAAATTGAAAATTTATGGGATGTCGTTAAATAAAGAGATGCGTTGAATTGAACCATAGGTCTTTCCCTTCTGGTTTGTTTTTCCAATCGGGTATAGGACCCGGTACGGTGGCAGGCTTCCACCCCAAAATATGAGCCAGCCGCCGGGTACAGAATAATTCCTTCTTTGTTTCAGGAGACTTTATGGGTTGAGTGGCCCAAGCCAAGTGCCTTTTTATGGCATATAGTTATGCAATTCAATTGTATAATTCTATGACATAAATTGGTCACCGGGGTACTCCCCTTCTGATGGGAAAGCTCATATAATTCAATTTGTATGAGTTTTCCACTCAGAAGAGGAATACCTGGCCACTTCAACGATTTAACATTGGATTTATTCCGGTTGGGTGGGCATGAAGGGGCTCCTCCACCACCCGGTTGCCCCTCTTTCATTTGTGGGCCCTGAATGTATTTGGGTAAAGACGAGGTCAACCCCAAATTAGTCTTTCTTGTCAGGTTGCACTTGTTCTCGCAACAAGTCGTAATTCCTTCGTGGAGGTTATCTACAGATTTGCGACTTCGGTCGTCCTCTCGAACTCTGCAAGCAATTCGTGAATGCGAAATGTTTTGTAGTGAGTCCTCGTGCCGGGGAAACGAACCCGCCCCACGACACCGCAATGCTAGCCTGCCAGCGCATTCACGCGTCTCCGGACGAGGGCATTCTCGGCAGGAACCAACATCTTCCTCTGCCGAGGCAGCAGAACATCGCTGCAGTCCTTCACGGACATATTGAACATCTTTCTTCACTACAAAATCTCCCAAAATAATTGCAGAAATAACCGGCAAAAGTGTAATAATCGACCAGTTAAAGGGTTAAAGAAAACCCCAAAATGTCCCAGATCAATCGAAACGATCGAACCGGTACGATTGCAGATTGAATCGGAACAATTTCCGATTGATCTAGCACAATTTGCAATCGAACCGGTTTGAGATTGATCTGGTACGACGAAATACCTCGGACATGGCAGTTGACAGTTGGAGTGAAGGAGACTGGCGGGAAACACACAGGTGGGAATTGTTGCTGTGCTGACTAGAGTTCAGGTATTGATTTTGATAATTAAATTACACTAACGCTCACATCTCTGCAACACCCATTCAGGAACGGTATAAAAAACCCACGTCAAGTAGGATAAGAGGAAAGTAACGAACGATTGGGCGGCGATTAATGGATTAACAACACTTATACGAATACATGTGGTTATCATAAGATTTTCGGTTTGAACGTTTCTTTACGCATTTTCAATCTCATCACTACACAGGACACATGATATGTTTTATTGTTTCAAGATAATCCAATGGCACCCGGAATGCTTCCAGATTAATTGGTCGTGATTAGTGTTTTGGATGAAGAAGCATCTGTAATGTGACGCCTACGCCCAGGAATCGAAGTGATTCCGATCCCGAACCCTTGTAACCGGCCAGATGGATATGTCCTCGAAGTGCCAGCGGACTTCATCTGTTGTGCGGATATCGTTGTGCAGAAAATATTTTTTTTTCTGTCCAAATATTTAGATCCGTGGATATAAATATTCGAAATATAGAATTAATCCAACCCCGGCACATTTCGAGACATAGCCATCTGGAAATGCCCCTCCACCGTGGCCATCGAGAAAACTATGCCACTGGCGACATCTGGAGAGGCACATTGCCGCCATATGGCGTGCCATTCCACACACAGATGTTTTGTCCGAGGTGACAACCGGAATTTTTTGACAGCCACATGTCGGCTTGGTTTTTCGTGGCTGTCATCTGCTAATCGTGTCCAGTGTCGTGAATCGCAAAATTCGGAAATTTGTATAAACTGACCGTACTTGTTAGTGATCGTATTATGGCTTAGATGCGAAATATCGAAAGCAATCAAAGATAGCAGCTGCTAATTGTTGGTTGCGGCAGATTCCGGTATTCGCTCTCGTTTGTGCCGAAAATATCTATAGAAAGGTAAGTCTGCTAACGGATATCTCCCGAGTTCCGTCTCTAACCTCATTCTTGATAGAAAATCGCAAGAAAACGCCGAAGAATGAGAAGGAATCCTGAGCGAAAATTGTTGCGTTCGTATGATAATTTTGTTTTCAGCTGGTTGCATGAAGGTTTTTGCATCTGCAAACAATTTTCTTGAATGGTCTGATGTCTTTTTGAAAAGTGGTGACAATTGTGACAATGAACTGACTCGGTATTGTGATCCACTAGAGCTTTGCTGCTATTATTGCGAAGCTATGCAGCGGCTGATCACCTCATCAAATTTAACGTTGCGTGAACTGCGGACTAAGTGGAAATATACCTTCGATAAAACATTCAGTCGGTATCAAAGAAGAAGTTCCAGAAGAGGAATTGTTGGCAGATGTGAGGACTTTCATGCAGTCAGCTGAAAACAAAATTATAGAAATAGTAACAAATGAAGTCGACGAGTTTACAATTGTTGATGCGGGAATCGAAGTTGAAGTAACACCACAATTGCCACAGGAAAACGAAATTGATATATTTGAAGAAAAAGAAAATAGTCAGTAGTAGTTTAAATTTTATTTGTTGTATAAAAGATACTAGTTAGCGTGACGTCCATTCATTTAATAATTTTCTTCTAAACAATATTAAGCTCAAGTCCTGAAAGCTGAAACTCATTTAAATTATAATGTTTATTGCCAAATGTATCAGTTAGATTCAATTATCACTAGAACTATTAGGACTTAGTCAACAAGAGCTTGGAGAAACTCGAGGCAATTTTTACATAAACAAAAAAAAAACAAATTTAGATAACGTTTTATATTTGTAATTGGCTAATAATGAATCGTTATACTATTACCTTCATTGGAAATAGCGCTGATATACAATAATCGAAATAGTTGACAATTGAAGTAAGTTAATTGCGGTTAGTAGGGGGTTGATAACAGGTTCTTACTAACGAGTTTTTGCCGCACCAACTAATAACTTAGAGGAAGTTGAAACGATTTCGTGGTTTTAATAACAAGATCCCTGAAGTGCACTAATCGGGATGGATAATGTTCTAACCGTTAATAGTAAAAAAAAAAAAAAAAAAACAATTAGTATATCGCGATTATAATATTTCGCCGTAGTCATATCGCGATTATAATAATCCGGCGTAGATTAAAGGGCATGTCGCGATCGAAAGAATATAAAGGTAAATAAAGGAACACGGAGTGGCTTCGTCAAATCAAAGCGAAACTTTAAAGGCCTACATTAATCACCTAAAACAAGTGGGAACCTCAACTAACCGGAATAAGTAAAATTATAACCTACGATTTGGCATTCTCAGAATTTAAACATTAATCAAAAGCGATGTTTTCGTCATAGTAAAACGATTTTGTTATTTTAAAGTTCAGTACGGAGAGCTTTCGCCTACAGAATTGGGATCCATTGTCTTTGAATTATATCATAGATCTCAACCCAAGCAATTATTTGAAAAAAAAAACGACATAATCCCTACCAATCTATATATACTGCCTGTGTAATATTTTATTTTAAAATGAAATGTGATTATTCTTTGAAGTATAGCAGTAAAATTTTGAAATTATTTAACAGAAGGAGCACAGAAATGTCTTAAATCGCTCGCTATATAAATATGCTTAATCGAAAATTTTCCAGAAATTAATGAGTTTTACGTTAGTCATTTATGACTTTTTACTTCATTTTAATTTTACTCAATCCCATTGTAAAAATACTATTGCTTCTTTATTCTTTCCTCATACTTGAAATCACAGTCGATCTAAATTTTGATATAAAAAAAAAAATAAGATGAATACTCGTATGCACACACAAATAATCCAAAGCATCGGTTTAAGTGAATCTCTTGTATGCGTCAAAATGGAAATGAAGTAAAAGTTATACCAAGTTGAATTCTATGTTGAAAATAGAAAACAAAGTTTTAATTTTTATAATCTGGGTAAAATATTTATCTACCTTTAAATACAGGCAACATCAAAGTTTAAATAATTTCCTGAAAATTTCAACAAATAAAAGTAAATAAAATTATTATTACGAACAGATAACTGAAATAAAAATTGATAAACGCAAACACCCACACACACACACGGAAAATTTTTAATCATATCTATTCATTAATTAAACTTGAAAAATAAATAACGTTCGTAGTCAAGTAACTCATTACTACAAATGATCTAAAAGAAAAATAATTAAACGGAAAGGTTTCTACATCTATTCGTCTGATGTTAGTGATAGTAGTAATTATTAAATTAAAATTTAAAACCACAATTATATTATTATTATTAACTACTCAATAGTGTTGTATAGAGAATAAAAGCAGAAAAAAAATAGAAATATTAATAGAAAAATTATACATATTTTTAGGAACTAAATAAAAAGATAACATGAATTGCTAGATAACTAACGACTTTCCTTTTCAGTGGCTCGTTTTTTTTCAGCGTGAAAGGAAAGTGCAGGGTAGGTATGCCGTCGCGAGGTTAGGGTTTCGACAAATCCGCTGAAGTCGGTTTCGCGTCGCGCGCGGTACGCGGTACCTTTGCTTGTTTCGTCATTTCTTTAGAGTAGTTTTCTTCGGGTTAAGTTCGAGTAGCATATTTTTCGGTACCGCGTCGGTGAATCGGTAACGCGCCTATGGGATTTTGTAGCGTTTTTGATTTGAGATCTGTGGATAGATCACATCCAGAACTAACGTAATGTAGGTTTCTCGTTCTGGATGAGTAATTGTTGACGCGTTTGGAAAACGGGCAAGTTCAGGTGACTGAAATATTGTAATTGAGCGTAATCCATTCGGAGACCCGCGACCGAAATCCTCTCCGAACTAGCTGGCCGACAAGCAGTCACCGCATGAATGGGTTACGGTGCCCGGATTGGTTGACCTGTTGGTACCATCCGTTGGCACTACTCAGACTTAACGTCTAGAACCGATGAGAGGTCGGTTCCGCGTTCGATCAGAAAGTAGAAATTCATTACAAATGGCGCCCAACGTGGGGCCAAACAACATCCTAAGGGGGAAAGAACTTCGCGTCTTCTGACGAGTTGGTCCTTTACGGAGGATGTAAGGTACTTTGGTACTCGAGTCCCACTATCAGGAGCAGTGGAATTGTGTGATACACACTAGAAGTCGCTTCACGTGAGTTGTAACTTCCGCTCTCCTTTGTTTGATTTTTTTTTCTCGCGGCAGAATCCTTCCGATGTGTTGTCCTAGGCTAACCCCTGTAAGGACCTTCTATTTTCTTGATGGAACTGCCAGTCTGATGGGTTTACCTATCAGCATGGACTCTCAAGAAAATAGAAGGCTACCTTGCCTTTATGTCGCGGAAGGATTCTAACTATTTCTTATGCGTGTTAGACGAGTGGTATCGGTTCAACGTTCGGTGGCGTATGCTGGAGTTGCGAAGCCCGGAATGCTTCCACGCGTCGGGAATTTTGACCGCGTACAAAGTCGTTACGGTAGCTATACCACTTGTCTCGTCGAGTCACTTTAACGTAGTTTAGAGACGGTTTTTTTGTAATGTATGTGGGTTATGGGGATAAATTTCGTAAATCGACCAAAAGCACCCTTTCTTCGGCAGATTACCACGCACTCTCTTTTCCCGTTGAGGGAGTCGACCACTGAAAAGGAAAGTATACTTTAAATACATTTTTTTTTCCCTTTATCATTAGCTCGCCACTATCGGCCACTAAGTTAGTCTTAAGTTTTTATATTATAGTGTTACATTTCTTCTCTTTCACAGTAAAACGTACAACCACCAAAACCAGTAAAAATGGCAACGAAGCGGACCCCAGAAAAGCGGTGGACCCGGTCCAAAACGGTCCAACCCGCGAACTGTGGAATCTGTTTTGAGGACGTAGTGGAGGGCGTACACAGCGTGCGATTGGACTGTGGACATCTATTCCATCGTGCCTGTGTACAACAGCTCCTCCTCACGTCAGAGAGTTGCCCATTATGTCGGCGACCCATAGATCGGTCTGCCCTAGACGTCCCCCTCGGAACGCTCCTACCAACGCGTGGAGCAGTGGCGAAAGGAGCTCCAGAAGCCGAACCGTCACAACCACTCTTAGACCTGCAAGGAGCAGTAGGCGGTGAAGTTCCGGCTGCAAGTGTCGTGTCCGAGGTGACAACCATGCCTTCCGCCCACTCCATTGACACCCTCGTGGCGTTGATGAGGGATATGTCGGAGAGGATTGGCAACCTGGAGGGAAAGATCCAGAATCTCCCGTTGAGCCAACCACCCAGCCGCGTGAGAACTCCGCTTGGCTGGGAGCCAAATCCCAGTGCGGCGATGCCCCACTCCCGACAATCCGAGCAATGGGTCCCACCTCCAAGGAACTCGGGAATGGATCCCAGAGCTCCCGAATACAGACCGCGACACAGTACCGGACCCCCGTTGGTACCTCCAGCCCCCGAGGCAGTTCAGTACCACAGGTCCATCGAGGATGTGATTCCCCCCGGGAACGCATTGGCACCTTTTCGAGACCCGACACCTCGTATCATGGAGAGTTGGCGCCTGAACTTTACAGGGTTCAACGATATGATATCGGCGGACCGGTTCCTTTTCCGGATTCAGGCGTTGGTATCCAGCACCCTGGGAGGTGATTCCTCGGCCTTCCTCCGGCATGCACATCTTTTGTTCAGCGGCGACGCTGCCGACTGGTACTGGAGCTTTAAAGAGTCAACGCCACGTCCCACTTGGCACTCTTTCAGTGCAGCCTTCCGCAATCGATTTGAGGATGGCTTCACTGAGAGAGAGCTAAGAGAGCAAATAAAGAAACGGAAACAAGGCGCTCACGAACCGTTCGACCAGTACTACACCAGTATAGTGAGATTGAGCACTCGCCTGCGAAATACCATGCCCGAGGACGAACTGGTGGAAATTATCAGAGAGAATATGCGCTGGGATCTCCAGAACAGCCTTCTGCATTTTCCCATCAACACCATACAGGGATTGCGCCTCCATGCCCGTAGACAAGAACACTTGGATGAGCGACGTGGTACCTTCCGTCCACAACCTCGCATAACGGGACCAAATCCCCGAAATCATCACACCGCGGAGTTGATGGCAGCGGACCACCTGCTTGCTGATCCAGGACCAGTACCGAGGAGCGGAGCACCACCGGAGCTTGAGGACCCAGCATTGATTGATCGACCCTCCCTTGAAGCAATTACAAGCCCGACGGTCTGTTGGAACTGCCGACAACCGGGACATCGGTTCTATGCATGTCCAGCGGAGCCGACGCTTTTCTGCTACCGCTGCGGGAAGGCCGACACATACGCACCTGATTGTGCAAATTGCAAAGGGCGAAAAAACTTGCCACCGAGTGCCGCGACCACCCGTCGGCACTCCTAGACCCCGGACGAACCAATCCAGACCCCATCACCAGCTATGACCCAGCTCCCAACATGACTCCAACTCTGCTGACTCGCACCGCTAAACACAGTTCTCCCGAAGTTCCACAACCGACGCCGTCTTTCGCCGAGGCCAACGCGCAGGGAAACGATAGCGAGACGAAGGTTCCGTGGCATGTAAAACCTTTTCATGTCAGGCTGCGGAATTATTTGGCTACTCGACAGCGCATCTTCCATGAGGAATTGGCCACAACTGTCCCACCGCGAAGCAAGCGAGCCACGCGTCGGATGCGGAGCTTCTGGAGAAAAGTCAGGCAGTCGAGGAAAGTGTTGAAGGACATATACTTAGACGAATTATTGAGGGATGATGTCCGGCCATATGCGTCAGTACACCTCCTGCAAAAACGAGTATCAGGCTTAGTCGATACGGGAGCCAGTGTGAATTGCATATCTGACGAGTTTGCAGGGGAGGTACTGGCAAAGCACGCGGACCAAATCCGTCATTTCACCTCCTGGTTAAGCACGGCGGACGGAACTCGTCACTCTGTAGTGGGAAAAATTATGACGGATGTCACCTTTAAAGGGGTAACTAAACCTATGGAATTTTTCATTATACCTCAGTTAACCCAGAATCTTTATTTAGGAGTGGATTTCGTTCGAAAATTTAACTTGGCCCCGGCACTATTTTCCGGTTCGACCCTGGAGTCCGTCACCACCGTTCCTGACCAATCTCAACCCACTAACTTATTACGGCATACACTGGAGGTAACTCAGCAACTGCGTCTTGACTCGGCTATATCGGCTTTTCCATCGCACGAGAAAGAAGGTCTCGGGCGGACTGCCCTGGTGTTCCACACTATAGATGTGGGGGACGCTAAACCCATAAAACAGAGACATTTCGCCATATCTCCGGCGAAGGAAAAATCGTTATATGCCGAAGTGGATCGAATGCTAGCATTAGGCGTAATCGAAGAATCACAGAGCGCGTGGGCTTCCCCAGTCACCTTAGTTGTCAAGCCGAACAAGGTCCGGTTATGCTTAGATGCCAGACGCTTGAACGCCGTCACAGTCAAGGACGCATATCCTCTACCGTTGATCGAAGGCATTTTGAGTCGATTGCCTAAAGCCCATTTCATCACGAGCTTAGACCTCAAGGACGCCTTCTGGCAAATTCCTTTAGACCCCGGTTCAAAGGAGAAAACAGCCTTCACAGTCCCAGGCCGGCCCCTATATCAATTCGTGACCATGCCATTCGGATTGTGTAATGCCCCCCAAACAATGACGCGCCTTATGGATAAGGTGATACCACCTCATTTGCGGCACCAAGTTTTCGTTTACTTGGACGATCTGTTGCTTATAACCGAGACCTTCGATGAACACATCGACCTGCTTCAGGAGGTGGCTCTACACATCCGGAGGGCAAGATAAACCATCAACATAAGGAAGAGCCAGTTTGTGATGACGGAGGTGAAGTATTTAGGTCACATCATTGGGCATGGCCATATCAAGACCGATCCGGAAAAGACTCAAGCGATTGACGTTTTTCCACTACCCAAGACCACCAAACAGTTACGCCGATTCTTAGGTTTATGCGGATGGTACCAGCGTTTTGTACGTGACTATGCCACCATAACCACTCCTTTGACCGACATGCTGCGTAAGGGACGTAAATTCGTCTGGGAAGAGCCCAGCTTGCGAGCCTTTGAAGAGCTAAAGAAGAGTCTGACTACAGCCCCCGTACTGCACAGCCCGGACTTTGACAAACCGTTCTCAATCCATTGTGACACGAGTCAACATGGGGTGGGAGCAGTCTTAGTCCGGGTTGCACAAGACGGCGAGGAGAGACCTATAGCCTTCATGTCTCGCAAGCTGAACCCAGCCCAGCGAAATTACACGGTCTCCGAGCAGGAATGTCTAGCTGCGGTGTTGGCAGTGAAACGCTTCCGAGCCTATGTGGAGGGACACACCTTTGAAATCGTTACGGATCACGCTTCTCTGAAATGGCTAATGAGCCAGACTGATCTCAACGGCAGATTGGCAAGGTGGGCACTGAAACTACAGGCATTTGACTTCACAATTCGCCACCGAAAAGGAAGCCAGCATGTAGTCCCCGACACCCTATCCAGAATGTTTGCCCCTGAAGGAGCCGAGTTGGTCCAAGAGGACGACAGCCCCCAATTGATCGATTTGGACCATCCTGCCTTCAAGTCAGCCAGCTACACCCAACTGATTCACACTATCCAGAATCAACAGCCCCAGCTTCCTGAACTGCGGTTGACGGATGGATTTATTTACAAACGGATGGGACACGCATCCGGGGACCCCATACAAGAAGAAGAACAGTGGAAGTTGTGGGTGCCCGAAGAATTAACCACTGATCTTATCAGGCGGGCTCATGACCACCCATCAAGTGCGCACGGCGGATACGGTCGTACACTTAGGCGGTTGAAAACCTGTTTCTTTTGGCCTAAGATGGCACAACAGATAAAAGCGTACGTAGCCTCTTGTGAGCTATGCAAGTGCACTAAAGCGCCCAACACCATTCTTCGGCCACCCATGGGTAAGGTTGAGGTCCCCGAACGCGTGTTCCAGCGCTTGTACATTGATCTTATCGGTCCTTACCCTCGATCTGCTTCTGGTCACACGGGAGCTGTCGTGGTCCTGGACCAGCTCTCCAAATTCCCTGTCATAGAACCACTACGTAACATGCACACTGGACCAATAATCAGCTTTTTGGAGAACCGAGTCTTTCACATGTTTGGAGTTCCGGAGAAACTTGTCTCCGACAATGGGGTCCAGTTCACCTCCAGCAAGTTCCGCGACCTAATGTCCAAATACGGCATCATCCACCAACGAACTGCCGTCTATTCACCACAAGCCAACGCATCCGAACGACTGAATCGTACGCTCATAGCGGCCATTCGCGCCTATGTCCACCCGAATCAGAGGGACTGGGATCGCAAATTGTCCGCCATCACTGGTGCGCTGCGCTCGTCGTACCACGCCACTACCGGCATTTCGCCGTATTTCGCAGTGTTCGGCCAGTACATGATCTGTCATGGGAGCGCTTACCGGCTATTGCGGCAGCTGAAATCGCTGGAGGACCCAATCGTGGTTCTAGAACCGCACGAAAAGCTCCAACTTCTGCGAGATCAACTGCGGGAGAAGATTGAAGAAAGTAGACGGATGGGAGAGGAGCGGTACAACTTGCGATCTCATCCTTCTGGCTTTAAGGCAGGCGACGAAATATATCGTCGAAACTTCCGACAGAGCGATGCCACCCGACATTACAATGCCAAACTAGACAAGAAATTCGTGAAGTGTCGAGTCCTACAAGTCATAAGCCCCACCCGATACCTCATCGCGGACATGACTGGCAAAACCCTGGGAATTTACCACGCAAAAGACCTTAGACGATGAAGTGCCACTATTTCCCACGAAAAACCTTGGCTTACCCCAATCTATGCCTAGACGAAGGCCTCCGAATAACACCTGACTTCCTACTATATAGTCACTGTCGAGTCTTCACGAACATGGTTGTAGCCTATCCTTCGAAACCAACCTTCGACCCGCCACGGCCCTAACCAAGACCTTTTATATAGGAGACGGGATCGTAATTACTTCGATTTTGGGGGGGGGGAATGTGTAATGTGACGCCTACGCCCAGGAATCGAAGTGATTCCGATCCCGAACCCTTGTAACCGGCCAGATGGATATGTCCTCGAAGTGCCAGCGGACTTCATCTGTTGTGCGGATATCGTTGTGCAGAAAATATTTTTTTTTTCTGTCCAAATATTTAGATCCGTGGATATAAATATTCGAAATATAGAATTAATCCAACCCCGGCACATTTCGAGACATAGCCATCTGGAAATGCCCCTCCACCGTGGCCATCGAGAAAACTATGCCACTGGCGACATCTGGAGAGGCACATTGCCGTCATATGGCGTGCCATTCCACACACAGATGTTTTGTCCGAGGTGACAACCGGAATTTTTTGACAGCCACATGTCGGCTTGGTTTTTCGTGGCTGTCGTCTGCTAATCGTGTCCAGTGTCGTGAATCGCAAAATTCGGAAATTTGTATGAACTGACCGTACTTGTTAGTGATCGTATTATGGCTTAGATGCGAAATATCGAAAGCAATCAAAGATAGCAGCTGCTAATTGCTGGTTGCGGCAGATTCCGGTATTCGCTCTCGTTTGTGCCGAAAATATCTATAGAAAGGTAAGTCTGCTAACGGATATCTCCCGAGTTCCGTCTCTAACCTCATTCTTGATAGAAAATCGCAAGAAAATGCCGAAGAATGAGAAGGAATCCTGAGCGAAAATTGTTGCGTTCGTATGATAATTTTGTTTTCAGCTGGTTGCATGAAGGTTTTCGCATCTGCAAACAATTTTCTTGAATGGTCTGATGTCTTTTTGAAAAGTGGTGACAATTGTGACAATGAACTGACTCGGTATTGTGATCCACTAGAGCTTTGCTGCTATTATTGCGAAGCTATGCAGCGGCTGATCACCTCATCAAATTTAACGTTGCGTGAACTGCGGACTAAGTGGAAATATACCTTCGATAAAACATTCAGTCGGTATCAAAGAAGAAGTTCCAGAAGAGGAATTGTTGGCAGATGTGAGGACTTTCATGCAGTCAGCTGAAAACAAAATTATAGAAATAGTAACAAATGAAGTCGACGAGTTTACAATTGTTGATGCGGGAATCGAAGTTGAAGTAACACCACAATTGCCACAGGAAAACGAAATTGATATATTTGAAGAAAAAGAAAATAGTCAGTAGTAGTTTAAATTTTATTTGTTGTATAAAAGATACTAGTTAGCGTGACGTCCATTCATTTAATAATTTTCTTCTAAACAATATTAAGCTCAAGTCCTGAAAGCTGAAACTCATTTAAATTATAATGTTTATTGCCAAATGTATCAGTTAGATTCAATTATCACTAGAACTATTAGGACTTAGTCAACAAGAGCTTGGAGAAACTCGAGGCAATTTTTACATAAACAAAAAAAAAACAAATTTAGATAACGTTTTATATTTGTAATTGGCTAATAATGAATCGTTATACTATTACCTTCATTGGAAATAGCGCTGATATACAATAATCGAAATAGTTGACAATTGAAGTAAGTTAATTGCGGTTAGTAGGGGGTTGATAACAGGTTCTTACTAACGAGTTTTTGCCGCACCAACTAATAACTTAGAGGAAGTTGAAACGATTTCGTGGTTTTAATAACAAGATCCCTGAAGTGCACTAATCGGGATGGATAATGTTCTAACCGTTAATAGTAAAAAAAAAAAAAAAAAACAATTAGTATATCGCGATTATAATATTTCGCCGTAGTCATATCGCGATTATAATAATCCGGCGTAGATTAAAGGGCATGTCGCGATCGAAAGAATATAAAGGTAAATAAAGGAACACGGAGTGGCTTCGTCAAATCAAAGCGAAACTTTAAAGGCCTACGTTAATCACCTAAAACAAGTGGGAACCTCAACTAACCGGAATAAGTAAAATTATAACCTACGATTTGGCATTCTCAGAATTTAAACATTAATCAAAAGCGATGTTTTCGTCATAGTAAAACGATTTTGTTATTTTAAAGTTCAGTACGGAGAGCTTTCGCCTACAGAATTGGGATCCATTGTCTTTGAATTATATCATAGATCTCAACCCAAGCAATTATTTGAAAAAAAAAACGACATAATCCCTACCAATCTATATATACTGCCTGTGTAATATTTTATTTTAAAATGAAATGTGATTATTCTTTGAAGTATAGCAGTAAAATTTTGAAATTATTTAACAGAAGGAGCACAGAAATGTCTTAAATCGCTCGCTATATAAATATGCTTAATCGAAAATTTTCCAGAAATTAATGAGTTTTACGTTAGTCATTTATGACTTTTTACTTCATTTTAATTTTACTCAATCCCATTGTAAAAATACTATTGCTTCTTTATTCTTTCCTCATACTTGAAATCACAGTCGATCTAAATTTTGATATAAAAAAAAAAATAAGATGAATACTCGTATGCACACACAAATAATCCAAAGCATCGGTTTAAGTGAATCTCTTGTATGCGTCAAAATGGAAATGAAGTAAAAGTTATACCAAGTTGAATTCTATGTTGAAAATAGAAAACAAAGTTTTAATTTTTATAATCTGGGTAAAATATTTATCTACCTTTAAATACAGGCAACATCAAAGTTTAAATAATTTCCTGAAAATTTCAACAAATAAAAGTAAATAAAATTATTATTACGAACAGATAACTGAAATAAAAATTGATAAACGCAAACACCCACACACACACACGGAAAATTTTTAATCATATCTATTCATTAATTAAACTTGAAAAGTAAATAACGTTCGTAGTCAAGTAACTCATTACTACAAATGATCTAAAAGAAAAATAATTAAACGGAAAGGTTTCTACATCTATTCGTCTGATGTTAGTGATAGTAGTAATTATTAAATTAAAATTTAAAACCACAATTATATTATTATTATTAACTACTCAATAGTGTTGTATAGAGAATAAAAGCAGAAAAAAAATAGAAATATTAATAGAAAAATTATACATATTTTTAGGAACTAAATAAAAAGATAACATGAATTGCTAGATAACTAACGACTTTCCTTTTCAGTGGCTCGTTTTTTTTCAGCGTGAAAGGAAAGTGCAGGGTAGGTATGCCGTCGCGAGGTTAGGGTTTCGACAAATCCGCTGAAGTCGGTTTCGCGTCGCGCGCGGTACGCGGTACCTTTGCTTGTTTCGTCATTTCTTTAGAGTAGTTTTCTTCGGGTTAAGTTCGAGTAGCATATTTTTCGGTACCGCGTCGGTGAATCGGTAACGCGCCTATGGGATTTTGTAGCGTTTTTGATTTGAGATCTGTGGATAGATCACATCCAGAACTAACGTAATGTAGGTTTCTCGTTCTGGATGAGTAATTGTTGACGCGTTTGGAAAACGGGCAAGTTCAGGTGACTGAAATATTGTAATTGAGCGTAATCCATTCGGAGACCCGCGACCGAAATCCTCTCCGAACTAGCTGGCCGACAAGCAGTCACCGCATGAATGGGTTACGGTGCCCGGATTGGTTGACCTGTTGGTACCATCCGTTGGCACTACTCAGACTTAACGTCTAGAACCGATGAGAGGTCGGTTCCGCGTTCGATCAGAAAGTAGAAATTCATTACACATCGTGAAATACATCAGAACAAGTAGTTAATCAAAAAAGCTTTTAAAAATGACATCGTTAAATATTATCGCACTATTGCGTCCATCTAAAGAATGCAAAAAGAATGTTTGCTTATCGTAACCTCACACGGGCAATTTTAATAAAATCGGCTAAACAACATTCCAAACTATTTAGCCGGAATTTATTGAGCTGTACAACGACGGAACAAGCGTCGGACCGAGTTATGAATTAACTTCCCATCTTCTAACGATTACGATTTCACAAACAAAAATCGTCGCAGATGTAGTTTGATATAACGGAAATCATTCTCTCTACAAAGAATCACTTAGTCGGCACCTATCTTCAACCTTTAAAAGACGCTCAAACATTTCCATTTTTCCCAACTTTTCTCCTTGGATATAATCGACTGATTAGATTTTAATCGAGGGAGGCCACTTAAGTTAGCGAACCGGCAAGCACGCGTAAGAACCGCGATCAAAGAAAATGACCTGGTCGACTGATTGCCTTAACGCGGAATTTCGCGATAAAAAGATTTGACCACCGTGTGAAGTTGCGAAACGAAAAGTGCAGTGTAAAAGAAAAACGGCTGTCACGTCGGGGTTATCACCTTAGTGCAGTTTTGTTCTCCACAGTCAGGTAAAACATAAAACAGACAAAATCTCGCTGATATGCAATTGAATGCATTGCAACGTGAACATGAAACAAAATTAATGAATCGCATGAAAAACGCATCGAAAGCCGATTTCCAAACTGAAAACAAATCATCGTGGAGAAATTGTAAATATGTTGGATTCTTCCGGCCTGGTGGTTATAAACCATTGATCATTTTATTTTGGCTGTTTTTAATTCAACAATACAGTGGAATTTATATCACACTTTTCTACTCTGTTACACTCTTCCAGAATAGAGATTTCCGGACCACCTGCATCGTCATCGAGCGCTCGGAAGACCATGCGGGTGAGTACCCTTTTAATTTAATTTAAATATACGAGTATTATTAAAATATTTTTATTATGCAATTTATTTATATTATATGTTATTTAGCTAATTTTACGATGTTATAAAACAAAAAATTTGAAAATGAATAACATTTTAATTGTTTATTACGTTTTCATTGCAATTACTACATACATAATATAGCAAACTTATTTAAGGCGCTATGTAATGAAAGCAAACAATAAGAAAAATATTCCTTGAGATTTATTTTCGCTGAAATTAACGTAGATAAGACTTCAACGGATAACTGAAGATAACAAAAAAAAAGGAGAAAAAAATACTAAATATTTAGAACTTTTGATAACAATAGTAGCAAAAGGAGAAAAGTTGATATAAAAACATGCGATGTAATTGATTCCAGATGAGTTGATAGAAATGAGAGAGTTGTTTTCGATTTGTTAGGTTCGAGTTGCGGGTGCACAAATTTTATCCGATATTTCTTGTTTGAAATAATTTTGGGGATTTCGTGATGCGAAATTCATACTGAACCATGTTAAGTAGTTGATATGTCAGATGGGCCTAGCGTAATTAACCTGTAGTTTTGATTTGAACGGTGCTCTTAACGTACTTCTGCTACGCAAGTGTGTGGGGTACACATTGATCAAATTTAACGTATGAACGAACCATCTGGAATGAATTGAACATATTTGTAAAGAAGGAAAAATTGATTGTTTTTTTTCATTTTAATATAATTTATGGTTCTTGTTTATTATATTTTTTTGAGATTTTTCTGTACGAATTGAAACAATGAAGTAATACCACACCCTTTGGTCTTTCTTTTCTTCCGGCTCTGACCGGGTATAGGACTCGGTACGGTGGCAGGCTGCCCTTAAAACCATGAGCCAGCCGCCGGGTACAAATTAATCCTTCTCGTTTCAGGTGACGTCGCGGGTTGAGTGGCCCAAGCAGAGTGCCTCTTTATGGCATAGAGTTATGCAATCAAATTGTATAATTTTATGGCATGAATTGGTCACCGGGGTACTCCCCTTCTGATGGGAAAGTTCATGCAATTCAAGTTGTATGAGTTTTCCACTCAGAAGAGGAATACCTGGCCACTGCAACAAAATATATATGGATTTATTCCGGTTGGGTGGGTGCGAAGGGGCTCCACCATCACCCGTTTGCCCCTCTTTCATTTGTGGGCCATGAGCTTCGTCGGGTAATGACGAGGTTACCCCCAAGTCAGCCTTTCTTCTCAGGTTCCTCTTGTTCTCGAAACAAGTACTATCTCCCTCAACGTAGTTATCTACACTTTTTGCGACTTCGGTTGCCCCTGGATCTCCAGCAGTCAAATTCGTGAGTGCGAAATTTTTTTGTAGTGGGTCCTCGTGCTGGAGAAATGAACCCGCCCACGACACCGCAATGCTAGCCTGCCAGCGCATTCACGCGTCTCCAGACGAGGGCTTTCTCGGCAGATACCGACACCTTCTTCTGCCGAGGCAGCAGACCATCGCTGCAGTCCTTTACGGACTTATTGAACATTCTAAATTCACTACAAAAGGTTTCCTGGGAATTCGACTTCTGTGTAGTGCGCGGCGGCGACATTGGCAAACAGGTAAAACGAAGAAAAACCATGAAAAACGTCGCAGCTGGTGGAAAAATGAAGTGGAAAGTCGTAAGTCAGCCGCGGTGTGAAAACTGTGTGATTTGATTAGAACTCCTGTCGCTCCGCCAGCGCTGAAAAGTGAGTAAAAAAGTGAAAAGCAAACGCGCAACACAGACTTCGACAATTAAGTAATGAGACTGATTCCATGAAAACCGTATATTTAAAATTTACTCTACAACTCCTCCTCTTCAAAGTAGTCCCCTTGGGCAGCTATACAACGAATTCAGCGCGTTTTCCATGCTTTTTAATATTTCTGCAACGCTTTGACTGGGATGTTCGCGAGCATCCCTGTCACGGCCGTCTGGATGTCCGTAATCGACTCAAAATGGGCTCCTTTGACCACCGATTTTGTTCTAGAGAACAAAAAAGTCACAGGGTGACATATCGGGCGAATAAGGCGGCTGTTGCAACACGGCGATCCCTTTAGAGGCTAAATACTGGGACAAGCAACTTTTTCATCTCAAAATCGTCGATTAAAATTTGTCTGACTGTTTCACGGTTCATACCCAGTTCTGAGGCCAACATTCGAGCTGTTAAACGCGTCAGTCCGCACCTCGACCGGTCTCCCGCTCCGCGCATCGTCTTTCACGCCCCTCGTTCAACGCTTTATACCATCGAAACACCTGGGCACGACCAAGAGCACTATCACCATGCACTTTTACAATTTTAGCGTACGTTTCCGAAGCTGTTTTGCCCAATCTGGCGCAAAATTTTATCGCGGCGCGTTGCTCTTGATTTCTTTTCTCCATTTTCGTGACGTGCACCACCAACACACGTCTACTCAACACAGGCGAACTAAACAAGCTAGAGCAATGGTAAGTATATCAATAGAGAGGGGAAGGATGCCGGAGAAGGGGAAGGGAATTTCAAGGTCACAGGTTTACCACAAGCGTGGCAATAAAATCAGTCTCATTACCTAATTGTCACACCTCATATGGTATAGAGTTATGTGATTCCATCGCGTAACGCTATAACATAAATTGGCTACGTTTGTATTCCTCATTTGATGGAGAGAGTCATGCAAAGTACGTTTGTATGAGTTTTTTACTCAAATGGGAAATACATGGCCACGTCTACGTTTGGATCTTGATCCGATTAGGGGGGTGCGAGGGGCGGCGCTTTCACCTGGATGCCCCACTCTTATTTGTGGGCCATAAGTATCGTCGGTATCGACGAAGTCCGCCTATGTCCGTCCATTTTTGTCCAGCCCAATTTGTTCCTTGAATAAGCTAGTGGGTTACCTCGGCTTCGACATCAGTCAATCGACATTTTCGCCTGTTTTAATTCGTGAATGCAAAATTTTTTTGTAGTGGGTCCTTGTGCTGGGGAAAAGAACACGCCCCACGACATCGCAACGCTAGATTGCCAGCGCGTTCATGCGTCCCTAGACAAGGCCAATCTCGGCGGATCTCAACATCCTCTTCTGCTGAGGCGGCAGACTATCGCTGCAGTCCTGAACGGACATTTTATCTACTAATTGCACTACAATCGAGCCTCAAATTATAGGCCCATTTCGTTGATCTTTAATATTGCATAGATATTTGGACGCATTATTTTTTATATACTTTTTCAGTTTTACAATAAATGTAAAATATTACCCCCAAAGCAGTTTGGATTTATTAAAAATAGAGGTACCAAAGATGTTTTGGCCAAACTAACAGAAATGATTATCAAAAGGTTCGATAAAAATTCAGCAATCACAATAACGTTTTGAAATCCAGTCAAAATATTTGATACAGTAAACAAAAGTATTTTATTAAAAAAGCTACAGAGATATGGATTCAGAGGCCATGCAATTAAATTGCTAGCCAGCTATTTAAATAACAGGCAGCAAAAAGTCAAATTAAATGATATTAGTAGTGAGTTTAGAACTATAACCACTGGTGTGCCATAAGGTACTATATATTAATAACCTCTTAAATAGCATGGCAGATAACACAATTGTTTCGTATGCTGATGATACAGTAGTCTTATCTACAGGAACAACCTGGTCTGTTGTTAAAATGCCCCCATTTTTTTCCTTTAACTCCTTGAGTCTTTAGTCCCTTTAAAGTTTGAATATCGTCGATGTTTAAATTGTCCAATTTTTCAATTAGTTTGTCCAATTGTTTTTTCTACATGCAAAGCGACCGTCATCCAACTTCCTTGGAGCATCTGTGCCCTGTTTTATGAGTAAAACCACACTTGGTCGTCGGAAAGTGTTCTATTTAGCAAACTTAAACCGGTCTTTAAATTCGCCGGTATCGTCAGTTCTTGTTGCCTCCTCGTTCGTTCCGTCGACTGCGCAATCCGCGAAAGTTGCCGGCTCAGGTGAAAAAAAAAACGGCAGAAAGACGAAAAACAGCGCGACGGCATTTTATTTTCGTACACCCAAACTAAATATTTGAATGAAATCTTCAATTTCAATTATGAACAAAGTTCCACGATTTTCTCAATCCCATCTGGCATTTCTACGTCCCCGACTTTTCCTTTCATAACAATTATCACGTCTGTTAATTTGTAGTGTAAATTTCAGTGCACTTTACAAGCACTAGATGCAGCCTGCACGGACCCAAAGTCTTCCTCCCGTATTCACTCCATCGAGTCGACAGTGACCA
Source organism: Odontomyia ornata (assembly GCA_963969285.1). Taxonomy (NCBI): domain Eukaryota; kingdom Metazoa; phylum Arthropoda; class Insecta; order Diptera; family Stratiomyidae; genus Odontomyia; species Odontomyia ornata. The sequence goes on from OZ017741.1 coordinate 196,563,470, forward strand.
CCCAATTCCAGTGCACTTTCATAATTGATTTTCTTCTCCACTCTGTTCCAAGCAGGAATTCGCACACACGGAATCACTCACTTGCACAATACCCGTTATTAATGCGACGTAAGCCGATCTTTGGCCTGCTTTAAACTTAGGTCGTTTTAACTTCCTTCGAAAACTAAATCCCCTAGTCTTGAAGTATATGAAATTGGATTTAGCGTAAATATCCCTACTAAGTCTGATTTCGAAGCATACACGTTGCTTCCGGCATGCAAAGAAATCATATCATTGCTGGGTTTTTCTATGATAACAACATCTTGGGTCGGGGATGGTTGCTCATAAAGATTTGGTTGTTTTGTAGAATACAATTGCCGCCATATGAATCACATCGGTTTGGGTTTGTAAACGTTCAATAATATTCACGTTATAGGTTACCAAAAACCGTACAGTGGATATAATTGATAGATAACACCTCCCACACTTCAGTGAAATCAACGCGAACTCTGCTTTTCCCAAATTCTCCGTGCTAAGGCATTTTCACACTTTATTCCACCAAAAACCATTCACTGCACTCATTAGCGGATCATTGCCCTTCATTTGCACCGAGAATCGTTGTCGTAATCGAACTCCCAATTATTATTGTACAAAAGACATTTGTCATCGCGCACTTTTCCTTTTCTTTTTAAACTCCGCTAGCCGGCGCGGTACTCCAACGTGCTCGCTGTGGCGATCTCAAACAGACTCCTCGCTTGTGTGTCGCAACGGTGGTTTCTGGCTCGAGTCCACTCATCCGTCAACTCCGTATCTCTCACCTCGTGATACCGCAATTCATTTTCGTAAATCAAGTTGTAAAGTTAAATATTTATTTTTTTTTAATTTACAATTAAAATTGGATCAAGCATTATATTGTTTTTCGAGCAGTTTGTTTAGGCGACTGTTCGATTACTTCAAGCGTGGGGTGGAGCCTATGGCAATAATTTAAATGCCTTACGAAATTTACAAAAGAAATTATTAAATATTGTCAATAAAAATGAATTCATAAGCAACAATACTATTTTGAATGTGTACCAGCTATTCGCTTTCAATTCTTTATTGAACTACTATGGCTCGAAATTTCAAAACTCAACTAAAATCACAAGATTTAAAAGTATACAGCTACCTGGAGCCAAAAATGATAAATGACAAATTCAGTTACGTAAAAGCTGTAAGGCTTTTTAATAGACTCATTACGCAATACTATTGTAAATACAATATTAGGAAGAAAATTACTTTGTAAGATGAAGAAAATAAATTTCTTTTTTTAAATGTCAATTAATTCTTACTTTTTAGTTTAGTTTTCGATTTAGATTACAAGAACAATTCTTCCACCAGAGCTGTGAACAGGTAACACTACAATTAATTTTTGTAGAAATTCCGGGGGCTTTAACTTCCTAATAAGAACTGTGTTATGCTAACATACAGTTGTTGAAGCATGGACCCTCATACAAGCTGGCGGGTGCTAAGGCAAATAATGGGAGTGAAGAAGAAGGAGACAAATGGCGAAGGAGATACAACCAAAAGTTGTACGAAGTATTTGACACGGAAGCTACAATGAGTCAGCCTGATAAGTATAGACGAAAAACGGTTACCTAAAAAGATGCTCGTTGGAAAAACTGAGGAATGTGGAAAAACTGAAGAAACGCTGGCATGATTCTGTTGGTGAGGACAGCGCATAACTACTCGGTTTTGAAAATTGAAGGACACGGTTGATGGAGCGAGACAATTGTAGGCGCTGTCTGAGGGACCCAAGGCCCGTAAGGGGCTGTAGTGCTGCAACGACGATGACGACGATTTATTGCACGCCACCAAAGTCTCAACGTTTTCGAGGGGAAAAAAGTAATACCCGGGTTTGTCAAAGTGCATCGAGTGCTTCTTGACTATACCAATACTTATCGTAGATCGCCATCACACTGCCTATGCAGACAATGAGCCATTAAACGGATATTGTAAGGCATTCAACAAGTTTAGTAAATACTACTCCCCATCCATTTCCAAAGCCTTATATAAAACTAACATCCTGAAATCTCTTCATTCCTTAACATAATTGTACGTTAGTTTATTGTACCTAAATTTAAAAAAAATGTCTTGTTTCCAATTTTTAAATTTTTGTAATTTTTTTTATTGTAAGGATATGTCTTGCTTGGCAAATAAATCAATAAAATAAATGTACTATACTACTACTATAAAAAATGGTGACCACTTAAATTGAAGTAAATAAGGTTTTACTTTAAACCTATATTGAAATTCTGGAGCAGCTACTGAGATTTAAGTCGTGCGTTGATATGTTATAAAGTCTATGCTTGCATGATCACCGAATGCGGTCGACTGCAACGTTTCAAATTCATAAAATAAAAAAAAACCTTTAGAACAAAAAACCGGCTACAAAATGCCTCATCAAGGATGAAATAAATTTTATGGAATCGGTGCAGCACCAGTTTTCCCCTTTTATCCATATTGTTGAACATGCATAAAAAAGCAACCACAAAAAATAAATGTACTGGTGGATCTTACAGTCTCCGCTCCTTTAAAAGTCGGTTAAAAACAAAATAAACGTTTAACCTTCATAAAAGTTCATTTGAAATTATAAAATAAATTTCACAAATTTGGTGCCAAATAAATTTTACATGTGAAAGTGGTATTTACTTGCATCATCTAATTATAATGAACCCATTCATCCTGATAATTTATTTGGCGAGGCGTTTTGACATTCATTTCATCATATTTAGTGCATTTCTAAGTCGGCATAATTTTTTTCCTAAAATTTTTTGAGAAAATCATATAATATCCTAATAACCTTTGCTGCACTTTTCAGTTATTCTAACAACATGTCGTATTGAAAAATATTGGGTTTTCATTTTGATTGGTTTTATGTTTATTGCATTTCCAAGTATTTTAAAACATACAAACTACTTTTAGCAAGCGTAGATCGAAATGGGAGGGAATGTAGTAAACGTAAAATGATTTTTTTTTTCATTTTTAATTCAACAAATGTTAGTGTGTTTTAGTCTTATGTGTGACATTAAATTGATGCATGGATTTCACTGCTATGAATTCTTTTTCACTACAGCTGATTTTCCCTATTTACGAGTATCTATTTTACAGTTTTGCCCTTTCAAACTTATTAACTGGTCTATGCTTGAACAAAAATTCGTTCACAAGACCGCTGACTTTTTGTGGCTCATTCAAGTGCACATGGTGGCTTCCATCTACTTCCTGATACTCAAACCTGGGATTCTTTTTCAAAGTAGCAAGGTCACGTTTAAATCCTTCCAAATCTGGAACGAATGAGTCTAGTGCTCGGATTAGCAATGTGGAGCATTTAATATGACCAAGTAATTTGTTATACATTTCTTGCGGCCAGACTCCCATGTCAGCATACTTCAAGCGACTGTCTCTAGCAAAGTAATACTTATCTGGATATTTAGCGGATTTTCTTATGTTTCTGTTTAGAATATAAGGACATTTCTCCCGATAAACGGAACTTCTTGTCCCAGTATACAGCTTCTCAACACATTCGTCATATGTATAACAGGGTGGTTCAATTGCGTCACGATTTCTTTCGTCAGCAGTTAAAAATCCACTCATTAAGTACCCCATATTGGGCCCGAAATCACGTTGCAGTATACTCATCGGCTTATAAGCATCTAATGCAATCAAAAAGTCCACTTTTTCAGGATATACCCCTGCAAGTTGGAATCCAACGATGGCTCCCATGGAATGACCAAGAATTGATACATTCTCCCAATTATACTCCTTCATTATCATGCAAACAACATAAACATAGTCCATTATACGGTACATTAGGCCGTTTGGAAATCTAGATGAAAGCCCATGACCTGGAAGATCAATTGCTAGATATCCAATATGAGCTGGAAGAAGAGGGATGAGAGTGTCGAATGTTCCTGCGTTGTCTTGCCATCCATGCAAAGCTAGAACAGGACGACCAGTTTGTGGTCCCCACCATTTTCCACAGATCTGACCCCAAGGCATTTGGATTTCGACACCTGTACACTATTCAAGAAACTTTAGTAACGCATTCAGGATAAAAATTGTAAATGAATGCTTACCTCTATTTCCTTTAGATGAGTTTCTTTCCCCATTGTTCAAATTCTGTAATTGTTAAAATTCAGTCCATTAATTGATCGATTATAAAGGATTAAGTATTCATTTCTGTGTTAAATGGAGGAAAGTAATGAAAATTTCTCTTAAAGACACAATGCATCCATCCCTTTATTGCAAACGCTTTTTTGAGAGACACAACAACTAAGTTTGAACAGTAAAATATAGACCAATATGAAATAAAAATTCGATTTATTTTATTATCTTGAAACCTATTCAGATATTTTCCCTTCATTGCAAAATTACACATAACCTTATTTTAAAATTAAGTACGCAACAGTCATTTAGTTCATAGCTTAGATTTGTTCTGAGGCTCACTTAGAGTGTTCATCAAAAATTTACTAATTATTCTACTAGTATTTTTTGGATCATTTAAATGCACATGATGCCGTCCAGGAAGCTCAGCATAGACAAAATGGGGATTTTTTTTCAATTCTGCTAATGTTTCACGAGGATATTTTTCCGGTTCGCTGTAAGGTGAGTTCAATGCTTTAATAAATAGGTGTGGCATACGAACTCTCGGCGCCAGCGCTAAATATAGATATTGCGGCCAAACTCCTTTGTCCATGAATTTTAACCGACCATCGCGTCGGAAATAATACTTTCCAGGATTAACTTTAGATTCTTTGAGGTTGCGGTTTAGTATGTAATGGCATTTATCCCGATCGACGGAATCAGATCCAACAGCAACTCGCTCTACACACTCGGCATAAGTGTAACTGGGCGGCTCCTTTCCAATTTGATTACTTTCATCCATTAACATTGACTTTTGAATCCGCTTTCCGACCATTTCCCAAAAACGTTCCTTTGAAAGTTGTGGAGGTTTTAAACTGTCTATTGCGATAACCAAATTAACCTTATCCGGAAACATTCCAGCAAACCAAAAGCTTATAATTCCTCCCATAGAGTGGCCCATGAGTGAAACTTTATCCCATTTCATTTCTTTCATTATTCGTAACATAACGGTTATATAGTCGATGTTGTGGTAGACCATTCCATTGGGGAAATTTGATGAGAACCCATGTCCTGGTAAGTCAACTGCGAGGAAACTGAATTCCATAGGAAGAAGGGGAATTAGCGTATCAAATGTTCCGGCATTATCTTGCCACCCATGGAGTGCTAATATTGGGCGACCCGATTTTGGACCCCAAAATTTTCCAGCTATGTGACCCCAGGGTACTTTCATTTGGAAGTCTGTGCACTAAAAGAAAGGTCGATTAGAAATTCTATCAGTCTACAGATAAATTCAGTGATATACTTCTCTTGCTATTGGATTATTGCTTCCCATTCTTAATGGTTCATTAACGGTGCGTAGCTGTGTTCAGGAATGCGTTTACCCTTAAAGAGAGCATAATGCAAAATAAGCGTTTATTCAATTAAAGGGCATGGGAGATTACATTCGCCAGTAAGTGCTGAAACTTGCATGCCCGATTATTTATTTTATCATATCTGGATTTGATATTTTAAGTTAATGCTAGTTTTGGATTAATTTGGGGCTGTGAAGGAATATAAGCGATAGAATTTGTAGACAATCGGGACAATTAAGCAGAATCAAAGCAGATACTTCCAAACGTGTCCCTGAATTTTAAGGCCTACCAGAGGCTCATTTTTTCATCACCTTTCTATACTAAAAGTTTGGCACTACTGTTATAATTTGCGGCTTGGTCCCGGAGAGGGATTTGAAATTCGGCAATCGGGAAACACAAACGAGTGTCGGAATGATAGATCTCTGTTCGGGAACCACCACAAGACGTTGCGGTCATCAGTCGTCGTTATCGTTGCCATCTTAGTTGTGTACTGTTGATTTGCGGTGTGGCGAACGTTGTACGTGTAAAAATTGCATCAAAAACTACGCAAAAAGGCGCGCAATATTAACATTGGACGACATTTGGGCCCAGATTAAAGGAATTTCTTAAAGAAACACATTCAATAGTGAGTAAAGTATGTTAGACTATCCATGCTCGACGGTCATCAATGTAAGGTAGCTCCAATTAGATAAAATAATTAGAAAATATTTGCGTACCTAGTAGGCAACTACAGCAGTAAATTTTACCATATTTGTTATTGGGAAGCAAACGATTACATCAGTTACAACGAGTGATTTCCCGTATAACATATTGCACTGTTCTGAAAGACTTTAAAAATTAGTCCATCTAACCACACCGTATCGAAGGCTTTCTCCATATCAATGAGACACGCTCCAATATATTCTCTACCATTTAGTTTCCAACAGATGTCTGAGGTTACTTTCGTTATCGCATGTTTGATCAAATGCCTAGCACGAAAACCAAATTGGCAATTCGGCATCAACTCATATTTCTCAATGTAGGCGTGTAATGCTTTATTTAATATCACTTCAAACACTTTGCTGATGTTAGGCAGTAAACTGATTGGGCGATAGCTTTTAGGGTTCGAAGGCTCTTTTTCTTTCTTCAAGATCGGAAATACCTTTGCCTTTTTCCATTCACTAGGAAATATGATTTGCTCAACATGTTGTTGAACAATATGCAATAAGTTCGAATAGCAACCTCAGGTAAGTGTTGGAGAGCTATATTTGGAACACCGTCAGTACCACATGATCTCTTGTTGTTTAACCTGCCAAATTTGAAACAGAAGTCTCCATATCTGATAAAATAATTAATAAGATTCAAGCACGGTATAAGGTCAAATGTCAATGGGTCATTGAAATGAAGAATTGATTCGCCGTTCAGGCTTGATTTCAAATCGGAAACTTTTGCTTCAACAGCCTCTGAAAGTATTTCATTCCCTCTCTCAGGGTTTGGCAGAACCAATTCAAAATGAGTTCCATTCTCGGAAAATTTCTGCAATCCATCACATATAATCCTGTTTCCATTTCTATCTGGATTCGTACTATCAATTTCGATACCAGCCCTTTCGAGAAGATTTATCTCACCGCGACTTCAAGATTCGACACCTTCACTCGAGGCTTCTTACGGAATAAGCCATTCTCTTTCATGAAAGCGCCATCTGGGCCCTGTGGGCTAATACACCTCAGTTTTTCCGCCCATTGATTGCTAAGTTCACTCCTGAAAAATGAACGGATTAAGTTCCAGACATTCTTTGGTGTAATTTCAACAGAGCCAACAAGAGATGGATGTTATCCAAAAATCGCCGATAAATATTGTTGACGCGTGTGAGAAGAAGGCTTTTCAATCTTTTTAAACTTTCAATGGTTGGTGTTTCATATCCGATATTTAATCTTGGGAACTACTTTCTCAATCGTTTCCAACGTCAGCTTCTCTAACTTTGACAAATAGAGATATATTTCATCGTTAGCTAGATTCCTGTCATTAGGAACCATTGAGCAAACATTGCAATCATCAGAAGGAGGACATTGCTTCTGGTTTTTCTCGATAAAACTTCTTTTGAAACTTTTCCAAATAACTTATGTTTTGAAATCCAACCGATGATTTTCATGTTGAGCTGTCCATTGAAAACTATTAAAGCTGAATTCAAGTCTTGCGCCAGCAATGCAGAGGTCCAAATATGAATTTGTCCTGGGGTAGATGGGGAACTTCGACCTATATAAAATGCACCTGTACTGAATTTGGTTCTCTGTTATTCACAATTTCAAGGGTATAGTCTACATTGAGTTACTTCCAAGAAACCAAAATATTGATTCGAATGTCTACTGTTGTCAACTATCGAAATTGAACGAAGAAATCATGAAAAAATGACCTGAACTGGCCAATCGCAAAGGCGTGATGTTCCATCATGATAACGCCAGTCCCCACGCCTCTTTGATAACCCGTTAAACATTAATGGAGCTCAATTGGGAACTAATGCCACGTCCACCCTATAGCCCTGACTTAGCACCATCAGACTATCATTTATTTCGCTCCCTTCAAAACTATTTGAATGGCAAATTTTCGATTCCAATTAGGCTGTTAAAAATGAGTTCGAAAAGTTCTTCGCTTTTAAATACCAAGGCTTCTTCGAAAGTGGAATTTTTCAATTTACCGACTTTGTGCCGACGCAGTTCAAAATTGCAATGCATTCATTTTCAATTGCTTTTCTAACCTCCAGACAGCATCATAGCAGAAGAGTGTGTAGTAATTGAGCAGTCGCTCATCATTTATCCGAATTTTTAACCGCAGATTTGAAAAATTTAATTATTTTAATTGATAGTTATAAATTATAAAATATTTTTTTTATTTTATTGAATATAAATTTTAAATCATTTTTTTTTTTTTCCTATATTAAATTTGAACTTTTCTTTATAATTATATTCTTTATGATATGTATCCTTTCCTATAATTATTTAAATTTTTCTATAATACTATTTTTCATTAATTTCATAATTCAAATCTGCAATTGAAATGCGCACATGGCAACGCCTTTTTTCGCTGCATACGCACGTATTGCACTGGCGAAGGCAAGTGTGCAGCGGAATGAATGAGAGGCAAGTCGAGTCCTGTTGCGACATCTAGCAAGTGGACGATTGACAACCAAAAGGGGAATCTGTTATTGATCTTCACAGCGAACACGTCGTGGGAAGAGCGCCGGCAGCAGTGGAAGCAACCGTAACACGTTCAGCAGCGACCGTGGCGGGAGTATCTTCTTGCTTGTACTCGTATCTAGGTTTCGAGGTGTAATTGTCAGATTTCGGTGCTGGTAGCAAGCTGTTAGCGTATCGTGGATCTCGGATCGCATACGCCCAAGTAGTATCCGACTTTCCTACTACTTTTCGAAATCGCTATCGGGATGGAGGTGTTCTGTTTTATTGCCGTGGACCTTGGATAATCAGCGAGCGAATATTCCACTTAAAGGCGCCACGTATGGGTCGGTTGGTATTGTTGCATCAGAAGTGGCGGCGTTTCGTAGAAACAACGGAAGATTAAACTTCTTTCAAGAGATGACATCCTTTGCAATACGCAGCCCAACCGAACATAACGGTTCGAGAATGCCCAGAATGTTAAAGAGTGCTAACCATGCGACCAATGTGAATCATGCAAAGAATTTCTGTCAGTGATCCTCTGCCCAGCGAATACTCGTAATGAGGCAAGGATACTATTCCATTGTGATATGAAAAATGTCAAGAATATACTCTAGTGACTTACTTTTTTCGCGAATATATTGCAAACAAAACATTTGCATAGAATTGCAAATAAATTGAAAATCTTCAATTTTTCTCTAATTATTGTAAACAAATTGCTGTGTTTTGTAGATGATTGAATCACTTCAACTGTTTAAACAGCCTAGGAGTAAATGCATTTATTCAACATTTCATTTTTGCATTCATTTTAATTTCCTTGCATTGAATTTGTAGAATTGTGTCTTGGTGGACTGATGGACCGATCGGTGTTCAATTCGCGAACTATTGTGGGCAGTCGCGGGCGGCTTTCGAGGATGAATTAGCTTTTGATGCAAGAAACATTGTTTGAATATTAATTGACTTTCTCTCGAAGAAGTAGATACAAATCGCACTTCAACTAGTTGCGTCTTCGAACTGTTTTAAGATTTTGCAAACTTTTGGTAGTATAGAAACTAGTGACAGTAACTGGTGGTTTTCGGTGCTAATCAAATGATATAACTTTCGGAATAAAAGATTAATGGAGCCAGACTCCTGCCTGTCGAGTAATATTTATTGGAAACTTTAAAGTATAGTTGATAGGAATTGTATTTGAATAGTAGTTATAACGGACGTAAGTATTGCAGTAATATTGTATCTACCACATTCATCAGCGGGCGCCCGACGAGAACGTTGGGTAAGTACCCTTTTGTCATTGCTTATTTAATGAATCAAGAAAAAAAACAAAAATATTTTTGCATGAGAATTTATATGTGAATTCTATAATGGTATTCTGAAAATGATATGTGTTTCTTCCAAGATAATTATCCTTATTTGAATAAAACAATACTAAATGACGTGAAAAATTGTAACGAACAAAGTAAAATTAATGGTATCTTTGTATTGAAACGAAAAGAACATGTCCCCTCAATTCTTCCATGTTTAAGCACAAGGAAGAATTGAGGGGAAGCATGTCTTTACTATTTATTTATTTAAATATAATGTTCCAAAATCGAATCTGAAATAAAAATGTTTCATAACTAAAAATTTAAAACTCGGTCTTTCCCTTTCGTTGAGCTTGACCGGGTATGGGACCCGCCACGTTGGCTGGCCCCTCCACTATAATGAGCTAGCCATCGGGCGAGCTCACCCCTTTTTATGCGTTTCAGGGGCTCTTACCCGGGTAAGGTGGCCTTCCGCACGTGTGCCTTTTTATGGTATGCCATAAAAAGGTATTATGTGAGAGAATCACATAACACTATGTTATGTGATTCTCTCACATAATACTACGTTTATATTTTTCATTTAAAGAAAAAATTCATTCAATTTATGTTTGTATGAGTTTTTCACTTAAATGGAAAATATATGGCCACGCGCGCATTTAGATGTTGATCCGGTTGGGAGGGTGCAAGGGGGCACCGCTTCCACCTGGATGTCCCACTCTTATTTGGGAGCCATAAGTATCGTCGGTAATGAGGAAGTCCTTTTAAGTCTGTTTGTTTTCTCCAGGCCCGTATTGTCCCTTGAGTCAGCAATTTTTGACCCTTAATAGGTTACTCCCTTCTCGACTCTGGTCGATATTCCTTTGACCCTCGAAATTTGTGGATTCGAAATTTTTTTTTGTAGTGGGTCCTCGTGCCGGGGAAAAGAACCCGCCCCACGACACCGCAACGCTAGCCTGCCAGCGCATTCACACGTCCTCAGAAAAGGCCAATCTCGGCGGATCCCACCATCCTCTTTCGTCGAGGCAGCAGTCCATCGCTGCAGTCCTTTACGGACTTTAATCTACCCATTTCACTACAAGTCAGCAACAACTTCACCTCGCTTTCTCGCTTTTCGGACTTTATCATGTGCACACGCATAACGTCATAGCTCTGTGTAGTTAAGTAGTAATAAAGATTATTTGTAGTTGTTTGCAGACGAGAGTTTGTTCTTTAATACTTCGTGTACCCAATATTGGTGCCAACGACGTGAATTTCTTTTTTTAAGGAATGCCAAATGAATTTTTCGATGCTGATGAAGGCAATGTCGGCCGAAGCCTACGCTGACATTAACGCCGCCATCATGGTCAAGTTGCCACCTTTCTGGCACACCAAACCAGCACTATGGTTCACGCGCGTTGAAGCGCAGTTCCGTAGCGGAAAAATCAGCTCGCACGCGGCACTTTTCAACAAAGTCGTGGCTGAATTGGACATGCCAATTCTTTCGCAGATTGCGGACATCGGACAACAGTCACCCCCGCGTTAAAATCATACGCAGTCGTTTCAGCAGCCGAACCCGCATAAAAATTACACACAGTGGTGTTATTTTCATCGCCGTTTTGGTGCAACTGTGAAACAGTGTCGCCCGCCATGCTCTTTTGTTGACAAGCGTTCGGGAAACGCATGGCACTAGCGCAGGAGGCGATAGCTGGTTGTTCCTCGGGAAGTCGTCTCGAAATTTTTGACCCAATGTCGAAAGTCAAATTCCTCGTCGATACAGGACCGGATGTCTTCATCATTCCGGTGTCTCGTCTCCATCGAGCCCAATAAGTTCCCCCATACAAATTGTTTGCGGCAAATGAAACTACAATACGTACCTTCGGTGACAAAATTTTCGTGGTTTCACTTGGCCTGCCGCGCGTGTTCCGCTGGGTTTTTTGTATCGCAAAGATTTCGCGCTCCATCCTAGGCGTCGATTTTCTCGGACGTTTCAGTCTACTCGTGGACCTAAAGAACAGCAAGCTCTTGGACCCTGCAATTCAGGCGGTTTTATCGGGAAATATTAGCCGGCATCAACAGGCGTCTGTGTCAACCGTCATTTGAAGTCCACCGTATGTATCGCTGCGAAAAGAATTTCCGGGCCTCACAAATCCGGCAGTCTCCGCGTGCTCTCCGACACATCATACCGGGCATTATATAACGACTACGGGTCCTTCAGTAGCAGACCGCCCCCGTCGACTAAACCAGGACAAGCTACGCAACAGCGCGACAAGAATTCCAGTTTCCCTGGATAAAGGTTTCTGTCAATCGTCAAAGAGCTTCTCAAATAAGGGAAAAATTAAAAAAATCATTTGGTAAGGATCTTCACGAAGACAATGTACGAAAAATATTAAAAAACTACGAGTAATGCGCCAGAGTTGCACGTAAGAAACCGTACATTTTGGAAGTAAATAGAAAAAAAACGTGTCCATTTTGCGAATGAATATTTAATCAAGAATCCAGAGTTTTGGGAACATATATTATTCTCGGATGAAAGCAATTTTTGAAAATTTGGCATCAAGGGAAAAAAGTTAGTGTCTCGGAAGAGTGGTACTGCCCTCGGGGAAAGAACATCTATCACTAACTGTTAAACATGGTGGAGGTGGTGTGATAGTCTGCAGGTGTATGGCGACGGAATGAGTTGGTGAGCTGGTCTTCATAGATTCAACAACAACATGTTTATCTAAACATGGAACAACATGTTTATCTAAACATATTGAAGACCGATATGAAGCAAAGTTTTCGCCAGTTAGGATTTGGTGATGATTTTTGGTTCCAGCACGATAACGGTCCCAAGCATACGGCACACAACATGAAGCTTTGGTTGCTATGTAATATGGATTATCAGTTGCGTACGCAACCCATATCCCCAGATCTCAATCTCATCGAGCGTTTGTGGGATTTGCTAGAGCGCAGGATTCATCAGCACAGCATAACTTCCAAGCAAATGCTTAAACGGGTTATTTTGGGTGAATGGGGAAAAACAACTAGGCAGTATACATCCAAATTGTTCCGCTCTATGCCAAATCGATTGAAGAAGGTTCTCAAGGAAAAAGGCTACCCGAGAAGTTACTAAACACCTAAATTTAACCAAATAGCTACGTAATTTTAAATAATTTATGTTATGTACGGATACTTTTTCTGTTTCATTGGAGTGAAGGTTTTTATTTTTGGTATACAAAATAAAGTATTTTAAGATATATTACAGAAATGATGTCTAGAAAATATTGTTGAGGTAATAAATAAAAATTTTTGATAAAAAATTTCAACACAAAATTTTCTGTACAATAGTTTTTTGAAATATTTTTTTTCTTTTCCTTGAGTACGGATACTTTTACTGGCAAATGTTTAAATTCTTCGCCAATGTACTACAATATAATTCGGAAAATGGAAATTCCGGTGATCAGAATTAAAAAAAATGGTTGCATATTTTAAGTTGAGTCAGCAGCGCTTAAAATTCTTCAATGGGATGCTAAGAGGTCAGTGTTATATGGCGCCTTCTTATAGCCCAATTATTACAATAAAATCAATAAGAATAAGAAAAAAAATTTTTTAGACTAGACTAATTTGATTTATTGTGCTTTAACGAGGTACACATTTTGGTATATTCAGATATTTAAAAAGAGATTTTACTTTGAGTGCTTACATATTTTGCATTAATCGGATAATTTAACAAATAGTTTAGTTAAATAAATTAACAATTATTCCAATTGAGTTTTCATTCCGTCGTATATTTTTTAGGATTTTCAGTTGGAGTCCTGTGGTGGCCTATACTTTTTAATAAAATCATTCACTATTCCAATAACAGTTTCTGGATGATTTAAATGTAAATGATGACTACCTTCTGCGCTATGATGTTCGAAAAGTGGATTATTTTGCTTTAAAATTTCTAATATTTCGAAAAAATTATTTTCATCTTCATAATATGGTGAATTAGTTGCTTTGAAATAAAGATGTGGAATAGTTTTCATACTTTTTGCTAATTCTATACACAATGCTTGAGTAAGCATCGAGAAACCAAATCTCAATCGATTATCTCGATGAAAATAATATCTATTTGAGTCCTTACTTGATTTCTGAATGTTTCTATCTAAAATATGGTAGCATTTTTCTCTATCAACGGATTTTTCCAATCCCAAATAAAATCTTTCTTTAATTTCTTCATATGAGTAACTAGGCGGCTCTAGATTTGCAATGTTCCTTTCATCGGCCACAATGAACCCTTCCATATTTTTCGCTAGTCGCTTAATTCGTTCCTTTTCAGTAACGACTACTGGCTTGAGCATATCGAACCCAATCAACATATCAACTTTATCGGGGAATAACGCTGAAAATACGAATCCAATTCCTGAGCTCATTGAATGCGCAATAATTGATAATTTGTCCCAATTGAATTCTTTCATTATCAAGTGCATTGTGTATATGTAATTCTGATGTGTATAGTCCAATCCATTTGGGATACGAGAAGATAAACCATGGCCGGGTAAGTCGATCGCTAAGAATCCTACGTGATCTGGTAATACTTGGGCTAAAGTGTCAAACGAACCAGCGTTATCCTGCCATCCATGCATTCCTATAATTGGTCGAACTGATTTCGTTCCCCACCATTTTCCCGCAACATGTCCCCAAGGTACTTTTATTTGAATTTCTTCAAACTGTGAAAAGAAGTTGAATGTAGCGCTTTTGTTTTATATGTATCCTTTAGCTTTTACCTGTCTGGGTCGTAACGCTGGCTCCATTTTTTCAACAGTTTTGCAATGCGCGTTGCGAAAAAACTGCAATGATGATGAATATCTTTTGGTTGGGAACTGAAGTAATGTTGATAATTTTATACTGAATCCCATTGATCTGGTTAGGAAAAAAGGACGAAATGGAAGTTAGTTAGTGGGTAGATTCCATCTTGCAGATTTAGTTTCTTAGAGGCAAAATTGTTAATAGATTACTACTTTGTCGTGAACTCAAAAAATAAGCCAAGAAAAGTTAGTATTAGGAATGGTGATTAGAAGGCGTTTTAAAACAAGTAGATTAAAAAAAATGTTTGATATTTAGAGTCATTGAGTTGGTGTTTTATAAGCATAAGTTTTCGTATGCAACTTAATTCTTGCTTTTACTTTTTTAGCTTTAAATGTAAAATCAGCTCTTCTAGATCTTATCTTTGAAGGAATTTTTCATTTGTTTTGTTTTTTTATTTTCATATCTAGAGCTTTTCTAGTTCAAACCCAAACTTTTTTATCCCGCCTCTTTCCGTTATGGATAGCCATGGTAACGTTCTGTTTAAGTGTTAATATTCGCTGCAGTCTATAATTTCCAGTAAAAATTAATTTTTTTGAAAACAGGACAATAGTGTCGGTAAATGCAAAGGGGCTTTGTTGATTAAGTATGAATTTTAAAACTGGCTGTGTCAATGTCTGTTTGGTTGTTCCGATTGTTGCTTCTTGGTTTCCCAAAGTCTCATAAGGAAAAGCATACTGAATTTCGGTTTAAACAATGAAAGTAGTGTTAGTCTTTAAAATATTGGTAATAAGTGCTTATTTCTCATACAAAATACAATATCCGTTTTGGTTTTAATAAGAGGCGATCCAAATGCAATTATAACACAGGTCAACATTTGATCTACGTGGAAACACCGGGAGCGATCAGGTGCTACGAGGGGTTTTGGGATCGCTGACTACCATGAGAGGGTCGATTAACCTCCATAAGGCAAGGTCAAGTGGAGAAAAGACAATTGGAAAAATCTGGAAAAATTCATTCATATGTTTTTGAGGTCGCTGAATCCGGCATTTATTTATACTTTGGATCTATTCTAGAGGTCATCATGATTCAGATTTTTCGAAACGTACTTAACATTTTACCCCAAACACTTTAAAATGACCTTGGATTACCTCTAGGATAGATCTAAAGTGTAAATAAGCGCCGGATTCGGATTCAGCGACCTAAAAAGCACACGCATGGATTTCTCCGATGGTTTTTCTCCACTTGACTTTCAAATGACCTTGAGCGACCCCGAAATTCTTTTAGCACCTAACAGCTTCCGGCGTTCCCGCGTAGATCAAACGTTGACCTGTGTAAGTGACATTAACACAGTACACAGCCGACAGTTGCTAGCGTCGCATATTTTGCGAGCTGAATGCCGACTGTGGGTGGCGTATCATGTACCGTGAGCGCTGTAGCTAAGTGGTTAATACCATTAGATCATCTCTTCAGTAGTAAACTTCATCTTGACTCTTCCAACCTGCTTTTATAACTGTCATTACCTGGTTATTGCCTTCAAATGTATCCCTGAGGTGTTCTTTAATCCGAGGAAAGAGATATAGGATACTGGGAGCTAGACCTGGTGAAAACGGAGAGTGCGAAAGGTGCCTACCAGTGTTCCCGTTTCAACTTTAGGGCTTTGTAAAACAAATTTTGCACATATCATGGCTGAAAGGGCTTGTAGTCCGTCCGACGAACCATTCGAAATAAATCTCATTATCAACAATGGGATTCGAACCAGGGACCTTCGGCTTACGGAGTGAGTACTCTAGCCACTCCACCACGCGGACTACTCAGCTAACATTAGATAATTAACTTTTGACGTGGATTGTCGTCTTTTATGAATGTTTTGCCCAGCTCAAATTCTATACGCCAGCAAGTAACTGTAGAATATTGGGAGGCGCAGTCCTTCAGTATTTCCGCCAAGTCAGCGTGCCGGTCTTTGGTGGGCTTTCTTCTGGCAGAAATTTTGATGTTTTTTTCCATTTTTGTATTAACTCTTTGAATACTCGTGTTTCCAAAATTAAATGGTGCTTTTATATGACTTTAACCAGTAACTAGTAATGATCTAAGCAGGCTACCTCGTTTTTTTATCTAGATTTTTGTGACTACTAAGTATATCCGGTTATCTTTACTTTTGCATCATTTCTCGGATAAGCAAAATATTTGCGCATGGTGGGCCACAGCTGATTCCAGCATTGGTTTAATGCCATTAAGCCATGCCCAAACTGCACAATTTTTTTGCTATAAAATCAAGAGAATTTCGAAATACAAAAAATATAACTTGATTCTTTTATAATTTGTAGATTATGAAGATAATATATTATTCTCTTCATAGCACTACAGCCCTTCTCGGGCCTCCGCTTCCTGCGACAAGCGCCTCCAACTGTATGAATCCATCGACCGCGTCCTCCAATTTCGAAATCCGAGCAGCGATGAACTGTCTCCGTCGACCGAATCAGACCAGCGTTTAATCGGTTTTCCCACTGTTCTCCACCCTTCAGTTCCCCCAATAAGGTATTCGTTGGGTATCCGTTGTTAGTCCATACAATTCACGTGGACAGCCCATTGCAGCTTCCGCAGTCTTACATTCGTTGAGACCTCTGGCTTGTCAAAAATTTCATACAGCTCATGGTTGTATCTAATTCGCCATTGGTCTACGCCCAGCTTCGCTGCAGTTATTCGTCTCAGGACCCGTCTCTCGAAGTCGTTCAGTATACATTGCCTTACCTAAAAATCACGCTTTATTACATATAATCACTGATTCCCGCAAATGCATAAATCACAATTCACACTATTACTCTTACTAAAAAATTTTAAGTGAATTTTGTCTTCTACCATATTTGTTGGCCTGGCACAAATGAACACCCCTCTTTCCGCGACACTTTATCTTTTGAACTAGAAAGGCAACACGTTTCTTTTCAGATTTTTTTCGCTTTTCCTGCATCTCTCGTCATCGATTATGTAAATTTGAGTATGAAACAAACTGTTCAAGCCCTTATTCTAAGATCTTTGCCAAAAAATAGTTTTTTGGAAATATAGAATTTCGAAGATTTATATATGTATATTATAATTATAAATTGAAGACAACCCATCAAATTTGGCCACTATACAAATTAATCCACACACAAGAAACCCGCCCCCGTTCTCAAACACTTTTTTCCTTTTGAACTAGAAAGGCTATACGTTTCTTTTCAGATTTTTGAAGTGAAACTTCTTTACTGGGGGGTAAACATTTTCAGATGGAACGAAAAAGCAGAACCGTTTACACTCCGGACGGACACCAACACGACATTTGCGCGGCAACTTCTTTTCAGTAGAAGTTTACTCCTGCTGCGGTATAAATTTTTGACTAAATTATCGCATTCCGCCCGGAATAGTAAGGTAGTTTGTTGGGTTGGTTGGTGGTTGACTAGTTTGCATATTTGGTGGCGGCGAATGGTGGCTATGCGATTGATTTTGACGATGAAAATGAATGAATGAGGGTCGGGAAGGAGATCACTTCGTTGTAAGGTGTTAGAATCAATTCCGCCAATTTGCAATGAATGCGATTTCCGATACCGGGCCATTGTCAGTTAATGAACATTAGTTCTTTGTCATGACACTGATGCCGCCGATGTGCAATATATTGAAGTGCTGACGACGGATGGCTTTTGGTGGTTATTTGGGGGCTATGGACAAATGGATGAGGGGTACGGCGGTACCCGCGCTCGATCCTAGCATCGGTGCCGCCGATGTGTAATGTATTGAAGTCGCGATGGCGGCTGGTCGTTGTTGGGTATTTCGGGACTATGAACGAATGCATGGTGGTTCGGCGGGACCCGTGTTTGGTCCTAGCATCGGTGCCGACGATGTACAATGTATTGAAGTAGTGACGATGAACAGTTTTTGGTGAATAGTTGGGAATCATGGGCGAACGCATGATGGTTCGGTGGTAACCGTGCTTTGTCTTGGCACTCAAGTTGCTGATGTGCAATATCTTGAAAACGCAACCACGGATGGTCGTTGGTGGGTGTTTGGGCACCATGGGCAAATGCATGGTGGTTCTGCGGTGGACGTCTTTGGTCCTAGCACTAAGCCTCCGGAGTGCAGTGCACTAAATTGGTGACGACGGATGATAGTTGATGGGTAGTCATGAGTGAATGCATGATGGTTGGGCGGTAGCCGTGCTTGCTCCTAGCACCGACGCTACCGACGTGTAATGTATTGAAATTTAACGACCGATGATAGTTTGTTGATTATTAGAAATCATGGACGAATACATGATGGTTTGGCGGTGACCGTCATTGGTTCTAGCACCGATGCCGCCAATGTGCAATATATTGAAGTTGCGACGACGAATGGTCGCTGGTGGGTATTTGGAGACCATGGGCCAATGGATAATGGGGCGGCTGATATGCGATGCTTATAAGTGGTGACAACGGATGGTGTTTGGTGGGTATTTGGGGATCATGGGCCAATGCACGATGGTTCCGCGCTAACCGTGCTTCCTCCTAGCACTGATGCCGTCGATGTGCAATATATTGAAGTGGCGACGAAGGATGGTCGTTGGTGGGTTGTTGATAAACATGAACGAATGCATGATGGATGCTGTCGATGTACAATATATAAAAATGGTGCCGACGGATGATGGTTTATGAGGCATTGGCGATCATGGGCGGATGCATAGTGGCTTGGTGGTCGCCGTGCTTGCTTCTTACACCAATGCCGCCGATGTACAATGTATAAAAGTGGCGATGGATCATGGTCGGTTGGTCGTTGGTGATCATGGGCAAGTTTTTCGTGGTTCGGCATCCTGTGTCCTAGCACCGATGCAACCGTTGTACAATGGATTGAAGTGGCGATGGCGGATAAGAGTTTGAGGATGTTAGATTACCATAAGCGAATGTATGATAGCTCGATGATAACCGTCGTTTGTGTTCATACTGATTCCAGCGATATGTAATCAATTGAAGTGGTCACGGCAGATGATGTTTCGTGGTTGGTTTATGATCAGAAGTGAAAATTATTGTATACAACTTGAAATTTTTTAAGTGTAACGGAACCGTTGCCCGTTTAAGAAGACTAGTTAGGTATGATGTGGGGAAAGTGTTAGAGATGGAGAGTACCTTGCATACGATGCCGTATAAGATAATATAAATGGAATTGTTGAGATGAAAATAACTTCATAATCTAGATGGAATTGATTACATGAGCATATTATATTAATAAATTGATGATAACATAGTGACTTAGGTAGGATTAGCAGCATCATACTGAATAGTATTTGAGCAAACACAAGCTAATTATCACTGTGGTAGAGCCTCCTCCATAATAAATGGTAAAAAAATGAGAATAAAAACTACTGTATATGGTTCTTTTCGTTAAATAAATTATTATTATAAATTGGTGACCATGTTTATAAACCTCATTATATCAAGCATACATATATATATATATATATATATATATATATATATATATATATATATATATATATATATATATATATATTATATATGATATACATACTCTTAAGTCGAACCAAGTAGTAGCCTATGCTGACGACATCAACATTTTGTCAAAGTCATTAACAACTGCTAAAGAACTTTTCCTGAAACTCAATAGCGAAGGAAAACTAGTAGGACTACAAATCAATGAAAATAAAACAAAGACGAAATATTCCGAAGAATACAGCTAGCTAATTAAATATTTTACTCGGTTTTGACAACCTTGAAGACCAGCTGCATACACAGAAAAACAAAGCTCCAAGTATACAAATCTGTGATAAGACCTGTGTTATGCTGTGGGTGCGAAACATGGACGCCAACCCAAGCATTTGCAAATATACTGACCCCCTTTGAGACAGGGGTCCTGAGGCGAATAATCGGAGGGAAGCTAGACGGGAACCAACGGCGAATTAGATACAATCATGAGCTGTTTGAAATTTTTGACGAACCGGAGGCCTCAACGATTGTAAGACTGCGGAAGCTGCAATGGACTGGCCACGTGCTTCGTAGGGACTAACAACCGATACCCAAAAAGGTATTCGTTGGGAGAACTAAAGGGCGGCGTAGACCAGTGGGGAAACCGAGGAAACGGACTCGGTGTTGCCTAATACTGAGAAAATTGCATCGGAATTTGTAATAAGTTGTTCGTTAATAATGTTGCTGTCTGTCTTTCCATGTTTATATATTTCAAGTCTTTCTAGTATGTCAAGTATGGATTCTTTGCTTTATTTGTGTAACAAAGTCATAGAATTTGTCATAGCGTCAGGCTCGTGTGCGTGGTTTTATAGGTGCGTCACGTAGTTGGAATCTGTCTGGTTATGTAAGATGGATCATGTGTTTTTTGTACTCGTTTCTTGTTGGTAGTTTCCATTTGTCCTACCTATGTATACAATGTCGCAGTCATTGCATGTCAGTTTGAATATGCCGCTGTAATCGTATATTGATGTTTTATTCAGGTTTGGTTTCAGTTTGTTTCCAATATTGTTGTTAGTTTTGAATGCACTTTGTATTTCTTAAGGAAGTTTAATAGTTTTTATGTATTTTTGCCCGCTAAAATGTGATATTGAAATGAGTTTCCGACTTTTGATTTGCCCGTACATCACCGGAAAGCATATTTCAGCAGAGAGAAAAATTTCTTGTGGAAATCTCATCTAAGTATAGAAATGAGATTGCAGAATATTTTTAATTTACTGTTGTTGTTTTTAATACGAGTAGAAGTGTTACAAATACCTAAGTTGTCCCTGTGTGACTTGTAGTTTACATTAAAAGCTAGTTTACACCAAACTTCGTTTACATAAGTAAGACGTAGCATTGATTTAATTTTTAGTTATATGAAAAGTTTTGCCGATTTCATTTATTGGAAACACTACCCTCTTGAAATGCTCAATTACATTTTTATGGTTCGAGAACAAAATAAGATCCATTTCCTCACCAATGTATATATTTGTCCACATAATAAAACAAAGATAACAGATTAAAAATAACACTAACTTAAATTAATTTTACCTAATTTATGATTCAAAAGTTAAATGAATAAAATAAAAATTTTATTAGTTATAAAATCACAATTTAGCATGTGGTAAATTTTCTGATATTCCATATTTATTAATAAACTCTATGATAGCACCAATAACCTTACATGGATCGTTCAAGTGCACATGGTGTGTACCCTCAACATGCACTAAATGAAAATTTGGATTCTTCTTCAAGATTTCAATGGTTTCGTGATAATATTTCTGATCTTCAAAATACGGACCATTAGTAGCTTTCACAAAGAGGTATGGGACTGTAATTCTCTTTGCCATCTCTAAGCAAACATCTTGTGAAAATGTACCATAATTATAACATTTCAATCTACTATCCCGTGTAAAATAAAATTTATTCGGGTCTTTCGTGGATTTCGCTACACTTCTGTCCAACAAATATTTGCATTTATCTTTTTGAATAGAATAGAATGCACCGAGATAAAGTTTTTCAATACATTCGTCGTACGTGTAGCTTGGAGGCTCTTCATTCATCCGATTTCGTTCATCGGCAATAAGGAACTTAGAAAATCGTTTTGAAATCGTTTTCGGAATAGATTGTATCGGTCGTATGTGAGGTTTTAACGCGTCCAATCCAATATAGAATTCAACTTTGTCGGGAAAAAGACTTGTGAAGAGGAATCCTATTATTGAACCTGTTGAGTGACCGAGGATTGCAATTTTTTCCCAATTATATTCTTTCATAATAAACCCTATGACATTGACATAGTCGATAGAATTGTACATGACACCATTTGGTAAACGAGATGAAGTTCCATGTCCTGGTAGATCAATCGCCAGCAAACTTATTGTGTTTGGTAATAGTGGAGCCAACGTGTCAAAAGTGCCAGCATTATCCTGCCAACCGTGTAATCCGATGACTGGCCGAATTTTTCGCGTACCCCACCATTTGGCAGATACGTGACCCCAAGGAACAGGAATTTGAACTTCAGCACACTGAAAAACAAAACATTTTCAGTTTCACTTTGAATTTGATAATGTAAAACTGATTACCTCTTTAATGGGGGAGGTCATATCCACATTTAGGTGCAAAATATGAACGAATTACATAAAAAACTTGCTAGGCTATTTGGTTTTGCGTTAAGTGTGTCTCTAGAAGTATGAAAACAATATTACAATACTATAGCTGAGTTGATTGTGGCCTTTAGAAGCTAACAGTAAAAAAGTATTAAGGTATTGAAAGACAACCTACTATTGCGATGTTGAGTTTATCTTAAATTTTTTAACGAAAGGTAGCAAGCAGAATATACGAAACTAAAGTTTCAAACTTCTTAATTATCTTGTTTATAATCGTAGGTATAACTTTCTTAATATTTACTAAAAAGCATCATTTATACGAACAGCTTATTTACTATCTATTAATCCTATTCAGTTTTTGTTAATTTTAAGTATTCAGCTCTACAATTTTGCTCGCTGACTATCTGAACTTCCATACTTATTGACAAAATTACAAATAATACCACAAATTTTATCTGGATTATTCAAATGAACATGATGTGTGCCTCCAACATAATGTAATTCAAATTTTGGATTGTTTTTCAATACTTCTACTGCTTCGTAGAAGTATTCTTCTTCTTCATAATATACAGAATTGATTGCTTTAATAAATAAGTGTGGCGCTGTTATACGTTTGGCAAATTCTAAGCAAAGTTCTTGAGAAAAAGTACCGAAATTGTAATTGATCAATCGATGGTCACGATTAAAGTAAAATTTGTTTGGAAATTTACTTGATTTAATTAAAGTTCGTTTCAACAAATAGGAACATTTATCACGATCTACCGATTGAAATCTTCCCATAAAAGCTCTTTCGATGCATTCATCATAGGAGTAACTAGTTGGCTCCTCTTGTGAACGATTCCGCTCGTTTGCAGGCAAAAAATCTTCATGCCGTTTTGACATTGTTTCGGGAATAGATTCAGCGGAACGTACGTGCGGTTTCAAAGCATCTATACCAATCAGTAAGTCCACTTTATCCGGGAATAAGCCAGCAAATTTAAATCCTACTATTGAACCCATTGAATGCCCTAAAATGGAGACTTTATCCCAGTTATATGTTTTCATAATTAAAAGAATAATTAAGATATTGTCCATTGCATGAAACATAGTTCCGTCTGGTAATCGTGATGACATTCCATGGCAAGGGAAATCGATGGCAAGGAGACTAATAAGATCTGGAAGCAAAGGAGCTAATGTATCAAATGTTCCAGCATTGTCTTGCCAGCCGTGCATTGCTAATATTGGGCGAATATTTCTTGGACCCCACCATTTTCCAGCGATATAACCCCAGGGTACTTTAATTTGAACTTCAACGCACTGAAATTAAAGTTTTCAGCATTATTTTATTTTTGCCAGAGATATTGCGTTTACCTCTTTGTTACAGCAATTTGTTGCCATGTTTATGTGAGTGTTTAAATTAAGTATCGTGTAGTTATGAGTTGTAGATTTTCACAGTTGATGTGTTCATACCTAACGAAAGGATGAGATTTGTGGTGATTTAGTAAAACAAGTTACATTTTTTGATCAAGCAATTTAAAAACAATTGGATACACTATCCATATCCAATTATTTAATTTTCATTTAACATTTTGATTTTAAAATCTAATTAGTAAGTAAATGAGGCTAAGTAACGTACTCGTCTGTACAGATTGAATAATTCACTACTAAGTTTCCATAGAGGGCAAAGCTGCTAGCAATAGACATTTGAATTTAACACAGACTGTAACGTTCTAAACTTTAATGTAAATCGATACGATTATTTTTTGCTCTACAGTGAGCTTTCATTGCTTCGTCCGAATATCGATCTCGTTTTTCGGATGGCTCCGATAGCTTGAAATAACTTATGAAATTCTTTTTTGTAGCTACATGATTGAGTTGCTAATTTTAATAATTTTTCTGAAAAATTATTAGAGAAGAAAAATGTTAGAAGAAGGTGGTTTCGACGTGTCTACTAATTCTCATTGGGCCATCACTCTTGATACACACCGGTGATAGCGACCACCATGCTTAGAGGTGAGAGAGCTATTTTTTAATTTTTTACTTATGCGAACTCAATATGATTTTGTAACTACGAATTATGTTCAGGATAAAGCTATCGGAGCCATCCGAAAACGAGACCAATAGAGCAAACAATTATCGTATAGATTTATATTACATTAAATTGATTTAAAAAGGGTGACATGATCAATCTAAAGTTTAGCGAAGACAAGTACTTACAGGAGGAAATTTAACATGAACATAAGTTACAAAAACATATTGAGTTCGCATAAGTAGGAAAATTAAAAAATGGCTCTCTCACCTCTAAGCATGATGGTTGCCATCACCGGTGTGTATCTAATAAGAGTGATGGCCCGATGAAAATTAGTACACACGTCGAAACCACCTTCTTCTAACATTTTTCTTCTCTAATAATTTTTCAGAAAAATTATTAAAATAAGCAACTCAATCATGTGAGCTTATGGCAGCTGAAGACTTTGACAGAAGAACCAAATTTCAAACTCATGTATTTAAGCACATCCTCTGTTGTAGTTGAATACGCCACCCGAGATATAAATATTTGTTTTGGCGGGGCCACGTATTCCAGAATAGAATTAACAGATGAGTCGGACGGAAGAACAAATGCATTGACTGTAGATGGTACTGGCGAACGGATAGAAAATGGAACATTTTTAGGAATTGTAGTAATCGAGGAGTCATACAAGCAAACTGCTCGAAAACCTTCCTATGTCCTATCCAAAATTATAATGGCAGATTTTCTCCCTTGTAATTGTAATTTGTAGAATAATTTTTCTTCTTATTATTATATTGAATATAACTTTATATCAATTTTCCTCTATATTAAATTTTTAACGTTTTCTTTAATTATATTCTTCATGAGATTTAACTTTTATTACTATTTAGAATCTTTTTCATTTTTTCTTTACTTAACCAATTTTTCTTGAAAAAAAAAAAACTTTAAATCTGCCCATTAAAATTTATGATGTGGAAACACTGATTTAGTGCAGGCCAACGGTGTATTACATCACGGAATGCATTCGAGTTCAGCTGAGTGTGCAGCTGATTGAATTTTTACCGGTATGCACGGGATGGAGGAAAAGAAAGACAAGTTAGACGGATCCAAAAGTGAAAACGGGGAGTCCGCTTCAAATCGCCAAGCAAGCAAGTCGACGAAAAATCGAAAAGCGCAAGCACTGCGGCCGGGGTTGTGAGATTGCGAGTGAGACTGTGCGTCGGATGTAAGCGGGATTTGTACGCATTGGATTTTTTAAACTAAAGCTGGAGTGTATAGAAAACAAACAGAAAGCAAGATTCGAAGTCGATTCACGATTATTTATAGTGAATTATTTCAATTTCAGTGCCATCATTTATTCGCGCTTAATGCAGTTATTTTTATCAGTTTGATGGGGTGATAAAAAGAATCGAAATCTTTCATTGTCTTGTATTTGCCTGGACTAACGATACTGGCTGCAGACGAAATGATTTCAATAATTGTCAGTGATTGAAATGGAAGTGATGATCAGTCCCAGTTAAAGTATTCAGTTTTAAAGTCTTCTAAAAATATATCCAAATTTCTGTAAACAATTTATTTTCAATCAAACGTGCTGTGCAAAGCAAAAGATTTAAATTTAAAAAACAATCGCTCTATGTACAATAAGTGCTACTCAACGAAATTTTCCACCGAACTTGGAAGCGCATATAGCATTACGTACTATACGGAAATTCTTAGAGCAGCCAAAAACGGAAACTGTGATATTGTGCTTAGAGCCACATCAACGGGGGATTTATGAGGTGCTAGCACCGCTCTTCTCTCCTAGAAATCGTTTAGAAGAGAGAAGTGCCCTTTGGCAACTGCCAAAAGATATTGGCGGAATAAACGGTGAACCGCAACATACAGATCGTCAATACGTATCATTCATAATCTACATCATTCAATCACAATGATTGGTGGTCGTTTTCCATTGAAATCGTTTCGCGTGAAATTGTTGGTGTTAAAAGGACAGTGCATGCGTCTGGCTCTTTGCGAAGAAGAGTTACCACCACGAATGTGACAGATATTTGGGATGCGGAATTTAGCCATTTCTATTCAGATGTAGTCCAATACAAGTTCGGAAACTCCTTTACAATACTTATTGAAAGAAGCGTGCACACAGAGTTAGATTTACGTATAGCTACAGCCACTGCATCATTATTAGTTGCGATAAAAAGAATAAATGATTGAAGTGCTCGCGGTAAAAGATAATAAAAAAAAGAAAATTTCTTCATTTAGGAAAATTTTCACATCACCGGGCGCCCGACGATGTTGGTGAGTACCGATTTTTTTTTTTTGCTTGAATTTTTATAATTGATAATTTTGAAATTGAACAATTCTTTTTTGATATATTTGCGTAATTTTCTTTTTTTGTATGCATGTGTTTAAAATTCTTTTCTTTGATGTAATTGATTAAAGATTCTTTCCTTTTATTGAATTTTTTATAACTGATAATTTTGAAATTGTTTAATTCGTTGATGTATTTGAGTATTTGAGTAATTTTCTTCTTTTGTATGCATGTGTTTAAAATTTCTTACCTGGATGTATTCAATTAAAAATTCTTTCTTTGATTTATTTGATTAAAGGGCCTTTCTTTTTATTGAATTTTTTTTTATCTTAAATGTGTTTTTTTTGTTTTCATTATATCTTTTTTAAAATGCGTGCGCCAAAGTAGGCGCGGCAAAAGTAATTGTTCTAGGTTGCTCGAACATAGGGGATTATGCACGACAGGTTGTCATTGACAATAAATTAACAGACGTGATAACTGTTCACAAAGTAAAAGAAAACAAGTTGAGTAGACAGACCTATGCTCATGTCAGAAGGGTTTTGTACTCAACTTACAAAATGCAGTAACCAGCAACGAATAAAATCAAGAAACATGTCAAAGACGATTTTATTGGAGAAATTGTGAAATTCGAGGATCATACTATTATTAACAAAGTTGGAAGAATTTTGTCTTCTGAGGTATTTGTTAGAGTTATACCCATAAATATCTCCCTTGAAAATTTTTTCGCGAGGGAGGAAACACATTTTTCATGTATTTCCCCCCCTGTGCCCCCACTGAAGCAAAAACGGTCAGTTTAAGAACTGTTTTGAAAAGCTCTCATAGAGAACTTTCAGTTGATACTCGTATCGGCTACCTTTCATGAAATTTTTTTCCAGGGGCAACTTCTCTGTACTGTGATCATCGATTCATGGCCTATTGTTTCGAATCCTAGAATGGTTACAAAGCCCTTTTGCTAGGAGCTCTCTCCTGCCTCTTCGACTTGTTTCAATTATATGTACTCATCTTCATGATACCTATCATTCCTGCAATTTTCATGCAAATCCTAGCAAAGCTGTAGTGTCTAAGTCGGTAAAAGGCGCATATGGCTCCATAGCCATATGTTTCCATAGTAATACAGGGCATATTGTTCCATAGTAATACAGGAAAATTAAAATCGCTATAAATTCGTCAAATACTATTCGATCTTTATGAAACTTTCAGAAAAGATCAATCCTATAAATAGTCATCTGTTTGCAAAATTTTATTGAATTTAAGGGTACCGTTTAGATTTTATTCAAGAAAACATAAAATCGATAAATCATACTATTACTAACAAAGTTGAGTGAATTTCGACTTCTCATGTATTTGTTGTTGTTGTACCCATTAAGGCCTACATTCCTGATTTTTTTCAGATTTTTCGGATGGAAGGTGTCCAATCGCGAGGGGAGGGGGTACGCGAAAAGTTCGTAAATTTCCCCTTCCCCTGCCCCCCTCGGTACTAATAAGGCAATTTTAAGACTTATTTTGAAAAGATCTCATTAAGACCTTTCTAATGACACCCTACTCGACTACCAATGGTGAAAATTTTTTTTGAGGGGTCACCTCCCTATATGGGGAGACCCCCCTTAAACCCCTTTGAAAAAAATTTTCACCCTTGAACTTTCAAGAAGTCACCACTTCTGACCTTTCCACAAAGTTTCATGGCTGTAGCTTCTATACTTTCGGAGAAAAAGTGCTGTGACATACAGACGGACGGACGGACGGACGGACGGACGGACAGACGGACACAGGTCGTGATTGCAATAGGGTTTTGTATTTTAGTACAAAATAAAAAAGGAATTGGAAAGTTGGTTATTATTTATTGAAATTTTAAAAATCGAATAATAATGGATTATTAAACGGCACCCAATCGTCGGTCTTTCCATTCTATCATTCTGACCGGGTATAGGACCCGCCACGTTGGAAGGCTTTCCGCTTAACATGGGCTAGCCATCGGGCGCGCTCCACCGTTTTTGACGCTTAACAGGGGCTCTTGCCGGGTAGAGTGGCCTTCCGCTCGCGTGCCCATTTATGATATAAGGTTATGTGATTTCATTGCATAACTCTATAGCATAAATTGGTTACGTTTGTGCACCTCATTTGTGGGAAAGAGTCATACAAAGTGCTTTTGTATGAGTTTTTCACTTAAATGGGAAACACATGGCCACGTCCACGTTTGGATCTTGATCCGGTTGGGAGGGTGCGAGGGGGCATCCATCCGGATGCCCCACTCTTATTTGTGGGCCTTAAGGATCGTGGTTAATGGCGAGGTCTCCGCCAGTCCGTCCGTTTTTGTTCGTCCCAACTTGTTCTCTGAACAAGCAATTTTCAACCCTTAGTTGGTTACCTCGGCCTCGACACCAGTCGATCGGCATTTTAGACCCTTTCTAATTCGTATATGCGAAATATTTTGTGTAGTGGGTCCTTGTGCTAGGGGGGAAAACCCGCCCCGTGACACCTCACCGCTAGCCTGCAAGCGCATTCACGCGTCCCTAGACAAGGCCAATCTCGGCGGATCTTAACATCCTTTTCCGCCGAGGCAGCTGACCATCGATGCAGTCCTGCACGGACATGTAATATACCTACTTTAACTACAGAATCGTTCCACGACTTATTGATAAAGGACCAGGCGAGCGTGAAAGCACCAGATTAGAGAGGAGCACATCCGAACAAAATGTCCAGCACGAACCCATAATGGTGTTGAATCAATGTGTCCTAACCGTATAGTTAAGACTAGATTATCGCTATTGGTGATACATTTTTTTCAGTGTATCATTTTTCATATATTGTACCACTAATAATCTACTCAAGTTACTTTTTTCACCTTTTTGTGATTTGGCTACCTAAATAATAAAACATATCATCTCTGCTTTCTTTTTGTTTCCAACAACCTTCAGCATGACCCTGGAACAGAATCTCTCCTCTGCGTGGACAAGTCCCTCTATTGTATAAACTCGAACTTTAAATCGCCTTAAGTTTTAGCCTCCAACGCAAGTATAAGGGAGTCGAAACTTATATGCAATCTAATGAGCAGCATTGCAACACTCCAGAGCCTCTGCAAGTTGTCCTTGTCTTTGAGCTCTAATAACAACTTTTGCATTTAATTTTTTCTGGGCCGCGATCATGTTTCGCCATTTCCGAGGAACAAACCATTCTCATAAAAGCACCACTTCACTCAGCGATATATTTCTACGAAACTGCTTCTCTTTGTCTCTGTGTCTCTCTCTCTCGCTCTTCCTCTCTCATTCTCTCTCTCTCTCTCTCTCATTCTCTCTCTCTCTATCTCTCTCTCTCTCTCTCTCTCTCTCTCTACAAACAATCACAATATGGTCATATATTTCTACGAAACTGCTTCTCTTTGTCTCTGTGTCTCTCTCTCTCGCTCTTCCTCTCTCATTCTCTCTCTCTTTCTCTCTCTCTCTCTCTCTCTCTCTCTCTCTCTCTCTCTCTCTCTCTCTACAAACAATCACAATATGGTCATATTGAATCATCAATCCTATTGAAAAAGTATTTTCGTTGATTCAGTCTCAACACTTGTGAGAGATGTTTTCTCTCTTCATTTTTTACCCTGCGTCATAACTGGTGGATTCTTGGGTTGTGCCATACTAATCGCTATCTAAAAAGCTCCCTTTTGAATAATAGTTCCACATTGACTTGCAATTGATGTAATTCGTGTTGCTCCTCGCCAATTCCTTGCTCGCTGCAAAGTTGCATCCAACACTTTCCATTTTATGAAGCCTACGGTCAATTTTTCATTTTTCTTATGACTTTTTCATTGCTGTTGACCATGCTACCTCGATGTGTAGACTGGTATTTTTTCATTTGTAGGGTTTATACAATCATTTAACTTCAACAATGATTAACAGACGCCCTAACTACAACTCAACTTTTCAACCCAGGAGGATACGACATCGATAGAGATCTGAGATCTGAACTCCGAGTTCATCGAACTAGATTTTTGTTAAACAACAAAGTTCAATTGCAAATAATCATTTTTTACTCAGTTAAAAGCCTGATTGAATGCATTAAGCGAAGATTTTTCTTTGAGCGCATTCCCAACTTATTATCGTGGCACTACATGTCTGATGTGATATGCCGTGGCTATACATTTCGATAATTTAATTGAGTTGGTCTCAAGGTTTGACATATTAAGTGGTTAAAAATTCCAATCTTACAGATGCGGTTTATGCATTTTTCAAGGTTTTTAAGCTAGTAGATCATCACCACACACATCAAGTTAAAACAGCATTTTGGTAAAGGATTCCAAGTTTTTAAAATATCATATTTATATTTGCCTAAACACATTCAGTTTATTGCATTAGTTTATAAAAACTTTTATTGAATTTCCAATCAAAACATGAGAAATTTGTTCGTGGTTGTAAGTAACTACTCCAACAATTTAATATAAATTTTAAAAAAATCATACTGATTTTAGCTTATTACTATCAGGTGGTTGATATTTATTTATAAATTCATTAATTATTCCACACACTCGGTGTGGTTCATTCAAATGTACATGATGTTTTCCATCGACATAATGTAGATGAAAATTCGGATTTCCCTTCAGAACTTCAACAGTTTCATCAAAATATTTTTGTTTTTCAAAATATGACGATTGATTAGCTTTAATAAATAAGTACGGACATGTAATACGTTTGGCTATTTCTAAACAGAGTTCTTGGTAAAAAATGAATAAATGGTAATACTTTAATCTGCTATCACGAGTGAAATAATATTTATCAGGATATTTAGTTGACTTCGCAATATTTCTATTGAGCAAGTGAAAACACTTATCACGATCCACTGATTTCAAACTTCCAAGATGTAATTTATCTATACACTCTTCATAAGTGTAACTTGGAGGTTCTTCTTTTAAACGATTGCGTTCATCGGCGATTTGAAATTTGGTAAGACGTTTTTTCATCGTATCCGGAATAGACTCAGTTGGACGAATGTGTGGTTTCAATGCATCCAAACCAATTAACATATCAACTTTTTCCGGATACAAGCCAGCATACAAAAATCCATATAATGAACTCATTGAATGTGCTAAAATTGACATCTTCTCCCAATGATATGACTTCATGATAAGATTAAACACATGAAGAGCATCTATTGAATTATAACAAAGCCCGTCGGGAAGCCGCGATGAAGTGCCGTGGCCGGGTAAATCAATAGAAAGCAGGCCAATATGGTTGGGAAGCAGTGGAGCCAACGTATCAAATGTCCCAGAATTATCTTGCCAACCATGAAATCCGACAATTGGACGAACATCTTTTGGTCCCCACCATTTACCAGACAAATGACCCCATGGTACATTGATTTGTACTTCGACGCACTGAAAAAAAAATTGCCTGAATGCCGAATAAAAATATTAACGGAATGTTATACCTCTTTGTCGTTGTGAACTGTATTGGTGCCTGCATGAGTGTTTCGAAAACTTTGGGTATTGAAAAGATTGCCAATATTTGTTATGACTCTATTCAATTGTCTTCTGGTAATCATGTCTATCAAACTGAGAAATTGAAGGTTGTCAGAAGGAAGTATTTAATGAAATCTGACAAAGAAAACGAAGATTAGTCAAAAGAAGTTTTATTAAAGCAAGATGAAGGAAGATTAATACTTCAAATTAGAAATGATATACTAAATATTAACAAAGAGATGCACAGGGTATGACAAACGAATAGAAGATGAATGTTTTTGTTATTCTAGGTAAGTCGATATTTAGAAGGAATTGATTATTATCCAAAACTAACGATAGATACAAGCCATATGGCAGCAGCGCTTACTACCACACACATGACCATTAGTAGGCCGACTTTGCTGGCTAACTTACATGGCGTTATATGAAGAATTGTGGAGGTGCCAATAAAAATTCGAGGTTTTGTACGGTTTAGAGACGGATTTCTACAGTGAAATCCAGATGAACCGCGGAGAACACAATAGCGCTCCTAGTGAAGTGAAAATTATTTCAGTTCTTATACCCGTTTAGTTTTTATCGCCTTCCAAAGTGAATTTATAGGAGTTTGTTTACATCTCAGCGCTGAGCTATCAGTCGAAGGTGCAAAACGTGTGCTTCATTTGCTCGTCTTGGAAAGTTTAGGAGCACAATGGTGAATTTATAGCATGCACGGAATGCGTTCGGCACGTTTTTTATTCGGAAAATAGTATATATGACGAAATATAAGCATTTGCTAATGCCTCAGTTGGGTGACAGCTACCGGAAGCTTGTCCATAGTAGGCCGACTAATACATATGCAAATTGCTACCATGTGGCTTGTATCTATCGTCAGTTTTGTTATTATCGGAATAATAAAGGGTGATTCATAACAAGTGTACACATGTGAATGGGCCTTAACTCTTATTTATCACCAACTTCAGGTCCAGACAGTTTGGTCTTTTACAATTCTAACCATGGCATCATACCAAAACTAACGTTAGGCAGGAAGCCATATGGTAGCAATTTGCATATGTATTAGTCGGCCTACTATGGACAAGCTTCCGGGAGCTGTCACCCAAATGCGGCATTAGCAAATGCTTATATTTCGTCATATATACTATTTTCCGAATAAAAAACGCGCGGAACGCATTCCGTGCATGCTATAAATTCACCTTGTATAGCCCACTGTACTCCTAAACTTTTCAAGACGAGCAAATGAAGCACACGTTTTGTACCTTCGACTGATAGCTCAGCGTTGAGATGTAAACAAACTCCTATAAATTCACTTTGGAAGGCGATAAAAACTGAACGGGTACAAGAACTGAAATAATTTTCACTTCACTAAGAGCGCTATTGTGTTCTCCGCGGACCATCTGGATTTCACTGTAAAAATCGGTCTCTAAACCGTACAAAACCTCGAATTTTCGTTGGCACCTCCACAATTCTTCATATAACGCCATGTAAGTTAGCCAGCAAAGTCGGCCTACTAATGGTCATGTGTGTGGTAGTAAGCGCTGCTGCCATATGGCTTCCTATCTAACCTCAGTTTTGCATCATACACATCAGCCAAACGTTTTATTATTGTTAAAACTTTTTACAAAAACTCGCTCTACGTCAATTTGTTGGTCCACCCATAAATTGGCCGGCGAGATCGTGTGATTTGACTCCTTGTGACTTCTTCCTTTGGGGATTTCTGAAGGATCGTGTTTACGCTGATACTCCCCAGACTACTGAAGCATTAAAAAACAATATTTGAGCCAACATACGCCTAATAACGCCGAAAATGTGCGAAAATGTCATCGAAAATTACAATCATCTTTTGAGCAGCACGAGGTGCACATATGCCCGAAGTAATGTTTCATATTTAATTGTAAGGGACCAAATTTTCATAATAAACAAAAATAACAGCTCAATCTTTACAAAAACTATGCTTTTTTTCGACAAAAATGTGTACACTTATTATGAATCACCTTTTAGTATGGAAGGCAGCATAGCAAGTGCAAGTGATTTTATACCGAATGAATTTAATAAGTCACAGTAGATTAACAATCAGTAAACATCATAATGATCGTCAGTCGCCAATCCTGTTGGTGGAGCCAGAGGTAAGCGGAGCAAAAATTTGAGAAAGCAAAAAACAACCGCCTGTCGCCTGCTTAGTGGGAGGAAAATCTGACAGCCATCGCCAGAAACATGGTGCACCGTGATTGGATCCGAGCGTTGCATCATTGCCTTGCAGAAGCATCTGGCACGTTTTACACCCCCACACACGCGTGAGTTTTAATACGCGTATCAATCGATTTTATTTCAATTGTTTTCAATTTAGCTTCAACTTTATTCAGGGAAATTATATTATATTTTTCAGCGTTTGGCAGCTGAAAAGGCGCACTTAAAAA
Source organism: Odontomyia ornata (assembly GCA_963969285.1). Lineage (NCBI taxonomy): Eukaryota > Metazoa > Arthropoda > Insecta > Diptera > Stratiomyidae > Odontomyia > Odontomyia ornata. The sequence continues at coordinate 196,598,333 of OZ017741.1, forward strand.
ACTATGGATCGAACAGCAATGTGGTTCTTGCGAGAAATTAATTAAAAGTTGCAATTTAAGGTATAAAGCGCGATTTATCAGAACAAATCAAATGAGAACCATTGAAATTAAAACTCAGAGTAGCTTCATTGCTTCTTCTTTTGCTTCGTTGCTTCGTAGCATCACTGCTAGAGATGGCAAATACTGCCACTTTTGATTCGCAGTGTTCGACTGCGATTGCTCTTTTTCGATATCTGTGAAAAAGAGCAGCTCTTCTGATTGCAGTGATTTCTGAAAAAATTGCCTTGAACTCCGTTTTACCCGAAGCAAAATTAAATTTAATTGAAGGTCAAAATATGAAAATAAGAACACTTTGAAGGCAATTATATTAGGAAATTAAGTTATATTTTATTTTAAATAAATTAAATGATGTGAAAATTGAATTAAAAATTGTTTTCATGAAATTTTAGATTATCTAACATAAAATCTTCTAATTAAATAATTGATTTATGAATTCTATATATTTGGTATATATATACATACAAATAAAATAAAAAACCGTGAGGGCTTTTGAGAAAATTGCTTAATGCGAAAACTACTGAAAATTATTAAGTGCTTAAAAATACTCAGTCAATATATATATATACATTTACCAAATAAATTACAAAAACGAATGAATATAATATAATGTTTTGAATATATTTATATTTTTACATTTTATATACACGATGCACATACTGGACGAATCGCTTAGTGTTGTTTTCAAAAAGACGCCAGTTTTGGTTCAAAAACAAAATTTGCTCCACTTTTTGAGAATGAAGTCTTGTTCTGCGTTCACTTAGAACATACCCTGCCTTTGAAAACAGGCGCTCGCAAGGCACGGAAGTAGCTATTGCACAGAAATTTTCTCTGGCTAGCTGGCTGCGATAAGGGTAGTGCTTGTTTTCCCGCCACCAAAGTAGAGGATCCTCATTTTTTGCCAGAATATTTTCTTCTGGGTACCTTTGAACCTCCACAACTGCTCTGGAGTTGGCCGTTTGAATAGGTTTTACTTTGGATACTGCCTTATCATAGGTACTCCAAAGTGACAATTCATCGTTTGAATTTTCTCCAGCAGTTACTTCTTCTCGTTCGGCGGTAAGCGTCAAATTTTCATTTTGGCCACTACAGCACTCATTTATTCTGGTGGAAACAGCATGGAAAATACTTTCTTTGATCCGATCGGCAGTTGATGTTTGCTTGTATGTGATATTTTTGAATCGTGGATCTAAAAATGATGCAACGCTAGTCCAGACTTCAGTGAGGAGACTAATTATATTACAGTGGGATGATAATTTCCTCTTAATATTTGGTTGACCACGTTTTCAAACCACTTATCAGCACAACGACGAGAGAAGCCGTTAAATATTTTTCTCCACTCGTAATTTTTGTTATAGCTTCAAATGGTTTCAATGCTTTAATTACTTGCGCTGTTATTGTCCATTCATCTGCTGACAAAATTGGGACATCTTTGTCTATAAGCGCAACAGTCGTTTTAACAGCTTCTTCCAGTTCTAAAATTCGTTCAAGCATGTAAGAGGTAGAGTTCTATCTGGTCGCAACATCTGAAATAAGTTTTTTAGGTTCTTTGCCTGCATTCTGCTGGTACTGCAAAAATTTATGATTTGCGGTAGAGCTTCTCTTAAAATGAACCACTATTTTCCTAACTTTTTCGAGTAAAGATGCAAGAAACTTAAGGCTGTCTTGAGTTACGAGATTTGTACTCTGAGCCAGACATCCAAAATGCTTCCAACATAAAAGGGTAATAATTGCTGATTTTATATTAGCAGCATTATCAGACACTGCCAGAGAAACTTTTTCTGACAGTTCTCATTCATCAGTAATCTGCTTAATTTTTTAGCTAGATTAAAACCGGTATGGTTTTCATTGTAGCTTACGCATCCTAACAAAATCGACTGAAGAGTAAAATCAAAATCGACGAAATAGATTGTTACTCCTATAAAATTTTCGTTGTTGGGAGAAGTTCAAAAATCTGTAGTTAAACTACAACTCAGAACAGATTTCGACAAAATTTTGGCTTCCGTCAAAACTTTCTCATACTTCGCAGGTAGCATTGTGTCGGAAATATGCCGCCGATTCGGTAAATTGTAAGAAGAATTTAAAGATTTCACGAATCGTTTGAACCCGTAGTTCTCCACAATGCTAAATGGTTGAAAGTCAACCGTAAAAAGGTACATTAAATTCTCGTCAATATGCTGGTTCGCTTTTGTGGTTTTTTTTCGGCACGAAATCGTGCAAGGTTCCTAGGACTAATGCAGGTCGTTTAGAAGGATATTTTGGCTTGCTACTCACTTCAGTACAAGCGTTTGCGCTTGTGCTAGGTTGCGGTGGTTCATTATTTGCCAACGTCACATCTTTATTTTGGATAATTTCATTCTAAAATGTATGAAATAAAAACAAACAATAACTTAAAAACACAGTCAAATAGTATCGCTGGATTTAATTACACAAATATCCGTTATGCAAAATTTTAAGTAATATGCAAATAGAGTGGCCGAATTAAAGCCCAGATCGATGGAGAGAACTCAATGTATTTTTACGACAAAAAAATGCTCACAGTGACCTTCCTGGAGGTATTGGAAGATGCGAATCTACTAGCCGGGTTCTTAATTGTTGGGTGTTTTGTTGACATGTGTCGTTTCAAATTTGTGACTGAAGTTTTCGCCTTGCAAATTCCACATTTAGCAAAACAGCTATCAATAACATTGAAAAAATCTCAAATAGGGCTTCTTTTTTTCGATTTAGTTTCCATATTTGTGGAAACAATTTGATTTGTGTACATAGGTTAAATAATTAAAGGTTAAAACTCAACTATGAGCAACTAAATCAATGGTTGATTATGTTTTGCCGATTTTTAAGAATAAGATTAGCAAATTTCTCGTTTTTTTTTGTTTCAAAACCTTTTATTCGAAATCAATTTGCTTTATTAAAATAATTACAAATTTTTAGGCTCTTATAACCGATATTTTCTAGTATACAACTGTATTTTGAATCAAACACTTTTTCGAGCAAAAACAGTTATTCTAATTATTAACAACGACATTAATACAAAGCACTACCAATTTCTTGCACAATGATTTCAATTTCGTTTTAAATTCGAACATTGAATGCGATATTATTTTCACTCAAAACTTGATTTAATTTCAAACGATTTCGTCTGATTTTATTTGCAAAACAACACTTGCATTGAACGAAACAGAAATTAAGTTTCAAAACTAAATAAATAATGCCTTAAGATTTGCATACGCGATAAAGTGAATACTTTAAAATAAACCATTTTTTCAGTTTTTCATGCTTAAAATATATAAAAAAAACATGTGCTTACAATCTTTTATTTGAAATTTTATCAAATAACTTTTCTGTTGAATTCAAAACTTTATATGGAATACGTATTGAAAATAATTCGCTTTTCAAAATCAAAATAGTTCACAATACACCTTTGATACAATGCGAATGAAAATTACAATAGGAATGGTCTGGAAAAACAAAAGCCAATCAACCATCAATCGCTTAGAATTATTGTATCTGCTACTGCTCTTTAGAGCATATTTGCTCTTCTGTTCTTCATTACAAATCGCATTCGCAGTCAAATCTTAATGCTCCAAATCGCAGTGAACAACATAGCCAAGTTCTTATCAAAAAGAGCTGCGATTTGAATGAGCAGAACAGACCAGCCTAAGCCGCATCGCCCATAAGCGCACATTATGTTTAGGCAGCCATGCACCCAGCGACCATAAGAGCAAAAGCGAAGACATCGCTGCGATTTAGAGAGCAGTCAGCTCAAAGCATATTTTGCTTATTCGGTTGTGATTGATGCTTTTACACTGCCCTTTTCAATCGCAGCTCTTTTTCATATGCGATCGCAACCTGTGATTGCTCTTTTTCAGTGAAAAAATCGCAGGTTTGCGAAATAGCATACCATCCCTAATCACAGCCCCTCTCGGGCCTTCGCTTCTTGCAACAAGTGCCTACAACCGACGCGGTCTATTTACCGTATCCTCCAATTTTGAAATCCGAGCAGCAATGAGCTGTCTTTGTCGACCGGGTCAGATCAGCATTTTTTCAAATTCTCCACTGGTCTCCGCTCTTCAGTTCTCCCAACGAATACCTTTTTGTGTATCCGTTGTTCGTCCATACGGTTCACGTGGCCAACCCATTGAAGGTTCCGCAGTCAAAAATTGCATACAACTCATGACTGTATCGAATTCACCATTGGTCCCCGTCTACCTTCGCTCCGATTATTCGCCTCAGGTCTCGTTTCTCACATAGCATAACACAAGTCTTATCACAGGTTTGTATTCTTGGAGCTTTTTTTCCCCCTATGTATGCAGCTGGTCTTCAAGATCGTCAAAATTGGATAAAATATTCTATTTGCAAGCTGAATTCTACGGCGTATTTCGCCTCTTTTATTACTGATTCTCGTTCTTTGGCGTCTAAATACCCAAATTCGTCCACATTTTCGATATTGTATTCGCTCAGTGTTCTATTTTGTATATTTGAGGTATTTTGTCTTCGATTGCGTCATGAGCTTTGTTTTATTTTCATTGTATTGTAGCTCTACTAGTTTTGCTTTGTTGTCGAATTTCAGTAAAAGTTCTTTGGAGGTTTTTAACGACCGTGACAAAATGTTGATATTGTCCGCATAAACTACCACTTGGATCGACTTTATGGTAATGTACCTCTTGTATCGAAAGGTAGCATTCTTATGACATACTGAAGAGCCAAATTGAAAAGCAATGGGGCCAACCCATCTCCCTCCTTTAGTCCGATATTTGTCTCAAAGGCGTCGATGAGTTAGTTATTGATGCGGACTTGGGAGAATGTCGACGTCATTGTCATTTTGGTAAGACGGACTGATTTGGCTGGGAGACCAAAACAAAGCATTATTTAATACAGTACTTTACGATCAATACTGTCGCATGCTTGCTTAAAGCCAACGAAAATTTGGTGCACGTCTATGTTGAACTCCTAGCATTTCTCAAGTACCTGCTTGACTGTGAACAATTGGTCTATCGTCGCTCTAGCTTCTCTAAAGCCTCTCTATCTTGTGTTTTATGATTAATTTTTTTTACCAATTTATCATGAATAGGTTGACGACTGAGCAACGTCTGCAAAATTGTGCAGATTTAGTTCGAAAAAAAACAGTTTTGTTCGACAAACCCATCGCGCACTCCGTCAATTTTATGGCCGACATAATCGTCCTTCAGAACAATTAACTCGACTAACCATGGATCGTCTCGACACCACGTTTACTCTCACTGATAATTTTCCATCCAGACGTCGTACAATGCGTAATAAAGAAACCATAGCAGCTGTAGAGTATAGTATCGATGGAGACCCAAATGAGTCCATTCGACATTGCGCTCAATAATTAAGCTTGTGCCCATCCACATTATGGAAGATTTTACGGGAGGGTCTTGGTTTGTTGGCTTACTAAATCCCTCTCGTGCAGAAATTGAAGCCGAACGACCACCGGGCGCGGCGTAGATTCGGTGTATGTGCCCAAGAACAAATTGCTGTAGATCCCAAATTTCATAAGAAAATTTTATTTAGCGATGAGGCTCATTTCTGGTTGAATGTTTACATCAGAATGTCACTGTTTGATGTGCTTTATGGGCCGGTGGAATCATTGGTTCATATGTCTTCAAAAATGCTGCTGGGAATAACATTACAGTCAATGGTGACCGCTATGGAGCTATGATCAATGACTTTTTCGTTCCAGAATCAATAGACTCGCCGTAATGCAGGGGACCTCTGGTTACAACAGGATGGCGCGAAATGCCGTACAGCCCGTGGAACTATCGACTTCTTGAAAGAAGCATTTGATGAGCACATAATTTCTCGTTCTGGAGCACATAATTTCTCGTTCTGGCCTGCAAGATCTACGCGGACAAGCCTGAGATGCTTGACCATTTGGAAGATAACATTCGCCATATTATTGGTGAGATACGGTGCCAATTATCGGTTAGAGTAGTCGGAAATTGAACCTCTCGTTTGGACTTCCTCATATGCCCAAACCGTTTCTTCGGTCGGCACGTGAACATTTATCAGCCAAATTTTGAAGAATTTCGCTTTTATACGGATTACACCCAATCGCTCATTGATTCTCTTAAAATCAAAAACGTGTGATTTGAACTCCCTATCCACAATGAAGGCCACTCCGAATTCTCGCTTTCCAGCAGGCTTCACATTTTTGAACATTATGGTAGGATGGCTCAGTGATCTAACATTTCACGATCCAATGCCATAGTCCTTTTTCGGTTACGAGGTCATTGCCGTAGATCCAATCCATTCCGAGGCTCTGTTATCGGTTTCGAAACAATATAGGGTCTTACAGGGACGAGGAGTTGGTCCATCGCCCAACCTCCGTTCCGGCTAAATGATTATTACTTTCAATTCCGTTATTAGGCGCGGAAGACTCACTGTCCCCCTCTTACGTCACCACAATGAACGTGTAAGTAGAATTTAGTAGCAGAGCTGCAGGTGTATTCGCAGTTATTGGCATTTCTCGGCATTTAGTGTCCCACCATTGGGGAGCCAGGAATCCCAATGTGCGACCCCAAGACCATTTAATATCATTTGGCCGTCGGATTGAGGAATCATGGAAAATAGGAGTGGGGGGAAACAAGGGGGTCCCTCCTCCATTCTCAATCGGATTTGGGACCGTCGACGCGGAGTTTGAACAATCCATTTAACTTTATGTGAAGAGAAATTACAATAAAATAAGATAATTAGAATAAATTAAAATAAATTAGAATCAATCAAAACTTTTGAGAATAAATTAAAACGATTTGAGGATAAATTACAATAAAATAAGATAACTAGAGTGGGTTAGGATAAATTAATATCAAATTTGAAGTTAATAACAATAAGATAAGATAACTAGCATAAGGTAAAGTAAATTAAGGAAAATTGCACTAGAAATTCGTAAATTTGTTTGAAAAAAGGGAATAAAATCTTGAATTAAAAATGAGTCGCTAAATTAAAAACGATCCTTCCTTTCCCGTAGAGTAGATTTTTTTTCAGCGGGGAAGGAAACCAACGGTGAGTATACCGTCCAGCGGGATAAACCGTTAATCACCTGTGAGAGGGGCGATTGATGGATCATCAACAATTGGTTCTACGCTCCCGTTTCGGTACACGGTGAGTTATTTGGATTTGATGATTTGTCTTAGCGTAGGATGTTGCGTAGTTGAACTAGAGCTTATTTTCGGCACCGCGACTGTATGTTTTGGGAACGCGTAACGATAATCGTCTTTTTTGGTTTCGGATTCAAATTTGTTAGGGTTCGGTCACACGAGCGATTTTTAGACGCAAATATGAACACAGTGCGACAAGATTTGCAAAGGAACTTCAGGCATGCGCAGGACTAATATGCTCATTTGAAGGTATGTCTTTGCCAGGAATACATGCGCTAACTCATTTGTGCGCTATGCAAGAAACTGCCATGCACGCCAGCGTCAAATGTCCAAATGATGTGTGCCTGCGCGAGTATCACAAAAACTTCCTACTAAACTGATTTTGGAAAAACCGCAAATCCCTGCGGCTGCCGGCCTGGCTAAAATTGTCGCGAATCGCAGTGTGCGTGCTTCCATTTAACCATGTGTAATTTCCGGCTGTAGTGCGACTGTATAGTCGTAGTCTTATCCATCCTTTAGACGAACAAGAAAAAGCACGAGTAGAGTAAAGCAGAGCCGGAATCTTTACGAAGTATGTTTTTTTTTGACGATTTATAAATCCGGCATTTGAATGCTGGCTGAATCAAATATACAGAGCATAGTCTAATCGGTAAGACCTGCGACCGAAATTCCTCTTCGAACTAGCTGGCCGACAAGCAGCCATCGCGGAATAGACTACGAGAGCCCGGAAAGGTAGGCCTTAAGAGGCACGATCCGTTGAAACGCCTCCAGACTTCACGTCTTCAAACCGTTGAGAGATCGGTACGATTTCACATTGGGAAGTCTCGGACGAAAAAGAAAGTACTTAAGTTCACGCAATATGGAAGAAAAGTGAAATAAAATTCGTTTCGTTGTTTTAAGCTGCATAGCATCTAAATATCGTATTTTCATTTTATTTTAAATTTTCTCTACTAATCCGGTTTCCCCACTAGTTCGGATTGACCAATTTTAATTAGTCCGAAGTATCGAGTACGCACTGTATTATAGTTGAGTTTATCGTTTCAAATTTATTATTTTGATAACACAGAATCAGCTTAGATTGTAGATTGTTGGATAGGTAGAAGAAAAAACTCCTATGGAGATACAACATAATGCTGGGATTCCTGAAATTGCGTACTCAAAGTCAGGCGTTCATAATTCTCAAAAAACCTAAACATTTTGTTCACCTTTTAGAGCTTCAGACTTTGATCATGTTTAGCAAATAGAATAAACGGGTTTTTAAGTTACTGGAAGATGACGTTAGTGGATATTCACGTTATCAAGCTTTCACTGTATTACTATCAAAGTTTGCTCCTAGTATTCAAGTCATAGAGACCGAATGAGATGAAAAAAGGGTTTGCAATCAGCTTTTTAAAGTTTCGATGATTTTTCTATATTATTAGAATTTTTTCCAGCTTATGATTCTTTCTTAAGGCGCAGCCCCCAGTGAAACTGAAAATTTGGGTAAACTTTACAGCCGTCCACCTCAGAAACGTTACGAATATTTGCAAAAATTTTTTAGCAAAAAGTCGGAATGAACCTTTGGCTATCGAATCAACTCATTACATTTTGCAAAAAGTTTTTTGCAAAAGTTATTAAATTCAAACAAAGTAGCATGTTTTCGTTAAAAAATGTAGTAGATCTCGGAAACTACGTAACGTACCGAGTTGATTTAAGCTATGGTTGTTAGATCTAAATTATTTGCAGTGAATTAACTCATCAAAAATTTGAAAAAGTTTTTTGCAGAAAATTTCCTAGAACAAAATGTGTAATTTGCACACACTGAACAAATATCATGCATGCACATTGATTTGTCTCAAATTTCCACATTTTGTTCTAAGAAATTTTTTGCAAAAAACTTTTTTAAATTTTTGATGAGTTAATTCACTGCAAATAATTTAGATCTAACAACCATAGCTTAAATCAACTCAGTACGTTACGTAGTTTCCGAGATCTACTACATTTTTTAACGAAAACATGCTACTTTGTTTGAATTTAATAACTTTTGCAAAAAACTTTTTGCAAAATGTAATAAGTTGATTCGATAGCCAAAGGTTCATTCCGACTTTTTGCTAAAAAATTTTTGCAAATATTCGTAACGTTTCTGAGGTGGACGGCTGTAAAGTTTACCCAAATTTTCAGTTTCACTGGGGGCTGCGCCTTAAATGTGCAAATTTCGTGATGAGGAATGAAGGCCATACTTTGCTTCTACTCTACATTGTGTAGAGATGGAAATGAAGTTAGAAATATTTTCTTAACGTGCTTGACCAACTTGTCAGCTGATACTAATCAATGTCGGATATGAAACTAAAGGCAGCTATTAACGATGTCAAATTGTAAGGTTTTGGCGGTGGAAGATTTCTTCATTACTTCAAAAATTATAACGAATGCCCGCACAGAGTCAACCTGTAAATCTTTCTAGCTTATCTCTCATTATCAACTGAAAGTACCATTTTATTGTTAAGATAGCATTCGTATTATGGATTTTGAACGGGTGTATGGTTTCTAGGTCCAATGTTCGCAACACTATGATTCTCACACATGAATTTTGCAAAATATGGATTCAAGCGATAATCCAAGCCAAGGACGTCTAAATTGCAAAATTCGTCTCATACAATGAGTGACTAATTTTTAATTTAATCGGTTTGAATTGAATATTTCAAAAGCCTTGGAGCAAACACCTTGTACAAAATATGTAAATTAAAATTAACATTAATTACGTAAATAATTAAAAAGTTTTTCATAAAAATTTAACAAGTTTAATTAGATTTATAAAACTTTGTTTAAATTGCTAACAATAATCATCTTATCACGTTCAACCACTAAGGAAACATGAATATTAAATAGCTTACATTCGCCCAGACACTGATAAACTTTTTTTCTTCTCAAGTGAAACCGAAATGAAGTGGTTCGGGACGAAGTCAAACACGAGACTAACACAAGATCCTATGTATTTGCAAACTGGAGCCTAATATCAATCTTTTATCACTTGATAACACTTTATAGACAAGATGACTTGCTGATTAATTTTTTAAGTATTTTAGTTAATGCTGTAAATGCTAAAGTCCAATAACGCATGTCAGGGGCATGCTTTGAAGATTATAAGATGTAATGACGTCAAAGAACTCGGATTATGAGGCACTCTACGCTTTTTGAATTTTTTAAATGACTGACTGGCGAAATGCAAGCACATTAGTATTTACTTACCACAGATTACTTCTTGACAATTCTCAAAAGAATACGAATGTCGGCACCACTTAGACGTACGAGTATGCTGAGAATTCAACTATAAGCTCTGATTCAACCTTTTTCGCGAGGCAAACCTTGCCCGAACTTTCCGCAGGTGTTATGTGTCACACTGACAGATGCACACTTCACTGAAAGATGACATTTGGGTGAAGGGGAAATGTTTTGAAGCTTATAGTGGTGCCATAACAAATAGACGTGTTTTTGGTTGTGTCAAATCAATGCCTCCTGTCCAAAATAATAATAAAACTATTAAAATATTTTATTAGAGAATTGGAAAAAAATAGAAATCTGGCATTACCCGATTGGGCGAAGGGAGAAATTTGTGCAAATATTGCATGACTAGGAATTTGTCCTTTGCGATTGAGGACAACGATTTTATTTTCCTTGTGTGGAAGATAATTTTCACGTGTTAAAAATGTTCGAATTGAAATTCGAGAATATTGGGATTGAGGAAAACCATTATTTTCAAATAGAAATTCGACAACATTATGATCGAGGACAACGATTTTTTTTTCTTGAGTAAAAGGGTCCCCTTCGTAATGTAATGGCCGGACTCGTAAAATCGATGAAGTATTCAATATGGGCTAAGATCAGCTATGCGCTTTTGTTCTTATCAATAAGTGACATTTCTTCGACTCAACAACGCTGTGATTTGAATCTTTAAATTTCGGTGGGTGGAGCTTAAAGAATCGATGTAGTGAAACAATTGTGTTCACTAACCTACATGCATTAAATTATGCGAAATCATTCACTAAAGTTGATGTTATTAGCTAAAAAGCTTAAAAATGTATTGCCGCAAAATGTAGGTATGTGAAGTCAATTGCTATCACTAACGAAACACTTGTGACTTTGCTCCCATAAGTTTCGATACATAAAACATGCAACTTCGACTGCGAAACTATTTTTAATCGGCAAGATACAAGTCGAAAAGGTAGCGATCGAAAGAAATGTCAACACATGAAGCTGATAAAAAGAAAGCAAAAACATAACGACATCATTGTTGAGTGTAAGCTGCTGAAATTTTGATCAACTGTAAATACGGCCATTATATTACGAAGATGATGGTGAAAGCAACGCCTACCTACTCAGGCCCGAATAAAAAGCAATTAACGTACATGACGTCACTATTCAATTGGTCTAAACGAACGCTTTTGGGCCTGTGTGAGGGGAAATTGTTGAAGGAAAATATTCACGTGTTAAAAATTTTCAAATAAAAATTCAAGAACATTGTGAAAAACTTGGAATCTGTCAAAATCCGCCATAAGCTGGAATCAGCAAGACCCGAAATGCAAGATTCTCACAAGTAGATGTTTCAAGAAATTATTCGAAGAGGAACTTGAAGGAATAACAACAGACAAGAACTTAGCTATAATGCCAGTTGCAGAACATTAACATAACACAAGTTACAATGCGCACCAGGTTTTTAAGACCTATTGACCTGTTCTTTTATATCAGTTCAACCGCTTTTGACAGTTCTCGCTGTGACATTGTGCTCCTTGATTGCTTTCCTTCTGGGCCTGTGTAAGCAGGCGTTGATTGTATATATACCAAAACTAACGTTAGATAGGAAACCATATGGTAGCAATTTGCATATATATTAATCGGCCTACTATGGACAAGCTTCCGTGAGCTGTCAGCCAACTGCGGCATCAGCAAATGCTTATATTGCGTAATATATACCATTTTCCAAATGAAAACGTAGGAAACGCATTCCGTGCATGCTATAAATTCACCTTGCACTGTCCACTGTACTCCTAAACTTTTCAAGACTAGCAAATGATGCACATATTTTGCACTTTCCACTGATAGCTCAGCGTTAAGAAGTAAACAAACTCCTATAAATTCACTTTGGAAGGCGATAAAAATTAAACGGGTATAAGAACTGACATAATTTTCACTTCGCTAGGAGCGCTATTGTGTTTTCCGCAGGCCATCTGGATTTCACTATAGAAATCCATCTCAAAACCGTACAAAATCTTGAATTTTCGTTGGCACCTCCATAATTCTTCATATACCGCCATGTAAGTTAGCTAGCAATGTCGGTCTACTAATGGTCATGTGTGTGGTAGTAAGCGCTGCTGCCATATGGCTTCCTATCTAACGTCAGTTTTGATGTATACCCGAAATATTGCCGAATGAAGCATCATGTCAGAAATGGAAAGCTCTTCAAAGCAAGCCTTAGACCAACGCCTGCTTGCTCAGGACCATAAAGGCTGAGCTACAATCAACATAACCAGACATAAAGCAAATGTCAAAAAAGTTGAACCCGAACATTTTAAAGGGCATTGAGTACATTTGACATAAGGATGGCATACGCAACATGAAAAGTTGAAATCGAACGAACTTATTATGTCAGTATGACAAATACATTGTTTACTTTAAGTGACAATTATACATTGTTGTTCGCCATTTGAAAGGGTGAGTAAAATTTTATCCAGCTGTGAGGAATTATGCAGAAAACAGGTGTTTTCACCTGTTAAGCACAATTCCACTCTGGTATTGAAGTTTAATTTAATATTTCTTCTACGCCGTTGAAGACTTTCATCAACAAAATTATAACGCATTGTCAAAAACATAAAAATTCAAAATCAATTCGAAATCATCCATTTTCTTCAATTACTTTTGCCGCAACGACACTTTTTCGTATCTGTCACGCTCACATAAGCGCGAATTGTATGTAGGCGAACTATGTGCGCGCTATGTTACTTGACGTTCCTTATTTTGTGTTATGTTGATTGTAGCACAGCGGTAAGGAAAGCAATTAACGAGCACGACGTCGTAGCGGGAACTGTCAAAAGCTGTTCAATTGGTCTAAAAGAACAGGTCAATAGGTCTAAAAACCTGGCTTACATAAGAAATAGCTTCTCACAGTAGTGTAGCGTGGGGTCGCCGGGGGGGCCATTGCCCCGGGCGACACTTAAAAAGGGGCGGCAAGCGTCAACAGTTTTTCTATTAAATAACAGCAATTCATTTTTCGAAATACACCCACGCTAACCCGAGCTCTTAGTGAAAACTTGTATTGCACATATTTGCCACACATTTATTAATTGTTTTGCAGTCAGACTGTTTTTCGCGAAGGGATTCTAAAGTCATGCCATATTTTCGGTTTGGCTGCCTACCTATTTTGCTAAAAAGCGTTGCATGGAAGACCTAAATTTCACAAAAGTTCAAACCTAAAATTCATAGCCAGTTTTATTGCTGGTTATTTTTTCAAATGCTTTTTAGAGTATCTAATGATGTGGAATACTTCAAGAAGAATAATTCAAACTAATAATTCAAACTGCATTAACTTCTTCAATTGAGAATAATCGTACATACTACAATTTTTTAAACTTTTCAAGAAGCAGCACTCACTTTCAAACTGGTATCACAATTTTTTGCAGGCAGTGGATACAGTGGAAATTGAAAATTTGGCTTCAGATAACATAAACAAATGATGATGTTGGTTTGGTATTCTGGATAATATAAACAAATCATGGTGCTGCTTTGTTGTTCTGATTGCTTTATCATGACACATCAATACTTGGTTCGATGTGCGACGTTTCAAATCATTGATCGAGGAATTATTAATTTTGAAAATTAGCTCTAAATTACTAACGTCAAAGTGAACTGTAGTGAAGTAGCCTTGTTGTAGTTAAATAAATAGCAACCAGTGAATAATTTGACTTTGTTTTAAATCTAATTTCTACGGAAAAATTCTCGGACAAAACCAAAGGAGTTAAGGTAAGTAAATATATTGTGATAGAAACTTGCTTTCTATTATAGACTTTCTATTATAGATTTCTTTTGCTTTCTATTATATTGTAGACATGATATATCTTTGTCTCTGCTACGGTATTTTTTGCTTTTCATTTATAGCTTATCTAGCTGAAGATGAAAAGAACAAAAGAAAGCGGAGCGTTTTATCGCAATTTAAAAAAAGCCAAGGAAGATGCTGGAAGGAAAAATAAAGGTGCCGAATTAAAGTTTGTGAAAGTTTCTGATGCAACGCAGCGTATCCGTAAGTCACCAGAGCCTTCTAATGTTATTTCTTTAGGTGCTCACTCTTCGCCAAAATTCACTAACGATGAGTTACTACAACCGGTATTTTGGTACCAGAATAAAATGACACACTCACTGATTTAAATTTTAATAGTAACGACATTGGAAAATGGCCTGCAAAAGTTGATTCAAATTTAAGGCTACTTTTGATTCAAAGAGGTCCTGAAGTTGTTCAACACTTGAATGATGACTTTTTTGAAGAATCAGCAGTAGCACACATTATTCAGTCAGACGAGAACTATGTTAGTGCAACAATATTGTCAACGAGACGCCTAACACGAGATTGGTTCTACCGCACATTGCCAAACCACGAAAAATTTTTACGTTCTTGGATGGCATATTCACCTTCTAAAGCCTCATTATTTTGCTTCTGTTGTCGTACATTTGGGGATGCAAATTCGTCGAATGTGTCGAAATTTTGCTGCTCCTGAGGATTTCATACTTGATGGAAATTGAATCCAAAGGTTGGCAATCATGAATCAAATGTTCAACATAATAAAATTTTTTGCAAATGTAAGGAACTAGAAACAAGACTTCAAAAAGGACGGACAATTGATAAGAAAGAACAAGAAGTAGTCACAAGAAAAACTAAAAAATGGCATGAAATACAATACAATACAGTATCTTGCAAAACAAAATTTGGCATTACGCAGCCACAGAGGAGATGAGGCCAGTGCTTACAGAGGAAATTTTTTGGAATTAGTGGATTTGGTGGCTAAGTATGATCCTGTTCTCCGAGAGTATTTGGTTAGAATCAAAATAGGCCAAACTATTTCGCTAACTTATATGTCACCAGAAATTTCAACGAGTTCATTGAAATTCTAGGAAGTAAAGTTCGTCAAAAGATTATAGCTCGTGTACAAAACGCTTAACATTATTCAATCATTTTTGACAGCACTACAGATATTTCGCATAAAGATCAACCGAGTCAAGTCTTGCGATATGTGGTTATTGAAAATCAGGAGGTTCGAGTAAAGGAATCTTTTTTGGATTTCATCGAGACCAAAAACAAAACTGCTAAAGCATAAAAGAAATGATTTTGAACAAATTCATGGCTGATGGACTTAACGTTATGAGCTGTAGAGGGCAAGCGTATGATAATGCTGCGACGATGGCTGGAAGGCGCACAGGTGTACAACAGAGGATAAAAGACTTCAATCCTAATGCAGAAATCCTGGGGTTTGTTTGTGCAGCTTCAGTGCAGATAAATTATGTAACTTTCTTCAGCACTTTAGAGCGCTGCTATGCTTTTTTTTCTGTATCTACACATCGGTGGGAAGTTCTAATTGCGACTACAGGTAAAAGATTACAGAGGATTCAGGACACACGTTGGAGTGCTAGGGGCGATGCTGTAAAATTTATATGACACCACTTCAAAGAAACATTGTTTGCACTTGAAAATCTAACCAAAACTGAGGAATGTTTTAATACAAGAACAGACGCAGGAAGCTTGTTGGTGGCAATGCAATCATTTTCTTTTTTAAGTCTTTTGGGTCTCTGGCAGCTAGTACTACGTGAAGGCAATGATGCTCAGAGCTATTTAAACCGAGGGACTGAACATACATAAGTGTGCTCAAAAAAATTGTGCATTGCAGATTATTTTGGATGAAAGCTGAGAAAAATTTGTGGACGTGGCTTTAGCACATGCCAAAACTTTGGGTGAAGACCTTGGAATTACTTGTGAACCTAGAAGACGAATTAAGAAGAGTCAGATGATTTGTGACAGAAGTAAATACGCTGGGTTATTGTATGAAGACGAATGGAGGCGAACCATGTTTTCTTCGATAGATAGAGTTGCTGCTGCAATTCGAGAAATGTTTCAACAGCTTAAAACTTTGGCACAAAAATATGACTTTTTAAGGGCTGCAGTAATATTAGGCGTCAATGACTCGACCTGGATGAAGCTTCTCAAGATGTTAGCCGAGAACAACTCAAAATTGAACGAGTACGTCTTCGAGCTTTCGTAGTTGCAGCTGACCCAGATTGCAAAACTATGTTGATTCAGTCCGGTGCTTTAGGCTTGTTAAAATATATCGTTGAGTTTAAGCTTCAAGATGTTTTATCAAATATTGTTGTAATGTTGAGAATTTTCTTAATAGTGGCCATCAGTAATGCCAGTTGTGAGAGAAGTTTCTCGAAACTTAAACTCATAAAAAACTATTTGAGATCAACAATGTCTACACTGAGATTAACAAATTTAGCTATCCTGGCAATCGGGCGGGACATAGAAATTGACATTGAAAGTTGCATAAAAGATTTTGCTTTAAAAAAATCAAGAATAGTTAATTTTTGAATGATTAAAACGATTTAAAAATGCTTTCTCGACTTTTAATTGATTTTCTGGTCTTATAATGAAACATCTTATTTTCTCTTTCAATTCTAGATAATCAATATAATAGCATCTTTAGAAGCGAATAAATTCATAATTACAATGTATTTAACATATGTTTGCCTGTCAATCCATTAAGCAAAATAAGAACACTTAATGAGAATTTACAAATTTAATTTTAGATTGAACTTGAAGCTCATGCTTATTTTCTGTCGTCCGTCGTGGTGTAGTAGGTAGGAAGCTAGGCGCAAATGCGACAGGTGCTAAGTTCGAACCCCGATGTAACGAGTTTTCGATATCAGTATCTGTTGACGGACTTCCAGCCCACTCAGCTGTGATGGTTACTGAGTAAAATTAGGTAATAATCACATGGTTAAGCGTGATGCCGACCACATCACCTTCCAAGTACCGTTATGGTCATAAAATGAGATGCTCAACCTCGTCTCAATGCCCAGGTTCAATTTGGACTGTAACGCGATTATTATTATTATTTATTATGCTTATTTTCTAGACATGTTTCCTCTGTTTATTTTTTATGTTCAAGTGTTTATTAAATGTAGCATTCTTTTACTAGCTAGAGGAGCGTTATTCTCTTACTCTGTTAACGTCTTGTTTGCAATAACTTTATTATTTTGCTTACAAATAAAAGCTTATCACTAAATTGTTTGTAGTTAGTATAATTCGTCATATGATTTTGCATTAAGGATACTTTTAACGAACGACAGAAGGATTATCTCATTCAGAAAAAGCTCTGAATACAAATCCAAAAAAGGAGGGCGACCCCCCCATGTGGCCCTGGACGTCAAAAACTCACGCTAAGCCACTGGCTTCTCATACTTAGCAAGTGGTAACATTATTCAGAATAATCCTGACATCACTAAGAAATCCTCATGGATTCCACCCATTTTTATTAACATATTGATGCTTTAACGGTAAAACTTATTTTTAAACAATTCTCTACGTGCAGGTACTAGATTAAGTCATTTTTGGACTCGTTCCATAAAATTATTGTTGACAAAATCGAAACATTTGACTTCATTCTCAATTTAATGAAGGAAAAGAAACTAGGAAGACATTTGTTTATGCCTTCGATCTGATGTAACCCCATAATAATACTCAAGGGGTTGAGCATTTTGTTCCCTGTTCCCAAAATAAAAAATGATGTCTTGTCTCAAATCCTGTCACTACATAATTTCGAGGTAACAAGTTTATCTACGGCATGGTCTGGCCATAATGATGCACAGTTAAATATATTCAAATTCCAATTAAGGGATGAAGATGATCTAAAAATACTTCTACAAATTCGTTTTTTACGGCAACATGAATAATTTGGGTAAAACGAAAGAGGGATGATTTGACACAGTGCTACAAATGTTTACTTTTTGGGCACGTATCCTAAAATTGTGGATAGATAGAAGATGTGTAGCTTGCAAGAAGGAACACATAGATGATGTGTGCCCATGTCAGGGTAACAACAATGAGACTTTCAATAATCCAGATACTTCTCCTGTGTATTGGGTGCTATGCTCCTCAACTGATCATCCAGCTAACTTTTTTGGCTGTCCAGAAAGAGTAAAATTAAGATCAAAGTTGGAAGAAAAATGTGCTACAAAAGTAAATCCAATGTTGTATAGTATTCTACCCAATAACATTCTAAGTTGCTCTTTCACTCCAGCTAATAACAATTTGCTTTATTCCAATGTCTTAAAATCAAATAATGAATCTGAAAACTGCCTTTCTAAATTAAATAATGAATCTCTTCTCCTCTTTGGCGTATCTCCTGCGATCTTCATAACAAATATCTAAAGAATTTGTTGCTTCATACTGTCTTTTGTCTCCGAAAGAACAACCTGAAGTCTTATCAAATTTTTTATTAGCATTGCGAGCAATAAATAACTTAAAATTTATTACAATGAACAGTAATTCCTTCCAAACTCATGATAAGTGGGTTGCTTTCCAAAATATTTTTGATGAGTTTGTGCCTGACATTGTTTTTTCAAACGAAACTTGGCTAAGTATAAGGCACAAACCACAATTTCCAAATTACACGATATTTTGCAATGATATTGGTAGAGGTACAGCCATCCTTGCTCATTCTAAACATACTATTTTCCAAATTCGATGTGAATTCTCAGCTTTTTCTTGTACTTTCGCTTGTCCACACGTGTGTGGTGCTGGTGGTCATATTCGTAAATTATTTTTTAATTCTTTGTTCGTTCCTTGCGATCTCGGTCAATCACTTTTCTCTGATTTTGGTCAATTATTAAATTTTTCAAACGAATTTGATGATTTCATTTGGGGAGGAGGCATTAATGCTGGACATCCTAGTTGGGGTGATAATACTCGTACTTTCAATACAAACAGTAGAACTATTGTATTAATTTTGGTTACTGTCAGGTAACAGCTCTTCAATATCAGTTATTAATGCAGGCATTCCTACTTTTCCTAGAAGGTCTTCTTCTTTTCATTGTGTAACACATCATTGTTTCCTAATGTTAGCTCCTTCTGATCGTCATGCACTTTTTTACGCTTCATCTTGCTAATTTATATCCAATTATTCCTCAGTTAAGAATGTTGATTGGTCTTGTTTTGACGAACAGTTATCTGATCTCTTGGCAGACAAATTCCCGGATGAGCGTGTATTTAACAACCAACTAACCGATGAGTCAATCCATGTCCTCTCTTCTATGATTCTTTTATGCATGGAGTCTTTTGCACCTGCCAGAAAATTTAATATCACAAAATATGACAACACTCCATTGAATTCATACTAGAAGTAAATGGCAGCAAAAGGGTAAAAAGGGTTTATACTTCTTCGTTCACAAATTAATTGCATAAATAAAATTATAAGAGACAAGATGCGTCTTGAATTGGATATGGCGTATAAACTACGACTTACTTCTATGAAGCCATCCTCACATGTTTTTAAAGAAATAAATAACTTAACTGGCCGGTTATTAAATGATTGGAATATTTCTTGGAATCCTATTAGTTTTAATGGCCAATCATATGTTACGATAGATGAAAAATTGAACGTTTGCTTCTCCTTTTACAATAATCTTTAGGATGAAAAACCTTTTGCTAACAATTGTTACAGATGGAGTATAGAGGCATCAATATTACGTCACCCCGAACACTACCATATCAGTCGCGTGACTCGTTGAACTAAGCAGTCCTAAGCCGTACTCGATTAGGGTTTTGATTAATACTTCTAATTATACTGTGATTTTTAAAAAGTAAATATATATATATATATATATATATATATATATATATATATATATATATATATATATATATATATATATATATAACCCATACTGGGAGATAGGAACGTTGCTGCGAATGTATATGCCACTTCAGGTCCGGCGTTAAGCGGACAAGAACTTAATTTGGAAAGAATATTTAGAACCACTGGCCAACAACATTCACATCCTGAACGAGAAGGTTTAACAACATTTAGAGATCGAAAGTGCCATAACGAGATGAGTTCTGGAAATGTACCGACCGACTACAATATTGTGCATCATGATGAAGGATTACCTGCAGCCAAAGGTTAAGGAGGCAAGTCAACATCCGAAGCTGATTAAAAGTTAAGTCGTACAATATCGAACAACTCCGTCAAAGGAGAACACGAAAAGCAAAAAAGCTTCTACGTGCCTACTACAAAAATGGGCTAGGGCACCTTTTTGAACAAGCGTGTAGCATAATTTTAAACATTATGTGGAATTATGGGAAGCCGACGCGAGATTTACAACGTTTGGCCAAAGTACTTTGCTTTCTACTTTATTATAGGAACATTCATTACTTTCATTTACTTAAGAAGAACAAGCCCCCATGACCACGCGCGAGATTATTCACTGGGCACGGAATTTTTATGAAATGTGTGAAGTAATAGAAGCATTTGAAAAAATTGTGGGACCAAAATGTTTCAGACCGTGATGCGAACGACATTGAATTTGCATTGGTCAAAGTGTCCTATGAGTTTACGCGGAATGACTAAAGTAAATAAAACAAACATCAGAATCAATAACGCATACAACCGTAAGATTTTCCGCGCTCTGATACCACCTTCCGCCATTTATTCCCATTAATTACACTCTACATTGAACGAATTTCATAAAAAATTACGCGCGCGGGGGATCTCAATTTCTCGAATTGTTGCAGTCTTTCATTACGCTTACCGAGAAAACTCATTTGCATAGCCCCTGACCCCTTATCGCAATGAAACATTTAATGAAGACATTATATTAACGACCATAAATATAAAATTCAGCTTCTTCATTTCTATTTACAATTTGATCTGACATTACAATCTGCCAGAGAAGATGTTAGCCGATTCAGCCGTGATTGAAGTGATTGCCACCAGAGTGATTGAAGGCGGAGTGGAAATCAAGCTGAGTTTGAGTGAAACCACTCCTCGGGAATAGAAAGAACCACTCCAAAAAGGTGGCTGAACCCAAGGCAAAGAGAGCGGTACATTGGCCGTTAGAGGGAGGTTATATAAGAGCGCGACAAATGACGCGCCTCCTCTTTCTTCTTGGATTTGGCGAAGTGATGGGAAAGTGAAGCGACGAGCCTCAGTGGATTTTTAAAAGCAGTGGTAGCAAATGGTGAAGCAAGTAGAATGTAGAACAGAGTAAAGTGATGAGGAAGTACTTTGAGCAGCAAGTGGCGAAGCAAGTTGAATAACGTCAACGAAAGCAGCGGAGAAGGAGTCCCTTTATAACTCGTAGACAGTAAGTCTTAATTTTTAAAGACTTCTTCTTTTGCGTTCGATTAAAATTGAGAGTTTACGTTAGTTTTTCACAGTGCGAAACTTGAACAAAAGATAAATTTGTGTATTTGAAATTTAATCCATGTCGTAGTTAAAGTTAAATTCCAGAGAAAAGGTAAATTTTCTTTAGAGAACCTAATTAAAGTTGAGTTTCAGGTTGTAACGGGTGCGGCTTGTGTGGTAAATCACGACAAGAAAATTTAAAGTTAAGTGTCAGTGTTCGGGGGTGGTGTGTGTAATTTGCCTTTGCACACCCCGTAATCGTAACAAGAAAAGGAGCGCATAGGGGGTTTGTCTTATAGATCCAGGGAAATATAGAAGAGTCGGATAGTGTGAAAAATAGCTTTTGTTCCATCGTTAGGGAGTTCCGAGAAAAGTGTGTACGAGTCGTACAGTGTTGAAAATAGCTTCTGTTTCATCGTTAAGGAGTTTCGAGAAAAGTGAATTTATTCATAGCCATTGCAAATTTATGGCCGAAAAATGGTTGCGCTAAGTTGCATGAGTGTTCTCAGCCATATAAGAAGCAGAGTAGTGAAGTTGCCTTTTTTGTGCTGCGAGAAAAAGAAACCGGCAAGCCGTATTCTCGCTTGGCTGCTTATTGGAGCCTTGGTGGACAAGCGAGTGGCGCCCCACGCCCGTCTCCAGATGAGCTGAACCGGGTCCGTAAGTCCTGCCGGAGCACCCTATTTTCTTTTGGGTGTAACATTTTGTTTTAAAAGAACTTGTAGAGAGTAAGTTAATTCTTTTAAATTGGGGTTCGAAGGATCTTAATCGCTCCTTATATCCCAGTTGCTTAAATTATCGTAATTTTTTTACTAGTTTTGTCGAAATTCAATCTATAATAGTAAATTTGAACAATAAAAAATCTTTTGGTCCAGATGGCATTCCGTACTTTGTAATCAGGAAATATAGCAACTCAGTTTCTAGACCTCTTCTCGTCATTGCGAATAATTGCATTCATAATGGCTACTTTACATCTGCTTGAAAAGCAGCCACATTAGTTTCTTTGCCAAAATCAAGAAAAAATGGTGATATTAAGAAATGGAGAGAAATCTCTCTGCTTTGAAACTTAGGCAAAATTACGATATTATCCTTCTTAAATGTGACACAAGTTCCTTAACAGCTTTAAATAAAATCGATTTTCATCTTCAAGTGCTAAAAAATCATGTGTTTTATTGTCCTTTAAAAACTAACCCTAAAAAATATGAGTTAATTTACTTTCGTAATGCTTATCGGAAAGGTCATGGAAATGTTCCAGCTGAAAGTAAATTAGTTTCCATATCAATTGATGGGCACAATATTCCTCTGAAAACATCAATAACATATTTAGGCATTCACTTACATCATAGGCTAAAATTTAATTAAAATGTTCAGTCAATTCTGAGAAAAGCAGTTGGTGCATCTGTAGCATTGTCACCTCTGCTTTCAAGCAAATCTGTAAGTTGCAGTACTAAGCTTTTAATGTATAAAACTCTTGTTTTTTTCAATTAATGCCTATTATTTTTCTGTTTCCTCAATTGCTGCTGAGAAATTCAAAATTTTGATACAAAACTCTTACAAAATGCTTATCAAAATACAGAAAGCCAAACAAAAAATATTTCAGCAACAGTATACTTTACGATGAGACCAAAATTAGACCAATTCTATTTTTCATGATCGAGCAGGGTATGAAGCACTTAACCTCTTGGCGTTAGGGTTCGGCCACATTGCAATTTTACTGTCGTAACCAGCGATTTTTAGACGCAAATACAAGCACACTGCGATAAGATTTCCAAAGGAGCTTCAGGCATGCGCAGAACTAATATGCTCATTTGAAGGTATGTCTTTGCCAGAAATACATGCACTAACTTATTTGTGCGCTATGCAAGAAACTGCCATGCACGCCAGCGTCAAATGTCCAAATGATGTGCGCCTGCGCGTCTCACAAAAACTACCTACTAAACTGGTTTTAGAAAAAATCGCAAATTCCTGCGACTACCGACCTGGACAAAATATTCGAAAATCGCAGGGTGCGGGCTTCAATCGCAGGGTGCGGGCTTCTGTCGCAAGTTACCATGTGTAACTTGCGACAGAAGTGCGACTATATAGTCGTAGTCTGATGCATCCCTTAATCATTCTGACCCACTTGCGATGGAATTATTTGATTGAAACGTATACCTTTAGAGAATACTAATCGTTATATTTCACCTATGAAACCGCTTTTGTCGATGATTTCTCGTTGATTACTCCTTTCTCAATAAATCCACTTAGGCCATTATTTTACTCATCGGGCTTTGAATATTATGCATTTGATCGTGGCTTTGCTTTGTTTTATTTTCGTTGATTTGTAGCCCTACTAGTGTTGCTTTGCTGTTGAGTTTCAGGAAAAGTTCTTATGTAGTTGTCAACGACCGTGGCACAATAATGATGTCGTCTACATAGGTTACCATTTGGGCTGACTTAGTCGAAGGGCCTTCACGAAAAGAAGCAATTTCATAATAATAGTAAGTGCGGAACAATTTGATGCGCAACTTAATAATATTATTAGTACTGACCCAAAATAAACACGGCCATTATCACTGCTACCATCATGGTAAGTGTTAAGTGTTTTTTCGATTGGAATGAAAGAAGTGCAACCCTAATAAATGAAATATTGTGTGGAAAAGTTTAGTGTAATTTAATTGTAGTTTTGGGGAAGAATTAAAAGTGAATTAACAGTGGTGAAAGTTTACATACGCTTTTCCCAAAAGTGTCATCGATCTCATGTCCTGCTGCTCTTGGAAAAGAGGGAAATCGTCCATTCATTGGTTGAAATGGATTAGTTGGCATTTAAAAATTCCCAAATTTTCTGCAAAACGTAACTTACACTAGTGTTCTTGATGTTTGTTCAATATTGACATTTAAACTTCACTGCCTCTAATGAAAAATATTAAAACCTACTTGCAAAAGTTCACACGCAAAATCCCCACCAAGTGAACGTCGTCAAAGTGTGCACGATAGTTGTTGGTCATTTGTCTCAGTACCACGCGAGTAGTCTGATCGTCGTGTTTGTTTACTTTGCACGAAGAAGCACGCCCGCGTCATTATGTTGCGCGAATGTTAAATTATATTCCCCCAACAAATCCGTACTCTAATTCGTTCCATGGTGCTTGTTAGTTCGCTGAAACGAGAGTCTCACTTGTTCGATTAAGTGGCAAAACAGTCACTTGTTCCGTCTTGTTTATACATTCTGTAAGTTGGAAGTTCGCGCAAAAAGCCAAAAGTGCGAGTTTTGTATGAAAACGAGCCATCTGAAGGCTTGGAGCCAAGAAAATTAATCGTGAGCATTGAACATCGTCCAGATAGTAATAAAATTAAAGGTTGTGGTTACTCGCAGGGATTTGAAAAAGCTTTCTGAAAGAAAAAGATTCGAACTACGAGATTGAAATTTCTGATGATAGATATTGAAATTCTTGTTTGTTTTAAAATAAATTATTCGTGATTTTTCAAAATTTAAATATGAAAATTAAAGAATAAGAAATTGGTTTCCGCGGCTCAACCTAATTTTGTTATTTGTAGTATTTAACGAAAGTGAAAATGTAATGTTTCTGAATGTCTGTCTCTATACAAATTTATAACCATTTTGAATGAGTTTGCAGACCCCTTACCCCCCAAAAACGAACGCTCGTCGGAGGAGTGGGTAAGTACCCTTTTATTTCTTGTTCCACATTTATATATATAGTTTTATCAAAATTGGAGTTTTTGTGCAAAATATTTCCGTCATACATGAGACCAGTAAGAAAAAATAATAAAATTCAAGTTGATATGATGATTTTTGAGCTTGGAAAAAATGTCAAGATTTAAAAACAAATTTTCAAGCCTTGAGTCAACACATTACCATTGATGAATGGTATCTTCTGATGTTTTTTTTATATAAAAATAAAATAAGGAAATGAAAAGATAAAGGAAAGAAAAGCTCGGCCTTTCGATTTCGTTTGACCTTTGACCGGGTATGGGACCCGCCACGTTGGCTGGCCCCTCCACTCATGAGCTAGTCATTGGGTGAGCTCCCTCCTTTCCTTTTGTTCTTCCAGGTGCTCTTGTAGGGTAGAGTGGCCTTCCGCATAGGTTTCCTGCGAAAGTTTTATATGATTCGATCATATAAAATTTTACTATAAATCTGAAATATTTTTTATTTTTGATTTAAGGAAAAAGTTCACATGAATTAAAATGGTGGCCGCAATGTGCTTATGAAAGAAACTTTGCATCTTTCGCATAAATTTGAACGATTCCTTATCCAAGTATTGAATGACTAGTTCAAGTTATTTTTTGAACCTTTGATTGGTTACAAAGACCTTCTGGTAGAAGCACTCTCCTGCTTACTCTACTTGTTCTATCTCTTTTCCAAATGCATAATGCACAACGCACTTTTCATTCACTTACTTCTGTTAGTAATTTCGGATACGGGCTTTAATGTGCTGTAGGATATTTATAATAGAAATTTTTTCGTGAAGATATGGTTGAATTAGTGACATAGCCAACATATTGATGAAATTCCTTCATGTCGTGTTATCAGAAGTAATGACCTTTTGAATAATACTCGTATAAGCATTTAGTCCAACAATATTCAGTGGCCCAAAAAATATGCAAAGAGGCCAACTTTGAGTGCGCCTAGACACGGAATATGTGCCAGTCATTAGGTCAACCACATCAACTTCGCATTTGAATCTATTTTAGTCAGTTATCATCTCAAGTTTTCTTTCATCACCTGTTTCTTCATCTATTTCAGCATCATAGTGCATAGTCGATGCTAAAAGAACTACAAATACTTTGCCTTGTTTCGGCACATAAGATAACAATGTAGCATTATTTAGAAACCCAAAGTAAGTTTCGTGTGCCTCTCTACCCCTGGTGTATAAAATCTAGACATGTATTTTTTCAGGGTTTTGTACTAAAATACAAAACTCTATTGAAATACTGACCTCTGTTCATCTGTCCATCTGTATGTGAAGGTCAGAAGTAATTGAATTTAATAAATGACTGAAGATGAGTACTTACAATTTATAGGCGAAAAAAGTCGATGAGGTAAGAGAGAGCACCTAACAGAAGTGTAGTGAATTGTATGAATGTAAACGTCCGTAAAGGACTGCAGCGATGGTCTGCTGCCCCGGCGATCGAAGATGTTGGTGTTCGCCGGAATTGGCCTTGTCTGGGGATGCGTGAATGCGCTGGTAGGCTAGCATTGTGTCGCTGTGGGGCGAGTTCTTTCCCACAGCACAAGGGCCCACTGCAAAAAAATTTCGAATTCACAAATTAGTAGATAAAACGACTTGGTTCGACGGTGTCGAGGCCGAGGTAACCTACTAAAAGGATGAGTTTGCCAAAGCAAATGACTAACAGGGCTTGGCAAAAGTGAGCAAGGTTCGAGAGGATCTCGTCTTTATCAGGTAAAATTAAGGCCCTCAAATAAGAGTGGGGCCTCCAGGGGGAGACCCATACAAAAATAACCAAGATTTTGAAGTTTTTAATGCAATAGAGGGTACTTGCCCAGTCCTCTTCCGACGAGCGCTCGTATATGGGGCGGTTAAGGGCAATATTGGTTCTAAAGTGGTCCTAATACATGTCAAAGGAGCTATGCACACTTGTTAAACACCTTGAAATCAGCATAGCAACAAGAATTTATGAATCAAGCTATCCATTTTCTTAAATTTAAGTTGATTTCAAATGATAACACAAATCAAAGTACACATATGATCAATATTCCGGTTTTTAACTTCATTCAAAGAATCATGTACATCCTTAACGCTGCACCATATTGTATTCAGTAGCAAAATAATAGCATTCCTGGCTTTTGGATATTTTTTCCCCACGATAAATTTCCATTTCCACGTTGGCTAGTCTATCTCCAATTTTATCTGGTCTCAATACTTTCCATGCTTGTAGGTGATGGAAACAAAGCAACTATAGCAGTACTCTTGGTCAGATACGTGGTCGATTTTTATCCACAATGGATGCACTATTAATCATTATTCACTTTAACGTTAGGTATTTTGGCGATATGGAATTTATATCAATTTTAACTTTTAAATGGCAACAGGGCATGAAATTCCAATGTTAAGGGGGGGGGGGGGGGGTGCTTTATCTGGTGCATTAATCAACTCAGTGACCATCAGATACGCACACAAGTTTTAATAATTTTCTTTTGCTTCTTCACTGCTAGTCGTCAAGTACGCGTACGCGGTCGCTAAGCGAAGCTAGTTAGCTGAGCTTGGTGTTGTTTATAGCTCGCTGACACTTGTGCCAGACTATCGGCACCCGTGTCCCACACGGATTTAAAAAAAAAGAAATTCATTATAATCGTTATACCCACGGGCAAACGCTGACTACCTGGTAACCAA
Source organism: Odontomyia ornata (assembly GCA_963969285.1). Taxonomy (NCBI): domain Eukaryota; kingdom Metazoa; phylum Arthropoda; class Insecta; order Diptera; family Stratiomyidae; genus Odontomyia; species Odontomyia ornata. The sequence goes on from OZ017741.1 coordinate 196,626,281, forward strand.
TACCATCACGCAAAACTCTTCACATTCAATGAGGTATTTGAGTTCCTCAATCAAAGGGCTCTTCGCCTTCCCTAACCAATTCCTGATCAAGTTTTCACGAGACTCCGTCATCAAAGCGGTATACAATATCGTTGCTTATGTGGTGTCGACAACGAGAATATCTATGGAATGCGTCGCGTCAATTCCGGACGATTACGACTCACACGAAATTGTTTTCGGACACTTTTCCCGAAGAAAAACAGAATTGCGGCTGCATTCAAATTGAAATTTGGGATTATTGGGCTGGTGCTGCTGCCGTTCGTTGTCTGCGTCTGTCGTCACACACTTTACTTTCCTCGGCGAATATTCAATAAATCTACGGCACATTTCACGGGAGCTCACACTAATCTATTAACACTGCTCATGCACTTTCCCACCGGTAATTGTGTGCGTAATAATCAATTAATGACGGAGATAATTTCACGCTGCAAAATAAAAACTAGCTTGTACGGTTGTCCACCAGATTATCCCCTTCTTATCAAAACCAATTGAGATTGCCCGCTCGACCTTTGCAATCAACCCGTCTCGAACCAACCTCGTTGCTTATCCCGACGAGACTCTCCGCCGCGACGGGGGTTTACTTGGCGAGCCCTCTGCATGCCGTCAACGGTAATTTTTTTCCAGTGAGATAACGCAATTCATTTTCTAGGTTGCGTTGCAAAGGAGGTTTTGCCGTCATCGAATTTTCATTGTAAATTTTTATTTAATTAGTTTTTTAATATTATAGATACATGAAAATTCAGACTGAAGACAAAATTTAATAAATTATTATTTAGAATTTTTTTTTTAAATTTATCATTAATTGTTAGACATACTTCAAAACTGGCTTTATTATTAAAAATATTTTTATATTAAAATTTTTTTTAACATTTTTAGGGTATTGTAAAATTATTTTACAATACCCTATTAGTTTCGCGTCCTGTCTGTCCGTCCGTCCGTCCGTGTGTCACACCACTTTTTCTCGCAAACTACATAAGCTAGAAACATAAGATTTTGTAGGTAGGTGCAAACTGACGCCCTCTTCAAAGTTTCAATACGAAAAAAAATTTATAAGGTCTTTAAGGGGGGTCTCCCCATATAGGGGAGTTGACCCTGAAAAAAAAGTTTTCATCGCATGTAGGCAATATGGGTATCAAATAAAAGGTCTTAATGAGCACTTTTCAAAACAGGTCTTAAAATGACAAATTTTGCTTCGAGGGGTGCAGGGGAAGGGGAAATGTACGAAAATTTTGTGTCCCCCCCCCCCCTCGCGATTGGACACCTTTGACCCGAAAAATCTAAAAAAAATCACGAATATAGGCCCTTATGAGTACAACAACAACAAATACGTGAGAAGTCGAAATTCACTCAACTTTGTTAGTAATAGTATGATTTATCGATTTTATATTTTCTTGAATAAAATGGTAACGGTACCCTTAAATTTAATAAAATTCAGTAAACAGATGACTATTGATAAGATTAATCTGTCCTGAAAGTTTCATAAAGATCGAGTGGTATTTAATGAAGTTATAGCGATTTGAATTTTCCTGTATTACTATGGAACAATATGCGCTGTAAAACATATGCCTATGGAACAATATGCGCTTTTTACTGACTCAGATACTACAGCTTTGTTAGGATTTGCATGAAAGTTTCAGGAATGATAGGTATCATGAATTCCTTTGAGAATTGGCTCAGCTAGTGGTATTAGTAATCGTTAAGCAAAATAGTGGCTGTTTTAAATGCGAAGATTGAATAATTTTGAGTTATTTTGCCCCAACTTCAACGTTTAGGGCGCATGCTTTTAACACTTGATTCAATTTAATGAATGACTGAAGATGAGTACCTACAGTTAAAACTCATATGTGAAACAAGTCGAGGAGGCAGGAGAGAGCTCCTAGCAAAAGGGCTTTGTAACCATTCTAGGATTCGAAAAAATTGGCCATGAATCGATGATAACAGTACAGGGGAGTGGCCGCTGAAAAAAAAATGTCATCAAAGGTAGCCAATATGAATATCAAATGAAAGTTCTTTATAAGAGCTTTTCAAAACAGTACTTGAACTGACAATTTTTCCTTCACAAGGGTAACAAATACCTTAGAAGTCGAAATTCGATCAACTTTGTTAATAATAGTACATTGTATAAATTTTGCTTTTTTGTCTATAAAATCAAGGAGTGACCCTTAGATTTCCCAAAATCTATAATTTAAATTTTCTGAAAATGATTGTATATGGTTCGAAAATTTCACAATAATTGAACTATAAACAGCTAAGTTACAGCCGATTGAATATTTAACAATTACAACAACATTTACACGTGATACTAGGAAGATACGTGCTTGCAACGGACCGAGACACTACAAATATATAGGAATTTTGATAAAATTTTTAGAAATGGTTTGTAATATCTATCATGACTAATCAAGCGACGAGGTCAAACCACTTGAACCAAAATGGTGGCGAGTTTAAAATCATAATTACCATAATAATTTTTCGAACTCAATTTATGGAATCTATTATATTAGTCAAGCTTTGATATGCAGAATATATTGTTTGATTCACTAATTGTTTTACAATACCCTTCTGGCAGGAGCATTCTCCTGCTACTTCAACTTGTTTATTTTTAAAATACGAATAAAAATTAAATGAAATTTAACGATTTTTGAGTAGCAAAAAATTGTGTTTTCGTCCGGGAATGTTTTTTGAGCAGTTTGCCTAGCCGACTGCTCGATTACTATAGAAGGTCTTAGTAACGATCCTAGGGTTAAAAAAAAATTTCTGATGCCATGAATCGATAACTTGAATTATACATCATTCATAACTTGAATTATACATCATTCATTTCTGTAAGAAATGAATTCAGTTTATCCAAAATATGCAGAATTCCTCCCATAAGCACATAACAGCCACGACTTTGTTCCACGTTAAATAATTTTTCTTACGGCTACAATCGCCTACTCATTGAACATGTGATTTTGTTGTTGTAATTTCATACAATTGAAATGGCGATAACTCACTTTATTATAATTTGGTTTGCATGAAACTTCGTAAGCATAAGGGTCTTATATCAACCTTCATAACTGTAAAATTTTAAGAAGTTTAAGGGCCCCGTTTCAATTTTTGGGGGAAAATGTAAATTTCACAAATCATACATTTTTAAGAGAGTTGAGGGAATTTTGATTCCCGAGCTATTTGTTGCCCTTGTAACATATTCATAAAGACCTACCTTCGTGATTTTTTCGGATCTTCAGTTAAAACGTGTCCAATCACAAGGCGAGGGGATACAAATATTGTTGGTGCATTTTGCCTCCCCCTGGACCCTTAATGCGAAAAATTACTTTTTCCAAACTCTGAAAGTGCTAAGACTTTTTATTTGATTCCCTACTCAACTACATTTGATGAAAACGAGCTTTTAAGGACCATTTCGTTATAAGGGGCGACCATCTTAAAAAATTTTGAAGTATTTGATAAGACCTAAACTTTTGAGAGACCACCACTTCTGATCTTTTCACAAAGTTTGGGCTTTGTAGCTTCTTTAGTTACTGAAGAAATGTCTTGTGACACATGGATAAACGGGCGGACAGACAGATTGACGGATGGGCGGGCAGAGAGAATGTGAAACTAGTAGGTTTGCGTAAAATTCCTTTCACAAAGCCCTTAAAAATCATGGAAGTACATCCAATAACAAGTAACTTAGTAGCCAATAATAGTAGGAATTAGCATTTTTGTCAGTAAAGTTGTGTCAATATTATTAAATTGAATGAAATCAGTCATTTAAGTAGTTCTTTAAAATACCCTTTTATTCTATAAGTTTCAATAAAATTTACAGGAGTTATAGCCATTTGAATTTCCTCCAATTTCAACAATCATATACGATTTTGCTACTCCATGGGCTTTCCATCGAACCAAACACTAAGTTTTTGATTGTATCTTCTCCAAATTTTTAAAAATACATTTAAGATTCAGGTCAGTCGATAATTTTAGCAATATTGGAACAACATGTTGGCTGATTAAGATAGAGTTACTTTTAAGCAATAATATATTTTTTGTGCATGTCATGAAAGTTTTTCTTGAATTAAATCATTCTATATATCCACATATTGTAGGTTAAGTACAAAATCCTACCTACATGGGCGTAGTTCTGTCTAAGCAAATATTTTGTTCTTTCGTAGAGTTCCTTAACATGTCAAGCCAAATTTGCCTAATAGATTTGCCATCAATGAAATACTCATAAACTAGTTGTCCATTATGACATTGCGGCTAGAACCTTTTATTGGGTGCACCAGTTATTTCACCACATGACTTGGAGAGTTGCTGACTTGATATAGACCATCGTTTTGCTTACCAGCATAAATTTCAAGGTTTGATGTAAAATAAGTTTTTGCATTACAGGCTGCAAATATCTTCACCCCGTACTTTGTTGGTTTGCTGGGAAGATATTGTCAGAATGGACACCGCTCACGCAATGGTAAAAGCATTTCGTTTATAATGATATGCTCTCCATTTCTGTAGTTCTTTTGAGTATGAGACACAAATAGCTCAAAAAACTCTCGAATCGGCGCTAATTAACCGGGTTTTTTTCTAGCCGATCTCGTCCTTACATCATCAAAATGCATGGATCTGAGCAAAAAGTGAAATATACGTCTTGATATAGCTGCTATGCAGTTATCACAGCCTATACCATTGGTGCGAGACAAATCCTTTGTATTCAAGTATGCTCCTCTCAATTTTCCAATATAGGAAAGAAGTTCAAACAAAACAAGAAGGTTTACAGTCTCTGTCTCTCTCAAAGTTATAGCGAACTTTTTCAGTCACGTAAATATTTGTATATTCCACTATTTTTGACAGCATTTCATCGGAAAAGGTAAGACAAAACGTTTTTAATGGTGAAGCTGAGTTCAGAGCTTCTCGATAAGGCTCTGGAACATCACGCATAATATTATGATTTCGAGTTCTTACATTTGTGGCTCTTTCTTCAATATTCCATATAATAGTTTTGTCTATTGATATAAAATCTGTTTCGTATAATGGATAATGGAACACAGTCTAAATCTTGACATCGATCAAGAGGTGGTCCTTGTCTTGCGATAGTAGAAAGTTTAGTTGACGCTCAGGTTGTATATTGGCTGCTGACGAGCTTTGAAAACTGAACACTTCACTTACTTCACCGATTCACGTTCGCTTATGTCTAAGAAGTTTTCAGTTGGAGTATTCTTCATTTAATAGTTGTCCCATCACGCTAGGGGTCAAAAACTTATTAGTTGCCATTTTCCATGAAATAAAAAATAGTTAATAGGCAAATTCGAGAAATAATATGGAAAAATTACTTTCGTACTTGGCCGCTACCAGATCTAACAGACGCAAACGCACCTTTTACGTCCAAAACACTCATGCGCCGCGCACTAACTGACAATAAGGTTAGTCATTTGATGCGCTGAATTTCATTTTAAAGGTACTGAAGGCGGCAACGTCGCAAACGGTCAACTTTGTAAGTTTTGAGCAAAATAAGATGGACTGGGTCTGCTGGACTCATTAGCGATTCCTTGAGTGTTAACAAACTAAAATCATTGTCAAATAACAAAGGAAATATATTCATATATGTGTATGTATAATGTATTTTGAGGACTAAAGTAATTCTATTTATTAGAAAAAAATAAAAAAATAGTCGAAGATAAAAGATTATGCGAAGAAAGAAAGTAGAAAGTATGAATGAATTAAAATCTAACTTTGAGGCCAATTAATGTAAAATGTAACCTTTTTTTCATAATTGAAACACACATATGTACATTTTTCATTGAAATCCAGATGCATGTAAATCGGGAAGAAAAAAAAACCTTTTGGAGTATTTGATCATTTTTCGAGCTAGCTAGTCTCCCAAGAGCCACCTCGGAGTAGACTATGGGTGTCTGGTCTTGTTGACTTGTTGAGTACAGTCCATTGGCACATTCCAAGAGTTCACGTCTATAACCGATGAAAGGTCGGTTTATTATTCCTTCGGGGAACTTCGCGAACGAACAACGAACGAAGAAAAATCAACAATGATCGATAATAAGACCAAGGTATTGCATTTCTATCAGTCTTTACGATTTGTTACCATTAATATTTAGATCGACATCTATGTCCTCATTGTTCTTTCGCTTAAAAATAATATATTTAGTATTTGTATTGCTCAATGCTAGTTTGTCTTCGATCAACCACTCGTGGTATTTTCCCAAATCCTCTTTGATAGTTTTTCCAAAGTCAGTTTTTTCTCGTCCCGAATAACACAAACGAACAATAATAGTGTTACATGTACAAATAATTACATGTACAAATAATTCTGCGAGCTACTGTCGCAATTGTTTTCATAATCATTAAGAACGTCAACAAATAAATTTACTCGAACCCACGAGAACCCAACAAGCATGATCAACATCTGCAAGTGACGTCACTCCATTCATTCATTTGCTCGAATCTACCAGGTACCTCTCGGTAGAACATTCGCCAATGTACGAGAAATGGGTGAATAGGTAGAGACCCTATATAAAGGCGAGCTGAATGAATGGGGGAATTCATTCATTCGACCGCGATAAGAACTGCGATAGTGTGTTTCGTAATAGTGAAGTAATTTAGAAGACAATTGCGATAATAAATTTATGGACAAGTGTTAGATTTTTTAATAGTGACAATTAAAATTAGTGAAAGTGTTAACTAATTATTGTGCATTTTATTTAATTAAATAAACTCTTTTAACTTAAATTAAAAGACATTGCGTTTTCACTTTCCCGGAACGTTAAAATTATAGGCCGCGAACCAATAACACGCGACAATGGTGTCGAGAAGTGAGATTAAAATTTTGAAAGTGAAAATTTGAACATTTTTATAGTGCACAATAGTAAAATTTAAAGAAATATTAAAAATGCCACGAAGCCTAAACTTAAAAATTAATGAATTGACCATGTCGGAGCTTAAGGAAGAGCTGGAACAGCGAAACCTGGCTACGCAAGGTACAAAGGCAACACTGATTACACGCTTGCGTGACGCGATTGAATCGGAAGGTGCGTATCTGGATTCAGGTGAGCCTATAGATGCAGAAAAAGGCGCAGAAGGTGGTGAAGCCGAAACAGCGAAACCAAAGGAACCAGAAAATGCGCTGATGCAAATGTTAATGCTGATGTCATCGAGTCTGACTGCGAAGCTAGATGAACAATCAGGGAAGCTAAATGAACAGTCATCCAGTTTAACTGCGAAGCTAGATGAACAATCAGCGAAGCTAAATGAACAATCAGCGAAGCTGGACCAACAAGCGATCGAAATCAAGGCAGACATCAAGGAAGACATCACACAAAAGCTGGTGAAACAGTCAACCGAAATAAAAGTGGAGCTCGGTCATCTGAACAAACAAATTAAAGGCGTCGAGGAAAAGGTTGCCCAGGTCGAGGAAAAGGTTTACCAGGTCGAGGAAAAGGATAGCCAGGTCGAAGAAAGAATGAACAATGAGATGGAAAAAGTGAAAAAAGAATTGGAAGCAGCGAGGGCAGTAGTAACCACTTCACCAGCCCCGCTTATAACCGCAGCGCAAAGCACATCCAGAAATGTGCAAGCACCAATATTCGATGGGCAAACGGTCTGGAGTATTTATAAAACCCAGTTTGAAGCAGCCGCTAGGATAAATCACTGGAATGAGCAGGAACGAGCAACTGCATTAATTCTTGCTCTAAGAGGCCCAGCTGCCAAGCTTTTGCAGACTATCCCCGTTGAGTTGCATTCAAAACCGGCTTCTATAATGAATGCGCTGGACATGCGCTATGGAGACGATCATCTGAAGCAGATTTACCGGGCACAGCTACGGCATCGGATGCAGAAGTCTGGCGAAACCCTGCAGCAGCTAGCACAAGACATTGAGCGACTGGCACTTTTGGCTTACCCAGCGTACGACTCAGAACATCGAGATGACGTAGCAACAGAAGCATTCATCAGCGCCTTACAGGACAAGGAATTGCAACAAGCCGTGCGGTTAGCTCAAAAGCAGACGGTTAAGGACGCATTGATTTACAGTCTTAACTTCGAGGCAACACGAAATGTGACTCGTACCACTGCCCGGGTCCGTGAGGTAGTGGCAGACGAGTGCAGGTGTGAGCACGTGGAAAATGAGCGAGAGCCGCCGGCGAATGGTGCGCCTAGATGCTGGGATTGCGGGGATTCATTCATTCGACCGCGATAAGAACTGCGATAGTGTGTTTCGTAATAGTGAAGTAATTTAGAAGACAATTGCGATAATAAATTTATGGACAAGTGTTAGATTTTTTAATAGTGACAATTAAAATTAGTGAAAGTGTTAACTGATTATTGTGCATTTTATTTAATTAAATAAACTCTTTTAACTTAAATTAAAATTACTTTTTTTTTTTATGGAATTGTTTGCAGCTACATACAAATGAGTTGCATATTTTGAATAATAATTTTTCTGAAAAATTATTAGAGAAGAAAAATGTTAGAAGAAGGTGGTTTCGACGTGTGCACTAATTCTCCTCAGGCCATCACACTTAGATACACACCGGTGATGGCGACCACCATGCTCAGAGGTGAGGGAGTTAATTTTTTAATTTTTCTACTTATGCAAACTCAATATGTTTTTGTATCTGCAAGTTATATTCAAGGTAAATTTCTCTTGTAAGTATTTGTATTAGCTAAACTTTTTAATTGGATCATTTCACCCTTTTCACATCAATTTAATGTAAATCTATACGACAAATTTGCTCTACATTTGAAGCTTTATCTAACGTAACATATTGAGTTTGCATAAGTAGAAAAATTAAAAAATTAACTCCCTCACCTCTGAGCATGGTGGTCGCCATCACCGGTGTGTATCTAAGTGTGATGGCCTGAGGAGAATAAGTGCACACGTCGAAACCACCTTCTTCTAACATTTTTCTTCTCTAATAATTTTTCAGAAAAATTATTATTCAAAATATGCAACTCATTTATATGTAGCTGCAAACAATTCCATAAAAAAAAAGTAATTTAAAAAGCTATCGGAGCCATCCGAAAGAGTGATCGATATCCGCGCGACGTTAGATAAAGCTTCAAATGTAGAGCAAATTTGTCGTATAGATTTACATTAAATTGATGTGAAAAGGGTGAAATGATCCAATTAAAAAGTTTAGTTAAATTAAAAGACATTGCGTTTTCACTTTCCCGGAACGTTAAAATTATAGGCCGCGAACCAATAACATGCGATAATAGCTTTAAATATGTGATGGAGGGAGTGGTAGGGAATGGCGGTATTTTAAAAAATTAAAAAGGTAAAACGTAAAATAATTTAGCCATTGTCATTCAGCCACTAATACCTATATTGCTCCGTTCGAGCGAAGGTATAGCTCTATTGGAACTGTTGCTCATAATAACCTTGGATTGACCGAAAAGCAACACATTTATATAATTTGTAAACAGTTGCATCAATTAATTTTTGCATTTCAAATGAAGCGGATGTTAGATTTTCTTCCTCCGTCATCATTACCATACCTTTCCGCTTTACATTATCTTTGACAACCAGATGTCTCTTCAGAATGACGCAAGCGCACAAATTTAATTTCAATTGTTCGCCAACTGAACTGTCACAAATTCACACGGCAGAGAAACAAAATGTCATGTGAACTCGAACTCAGTCATCATTCATAAGTAAAATTTCAAATTATTCAGCGCTCTGTATTGACAAATTAATAATAAACGACACGCGAAAACATCACGGAAATGGAAACAATTGTTCGCTTCGAATGTAACGAGTGCGAAGACGGGATTTGTTGAAAAGTGTCGATAACACGGAAACTAGTGCAGTGCAATTTCGTTGAATTTTTCTCGATCTAAATCATTCTTTTGTTATCCCACCGTCAAAAGTGAAAATAAAACGTCTTATATTTAACGTGAGCTGTTTTTTATACCAGTGAAATAGGATTAGATTATATTTTCGAGGATAACATAGCTGATTGGGTGTTTTTTTGTAACAGGTAAGTGGAATGAAAATTTTTAATTTAATAATTCAACCGAAATGTGAATGTGAGTGGGCACAATGCCATCGCGTTCGAGCGTTATCAGCTCGCCAATTCTTATTCGTTTTTCTGAAAATTCTGGTTAAGTGCACGCCGCCCAGATAAGCGTGGAATTAAATCTTGTCTGCACGCAGAACGTCCAGCGAAGAACGTCCACGGCTGGGGATACTGATTGGATTTTAGTGTCAAAGGTCAGTAGGAGTAAATCCAGTATTTAAATTTTATTTTGTTTTCCTCCCACATAAACACCGGCCTGCCACAAGACCAAGACGCATTTGTTTCTTGTCCGAAAAGGTTTTTCTATTTCTGGTTGCTTGTTCAATTATTCACGTCCGGCAAGTGAGAATATCATCTACCTAATCTAATTTACATGCTACAGCTATTAGATGACTAACGGCTCTATCTCCAAAGTTGTGTTTACACTTTGGACAACGCTAGTAGTTTGTTGGAGACGGCGGTGGGGATTTCATGATGATCATAACTCAAAACGAAGCAGGGGTGGATTAATAATTTATAGAATCGGAGCTATTAATTCATTTTAATTTTTATGATTAATTTAGGTGATTTTCTTTAGCTGTGGAGGCATTGACTATAATGGGGCTAAATTACGTACCATCAACTTCATGAAGAAGGAACTACCGACACCAGAGGAAATCATAGATCTTATGCTAAACCCACATTAACAATTATAACCATATTAATACAGTTGTCTTTCCAATCCGAAATTTGATTTTAACCACCACTCATGAGCTCTGGCACGAGGAACAATCATCGCCATTAACTTCTTTCATCAATTCAAATGTTTTAGTAAACATTTCACCGATTTTAAAATATAATTTGATTATAGGCCTTTGTTCGAAACTCATTTTTGTACCGATGACACAAACATACTTTCACTTTAGACGAAATAACTTCGCTTCCACTGAACCGAATGCCACCAAACTTACACTGGAAGTCAGGGGGGATGTAACTTTTCAACGCGCTATCTCATTTACAGATGGCGCCACCAAAAAATTTTTATGACAGCACCTTGTATTTTCGAACATCTTGGGGATGAAATCGATATGAAAGAACATTTTCATTTTTTTTAAAATACACTGGGACTTGGATAATTCGAACTTCAAGGGACCACTCGAAACATTCCAATAATCCAAAAATTCGAATTAGAAAAGTTTTTAGGAAACGCTAAAAATTACACAAAACAGCATGGATTTAACAAATTCATGATGAAATCCGGGATTTGCATTTGTTTCCTAGAATTGAGTCTCCCTGTCGTAATCAACGATTCTAGCTGATGTAATAACTGAAAAATCGCTTCACTTACTTCATTTCTACTTTCAAAAAATCGCCTGAGATCATCAACTTGGTTTGCTGCTTCAGTCGTACTTAGAATTGGTCTTTCTTGTTCCACTGTTAAATCGTCATCTTCATCATCGGATATATTGTCGCCATCTTGATGGCCGTTGTCGAGTACCTCAGTGATGATGTCTGCTTCAGTAAGCTCGCCACACACCGCAACATCTTCGTCTACGTTAAGGAAGTCCTCATAGGAGATAGCAGGATCTGACATAATATCCTCCCAGCCGTTAACTGCAGGTATACTTCAATTACAAATTGGTTCGCCCTGTCACGTTCTGCTTCCTTTTTTAAAAAAGACAAGCTTTCATGAAACAGTTCGTAATTTTTTTCTTGTGACAACAACACAGTTGTCTACATCGGGATACGCTGGTGCCATACAACTTTTCCGATCATTTCCGTTCTCAAATTCACTGCTTAAAATCTTTTCTTTATTTTTTAAATAAGTCAACAATGTGTTAGAGGGAATTCCGAAGTCCCGAGCGATCTCCGATATCTTCTTCAGTTCCTATTCCACTTCCCTAATCGCGGCTACCTTTTCAGTTAATGTTAGTGATTTGTAAGCCCGCAGTTCAATGTTCGTTCAACAAACAATCTGATAAAATTAAGTCTCACAATAACGATAACACCACGCGCACAATAAAAACAACCAATAATGTGAAACAGTCCCAAGCAAACGGAAACACCACGCACTATAGATAAATTGTCTATTTGTAGGTGTAAGCAATAATTGCTCGGGTGATCGGAAGGGGAGGCAGTGAAGACACCGAATATGCATGAAGGGGAGGCAGTGAAGACACCGAATATGCACAAAAGTGACTTCGTAAAGAAGGGATACTTTGACTTGACTATAACGACAGGATTGTCTCCCACGTGAATGTAAAATAAGCCCATGCAGCTCTTGGGAAATCCCCGAAGATAGGAAAGAATAAGGCCACCTTCGGGGACTCCCAGAGTTTATAACTGGCTCATGGACACTTTTGGCGAGCAAAATGTTCGAGTTATCCAAAATAAAATCGAATTAGCCACGATTTTTAGGGTATTGAAAATCATTTTACAATACCCTACTAAAATCGCGTCCTGTCTGTCAGTCTGTCCACCTTTTCTCGTAAACTACATAAGCTAAAAGCATAAGATTTTGTAAGTAGGTGCGAAGTGACGGCCTCTTCAAAGTTTCAACACGAAATTTATAAGGTCTTTAAGAGGGGTCTCCCCATATAGGGGAGTTGCCCCTGAAAAAAAAGTTTTCATCGCATGTAGGCAATATGGGTATCAAATGAAAGGTCTTAATGAGAACTTTCCAAAACAGGTCTTAAAATGACAAATTTTGCTTCGAGGGGTACAGGGGAAGGGGAAATGTACGAAAATTTTGTGTCCCCCCCTCGCGATTAGACACCTTTGACCCGAAAAATCTGAAAAAAATCATGAATGTAGGCCTTTATGAGTACAACAACGACAAATACGAGTAGATGAGAAGTCGAAATTCACTCAACTTTGTTAGTAATAATATGATTTATCGATTTTATGTTTTCATGAATAAAATCTTAGCAGTGCCCTTAAATTTAATAAAACAGTGCCCTTAAATTTAATAAATAATAATAATGGCTATTTATAAGATAAATCTGTCCTGAAAGTTTCATAAAAATCGAAGGGTATTTAATGAAGTTATAGCGATTTGAATTTTCCTGTATTACTATGGAACAATATACGCTGTACGAGTATTACTATGGAAACATATGGCTATGGAACAATATGCGCTTTTTACCGACTCAGATACTACAGCTTTGCTAGGATTTGATTTAAAATTTCAGGAATGATAGGTATCATGGATTTCTTTGAGAATTGGCTCAGCTAGCGGTACTAGTAATCGTAAGCAAAATAGTGGCTGTTTTAAATGCGAAGATTGAATAATTTTGAGTTATTTTGCCCCAACTTCAACGTTTAGGGTGCATGCTTTTAACACTTGATACAATTTAATGAATGACTGAAGATAAGTAGCTACAATTAATACTCATAGGTGAAACAAGTCGAGGAGGCAGGAGAGAGCTCCTAGCACATGGGCTTTGTAACCATTCTAGGATTCGAAAAAATAGGCCATGAATCGATGATTACAGTACAGGGGAGTGGCCGCTGAAAAAAAAATTCATCAAAGGTAGCCGATATGAATATCAAATAAAAGTTCTTTATAAGAGCTTTTCAAAATAGTACTTAAACTGTCAATTTTTCCTTAGAAGTCGAAATTCGATAAACTTTGTTAATAATAGTACATTTTATAAATTTTGCTTTTTTGCCTGTAAAATCAAGATTGGACCCTTAAATTTCCCAAAATCTATAATTTAAGTTTTCTGAAAATAATTGAATATGGTTCGAAAATTTCACAATAATTGAACAATAAATAGCTAAGTTACAACCGATTGAATATTTAACAATTACAACAATATTAACACGTGATACTAGGGAGATACACGCTTGCAACGGACCTAGGCACTACAAATATGTAGGAATTTTGATAAAAATTTTAGAAATGGTTTGTAATATTCATGTGTTATCATGACTAATCAAGCGACGAGGTCAAAACACTTGAAACAAAATGGTGGCGAGTTTAAAATCATAATAACCATAATAATTTTTCGAACTCAGTCCTTGTCCAGTTCTCCGTTCAGTCCTTGTCCAGTTCTTCGTTCAAGAACGCAGCAACCTCGTCTAGTTGAAAAACTTGAAGCTTTTCTCTCACGGCCGAAGCCATCAGTAATTTTGCTGAGCCTAAGTGAGCGCAGGCGCGAACGTTTCAACAAAGTGGATTCCTTCATGCCGAGTGAATTAACGTGCGACAACTCTTGCTTTTCGGCGCTTTAAGCTCCAATCTGGCTTCATTTTATTCCATAGTACAATTCTACACGTAATGAGCTTACTTTGCGTCTTTTCACCAGTGTCCATGTATCGTGCTTGATCAGCGCTTTTATATCTTCGGCGATTGCCCTTAACCACTCGACTCTTGGCTATTCTGAAGTAATCGAGCAGTCCGTACATGCAAACTGCAAGAGAAAATAGTGGTTATGTTAGTCCGAAAGTCACAAATTCAAGTTATACCATAGCAAATTTAGAAATCACTCGTCAGGAAATTCCCCATGTTTAATCTGATTCTAATGTAGAAGATAATTCTAGGAATGGGGATATCAATATTTCCAGAGAAGAGCAACATCCGATTTTTTCAGCTTTTAGTCGGAATGTTTACGAGGACTTAGTCATTCTTAAATTCTTTGCAATATGGTTACGTATGTTAAAAATATTGATATCAGTCCATAAGGGGTTAATTGAAAAACGTAAAAATTGTGAATCCACTATTGTTTTTTTTAAACCACTTCGAATATAATGAGAATAATGTTGACTACTGCAATTCAAATCAAATTAAATACAATTGAAACGCAATTTTCTCCTGCACGTAATTGCTAAATTTAAAATATTTACTTTCAATAATATCGAATATAGTTAAAAGGAAAAAAAAGAAACATTAATGTTGCTATTACATGAAATATGCAGTTCACGACATGAATTATCGAACAAACCAATATAAATGAGCGGGAGAAGAAGGAGGATTTTAGACCACCAGAAGGAGAAAAGAGCGGGAGAAGGAGGAGGATTTTAGACCACCAGAAGGAGATAAAAAAAAACTACTCTGTCAGACGAAAGTTTCAATTATAGATATTTAATTAAAATAAAATTTGTGAGCATGACATTACATTTAAAGTGATTGCCATTCTATTTAAAAATTATTGATACTACATAGTTAGCACGGAAATGAAATCAAACTTTACATAGGATATCGCAATCGTTTAATAGCGCTATTAGATTAGTTTTAGGCGAGGAATGTATTTTTTTATGTATAACATGCATGAATAATAGCCTACATAAATTTAAGTCAAGTAATTCCTTTTTTTTAAATTGTGAATGTAAAAAGCGTATAGTTAGAACCCGTGAAAATAGTGTGAAGCGAATAAATCAAAATATTAAAAGCACCCAAATTCTAGTCTACAAAATAATGTTCACCCAACACTTGTAGTGAATTTGTTCGTGAAGTAAAAATGACTCATTGAACACTTCAAACTGGGTCATGATTTGTCCCTCAAATGAGTAGGGAACCGCCACGTGAAGGGATTCAACTTATAATGTAGGTTCCAAAGGGTTACCAAATTTTTTGTTGGTGTTAGGGGCTTTCATGCCATGGGATAGGTCCCTGAAAATGGACCGATCCGGGTGAGAGGGTGCATGAGGGCACCAATCCACCCGGTTGTCCAATTTTCCGGTATCCGCTAGGTTCTTTGTTGAAAACGGAAGGATGACTTGTGTCATCAGTAGGGTAGGCAGGACAATAGATCCCCTTCGGTTTTCGTTAGGCCGACTCATATCTTAAAATTGTACGGACCAATAAATATTCTGTAGTGTGCTCTGCACTAGTCAAAAAAACCCTCCCCATAAAACATAAAACCTATATATATATATAGATCAAACTAAGAGATTAGTGACAACTCGGTTTGAGGAACATGTACGGGAAGCCGAAGCAGCGAAAAAAGGAAACAAAGGCGTCATCAAGTCATCGGTTGCGGAACACATCGTAAAAGAAGGTCATGCAGTAACGATAGATAATGTAAAAATCATTAAAGAAGTAAGAAAATGGCAAAAATTGGATATTAAGGAAAGCATCGAAATCAAAAAAGTACCTGAGGAGTTTAGGCTAAATGAAGATGTAGGTAACAACAATTCAAAGCTGATTGATCTGCTAATGACCACAAGTTAGGAAGGGTATAAACAGGTAATTAATAATAGGATAATTAAAGCGGTAATAAAATAAAGGTGTTTTCTACCTAGGATAAGTACTTAAATGTTAATAGTATATAAGGATAGATTGTTCAAGTAGTTTAGTTAATATACTGAAGAAGACCGTATGTAACGGTCGAAATACCTATATATTAAAAAGGAAATAAAATTATAGTCTAAAAAGGAAACTACGTTTTTACTTCTGCTTTATTAATTAAATCTGACTATAAAACAAGCGAGAAAAAAATTCTAAATAGAAATATATAGATTTCCCTTGCGCTTAGAGCAAGTTTTGTTTTCCTGTCCTTCCCGCGCATTGTTGCTCTATCTTCTATCAAATAGAACAGTGTGTCTATGGTGTATGATCTTGCCAATAATAGTAGATTCGTGCCTAATTGTTCGACAAACAACATATTGAGTTTCACGGACTCCTTTTGTTTACCGTCCATTGTCATAACACTAGCCGTTCCCCGCGCATCAATGTCAGTTTAGATATTACTGGCTAGCAACAACTTCTTTCTCGTGCTTGTACGTTCTCGACGGATGTTTTCGTGGTTGCACATATACGGCGTACATCCACTATATCTCACACAAGTACTGTCTTTTGTACCTAGCAACTCTTTTCGCGTTCCACTTAGAAACGCTGTGCCAACCACCTCGGCTTTCGACGACAATTCTCGTCTTGAATTGCCTCGCGAACCTTTTTCTGGGCCGACACCATGACACCTAAAAAACTTGTATCGGAAATTTTTACCATACCTCGCTTTATTTTCTCCCACTTGACGTGAAATTCCATGCTTCCTGAGATCTCGCCTATTTTGAGACTTTCTCTTGCCCCCTTGTACCTACATCGCTTCCGCTGCTTCATTGCTTCCTCGAGTCAAATTTTCCAGAATTTTTTGTCCAACTATTTCAGGACGCGGCACTGTATCTCGCGATAACATCGAGCATTTTAGCATATTGAAGTTAACAACGGTGTTAAAGTGTTCAGCAGCATATATGACAATAATTCTGGGTTTATTAGAATGCCTATCGTTTCCAACTGCGATGTGACATCGAAGAATTCCATTAGCTGCTTTCGGAGTTCGTGGCCATCGCATATCTTGAATGTTGATATAAGGTTCTTGACGGGCCATGTTGTTGCAAATTCTGATTTCTATCAGCACCACACTTCCGCTGCTGTACTCAACCCCTTAACCAATCGCAATAAGCTGCCTTTGCTTTGGCGTCCTCATGCTATTCTGGACTATGCTTTTTCCAGTCCTCGAAGTACTTCTCATAAGCACTTTTCGGTATAGCCTTGAGCTCTTAGAGCGATGCAGCTTATATCTCCTCAATCGTTGCAAATCTCCGTTATTTCATAGGCATCTCCAGTTTTGGGAACAAGAAAAAATCACAAGGGGCCAAATCCGGTGAATATGGAGGCTGAGGCGTGATTGTGGTGTTGTTTTTGGCCAAAAAATCTCTCACAAGCAAAGATGAGTGAGAAGGGCATTATGGTGATGCAGACGCCATGTATTGTTTTTCGACAATTCCGGAAGTTTTCTTTGTATTGCTCCTCGCAAGCGGCGCATACCTTCAAGATAATACTCTTTATTGACCCTACGTCCATATGGCAAGAACTTCTGATAAACTACGCCACGGTAATCGAAGAAAACAGTGAGCAACACTTTGACATTTGATCTAAATTGGCGTACTTTTTTGGTCTTGGCTCACCTGGGCTCTTCCATTGGGACGATTGGTTTCGGTATCATAACCACATACCCATGATTCGTCACCAAATCAGCTCAACAACTCATGAGCGATGTTCATGCGACGATTCTTTTGGTTAAAATTAAGCAGTTTCGAAACAAAGTTCGCTGACACACGTCTCATGCCCAAAACATTCGAAAATATTTCATCGCACGAGCCAAACGATATGCCAATATCTCAGCAACTTCTCTTATAGTGATTCTACGGTTTTTTAAAACAGTTTTCTTCACTGCTTGAGAAAACGTTCAACGTAACGCCCAAGCAGTACAAAGCGAGGCTCGTCATTGGCATCTTCCTGGCCACCTTGGAAGAGTTTCTACTACTTGTTAATAATTTTTTTTTACTCTGAACAGTTTCACCGTATGCCACTGTCAACAGTTCAAGTGTTTTGGAGCACTTAATTTCATATTTTACACAAAATTTTATGCAAATTCTTTGATCTATTTTTTTCGATAGCAAAAAATCGCCAACTGCGCAAAACACTTCCAACCGTTATGCCTCTCACAAACAAACTAAACATATTATATAGCTGTAAATATATGTTCATGATGTGTGTACCAACATTAAAAAAAATTTTTTTAAAAAATTGATAATCGAATGTACGTTGCCCGCGAAATTTTAAAAGTCACCTTACTTTTTGAACACACCTCGTATGCCTCCAAGTACCATTTTTCACAGTCACAGCTTCCATCTGCACCGAACAACTATCATAGTGGATTTTGGTCATCGATTTTATGTTAAAAGTCGACGACGTCATCTTGGAATTAATGTCTTTTCACTATACACCTTGCGCTTTCTCACTCGACTCATACAGATTTTTCCCGTGTCTTTCAAAACCTTTTCGCGTCTGGGCTTTTACGTAACTCCGCCCATAACCTGTTAAATTCCACAAATAAAAAAAACTTGGTTCTATGTTAATCGGTTCCTTATTGAATATGGCTCTATATGAGGAAATAAAAATGTATATAAACAGATGCGCATGCCAAAAAACCAAAGGCTAACTAACTCTAATGAGTTACACCAAAGTTTATCAGACTGGTAGTCCGCGTGATGTAGTGGTTAGGGCACTCATCCCGTAAGCCGAAGGACCCTAGTTCGACTCCCGTTGGTGGCAACGAGATTTAATTCGAGTGATTGTTGGGACGGACTATAAGCCCCTTCAGGTATGGTCCGTGCTGGGTTAAAATCAGAACGTATTGCAGCTGGGTGAACGGACACACGGCTATAGCGTAATACTGACCATATCACCTTGTGGAATGCCGACACATTCGATCATGACAATAAGATACTCTAACTATCTCTAAGCGAAAGCCCGAAAGAGGCTGTAGGGTTACAACAAAAATAAATATCAAATGAAATTAACGTTTGGCTACTTGATTAGATTAAAATGAGAATTTGACTATAACATATCTAATAAATATATTAATATTTTTTCTTTAAAAACACAACTAACATCCTTATCCATTAAAAATTTGATAAAATCGTAGATATCTTTTTATTCTGCTCCATCGAAAATGTAAAAAACCCAATTTTGTAAATAATTTTGACATATTTTTTGAGTACCAAAAAATAAATACAACACAATCCTTTTTAATCAAAAAAATTCCGCATTCAATTTTACATAAAATTATTCAATTTCCCAAAAATCAATTTCTATACTGCAATGTTTGCAAAAATCTGAAGATTAAAATGATATACTTGGACTCAGCCCTGAAATATATCTTATCGCCTGAGATATTTGATAAGAATTTTATCTTACTGATTGGCAATTGTCCATGGTAACTAATCTGCACGCTATCTTCGGTTACGTAAACTACTGATTCATTACATTCGAGGCATTTTGTTCTGGTGTTTACTCGACAAGTTGTCAAATTACTTTTGAATGAATTTAGTGAATGAATGGAAAAACTGTTGTTGGTTTTGCTGAAGGTCATAAATAAGATATGAATGAAATATCAAATATTTTCCTTCTCATTCGAATTATAAGGTGTTATTTCTTCTGAATATAGTTTTCCTAAGGTTTTGCGAAGAAAATCAATAGTCTAATTGTTTTGGTGAAAATTTTTTAGGAAGGATTTCTAAACGTTTTACACAACGTGGGTTTTTGGCGGAGTTATTCTTGTATACCACAGTTTGTTATTTTATCAATGCGAAGATGTTTATTTCGTGCGCAGTAATTTGTACGGAATCAAACCGTAGATTATAAATGCTCGCTGCGAATAAAATCTTAAAAAATTATTTGAAGTTCGTCGCCAAGTAGTTTATTATTTTTTCTTAATAACAATTAGGTTTATTTTTATCACTCCATTGAAATGCACTTATAAAGTGTCGAAGTGTACGAAAGTAATTCAAAACAAACCCGGCCTTCTATTTATGTCCTGTGGCTGTCAAGTCCCCTTCTTACATTCTGATTAGACTGTCTAGAGCTCTTCTAACAGACCCAATCTTCGAAAAAAGTTAATGATCTTTACTGGTTCTAGGTATCCAAGATGCTCTTCAGCTTCTTTCTCGACTCATGTTCTTAAGGTATCCTTCGAGCTTACAATAATCCGTGATAGATCCTGAAAAGATGCTATGCGAATTTAGTCATTTATCACCAATTTTATTGAGCTTCATACATCATTATTGAACCTTTAAGGTTTTCTTCTCATCAGTAGACAATGGGATCATATCGAATGCTGAGCTTCTTCATATAAAAAAAGTACTTATTCTTTCAAGCTTCAATAAAAAGCAACAGTCCAAATCCGAACGTTAGCGGGTAATCATATTCCATGACCGTAACAGAATCCGAGGTGGTATGGTCAATATCACGCTCAATCATGTGATTATTACGAAATTTTTCATTTAGTACCCATCAGAGCAAGATCGGCTGATAGTCCGACAGCAGCATCAGAATCCCAAACTCCATGCCGCCACCGAGGCTTTAACTTGGGAGCCGCTGCGCAAGTGGACTGTGCCCTAACCAACAGCTCCGCACGGACTACTTCAAGTTTCAAGCATATCCTTAATTCATCATGCCCTGATAGGAAAAAGGATTATGGATTGGGTACCAGAATCACAATCACAGCACATCCAAATAAACTTCCCATGTAAACATGTTTTTTTAAATTATTATTAAAACTTAGTATTATTAACATACTGTTAACTTTTATTGTAATTCTCACAATTTGTGTACAATATACCAACTGAAACTGGAGGAAGTCTCACAACGATTTTTGATAGGGGGAGAGAGAAGAACTAAACTTTTTAACCAAACTTGAACTATTGTTGATTGTTCTACGTGCACGGACTTATTGTGATGCCGCATGTTTCCATTCGACTCCAATAGTTTCTTGAATACTGACTCCTATAGTTGAATTAAAGTTAAAAGACTAAATTAACCTCGAGAAGGTTTAAATATTCGTTTATTTCACCATTAAAAATAATATATAAATGAAAAATTTGTTCCGACATTTACTTTAATTATTATTTTTTTGCTTCAGCACTACAGCCCCTTTCGGGCCTTCGCTTAGAAATAGAGTATCATTATCTTGACCGAGTGTATCAGCACTCGGGGAAGGTAATATGGTCAGTAACACACTTTTTCCGTTGATACAATACGTTCTGTTCAGTTTCTGTCACAATTAAATGGGATTATATTCCGACTAAAAAATCACTCGAAACAAATCGGATTGTCACCAACGGGATTCGAACCAAGGACCTTCGGCTTACGCAGCTTGCACACTAACTACTACGCGGACTATTTGATTTGCCTTATTTACTTTAATTATAATATGTTATTTTCGTTCTTGATTAATAATTCGACTGACCAAATGTTCGACATTTACAAAAATTTCTAAAAAATGACTTATTTTTGGCTGCTCTGATTTACACTGTATCAAAAAATTGCACTGAAAAATTAAATGACTGCTTTTTTTTTTTAACAATTTATCACCAAAAGTAGGAACTGTAAAAAAATCGCTCGGTCACTAAACTGCGTGTCAGCGACTCGGGAGTCGTTCAAATTCAGACAGTAATGTATTTTATTTTATTTTAAATAGCCCACTCACTGCACTCCTATTTTCCGCTATCCTATCATAGACTAATAAATTCCTATGTACTTAAACAACGAACATCATTTTCCACCCAAACATCCACTTTCAATCTTTTTCTCCCTCGATAACTTAATTCATTTCGTCATAAATTTACTTTCAATCTTTTGTCCCTCGATAACTTAATTCATCTCGTTCAAAATTCACTTTCAATCTTTTTCCCTCGATAACTTAATTCGTCTCAAAACAATACAAAGTAATGGACGCGAAATATACTTATTTTCATCCATGCGTGAGTGAAGGCTTTTTACTACATACATGCCTTTCTCTCCCATACGAATTGAAATCCCACGACCTTTCACACGGCTAGACCATCCACACTTTCAAAAAGCTCTTTAGTTGTTCTCGCGAAAATCCCACTCTTAGAATTTAACCGCCAAATAGTCAACGAAATATCGGGCATATGATTGAAAACATATGAGTTGTGAAAATTCAACAGATGACGGGAATCATCTTGTCAAGTTGAATTTGAAATTGTCATTGAGTAATTAAATAATACTGGAGTGGACAACCACGTGACAATATGGTTGCAACAACCCCTGCGACCACTTTTCCTACTGCTACGCTCTTGTTTACAACCTTAGAGAGAGCCAAATTGCACAAGCGAACATGGCTGCTGCTTAATGTAAACAAATTTTCATACAATACCAAAAATTTGCTTTCTATTTGAAAAACCTTCAGAATTGTATGAAAAACATGCAAAACATTAATATAATAACTACTCACTTGTGAAAGGAAACACGTACAGATCTTGTTCCACTATGATTTTTTCACGAAGGCACTACACATTTCATTTTGAAATTCTAAGTTAATTACACAGTGTCACACGTTAAAGTAACTTGAATCACAAACTCCAATCGAATGTTTAAACACTTGGAACGAATTTAGATCGCGAACACTTTCCACAGTTTTAATATCGGATAAAATTCGCGACGAAACTTGCAAATTGGCCAATTTGGCGTCCAATTTGCATCAGTCAACTTGACGGTCAGTTCACACCTAGTCAGCTTTTGGAACAAGAAAGTGACCAGCAAGAGGCAGACGGGGAGGAAATGACAGACTGTTCGCTTGGAAGAGAGCAGAATCCGGTCGCATGCTCTCTCATGCATTTTATATGAGCTTAGCCCATCCAGTTCTTATTAATCTTAGGAAATTGTGCACAGAACAATTTTTTAAGATAAATTGTGTTTAATATAGTGCAAAAGCGTTGCAAAAGTGGTAATCAATTAAACTGAAAAAGTTTGACAGGGGTCGCGAGTGTCCTTGTGTCGAAAAAAGAAAAATGTAGTGATGTGTGTGGCATTGTAAAAATAGCTATCGGTAGCTTGCCAGGGACGTATCCTTCATAAGGTGTCATGTAGAATGTTTTATTTGCTTTATATTAGAATTCCCGGACGGAAAATTGATTTAGTTCAAGCCGCAAAAATTGGCGGGATACGTCACGTAAAATTTATTCGAAATTCGAATCAACAGCTGATAGCACGCAAATTTCACGAAGTACTTTAGCTCTCGCGATGTATTTCGCATTCATTCTCTCCGACATCTATGATTCATCTCGTCCAAATATTCATAAAACAAAAAAACCTCTCTTGTTTTCCCCTTTTCTTAGGTCACGTCACATTCCAAATTCTTAACCTTTTTGCTGCGCGAATTTCGTGAAAAAGTATGTTATAATGTGATATTCCGTTTATCTGAAATTCGCCACAACACTTCTTTTCTAATCCACAGTTTTCAGGGTTTTGTACTAAAATACGAAACCCTATTGAAACCATGGTCTGTGTCCGTCTGTCCACCCATTTGTATGTCACCGCAGTTTTTCTCCAAAACTATAGAAGTTAGAGCCATAAAATTTTCTGGAAAGGTCAAAAGTAATGACTTTTTGAAAGTTTTGGGGTCAGAACATTTTTCAGTGAGTTTTAAGGGGGTCTCAACATATAGGGAGGCGACCCTTCAAAAAAAAATTTTGACCATTGGTAGTCGAGTATGGTGTCATTTGAAAGGTCTTAATGAGATATTTTCAAAACAAGCCTTAAAATCATCTTATCAATAGGGGGAAGGAGAAATGTACGAAATTTTCGCGTACCACCCCTCGCGATTGGACACTTCATCCGAAAAATCTGAAAAAAATCATGAATGTAGGCCTTTATGAGTACAACAACAAAAAACCGCAAGCTGTCGGAATTCGATCAGGTTTGTTAGTAATAGTATGATTTA
This sequence comes from Odontomyia ornata, assembly GCA_963969285.1. Lineage (NCBI taxonomy): Eukaryota > Metazoa > Arthropoda > Insecta > Diptera > Stratiomyidae > Odontomyia > Odontomyia ornata. The sequence goes on from OZ017741.1 coordinate 196,650,555, forward strand.
TCAATTTTACATTTTCTTAAAATAAAACCGTAACGGTACCCTTAAATTCAATGAAATTTGATACACATATGCCTATTAGTAAGGTCAACTCGCCCTAAAAGTTTCAAAAAGATCCAATAAAGTTATAGCGGTTTGAATTTTCCTTTATTACTGTGCAACACTTTGCGCTGTATTACTAGGGGACCATATAGCTATGGTACAATATGCACTCAGACACAACAGGTTTGCTAGGATTTGGATGAAAGTTCAGGAATGATAGGTATCATGAATATCTTTGACAATTTGTTCAACTAGTGACATCAGTGATCATAAAACACAATGGTGGCTGTTTTAAATGAGAAAGTTGAATAAATTTGTGTTATTTTTCCCTAACTTCAACATTTGAGATACACGCTATTAATATTTGTAATCGAATTCATTTTCGCCTTCACAAAATACTCCAACTGAAAATAGAAAAAAGACAGCTTCCTTTTAATTTTGTGTATTATTTTTATTCTCGAAATCGATTTTCGACCGTAATCGTTCGGTCTTCTTCAGCGATTAATTTATTTTTACTCACATTCCTGCTTATATACTAGCTATGTTTAAGGAAATTTACTCTAGATCATTAAAAAGTAATTAGGGAAATTTGCTTAAGCTAATAAAAGGTAGGAAAGGTAATTTACAGAAGGGGTAGTTATAAAAATATTATTTTTACATGATTCAGAGAAGATATTATTATTTAATTAATTTAAATAGCCATGATCTGCAGTTTCCGTCATCCTGATTCATTAACTTTTTCCTTTCCCGGGTAATTGCCAGGCTTTCCATCACATCCAATTCACGTGTATCTCTAGCTTCCTTGATGACTACAGCGTCCTCCATTGTTATCTCGTGTCCCTTCGTGATAATATGTTCCGCTACCGCTGACTTGAAATTCGAAGTTCTTTCTTTCTTTCTTGCTGCTGCTGCTTCGCCTAGATGCTCCTTGATTCGCGTGCCGATGAGCCTCCTCGTTTGACCTATGTACACTTCTTCACAAGTGGGACATTCGATGCGATAGATACCAGATTTCTCGTGTGGTTCGCGCTTGTCTTTCGTTGATCCAAGAACGTTTTTGAGCTGGTTCTTGCTGCAGCAAGCAGCAAGAACGATTACGGTCGAAAATCGATTTCGAGAATAAAAATAATACACAAAATTAAAAGGAAGACGCTATTAATGCTTGTTTGAATAATGAATGGCTGAAGATGAGCATCTACAATTTAGAGGTGAAACAAGTCTTGGCTTTATAACTATCCAAGGGCTCGAAATAAGTTTTTAATGATATGAAGAACGAAGACTAGAATTATCCATGCAATACTTGCGTAAGAAACCATTCAAATTTATATAAAAGATGCAGAGTTTCGTTCATAAGTACATAACAGGCGCCATTTTGTTTCAGCTCAAATAATTATACTGTTGAAATAAAACAGCCCAAAGAAAGTAAAAAATGGCAATAAGTCACTTGATTATTATTTGATTTCCATGAAATATCGTAGCCGTAAAGATCTTATATTAACATACTTAATTGTAAAATCTTAAGAATTTTAAGGGCACCGTTTCGATTTTTGAAGGAGTATGTAAAATTTACACATCATACTATTATTAACAGAGTTGAATGAATTTTGTTTCTCAAGTATTTATTACCCTTGTACTCATAAAGACCTATCTCCGTGATTTTTTTTCAGAGTTTTGCGAGGGGAGGAGACATAAACATTGTTCGTACATTTTGCCTCTCCTTGGACCGCCGTATGAAAAAAAATTACTTTTTTCAGATTCTGTAAGTGCTAAGACCATTCATTTCAATACATTACTCAATAACATTTGATGAAAAAAATTTTAAGGGCCATCCCGTTAAAATGGGGAACCCCCCTTAACAAATTCTAAAAACTGGAGCGAAACTAGTTGGTTTTTGTAAAATTGTTTCTTTCATTTCAAAATGTTGGCTGGTTAAAGTAGAGTTTTTTTAGAGCAAAAATATATTTTTGTGCATGTCATGAAAGCTTTTCTTTAATTAAATCGTTCTAAATATTAGCATATTATATGTTAAGTACAAACACCTTCTGACATGAGCATAGTTCTGTCTACTCAACTTGTTTTTTCTTCTTTTAATTAAAAATGAAGCAAATCAAAATCAAATTTGCTCAACGATTTTCGCCAATTTGCGTGCATCACCTGCACGATTTCCGAAAAATCAATCTTCTATCTCACCAGGAAAATTTTCTTATTTTTCCTTCTTTTTGGATTCAATTTTAAAGAAATATCATCTGTCACCAGCTTGCAATAATTTCTTCGATTTAAACTTTCCTCACCGAATCCGAATCAAGACTAACTCAAACCAATCCCGCAATCCTTTTCTTCCCAATTACCGCTGCCGTACCAAGTTAACCTCATCAAAGTTCAATACACTTCGATTCCGTTTCCCACATATCTCTTCCATTTCGACAAATGCAACAATTTTCTTTTGTGCATATACGAGGTGTGACAACTAATGAGACTGATTTTATTGCCGCGCTTGTGGTAAACCTGTGACCTTAAAATTCATTACCCCTTCCCCGGCATCCTTTCCCTCTCCATTAATATATTTACCATCGCTCTAGCTTGTTTAGTTCGCCTGCTGTGTTGAGCAGACGTGTGTTAGTGGTGCTCGTCACGGAAATGGAGAAACGAAATCAAGAGCAACGCGTCGCAATAAAATTTGCGCCAGATTGGGCGAAACAGCTTCGGAAACGTACGCTAAAATTGTAAAAGTGCATGGTGATAGTGCTCTTAGTCGCGCCCAGGTGTTTCGATGGCATAAAGAGTTTAAAGAGAGGCGTGAAAATGTGGAAGACGAGGCGCGGAGTGGGAGACCAGTCGAGATGTGGACTGGTGATTATTGCCTTTTTTGATAGCCGTGGAATCGTCCACAAAAAATTTGTTCCATCGGAGCAAACCGTAAATCAAGTCTACTATCGCCAAGTACTCGAAAGATTACGAAAACGTTTCAACAGGGTGCTCCCGGACATCGCTCGTAACTGGATTCTTCATCATGACAACGCGCCGTGCCACACCACCCTCAGTGTGTCCCAGTATTTGGCCTCTAAAGGGATCGCCGTGTAGCAACAGCTGCCTTATTCGCCCGATATGCCACCCTGTGACTTTTTTTGTTTCTCTAGAACAAAATCGGTGGTCAAAGGAACCCATTTTTAGTCGATTACGGACATCTAGAAGGCCGCGACGAGGGTACTCGCGGACATCCCAGTCAAAGCGTTCCAGAAATGTTACGAAGCATGAAAAACGCGCTGGAATCGTTGTATAGCTGCCCAAGGGGACTACTTTGAAGAGGATGGCAGAGTTGTAGAATAATTTTTTAAATATACGGTTTTCATGGAATCAGTCTCATTACTTAATTGACACACCTCGTATGACGATTTACGTAACCATGATAGCGTTTGGTTATATGCAAATCGTCATACACACGGAAACAATTGCTTTTGCTGAAATTAAAAAGAATGTTCTTGCGCCCGGGGGAACTTGAACACAGGCTCCCAGCGGACCCCCCAATTGAGAGTCCACGGCACTAGCACCGAAGCCACCTTTTGACAATCTCCCATTCATCATATAAGCAGCAAACGTGCAAATTTTTTAATGGACAATGGTATGAAATTTGTTAGTAGGGAGGCGAGAATGGATTTTTGTTGGTATAACAATGAATAAAATTTTGTTGGTAGGAAGGAAGGAATGAGATTTTGTTAATAACAGTTAGTAAAGGGTATAAAATGAAGTTTTGTTAAGGGGAATTAATGAATGCTATTTTGTTAGTGGGAAGGATAGATTATTTTTTCTTTCTTTATAAAGAAAATAATTAAAAGAGAAGTGTATGTGTGTCCAAGAGTAGATGGAGATGGTAACTAAGCAATTGAAGTTGTGAATGGAAGAATGTCTGTACAGCCGAAATTCGCAACAATCCTTATAACTAAAATCTAACGGTACTCAATTTCTGACGCAGGTTTACGCTCCCTTATGTTTTAATGCTAGTTGCAGATACGCAACTCTCTTAAAAGTGTGTAATGAATTTCTTTCTTCAGCTCGAACGCGGAACCGACCTCTCATCGGTTCTAGACGTTAAGTCTGAGTAGTGCCAACGGATGGTACCAACAGGTCAACCAATCCGTGCACCGTAACCCATTCATGCGGTGACTGCTTGTCGGCCAGCTAGTTCGGAGAGGATTTCGGTCGCGGGTCTCCGAATGGATTACGCTCAATTACAATATTTCAGTCACCTGAAATTGCCCGTTTTCTAAACGCGTCAACATTTACTCATCCAGAACGAGAAACCTACATTACGTTAGTTCTGGATGGGATCTATCCACAGATCTCAAATCAAAAACGCTACAAAATCCACAGGCGCGTTACCGATTCACCGACGCGGTACCGAAAAATATACTACTCGAACTTAACCCGAAGAAAACTACTCTAAAGAAATGACGAAACAAGCAAAGGTACCGCGTACCGCGCGCGACGCGAAACCGACTTCAGCGGATTTGGCGAAACCCTACCCTCGCGACGGCATACTTACCCTACACTCTCTGTTCCCCCTGAAATAGAACGAGTTACTGAAAAGGAAAGTCGTGGTTTAACTTAGCAATTCATTATATTATTAAATTCAATCAAATTAGGATTTCGATTATAAATATTAGTATCCTCCATTTACACACGAGAAAATTCTCTAACCTACAAATCTGTAACAAAAAAAAATCGTGCAAATATTTATCCTAGATACTTCTCCTTATCTGACATGATTTTAGTATTCTACTTTTTCTTATTTTAAGCTTACTTTGAGAAAACACAAACTATCTTTTATCTATGTTTTGGATTTTAACTTTTGCCTAAAAAAAAAAAAAGTATCACTAAGGATTTTCGTATATTCTAAACATTAAACAAATTTGCTGGTTGCTTGTTTGTTGTAAATTTAGTCATATCGAGCTTATTTCTCAAGGGGAAAGGATTCGAGGGCTAGAAATGGTTTGGAATTTCTAAAACGTTCACATGTATCGTGTTCAAGAAATAAGAGCGATTTATCACTAAAGAAGAGTTAAACTGATTAAGTTTCAAAAACTAACATTTGCACAATTTAGACCTTTCAAAGGAAGTATAGGCTGCTTTTCCGTTTTTTTTTCTTAAATCTTTCAATTGCATGCTTACTTAAATCGAATTAATTTAAATTTATGACACATACATTGAATATTTTTCCACGGTAATCATCTCTATGCATTTTGAAATTAGTTAAGATTTTTTTTTTTTTCTTTTTTTTTACTTCATTCGCTTCAAATAAACTTTATCTAAGTTCAAATTGGATATAAATTTTATGTATTGGATTGGTTTGTAGCGTCGATGATAATCTCATGGTAGGGACCCGACTCAGGTATAGAGTTTATCGTTTCCCTTTCTTGTATAATTTATTTAAATATTTACTGTTTGCTGAACCGACAGCATACGATTAAATTTCATTATTTTTTTTTTCTTGTATACTTCTTGGTACCGATGTAAAATAATTGTTTGTAAGGGGCTCTCAACCAAAAGTTGATCTCAAATTTCTCAGAAAAAAAACAAGAAAAAGAATCTTCTCCGACGAATTCCAATTGGCCGAATTGTACGTATTCAGACTTTCAAACTGAGCCGTTGATTAGTTGCTTTCAAACTCATGATAATTTAAAATTATTTCCATAGGAAAACGAAGAGTACTATAAATTCGATCTGTAAAGAACGCCCCAACTATTTTATATCGGAATCAAACAAAACTAGGAACGTTAATTCGCGTAAGCTTGCAAACTTAAGCAAATATACACGACGTTAAACAGGCAAGCAAGCACAAACAATTACCAATTGCATAAAAAAAAGGAATAGGCTTGGCTATCCAAAGAATTTTCCATTTAAAAAAAATCTATAAATATCTACGTTAGAATGTAAATTTTTCTTTAAAATAGGGCAAGTAGACACAGACAATTACCATTTGTAAAAATTAATTTCATATTTAAATCACCTTTCCTAGATATTCCATTGTCTTCATATCAACTAGTGAACTGCCAAGAACATATGGATGTTGTACTTTTACAGCCACTGTTTCACCCGATTTTAGGCTCGCCTTATGCACTTGATCCAATGAAGCAGTACCAAACGATTCTGGGTCACAGCTATCGAATAACTCGTCTGCGCTTTTCTTTAAATCTTGCTTTACCACTTTAGATAAATCTTCGACTGGAATACTTGGAGCATCACTGTGAAGTACTTTCATTGTTTTAACGAATTCTGGAGGTAGAAGATAGTCCAAAGCACCCATATGTTGTCCTCATCCCATTGACGATAGAATAGTTGATTTTGATGTTAGTCCAATATTCCATACGGTGATTGCTGCTTTTCCCAAACGAACAACTCCCAATGAATCTACATATATCGTAATCGTTGGCATGTAAACTTAATCTTGTTCCAGCTGCTGTAGCAGTTAAAGCTCAATACTTTATCACTCTACGAATCATGGCAACTTAATAGTACGGCACGTCATCTTTAATGCACTCAAACATTACACTTTTCAAGTTAAGTTTATCGAATTTCCTTGTTCACATGCAAAAGTATGAAACCAAAATTGAAAATAAATTTGTTGTTTGTTGTGATGACCTTCTAACGTTGAACCCCGTTCTGAACAATTTTGGAACCGATCGCTTCGAGTTGCATTAGTCGCTCGATTAAAATTAGACCGGTTTAATGCTATGAGCTGAGTACCAGTTAGTGTTATGATAGTGCCGTATTCTGCAAAAGCACCAACTGTTCATGGCCAAGTACAGCAGCAGCAAATCTCGTTGGATGTATTCATTTTACCCCGTAGTTGATTTGCATGAGCCACAGATTTTATGAAAAGGATATTGTGTTGCTGCGCTCTGATGTGATATGAACTTTTCAATCACATTGGCTCCGAGCTTGTAGTGAGAAGTTGAAATTCTGAAATCCAGTTTTCTTTTATGTTCACTAACTGGTTATTTGCTATTACATAGCATCCTGTTTCATGTTATGCTCGTCGAGTATTGGCGTAGTTTGCTCTCTTCTGAGGCAACATTGGTATGGTTTATTTACTTCAGTTTTTCACCGCTGATTTAGTATCGGCATACATCATTTGAAGACTCATATGACTGTCTCTTGGTGTATAAAAATGAAGCACATCGGGTATGAAACTCGACCATCGTCATGAACCATACGATACGTGTAAACAATATAACGTGGCTGATGACCCGGTAAAAGTTCTTGGAGCTCAGCTATCGAGATGTTCTCAATGCATTCATCCCAAACAATCAGTTGTTTGTCGCGATCAACTTTCAATATTAGCGCCGCATTTTTGATAACGTGAGAAGCATACCCGCGAACAAGGTTGATCCCTTTTAATTACATATGTTTATACCGTACAATGTACGTTGCTGAATCGAAGGCTGCAATCTGTACTGCGGATTGCAAGCGATACGCCAATTGATCAATCTGAACAAGGTAGCAAGCGTTACTTCGAATTTCCGCATGAAGAAGTGTCAAATCATTTTGGTGTTGAATTATTCTCCTACTGGATTCATTAAGAGAAATTGTTTTATCGAAGGTATATTCCCACTTAGTCCGCAGTTCACACTGCCTTCCGCTGCAGACTAGACAAAATATTGCTAAATTTTCTAATTAGTTATTAACTAAACTAACCTCTTTCCCAATGTGTCTGCTCCGGTGAATGTCACTGCCTCACGAATAAAGTTTTCCAAAAACTCTTTAAGCACACCACGCGTTTCTTCACAGATTAAACAGGGAATACGTTTCACTCCACCACGTCGCGCCAAACGACGTATAGCTGGTTTTGTAATACCTTGGATATTATCACGAAGAACTTTGCGATGACGTTTAGCGCCTCCATGTGCTGTCAAAAGTTCCGGTTGTCACCTCGGACAAAACATATGTGCGTGGAATGGCACTTCATATGGCGGAAATGTGCTTCTTCAGATGTCGCCAGTGGCATAGTTTTCTCGATGGCCACGGTGGAGGGGCATTTCCAGATGGCTATGTCTCGAAATGTGCCGGGGTTGGATTAATTCTATATTTCGAATATTTATATCCACGGATCTAAATAATTGGACAGAAAAAAAAATATTTTCTGCACAACGATATCCGCACAACAGATGAAGTCCGCTGGCACTTCGAGGACATATCCATCTGGCAGGTTACAAGGGTTCGGGATCGGAATCACTTCGATTCCTGGGCGCAGGCGTCACATTACAAGTGTTTAGTAACTTTTTTTCGCGCAGATCTTTTGAAAATATAGCCAACAAAGAAAAGGGTTCTTATCGAAGTGAGAAAACTAATTGTTAAGGAAGGTAAAAGTTATGCAGACATTGGAAAGATTGTAGGACGACCACGCGCAACCATTCAAAGCGTTATAAAAAATTCTTTTGTTTATTCGCTATCTGAAGATCAATTCTCTTTTTCTAGAAGTGCCGCCGTGTGAGCACAACAAAGGAAGGCCCGACGGCTGTTATAAAAAACTATAAAACGAATAACACTTTCGATACGATAACTTATTGAGCGAATGTTTAGGAAGGCAAATTGGACGATGAGTGAAAACGATCCTAAAATAAGTGTTCCGAAAACAGCCGCTAAACTTGGAAATAATTGTGGAATATCCGTCAAACCCCAAACTGTACGAAATTCCCTACAGAAAAAAAGGTTAGAAGGGCTGTATTGCAAGAAAGAAACCGTTCAGTTATGTGATGAATATAAAAAAAACAAATCTGATATGCCAAGGAAAATTTATATTGAAGTCTGGGCAAAGACAATTCTGGGTAAAGATAATTTTCATAGATGAAAGCAAATACGATGTTGTCAGCACTAAAGAACGGAGATTTGTGGGGGCGTAGAGTTAATACTGCATTGAAATCGAAAACCTTGAAACACCATAAAACACGTAAAGGGTAATGTGATGTTTCGAGGTGCAATGAGGGCAAATGAGGTATGCAATTTAGTATTTGTTAAGACAACTAAGGGCAAAGCAAAGCATTTGGACATTTTAAAGGATAACTTGAAACAAAGTGCTGCCAAAATTGGCATAAATAGTGGGTTTTCACTGAAAAATTATTCTCATAAATCACTTGTCTAAAGTATGCTTAAAGCGAAAAAATTAACTTTCTTAATTTCCACTTCGAAGTTATATCGCGGGTGTTCACATGGGACACATGATTTCCACCATCTCATCATAATTTCGCCTTATCCACGTTATTTTCCGTTCAGACATTTTGAATTTTTCGCCATCTTCTCAAAAGCAACAGCTCTGCGCACAAATTCAGCCGATTTTTCTTTTCTTTCCACTCTCGTCGTTCGCGAGGAGTGACCCTTAAAAAAATTGTTTTCATCAAAAGTGGTCAAGTGGGACGTCATATGGTCTTATTGAGATCTTTCCAAAAATAGGTCTTAAAACTACTTTGCCAGTATCAAGGACGGCAGGAAAAGGGGAAATGCACCAAATTTAGGCGTACCCCTATGATTGATCGTACTTCATTCGAAAAAATCATGAAATCATGAATGAAGACCTTTATGAGCATTCACTCGACTTTCTTGGAACAGTATGATTTATCAATTTTATACTTTCTTGAATAAAATCGTAAGGACACCCTCAAATTCGATGAAATTCAATATGCAAACGTCAATTTACAAGTTTAATGATTACTGAAAAGTGGGTTCCAAAATTAACGAGCAGCTCAGAAGCTTTGTTCTGATAAAGTCGAGTTTATTTATTCAAAATAGTCTCCTCCGGCCTCGATACACTGTTTTGTGCGATCTAAAAGCTTTTCGAAAGAGTGTTTCAGGTCATTGACCGGAATGTCCTTCAGGATGTCGGTACAAGGCTTTTGGATGCCCTCTACGGACGCAAAGTGTTTTCCTTTCATGGCCAAATGCAATTTCCTGAATAGATAGAAGTCACAGGGAGGCATATCAAGCTAATACCGCGAGTGTTTTATGGTTAAAATGCGATTTCTAGTCAAAAAATTAGTCACCAAAAAAAATTTTATGACAAAAGTCTCGTTTATTTTGGAATGCTCCTTGACAGACCTTTCGTAAGCCCAAACGATCGGTTAACATGAGATAAATTGATGTTTTGGAGATATTCAACTCCGATTCCATGAATTTCAACGATGATTTTGGCTCATTTTTGATAAATTCACACACAGTTTCGATGGAGTTTTCGCCCGTCTCTGAAACGTGTAAACGACTCATGAACTCTGGCACGAGATAAACAAGCATCGCCATAAACTTTTTTCATCAATTCAAATGTTTCGGTAAACGTTTTACCGATTTTAAAACAAAATTTAATATTAGCTCTTTGTTCAAAACTCATTTTTGTACCGATGACACAAACATACTGTCACTTTAGACGCAATAACTTCGCTTCAACTGAACCGAATGTCACCAAACTTTCACTGGAAGTCAAGGAAGGATTTAACTTTCCAACGCGCTATCTCATTCACAGATGGCGCCACCAAAAGAAATTATGACAAAAGTCTCGTTTATTTTGGAACGCACCTTGTATGTAAATGAATATCTTTGAGAATTTGTTGAACAACTGACATCCGCTATCGTAAAGAAATGGCGGCGGTCAATTACTTTGTTTATTAGGTATCCGCAGGTCAATTCTCTTTTTTCTTGAAAAGCCGTCGGGCCTTGCTTTGTTGTGTGAGCAGACGCGTTTCGACTCCTTTAAGTCATCTTCAGTGTCTAAAGGATGTGTTGAAAGGAAGGCAACACATCTTTTAGACACTGAAGAGTGATTTTGAAAGAATGGGAAACGACAGTCTACAGCATGGGAAACGACAGTTAAATTTATAGCAAAGGACGTTTGATTTGTTTGCAGTCTATAAGAGATGATTTGATTTAATTTGCAGAGAATTTGTTGAAGTTTTAATGATTGTGCAACATTTCGACGTCGTATCATATACGAGGGTCATTTGAAAAGTTTCCGGCCTTACCGGAAAAAAAGTCATGGTACATTTAAATTCTCTTGCCAACCAATAGATGCCGTTTACATACGTATGCCATAAAAATTTCAAGTCATTCCAATCAGTACAAAACACATGGTACCCTTCCAAAGTTGGCAGATGACGTTTGTTAAGAACATGGATGAAATCGAGTATCGCGCCGTGATCAAGTACCTATATTTAAAAGAGAAAAAACTTGGGAAGTGGAAGAAGAGTTAGACTTCGCCGTGTATGATGAATTGTTGCCCTCATTCACAACCGTGAAACGTTGGGTGCGGTCGCACAAGTATTTTTGACGATGAACATTCTGGACGTCCAAAAACCGTTTCAATGGAAGATGTCGTCAGTAAGATCGCCGATTAACCATAAAGGCAATTCCTGAGGCTTGTGGAATATGAACTGAACGGGTGCATAAGATTTTACGTGATTTATACATGAGAAAATTATCCGCATGATGGGTGTCCTGTTTGTTGACGATCGATGTTTTTTTTGTTCCCAAACTTGAAAACATTTCTGGGCGGGAAAAAATATGGGTCAAATACCGAGGTTGAGGGAGCAGTAAACCTGCATTTTTCAGGTTTATCTTAAGAATTTTTTTCTGATGGCCTGAAGGGTCGGGAAAAGAGTTTGGCCAAATTTATTGACTTGCAAGGAGACTGCGTTGGGAAATTTTTTTTGGATTGATTTATGTGCCAGAAACTTAATTTACCCTCGTATATACTAAAAATTTACATATTTTATAAAAATTAAATAGTGTTGTGAAATTTTGCATTGATATTTGTTTGTCGTTGATGATGTTAACATAGATGATGACGGTGATTATCAGTATTTATTGTCATTGGTCGTCATACGGTTATTTGAATTGGGTACAGCTGGGGATTCTCGTAGCGCTAGATATTAGAGGTCGGGTTGGAATGAGGTGTAGAACTGGCGGGAACTATTTAAGGATTGCGAATATTATTTATCTCCCATTAACCTTTTTGTGACGGCTTCTCGAGCAGTTTGCCTAGGCGGACAGCTCGATTACTACAATTTTTTTCTGTCAATTTATTTTCGCGTATATTAATTTAACCGTGTTACCGGCCACTTCACTGCTTCCCCCATTTTGACGGATATCAGCAGACTCTTCACCATTCCCCCCATTTCAACCGTGGTAGTTCCTGATTATCAATCTGCTCCCAAAATTGGTATTTCATTAAGTTCTTGGTGAATCCTTGCTCGACTCCGAGAAAGTGCCCTTGGGTCTTTGAATGGAATTCAGCATCACCGTACGGCCTTACCCCAAGGGCTTGTACTTTTTTTTTTGTTTCATAGCCGAGTTTGCTTATAAGACTTCAAACAAGTTGGGTCGACAGAGCTACGCTCATATCAGAAGGGTTTTGTACTCAGCCTACGATATGCAGACACCAATCATGAATAGATTCAAGAAAAATTTTAACGACATTTACAACAAACACATACTCGTGTTAAAAAGGAAACCATTACTATACCATTTTAACTTGCTGCCATTTTGTTGCAATATCGCTGACAACCATTGACTGAATGAAATCTTAGATATTTTTAAGTATTCGTTTTATCTAGAAATTAGAAGATCTAATTAAAAATGGAGTGTCTGGTTTGATGGAAAGTCCGAATGGTAGAAAAATCGTACATTGTTTTTGTTGCACTCGTGGAGCTTTTAAATTGCTGTTACTTCCGTCAATGGGATTTAGCTTTATTGACTCTTCCAGACTTTAGAGACCTTTCTATGAACAATTTAAATTTAAAGAGTCCCGTATGAATTTGCGGGGAAAATTTTACATTTACAAACTTTACTATTATTAGCAAAGTTGAGTGAATCTCAACTTCTAAGGTATTTGGTATTGTTGTACTCGTGAAAACCTACCATGATGAATTTTTCACCTTTAAAATGTATGTTTTCATCAAAAGTTAATAACATACGAGTATGCCTTCAATGCTGAAGTTGTCGCAAAATAATTTTAATTTACTCAATATTCTCGTTTAAAACGGCCGCCATTTTGTTTTACGATAATTAATATCACTTGAACAGATTCTCAAAGATGTGCATGATATGCAATATATCCTTCCTGAAATTTTCATGCAAATCCTAACAAGCCCGTAGTGTCTGAGTTGATTGGAAGCATATATAGATCAATAGCCACGTATTGTTGTTGTTGTAACACGGATGATTTAAACCACCATAACTTTGTTAACTATTATCCGATTCTTTTAAAATTTTCGCACCTTACTAGCCTTATAAATGGCCGTATATATTTTATTGGATTTAAGGGTACCTTACGATTTTATATAAGAAAATGTAAAATTCATAATTCTGCTATTATTAACAAAGTTTAGCGAATTTCAACTTCTCAGGTATTTGTCGTTGTTGTACTCATAGAGAACTACCTCCATGATTTTTTTCAGAGTTCTCGGCTCACAGGTGTCCAATCGTGAGGGGGGAGGGGGAGGCTCACAATTTTTTCGTGTTCTCCCGTTTCCCTTGCCTACCCGGTCATCGATATTGCAATTTTAAGAATAGATATTAAAAGGTATCATCAAGACCTTTCATTTGATACTCTCTTCGACTATCTTGTATGAGGGGACCCCCCTTAAAAGCCTTTTAAGTTTTTTTTTGCCAACGAAACATTCATTCATTAACCAGAAACTTCTTAGTTGTTCAGATAATTTGATAACCGTAGCTTCTATAGTTCCTAAAAAAACTTGCTGTGACGCACTGACGAACGGACGGATATGCTCCGATATTAAAAGGGTATTGTAAAAAGTTTTTTTTTGCTTTAGCACTACAGCCCCTTTCGGGCCTTCGCTTAGAGATAGAGTATATCATTATCTTGATCGAATGTATCAGCAACTCGGGAAGGTGATATGGTCAGTACTGCACTTTCGGCGTGTGTCCGTGTACTTTCTGATTTTAAGCCAGAACGTATCATAACTGAACGGGCTTAGCGTCCGTCCAAAGAATCACTTGAACTAAATCTCGTGTCCGCCAACGAGACTCTAACCAGGGGCCTTCGGCTTGCGGGGTGAGTGTTCTAACCACTACACCACACAGTTTTTTTTTTACAAAACCCTTAAAAAGGGACGATTTTGAACTTCTCTCTTTGAGCTTATATTGAGCAAGATGCACGATGGTACAGCTCCCCTGCCAGCTATTTAGTTGGCCTGCACCTCTCTATTCAGCAGTTTCCTGGTAGATTTAGAAAACTGTATTTTTTGGTTCCACCGATAAGCTCTTAGTCTGTTTGACTCCCAACTCAAGAGGTAGATTGCTTGTATACAATGGCTGAGTCGCATTGAATTTAGCTACGCTTCTTCCATCAAGTTTAGAAATTAGTAAAACTGACGGAGTTCCTTCTCCGAAATCTTTTAATTTTCTAGCTTAAAGTTCTGTGATAGCAGATTTTCATTTCGAAATAGTATTCATTCATAGTATTTTCTACATTTGTATTGCATGGCGTTAAAGAATGCTAATCATTTAACTTATGCAACACATGGTATCGGGTTTCATTCAATCATCGATACACGATCATCGCTCTCCCCCTACTGTTCATAGATGATCTTCATTCCATTTCTTATTGGTTGTTGTCACCATCAAAGTACCTTCACCTTCAGGTGCGTACATATACTGTTATTCTTTGCAAATTTTTCGCACTACGAATTATCTATTGACTGTTTTAGCAAACAAGCGTGTGTGCTGCCGTGTGTTATCATCGCAATAATCCATCGTGATAACGCGGCAAATTTGAATACTGGCTATGGCGATGTGTGTGTATGTTATCACTATATATCAAATTGGGCTTAGCAGCAAATAAGCTGGAATTGCGCGATAAAATCAAGTAGTTGAGCGTTGTAGTGAGTACATCCAGGAGGAAGCTTTACAATCGCTTGGAATGTTTCGCGTGTAGAAATGTGGTCTTGGCTGTTAGCCAGCATCTTTCTTAGTAGACTAGATCATCCACTGAGTGCGGGTATACGCCGAAACCGCGTTTGTTTACATTACAATCATTATTACGAGTGAATTGAATGTGTCATGCACAGCCCCTTTCATCATTGTCGTTGGCGTAATAGTAGTAATTAATTTCGAGTGCGGAAAGAGCTGAGTGGATAAGCAAACGAGCCGGCGCGTAGGAGGCAGTGAAGGTATTGTTTTTATTGTCTTATCATCACCATATTGTCCATAGTGTTTTTGCAAATACTTTTGTCTTTGCTATTTATAATCTTTCGCATTTTCGTTTATCATTTTTTGATAAGACGCTACAATTGAGCGTACTCATATAGAAATGATGCATAGTTCAAGGCAACAACCATGGTTTTCGGACCACTGTAGCAGTTGAAATGTATGCGGACAGAGACCCCGGTCTTGGCTTTAACCTCGTTAGCATTTTGAATAATTTGAAATTTTTATTCGTCTAGTGTGGAAATTCTGCTTCTGATTTGAGTCGCGCCATACTCGTATGAGCGTGCGACTGACTGCATCCATATATGAACGGATTGGATGACTTGGAGATGTCCAATGTTGATGATGATGTCGTTTCTATCTACGTGTGTTCGCGAATAACAAATCATCCGCGGCAAATTGTTGTAACCTTCCTCACGGGATGATTTATTGTTGTGTGAATATTTTGTGGGAAATGACGATGTAGACTTTGTTTGGAACTTGATTTTCAAATGCTTTAGTTGTTAGTTATGGCTGACTGCTCCCTGTTTGATCTCATTTGATGTAATAACGTGTCACGAACTTCCGGAAAAGCTAATTTTGAATAAATATTTGAAATTTAGTGTTTTATATACTATGGAGTTCAATCTACTAGAAAAAAATGTTATTGACTTTCTAGTATCCTAAATATAAATGCTTCACTAAAAATAATCCTCGAAATATTGTCCATTATCCAAAAGTAACATTAAAGAAAAATGCATGGCGCCTTAGTGGCTATCGTGCGAAAGTTTGTCATTCATCTATTTTTAGAGAATAATAATCAATGCCGCGCGTTCTTCTTATCGATGCACCAGTACAGAATTTCTTGGTCACATGATCATGATTTCCGTCGAAGAATGCCACTTATTGTGCTAATTTAATTCATCTCAAATTAATTTTCTAGCTTTTGTTTCGAAAACCTCGAAAATTCGGCAAAACCTTTTGTATTTCTTATTTTACGAAACATTCACAATTGAATAAAATTTATTTGAATTTTTCAAAAATTTCATCATTTTCAATTAATATCTACTAGACATATAAATTTAGAGTGTGATCAATAATTTACATGCCTCAGCATACTATGCAAATACTTTCATATAAAAGTCGATATTGTGGATGACGTGCTCCCACATAATTAATAATGTAATGGTTATAATACAGGTGTTATTTTGATATTAAAAGAAAGATGCCATTTTTTAATATAAATGATCGGATGTTTATTTCATTAAAAAGAAGAAGGTATGCCGTTAATGGTGGAAAATAACATCAGGCATATGACCACCACGATCACGCTTACAGAACCATATCCTTTTCATGAAATTTTCCACAACCAAATCGCAAAGTGGCTGCCCTATGTCCTCGATAGCCTCACGAACTTCATCTTTGAGGTTTTGAATCGACGCTGGGCTGTTAGCGTAGACCTTCTCTTTTACATGGCCCCAAAGGAGGAAGTCGCAATGTGTTAAATCACAAGATCTCGGTGGCCAATTGTAATCACCTCTTCGAGAGATGACACGGTCCGGAAACGTTTCCCGTAAAAGATCAATGGTTTCGTTGCCTGTGTGGCACGTAGCGCCATCTTGTTGAAAGTAAACGTTGTTCAGATCAATACCATCCAATTCCGGCCATAAAAAAATCATTAATCATCTCTCGATAGCGCAATCCATTCACCGTAACAGTTGCTCCAGCCTCATTTTCGGTAAAGTAAGGTCCAATGACTCCGCCGGACCATAAACCGCACCAAACAGTCACACGTTGAGGAAAGGGGAGCTTTTCAACAATAACTCTTGGGGTTTTCGAGCTCCAGATGCGACAATTTTGCTTGTTGACGAAGCCACCGAGGTGGAAATGGGCCTCATCACTCAAGATGTTTTTTCGATGGAATTCCGGATATTTTTCATGCATTTCAAGGACCCAATCAGCAAAGACACGACGACCGGCTTGAGTTCTTGTGTTATCTGAACTTTATAAGCCTTAAGACCCAAATCTTTATGCAAAATACGGTGTAATGACGTTTGTGGAATGCCTAATTCCAAAGAACGACGAGGAATGGACAAACCTGGGTGTTCTTCAACACTTTCGGCTACAGCAGCAATATTCTAGGCTGTTCTTGAGTGACGTGCACGGATTTTATTCATCACATCACTAAGTTGTCCCAACAGCTCGAATTTTTCCACCAATTTCTGTATTGCGGTCCGACAAGGTGCGTCACGACGACCCAAAAATGTTCGAGTTTTACGAACCGTCTCTGTCAACTTTTTACCATTTTAATAGTGAATTTTAATAATTTCAATTCCATTTTGATTGATGGCGTAGTTTTCACTTGTCAAATGTCAAAAAATGACAGCTTCAAAAGTGACATCTACCGAAATAGCGAGCTTTTCAAAATGACACCCTTTATAAAACAAGTTGGGTAGACAGAACTACGCTCTTGTTGGAAGGGTATTATTTTTAATCTACGATATGCAGACAGACTACATAAAATGATTTTTTCAAGAAAAACGTTAATTACATGTAGAACAAATATATTCTTGCTTTAAAAGAAAAACCAGTGTTAATCCATTTTAACCGTCCAACATTTTGTTACAATATTGCTAAAGTCATTGACTAAGCGGAATCTTAAATGTATTTTTGTTTGTACAACCATTAGTGGAGTACGCCGTCAATGAACCGAGACAGTTAGAGGCGCTTGTTGAAGGAAGTGAAAGGGCCGAGAGGGGTTGTAGCGCTACGAAGAAGAATACAGGAAAATTCAAACCACTATTACTTTATCATTTCGTACATTTCCCCTTCTCATACCTTCCTTGACACTAAGGTAATTTTAAGACCAGTTTTGATAAAACCTCCTTGAAACTTTCATATGATACCCAACTCGATTACCTCACACATAAAATTTTAAGGACCACCTTCCTATATGGGGAACCCCCCTCAAAACGCTCTGAGAATTTTTTCACCCCAAAACGTTAAATAACTCCTCAGATTGGACCTTTTCACAAAGTTCCATGACTGTAGCTTCTGTAGTTTTAGAGAAAAACTGAAGTGACATACAGACAGACAAACACAGGTCGTGATTTCAATAGGATATTCAGTTCTGCCTTACAATTATGAAGTTCAATCCTTCCTAGATCATTTGGTCTCGAATTTCAATTGCTTCACCTTGAAATGAGAGGCCAGAGACATAGACTGAAGACGAGGGAATACTTACGCTCGAAATATATATTTATTTTTCAAAAAACCAACTTATTTGCTGTTTAAGGAAAACTTTTTTTCTTTGAAATTCGTATTAAACAAACGCAAAAACGCCAAGGATACAAATTCTAGTAGGTATATTAATTTGAACGAAGGTATTATAAAAACTAAAGTGTCTCCGATACTGAGTTTACTAACGAAACATTAAATGCTAATAAGTATTTAATAATGATATCTAATACGCCATATTACTCTCCCTCTGCGAATATTAATTTTAGCGATACGAGATTGGTGCTGAAGTTTTTCTACCAAAACTTGCTGTTATTGTTCCTGAAGAGATGATGTGAATTTAATTTTTTTCTAAATTAAAGAAAACAGCGAAATCAAAGAGCGCTTGGATGCTATGAACAGTGACTCGGTTCCTGCGATTGCGCCCGCAAAAAATTGGTTTAACGGGTTTCAACGTGGTCGCACGTCAGTTTCTGAAGAGCCACTCCCTGGTGCCCATAAAACGGCTACCATGGAGAATAATGTGACAAAAATCTACAAGCTTGTATTGGCACTGGAACTGAGAAGACAGAAGGCCGCGTGGGTCATATCCTGCATGAAATTTTGGGCCTGAGAAAGCTATCGGCGCGACCGAAGGAGTTTCTACGTCGTTTCGTGACCGTCGACGAAACATGGCTTGGCTTCGATGCCGAATTGCAGAAAAAAGTCCCCATTTGGCGAAGAAAAAAGTGCTCTTCTACCATGGCAACGCGCCGGCTCACACCTCTGCCGTCCCCACATCTAAATTGGTCGAATTGGGCTACAAACTGCTACTCCATCCACCGTATTTTCCATATTTGGTCCCGTGCGACATATTTTTGTTTCAAAACTTGGAAAAGCCACTCGCCGAGTAGAAGTTTGTATCGAATGAGGAGGTCATCGCGATCACGGAAGCCTACTTTGCAGACCTCGAGGAAACGTATTTTTCAGACGGGTTAAAGAAGTTTGAGCATGCCGGGTTAAGTGAAGAGATTTTTCTTTTTCTATGTAGCGATACAGCCTTTCATCTTCAGCGATGAAACTCATTTCTGGCTCAATGGCTTTGTTAATAAGCACAGCAACAAACCCACATGTGCTTTTTGAGACATCGTTGCATCCGCAAAAAACTACTGTTTGGTGCGGTTTTCATGCCGGAGGTATGATTGGGCCGTATTTATTCGTGGATGAAAACGACCGTCATGTTGCCGCCAATGGAGAGCGCTATCGTGTTATGTAGGAAGATTATTTGTGGCCAGAATTGGATGAACTTGACATCAACTATATGTGGTTTCAATAAGATGGTGCCACTAGCCACACAGCACGACTCACGATCGATTTATTGAAAGGATAATTTGCTGAACGTGTTATCTCGAGAAATGGTCCGGTCGAATGGCCGCCTCGTTCATGCGAATTAATGCTATTGGATTTCTTTTTGTGTGGCTATCTCAAAACATTGGTCTATGCTAATAAGCCAGCAACTTTAGACGAGCTGAAAGACAGCATCCAATGCGAAATTGCCAACGCTCCGGTCGAAATGTGTGCCAGAGTGGTGGAAAATTGGGTCCAAAGAATTGACCGCTGTAAACGGGCTCGTGGTGGTCATCTGATCGAAATCATATTTCATTCATAAAATGTAATGCTTACATCACACACACAAAAAATTTGAACTCAATATCTCAAATATTTCTGTGTTTTATGCATAGATAAAATTGTTATATCCTTAATGAAAACCCCTTTATAAATACCAAAATGCTATCCAATCAGTGAAAGCAAAGTTCAGGAGCTACCCTTCCGTGGATTCGACGTTTTTATTCCAATGCGATATGCCTGGCTCTTCAAGGTTTTTATGAAGAAGGATTGCGTTTTTTTCCTGGAGCGGCACGATTTTCAAGGAATGGATTGATAAACTTGCGAACCCTGGATCCAAATATAGCGGAAAAATAAATAACTCTAAGAATGTATGTAAACCCGTTATCATTACTAAGAATTTACTTTTTACTACTAATATAAATCCCAAACCTCTACCCACCCCCATTTTCTTCTGACTGTAGCGCTTCGTTTGTTGACTCAAAACTGCACAATGATAGTGGTAGTCAACTGGAAGAAGCAGCCTTAGACTCTGAGGCGTCTTCTGCACAAAAAACTAGAAGCAGCTTCCTGTTCAAATTCCAAATCTTCTTCTACTTCTTGCGGGGAGAAGAAAATGTCAATTTCATTCGGATCAATTTTACAGCCCATATCCCTTGCCCCATCCAACACCAACCCACCCTTTTTAGACCCGCAGTTGCCGCCTACAGTCAAGGCCACTATGGTTTCGGGTGCTAACCTTGAAAAAAGATATATAATATCTCGACTTAGACATAATAAAATTTAAGAATCCGTTCGGCTTTACCTGTCGTACATGCACAAGGCACCAGAAACAACATGCATAGATGGTAAAAAGAAAATAAGTCTAAGAATCGCGCGCGATTCAAAGAGAAGATCTTCCAATCGATCTTGAGGCTCCTCGCCTTCTGTATTTTTCTTACCATGAAGAACTTGATACCCTAAACCAGGCAAGAAAGATCTTGAAATCTACGCATCCCACGTTAGTTCTAACCATATCTCGTCATTGCAATGGGCAAGAGAACAGCACCATAAATTTTTTCGTCCCCAATAAACAGATAAATTTTAAATTGTTCTACCATAACTGTGGTGGTATGCGTAGTAAGTTAAACAAACTTGCTCTTAACGCAACATCGCCCCATTTTAATATCCTTACCCTTTCCGAAACATGGTTGAATGATTCTCATATTAACGAAGAGATCCTTGACAGTAACTGGAGTATATACAGAGATGATAGAGATCCTCATCGCACAGGGCGATCACGGGGAAGTGGTGTATTAATTGCAGCACATAATTTCTTTATGAGCGAGTTAGTAACCTCCACGGAATACAAATTTTTCCAGCATAAAGTAGTTAAAATAAAGCTGGAAAAATCTAACCTATATATTGGCGTATTCTATATCCCCCTAAAATCCAACGATACTATCTACAACGACGTTTGTCAAGTTATAGCTGGAATAACTGCAATTACAAATGAAGAAGCTAAAATCATCATTACTGGTGATTTTAATAGGCCAAACTTAAAATTTGTGGTCGATGAAGAAGACGTGTCTCCTTCCTATCAATCTCCTAGATAGTAATGATTTCAATTTCATAAGCATCTTTTATAGTAACGATTTGCAGCAAGTAGCTTCTATACCCAACCAAAATATCGGATGGCTAGACCTTATTTTTTCTAACGCTTACGACGAGGTAGTGTTCAATTCAACTGATGACAACAAGCATCTGTTTTCTAATTCAGTTCATCACTCTGCTTTTACTGTTGAATTGTCCACTCCTGATATTTTTAATTATATATCGTACAATCCCACTATTGTATATGACTTCCGAAATGGCAACTATGATAAAATTAATAGTCTTTTATCCCGAGTGAATTAGAATATGCTATCAACGTTAGATTTGGATACAGCTCTATCCACCTTTTATACCTTAATCTTTGACGCCGTTGCATCATTCATACCTAAAATAAAGCAAAAGGACAAAATTTCGGAACCGTGGCTAGGGAGCGATCTCAGGCATTTACGTAACCAAAGAAATAAACTCTACAAGTTCCTTAAAAGGAGGAATGATGCCAGCGGTGAGATTAAGAGTAAATATAACGATCTTGCTCTAGAATTCAAACTTAAATCCCAAGATATCAATCGTATGTTAACGTTGTAGTGGAGGAAACTATTTCTCATACTAAAAAGTTTTTTGACATTGTAAGCTTTAAGTAGAAAATAATGACACACAAAGACATGATGTCATCTAGTACAGAACAGATCTGTGAGTTTTTTGCAGACCATTTTCAGCATGTCTACGTCAATCTTGCTACTTCACTAGACCTAGAGCCGCCGGAAATAGCGTCAAGGCTCCTTATAGAAAGCGTTTCAATTTCGGAAGATGAAATTCTCCAAGCTATTGAGGATCTTGATTTGAATAAAGGACCTGGCCTAGATCTGATTCTACCCTGCTTTTTGGCCCACTGCAAAAGTGAACTGATTAGACCCCCTTCATTATTTTTAATAAGTCACTACTCGTATCTAGTGGTATCTTTCCCAAGCTTTATAATACCAATACTTTATAATACCAATACATTTATAATACTAATACATAAAATAGGTGAAAAGCGGCTTGTGGTGAACTACAGGGGTATTGCCATCTTGTCTGCTATGACAAAACTGTTTGAGAAATTTATATGTAGTAAAACTTCTCCCCTTGTTTAACCGTATTTTAATGAAGAGCAACATGACTTCCGTAAAAACAGATCAAGTACCACTAATCTAATCACTTTGACGTCAGATATTATTAGTGGAATGGAGGAAAGAAATCAAATTGATGCCATATACACAGATTTCAGCAAAGCATTTGATAGAGTGAACCATGGGATTCTTTTAACCAAACTCCGTAGCTTCGGCATAACCGCTTCGCTACTCAGCTGGATTCAGTCCTTTTTGAAAACCCGCAGGGTATAGGACCCGGTACGGTGGCAGGCTACCCACGAAAAACATGAGCCAGCCGCCGGGTACTTAATTAATCCTTTTTTGTTTCAGGTGACATCGCGGGTTGAGTGGCCCAAACAGAGTGCCTCTTTATGGCATAGCGTTATGCAATCGAGTTGTATAATTCTATGGCGTAAATTGGTCACCGGGGTACTCCCCTTTTGATGGGGAAGTTTATACAAGGCAATTTGTATGAGTTTTCCACTCAGAAGAGGAATACCTGGCCACTGCAACAAAATATGGATTTATTCCGGTTGGGTGGGTGCGAAGGGGCTCCATCACCACCCGGTTGCCCCTCTTTTATTTGTGGGCCATGAGCTTCGTCGGGTAATGACGAGGTTACCCCAAGTCCGCCTTTCTTTTCAGGTTCCACTTGTTCTCGGAACAAGTACTATCTCCCTCGGTGTAGTTATCTACACTTTTTGCGACTTTGGTCGCCTCTTGAACAACATCAAATTCGTGAGTGCGAAATTTTTTTGTAGTGGGTCCTCGTGCTGGGGAAATGAACCCGCCCCACGACACCGCAATGCTAGCCTACCAGCGCATTCACGCGTCTCCAGACGAGGGCATTCTCGGCAGATATTGTCATCTTCTTCTGCCGAGGCAGCAGAACATCGCTGCAGTCCTTTACGGACTTTTGAATCTTTTAATTCACTACATACAATCTTTAACTGATGCATCTTTTCTCCAGTCCAAATTAACCACCCTCCACCAATGGTGTGATGTGAATCACCTTGAACTTAATTTGGAAAAATGTCTCGTAGTAAGCTTTTCAATAAAAAAGAATGTTATCATACACAATTATGAAATGAATTAAACTGAGAAGAGTTGAAAGTGTTGTAGACCTTCGCGGTGTCTTAGACTGCAAACTCTGATTCAACTTTCACTATGATGAAGTACTGTGAGAAGAATTGAAAGTGTTGTAGACCTTCGCGTAGTCTTAGACTCCAAATTCAGATTCAATTTTCACTATGATGAAGTACTGTGTAAAGCTCACAAGCTGCTAGGTTTTATAAAACGGAGAGCGAAAGAATTTATGAATATTTGGGCAACAAAATCATTGTTCACCTCGCTAGCCCGTTCTATTCTCGAATACGGCTGCATAATCTGTGACCCTATATACGAAATCTATAGCCGATGATTTGAGTCTGTACAAAAACAATTTTTACTTTTTGCCTTAAGGTCTCTGTACGACCCGATTTCTTTTCATAACCTACCATCTTATGAGGATGGACTTCAAACATTAAACCTGACATCACTCTCTTCCAAAAGAGTCGCTTTGTCTGCATGTCTACCTTTCGACGTCCTAAGGTGTAATATTCAAGTTCCGTTTCACGATCCTGTTAGAGTCACTAGACACATTCCCATGTTAACCACAAGTACGCACCAAACCTGTTACGCAGACAATGAGCCGGTCAACAGGTGCTGTAAAATCTTCAATAAGTTTTCGAGCATTACTCCTCAACCACTTCCAAGTTCTGTTTTAAGTTCAAAATATTACAAATCCTCAATTCTTTGACAACCTAGACAATATTTTTGTGTGCTTTGCTTTTTTGTTTTAAGTTCAATTTCCTATGTATTTGATTTTAAATTGTGCCTTGTTTGGCGAATAAATAAATAAACCGAGCATGATATTGACCATATCACCTCAAATTCCGTTACGGTCATGGAATGAGATACCCTAACAATAAATCTCAACGCCAAAGTTCAGATTTGGACTGTTGTGCGATGGATTATTATTAAACTATCTAAACCAGCTATAACAGAAAAAAAAATTGAGTAGGCAGGAGAGGGCTCCTATCAGGAGCACTTCATAACACCTTAGAGTTCGAAACAAATTCTCTGATAGCATAAATCGATTATTTGAATTATCAATCTAATGCTCGTATAAAAAATCATTCAAATTTATCCAAAAGATGCAGAGTTTCTTTCATAAACACATAACAGCCACCATTTTATTCCACCTTAAATAATTTTTCTGAATGGTCGGTCAATTGAACATATTCAAATTAAACACTATTCCTATTCCAACTATTTTCATGAAAATCCCAAGAAAATAGGAGTGCCTCGGTTGATTTGAAATATGTATTAACCACCGGAACGTGTTATTGTTGTTATAATTCCATACAATCTAAATGGCTAGAATTCAATTCAATATGATCTGATTTCCATGAATTTTTGTGAGCATAAGGACCTTACCTCAATCTACAAACTTGTAAATTTTTTTGTTTTATGGTTGAAAGCGTAAAATTTACAAATCGTACTGTGAATAACAAAGTTGAGTGAATTTTGATTTTTGAGGTATTTACTGCCCTTGTACTCATGAGACCTACATTCGTGATTTTTTTCAAATTCTTCGGCTCAAGGGTGTCCAATTGCGAGAGGGGGTTCCGAACTTTTACGTCCGTTTTGCCTCCCCCGGACCCAATGATGCACTAAATGACTTCTTTATTTCACACTTTAAAAGGACCTTAAAAAATTTTGAAATGTTTTGTGAGACCTAAACTTTTTAAGGACCACAATTTCTGACCTTTTAACAAAGTTTTAGCTCTCTAGCTGGTATAGTTTCTGAGGAAACTTGCTGTGATGCACGGACAGATAGGAAGCGAAACTAGTAGGTTTTTCTAAACATTTTTTTACAAAACTCTAAAAAGTTGCATTTGGCTCGAGATCACCCAACAATAAGTCACGTCCAGCCTCAGTTACATCTGATAACCAACTGACGTGTTTTCAGTGTATACAGAGTGTACCATCTTTAGAGATGGGTTGTTGCACAAAATTTTAGTAACAGGTACAATTTGATGCTATTACATGCCTGTAACTGATACTTTTACCTGATAAATTATGTAATTAATACACTTTCGCCGAGTATATCGCTTTTTGAATATTTCGGCTAGGCTCGTCAACCAGAAAAAATCGGACGATAAATAATCAAATATCGACGGATTTAGACGAAAAAACGTGATTGCTGGTTCACACAGAAGATGAACTCCTGTTTGGATGACATTTTGTAGGAATGATTATTGAAGTGCTTCAAGAAACTAGAACAAATAAAATCGTTTGTTGATAGGTACAATTTTAAGTAATGGCCGTGCAAAGGTCGAAGAACGTGGGTTTTTTTTGCGAACAACGATTTTTGATTGATATGGTCACATTTATCAACCGAGTTTGATGAAGTTTTCCACATAGGCGTTAATAGTAAACTACTAACTAGCAATAGTCCGCGTGGCATAGTGGTTTGAGCACTAAGCCCGTAAGCCGAAGGTATCTGGTTCGAGTTTCGTTGGCGTCAACGAGATTCAGTTCAAGTGATTTTTCGCACGGACTATAAGCCTGTTCAGTTATGATACGTGCTGGTTTAAAATCAGAGTGTATCGCAGCTGGGTGGACGGACACACGGCCAAAGCGTGATAATGATCATATCACCTTATGGATTGCCGTGATACATTCGATCATGACAATGAGATACTTTAACTATCTCTAAGCGAAGGCCCGAAAGGGGCTGTAGTGCTAAGGAAAAAAAACTAGCAATTCTATAATGAAGAAAGTTAAGCTCTAAATTGTTAAATGGCAGCCATTAAAGGTGTAAAATTTGGGGGTGGTTTTCGTATTTATCTTAGTGGTGACCATACTATTGCTATGATTTCTATAAAAATTTGCGTAGTCATTAAAATGATCTAACCTAATTTTGAAGGCTGGTTCACTAGTTTCGAAATGGCGGCCGCTTCTTGTTCACACTTTTCGCACAATTCTGATGCAATTTTCATGAAATTTGAAACACAAAAGTTTATAATAAAATACAATATATTCTAGAAATTTCGTGCTCATTAGTTCGGTTTCAAAATGGCGCTGTTTTAAATATACCGATTTTGATATTTTCGTGTTCCTCTTGCGACCACCTTTCTCAACCGAATTGTTTAGAATTTATTATTAGAGGGATTCGGTACATGTTCTATAAACTTACAAAGAAATATGTTAATCCGATACTTAATAAAGAAGTTGAGATTGTAAGACGCAATATTTTTGGTAATTTTATCTTTCATTATTTAAAAGACTGTAGCGGCCCTAATCATCAATCGACTTCTACCAAATTATATAACTTGAAGGATGAAATTTTCAGTATTATATATCTGCTTTAATTTTCTTTTGAAATCGAGACATACTCGATCAGGTTAGAAATTGTATTCGCTTGCAAGTGGGCCGCGAATCGCACATACATAAATTACTTGTTTCCTTTCATGAACCATATTATCTTTTTTTCACATCGACTAATTTCTAAAAGGATTTCCCAATTACATCGTGGAAACCATTTTTCTTTCAAAAATTTGGAAAAAAGAGCATTAAAATCTAATGCTAAAATCTAATGCTAAATTAACTTTCCTATGGCAGTAATGAATATGCTATTTTCTAAAATTATATAACAAAATATCAATAAAGATTATTGTTATTATTATTAAATAAATAATTATTACCTCTATAAATATTTACTAAATACATTTGTTAATATTAGGCACCTAATGTGTTCCCATAATTAAATAAAAAAGTCATAAAAATACTTACCTTGCCAAAAAAAACTAAGAATAGACCTCTAAGCAAAGTATTGCGTTGCTGTTTTGTTCAACTTTTGAATTCTTTTTTCGATTTGAGAAATGAATTCATCGGCAACCTTATATTTCTCTTTTATTGCATTCCAGATGGTAATAACTTGATGCTGATTGTTGTCACTTGTCGAATGTGGATAAGTTGCATTATATGCTTAGTGAAGACGAGAAAATAAATCTCCTTTTTTCGACAACATTTTACTTCGACAGTTAGTAGGAAAATATCTATACGAATGATCCGAAGTAAGACAAGGATGGATTTATCTCCAACTTCATTCTTTCTCTTTTGCTACGCCTCACCTTTCCACTTTAGGATGCGGGCACGTTACGACACGCCTGTCGTGACGCGTAATTTCCAGCCGCAAATGTAAGCAGACTGCGATAAGATTTGCTAACCGTCTTTAGGCATTCGTAGGAGCTGAAGGTATGTCCTACATGACCGCATTAAATTTCCAAATGATGTGCTTGTATCATGAGAATGTGCGACCTGTAAATCATCCTTCCTAGTAAGCTGGTTTTTAGGAGAAAACCACAAATCCTTGCGATATTCGACCAGGAAAGAAAAGTAGGGTGCACCCTCTCCACTTATGTGTAAATTGCGATCGTTTTGCGACCATCTTGTGGTAATGTGCCCGCATCCTTATGTGACCACATAGCCATTTTCGTAACCTGTTCTGAATTTTAAATGCGACTTTCGTTCTTTCAATTCCGTGAAAAGGAAGCGGGAAAGGTGTTGCCACATCTAAAGGCCATGCATGACCAAAAATGTAATTTTAGGAAGTTTCATTTGTTTTGGCTGAATCGCAATAAAAATGTGAATAAGCATGAACTAGCTCTCATTGTAATGTTACATATGTGAAGAAGGTAACAAACATTATCAAATCCAGGGTCATAAATCCATTTAGTCCCTGAACAGACAACTTGAATTTTATTAAAAAAGTTTCGGTTGGCTTTCTTCGTCCCAAGTCTAGTTATATTTTGATTTAAGTGCGTACCGAACAGCTAGAGTTATTAATAGAAATTACAAGTAGATTTTAAATCTATTTACAATTCTTAATATAAAGCATTAAGTCTGTAAGCCGAAGGTCTCTGGTTTGAGTTTCGTTGGCGTCAACGAGATTTAGTTCCGAGTGACTCTTTGGACGGACAATAAGCCCGTTCAGTTATGATACGTGCTGGTTTAAAATCAGAACGCATCGCAGCTGGGTGGACGAACACGGTCAAAGCGTGATAATGATCATATCAGCTTGTGGAGTGCCGATACGTTCGATCATGACAATGAGATACTCTAACTATCTCTAAGCGAAGGCCCGAAAAGGGCTGTAGTGCTACGAAAAGAAAAAAATATAAATCCTCAAATCTTACGTAAGCGGATCCAATCGCCCTCCCCCTGTCACGTAAGTTTAAGTAAGAAGATTATAGATCCCCCCCGCCCCTTCAAAGCTCATAATTAATCGGCAGCTTGTAATTAATGGACAGCCCCCAACTGATACAATCGTCTTCGGCCGATCTCATGTGCAATGTACATTGGACCGTCCGGTTGCCGCTGACGAAATGTTCTACGAAACCACAAAAGATCTAAAAGCATGCATTGTCGCGATGACTGATACTTTTTGTACCTGATACTTTGAGCTGGTACCATATTCTTGTATCAGTTACAATTGTATATCAGGTACAAAGTATCAGTTTGGTACTTAAACACCCGTCCCTAACCCCAAGTGCCACATGATGTCGTAAACGTGTTAAAAAAAACCATTCTTACTGCATTTGCAGTGGACACCATTTTGTTGAATTTTTTACAAATAACATATCATTGGCATCATGTATTCTCAAAAAAAAAAAGTACATTCATCTTATCTGAAAATTTTAAGTCGATCAAATCAAAACTGCAGCTTCTGATTCGATGGACAGTCCATAGAATAGCAACACCATGTGTTATTGCTCTTGTAATAAGAGAAAATTCAAATGACTATAACTTCCGTGAATATGATTCAATTTTTTTGAAACTTTGTGAGTATGAAGAATTTCTCTGAGACTACTTAAATATCACTTCATTTCATTCAATCTAAGGGTATCCATACAATTTTATTGGAGATAATGTGAAATTCAAAAGTCTTACTATTATTAACAAAGATGGGTGAACTTTAATTTCTAAGTTACTTGTTGTTGTTATACTCATAAAGGTCTACCTTCATGATTTTTTTCTTGATTTGGGAAACACACATATAACAATTTTTCGTACATTTCTCTTCCCTCTACACCTCACGAAGCTGGTAACACTGTTTTTAAAGGCCTGTTTTGGAAAGCTTTTATATACACCTTATTCTAATATACCAGCCAAGTTTAGTGTCTGTAGCTGCTACAGTTTCGGAGAAAAACTGCTGTGACACACAGACGGACGGACGGACGGATAGACAAAACCGATTTCATTACCCTGAAAATGAGTGATGAGTGGTAAATGGGTGATGAGTGTAGATTTAATTGGATTGGGGTCTGGCGGACAAGGTTCACTCATGTTGTCGCACATTATTTCATGGTAAACATTTAATTATATACAGTAAATTGTTTTAATTTTATTTTAATAAGTTTTGTAACTTATAATTTTATTTTAGTCCTCTGTTCACGTTGTAACTCCAGAGCTGACAAAAAACCTATCGTTTTTAATTTTCTCCCTTTTGATGAGCTTTAATATAAGCTCGAATGAGCTTTAATATAAGCTCTTCTCCATAAGGAGCCATGCTCCCTGCCATATATTTTGCTGAAGGCAGTTTACATTTTTCCTTCCTATATCGAAAATATGGGTTGTGTTGCTAATTTCAAAAGGTTTTAAAGACACAACAAGAAATTAGTGAAAGCAAACCTTCAAACTGAAAAACTTCAGAAACTATAATATTGATACATCGGAATTTTATAAAATCGGAAGGTATAGGATCAATTAGAGAAAGAATTTTCAACAAATAAATTATGAGGCAAATGTTGCTAATCTACTTATAGCTATATTCGCTTTCATTTCCTCAATTCAATTGCGCTCCTTAGCGAAGACCGAAGTCAAACGTGCACTAAAAAATTATTATTGCTCTATTGAGCAATCTATTTGGTCCAACCATCCTAAACGTTTCTGGTCATACATACGATCCTTAAAAACCTCTCATCCTATACCTAATAAAATGTTTCTGGAGAATTTGCACGCAAACAGCCCAGAAATTATCTTAAAATTGTTCGCACAATTTTTCGCCTCAACGTTCAATGCCCCCTCAGCTGCTGGTAATTATTTTCCAAACTTTTTCCATCCAACCTTCCAGTCCTCTTTTTCGTTCTCTCCGCCCGAAATCGAATCAATTATCCATAACCTAAATGGATCTGTCGGCCCTGGCCCGGATGGGATTCCTTGTTTTTTTATCAAATCACTTTCTACTGCTTTGTCTTTTCCCCTATCCTTTCTTTTCAACCTTAGCTTAACTGCTGGCTTATTTCCTGAATATTGGAAAGTTGCCTTCATTACTCCAATTTTCAAACAAGGCAATCCATCTGATATCGCAAACTATCGGCCAATATCTATCCTATCGTGTTTTTCAAAAATATTTGAAAGAGCTATGTACCTCAAATTAATCCCTGTGCTATCACCCATCTTTCATGATCAGCAACATGGTTTTCTTCCGCGCAGATCAACTACTACGAACCTACTTGAGTTCTCTAACAGTGTTGCTCTAGCTCTGGACTCTCAGGCACAAATGGACGCTATCTATACGGACTTTAGCAAGGCCTTTGACACAGTTCCTCATAACATCCTACTTATTAAGCTCAATCATTATGGTTTTCCGGAAATATTAATATACTGGCTCAAGTCCTACCTTTCTTCCCGGTTGTGTTGTGTGCGTCTGAACAGAAATTTGTCTCCATATTTTAGTCCTACTTCAGGAGTTCCTCAAGGTTCTATTCTGGGACCACTCTTATTTATCCTCTTTATCAATGACCTCCCCCACCTATGCTAAATTCGTCATCTTTGCTTTATCTTGACGATCTGAAACTATTTAGACAAATAGATAGTACTGCGGATTGCAGCATTTTGAATAACGATCTGATTACGTTAAGCAACTGGTGTTTATCTAGCAATTTCCATTTAAATATCCCAAAATGCCACGTAATGTCTTTCTCATTGAAACGTGAACCTATAGTTTACCAGTATAACATAAACGATATGCCCCTCGCGCGTGTTTCACATTGCAAGGATCTTGGAGTCATCTTCGATTCTAAATTAAAGTTTGAGAGACACATCTCTCATGTTATCAATAGGGCTACAAAAATGTCTGGTTTTGTGCTGCGTCATGTCCACATATTTAGTGATATTCACACTGCGTCCCTTCTTTACGTTTCCCTCGTACGAAGTATTTTAGAATACGCTACCCAAATCTGGTCTCCACATCAAGAATATCTTACTACTGCCTTAGAGTTAGTTCAGCGAAAATTCACTAAATACTTATTTTCCAAGTTTAAAATTCCGTATTGTTCCTATTCAGATCGGCTTAATTTTTTGCGTTTACCATCTCTTTGTGATCGACGTCTTTATTTAGATGAATGTTTTTTGTTCAAACTTTACCACCGTCTGATCGACTCATATCTTGTAGACAATATACATTTACGGGTTCCTGCAAGAACTACTCGATCATGCCAAACCTTAGTCACTCCTTTTGCACGTACCGATGTTTATTTTCACTCTGCTATGATGCGCCTCCCTAGAGGCCACAATAATCTTGAGCTTGGTCCATTTCCTTCTTCATTTTTTAGTTTTAAGTCTTTGCTAAGAGAAAAATTATTTAACACGTAATTCGTTAATGTTTGAATAATTTGTACAGTTCCAACTAATTCATTCAGTATGTTTTTGGTTTTTATCATTATTGTATTCAATATCTTGTAATTGGGCTAACCGCCTGTAAGATTTGGAATTAAAATAAAATAAAATAAAAATAAAATTCCAGATGATTCTCATAAGACACAATTTGATTTATTCTCCAAACTGCATAATAATCCCAAATAGACATCGCCGTAAATAAATTACATACAATGTTGCTACTCATCAAATATTCTCCAGTATTTCGCATGCAAAGCAGAATCGTGTGTACGTGCACCTCTAGCCGAGATCCCCAACGATGCACACGAATTAGAGTGGATACTTTTATTCAAGATGATCTACTTCGTCGTCCCAGCACGTTGTGTTGAATCAGAGGATTTTATTTGTGACGAAATGCGAATAAATCGATAAAACTATCATCGCTTTCATCATCTTATGATTCAGTTTCAGTTTCCAGATGTGTGAGCTCATTAGTGTAACACTAATAGCTGACGTATTTACACGTTTTGTTTAATTATGGTCCAAAGCATCTTTGTCGGGTTATTACATTGTCATTGTTGTGTGAATAGTAATCGGTATTCCTGGATTAGTTGGTGGTTCGAGGAGGTTGGTAATATTTAATATTGTAAATGACGTCGTTCCGAAATTCAGCAAATAACTCACTGCTCCCCAGTGACGGTATGCATTATCTTAAATCAATCAGTTCAGCGAGTTCATTGGAATATATATTGTTTGAGTTATCAAAGCATTGTTCATCTTACGACGCAAATTTTGAGTAGATATTCGATTCTAATAGCGAGATTACTAACTAATCTCATATGAACAGTTGATAATGTTTGTTGTTCATATCGGACTTGAATTAGTGCTCCCATAATCGCCCACATGAAACGCATAAAGTAAATTTCGATTGAAGCTTATAACACATTGACCCATGGTGTCTAAATCTAATTTGATTTCTTACTATTGCAGGTTTCTTTATATAAAATAAAAACAAAATGGGACAAACTCTTTCGGAGCCAGTTACTGCCAAGGAATCAGCTTATTGTCAAAATGAATTATATAAGGTAAGATATTAGTTCCGAGTCTCTAAACTGCACTTACGAGTATTCCAACTAATAAAATACAATTTCAAATTTTAGGTTGGTTCAAGCTGTATGCAGGGTTGGCGAGTGAATATGGAAGATTCCCACACACACATTTTATCACTACCAGATGATCCAGGAACAGCGTTTTTTGGTGTTTATGACGGTCACGGTGGTGCATCAGTTGCTCAATATGCAGGGAAAAATTTACACAAATTTATTATTAAAAGACCAGAATATGAAAATAATATAGAATTAGCAATGAAACAGGTAAGTTAGTATATCGCTCGCTAATTGCTGTGCTAGGTTAGTATGTATATTGAAACGATCATATGATTTCGTTTCAGTTGAATTTGTATACGAGTATGAACTGATTTGTATAGATTTTAGCCACGCGCAGACTTTCAAATGAGGCAAAATCTAATTTTTCACTTCATTAATTCTTGTCAAGGTCGATCGAGTTTTTATTAGTTGGGCGTGTTTTATACATTTCGGGAGTGAAATGTGTTGTTTTGGTTTTAATTAAGACCAAATGATATCGCTATGAATCTCTATAGCTAATAGAAAGTAGATGAAGTTTATTCAATCCTTGAGAGTAGCGACAAGTAGATCACTGTTTTTAAATGCTGTCCAAAAAATTTAAGTAAATTGTTCCATCACTGTTAAAAAATTGATATTTTGATCGGTTCTATATAAATCTCATGCCATATCGTTTATGGACTTATAGTGGCGTCCTATAATTAATGTTTGCATTTAGTATCTATGTATTATAGAACAGTCCCAAACTAATTTTTTATGAGAAAGTTCAGAAATGTTAACATTCTTTGTTAAATTCCATTTTTTTGGACATCTTAAGAAGACATTATGCCACTCTACCCGGTAACGGAATCATGTTTTTACTGATGGAGGCACATATTCACTCCAGCGGATGTGCAACCAAACAAAATACAGTAAAACTTCGTTGTCACGCTCCTCGAAGGACCGAAACAAAAGAGCGTTATAACCGGTAAAGTGCTATAACCGGGTACATATAAAATCCTAAGAGAGAAAGCGCTTGCGTCAATATTGACATATGCATTACAATTGGTTAAAAGTTTATTTAAAAAAAAGAATGGTAAGAATGAAAAAAGTTACTGAATCAGAAATAAACTAAAGGGTGGTCCAAACAAAACGCACGATGTTAGTTGTAAATAAAACAAAAAGTTTTCAAAGGATTATGTTTATATTTTTTACTATAATAGAAGGATCTATGACAATAACGTATGAAAATATCGCCCAAATGCTTGCCACGGTTAAGGTGGCATACTTCTATCCGATGGTCCATATTTTCAATGACTCTGAGACATAATTGAGGTTCCATGTCGTTTTATGAATTATTTCATCCTTTAGCTCTTGAATTGTTCTTGGCTTATTGACGTACATTTTTCCTTTTAAATATCCCCGGAGAAAGAAGTCCAACGGTGTCAAATCACATGATCGTGGCGGCCAATTAACATCGCCACAACGTGAGATAACACGGTTTATATTCACGGAACTATCAATTGGTATCAATATATGTACTCGTAGATGGGAACTTAATTTATTTTGATTTATTTGATGGGCTCGGGTTTTTTGTTCATAGGAACTTAAGTAACGTTCCAAAAATGCGTTTTCCAAATTATTTATGTTTTGGAATATATTTTCCTTAACCTCCTTAAGACATGCGAAAATGCGCGAAGTCTTTATTGCATCGAGTACCTCAGCTATTTTCGGCTGGGCTGTGATACATGACTCAGTTGCTTCTTCTTCGTCTTCACCTTCTCCGTCTTTTTGCGTTCCATTTTGTTCATCAATCAAATCTTCAACAGAAAGTATTTCATTAGTCACCAGGTCGTTGTCAAATTCAGCAAATTCTTCCAACTCCATCAATCGATCATCAATTAAAATGTCATCGCTTATCTATAATAAAACCAAATTAGCAACAGAAATTCTAAAAACTTCTGATGAATTTGAGAAGGAACTTATCTCATCGAAAAATTGTCTCCTTCTTTATCTCCATCCAAGCAGCATTTAAAAAGTGTATAGCATCCAAAATTGATATTTTAGGTCGATTTGAACGGTCCATCGTCGATAAATATTGCTGGACAATCCTTCTCCTGTAGCCCTGCTTCAAAACTTTTATGATGCGTTGGTCGAGAGGTTGAAGCTCACTTGTTGTGTTGGGTGGCAAAAACAACAATTTAATGTTTTCTAGATTTTGCTGTTTTGGATGGGCAGCATAATTGTCGATAAGTAAATGTATTTTTCGACCTTGCAATTCATTGTCACAATCAAGCAGCTATTGCGTAAATCTTTCACCAGTCTTCCACGCCCGACGTTGTGCTGAATAAATACAAGAAAGAGTCTTAAAATGTTTAAGGCAACGAGGCTTCACATATTTTCCGATTACCAGTGGCTTCTTCTTGTCCGTGCCAGTCATATTTGTGCAAATAAGAACTGTCAATCATTCTTTGCTCCACTTTCCACATGCCACTTTTCTTCTTTTAACACCAATGAATTATCCGGCATAACTTTAAAAAATAGCCCAAACTCATCCGCATTGTAAATATCCGACCATTGGTAGTCGGAGGTGAGGGTCGAGAGACAATTTTTCCAATCGGTCTTTACATGAGGGTCAACAGAACTTGACTCACCACTGATTTTCTTATACACAATCGAGTGCCTGGTTTTAAATCGGTCAAGCCACCCAACTGAAGTAGAAAAATTTATGATCTTCAATGAGGCAGGACCACTTACCGGTATCTGGGCGCTTCTGGCTTGTATAAACCAATTTTTAAGGATTATTTCCATTTCTTCATATTTTCCGAATCGTATTTTTTACGTTTGTTGCCTTCATAGGCCGAAAATATTTCAGCTCTTTTTTTAAGGATTGTTCGCAATGTT
This sequence comes from Odontomyia ornata, assembly GCA_963969285.1. Lineage (NCBI taxonomy): Eukaryota > Metazoa > Arthropoda > Insecta > Diptera > Stratiomyidae > Odontomyia > Odontomyia ornata. The sequence goes on from OZ017741.1 coordinate 196,687,072, forward strand.
GATACACTTATGTTTTTGGAAGTGTTGATGCACTTATGTTTTTGGAAGAAGCGAAGAGTTTTTGACCCAACGCAGATTGATCGAATTCTCTCTTCAGAGAAAATGAGTTACGCGACATTTGCACAAGAAAAAACCACTCGTATGTTTATTGTGAGCCCAGAAAATCGAATCTGCTCTCATTCAACTTGTCTGGTTGTTTACATTTCTTCCGATACCATTTTCAGCCATTCGTGTGAAATTCATATCGGAGAAGCATTTCAAACCAAAAGAAATTTATTCATGCTCGGCATCTTCTCAATTTGTTAACAAAATTTGTAAAAAAAAAATCTGTACGGGAGAGTGGAAATGCAACGAACAATGAACGTTTTAAGGCATTATGGGAGTTGAGGGCCATGGAAAACTAAGTTTTGCGTCCATGTGATTCCATGTTGCGCCTCAACGAATTTTGCTTACACAAATTAAATTTCATTTGAGCATAAAAATACCTGGTGCATGCTTTGAAAAGTTGAAGCGTTGTTAAGAAATCTGTGTTACATGCTTCAATCCAAGCGGTATATCCGGGAAATCGGGGCATTATATCGAGATTATTTTCAATAGAGAAAGCCACATTGGGACCGGGGCCAACGAAAATGAGCGCTTTAAGCCGGAAATCTTTATAAGCGGGAGCGGTATAACGAAGTTTTACTATTTGCGGTATAGAACTGATATCGATCCCAGGAAGATTAAGCAGAAACCCGATGCGCCTTATCAAGAATAGAAATCATTGGGCCCTCCTTTTTTCAGGAAAACCGCCGTACTTCGTTCTTCCCATCGTTAATTGCTGCAGGAGTTTTTCCAGCTCGCAGAAATTCAATTGGAGGATACACGGTTTGAACAAAATTACTGAAGTTAACGAAATGCCTGTCGAGATGCTTCAAAGCGTGCATGAAATCTTCAGAAAACAATTGAAGCAGTGTGTGGATAGTGAAAGTCGACGTTTGTCGAGCTCAATAATTAAAACCATGTATTTTCAAACTTCCAAATGTGTACTGCTGGAAAAAAATATATCTAGCGAAGCTCCGAACATTTTTAGTTTGTTTATGCCTTTTGTGAAAAAGCGAAGTACCGCGCACCATCCTGTAGAATACACAACAAAATGATTGTAATGACTAGGAATGTGACATTATTTTAAGGATAATTTATTCCATTACTTTTTGAATATGATTTTCAACATGTGATCGTCGCTGGTGCGTTCATTTCCGATCACTCTTTGCAGCATTTTTAGTCGAATGTTGGCTTCTAAGTGTGCCAAGCTTTCAGATACACCAATATAAATTATTTCAGCGGTGTTTTTTTTTCTTTCTTTTTTTCCCCTCTCCCCTCTACAAAAACAGGGAACCACAGTGAAAGCTGTGGCTATCAACAGATAAAAACTGTGGATGTTTTTAATGGTCTGGCCGGCCGGCACTTTGACCAGCATTTTTATGGGACTAGTATTCATCTTCTTCCTCTCGGGCCTTGGCTTTCTGCAAATATCGCCTCCAACAGTCTCGGTCCATTGGCCGCATCCTCCAATTTCGAAATCCGAGCAGCGATGAACTGTCTTCCTCGACCAAGCCAGACCAGCGTTTCCTCGGTTTCCCCACTGGTCTCCGGCCTTCAGTTCTCCCAACGAATACCTTTTTGGGTATCCGTTGTTCGTCCATACGATTCATGTCGCCAAACCATTGTAGCTTTCGCATTCTTACAATCTTTGACCTCCGGCTCGTCAAAAATTTGATACATCTCATGGATGCATCGAATTCGCCATTGGTTCCCGTCTAGCTTCTCTCCGATTATTCGCCTCAGGACCCGTCGCTCAAAGGCTTACAATATATTGGATAGTCTAAAAAGTATTGAGCCTTTTTATGGTTTTGTAAAATAATTTTTCAAAACCCTACTAAAATCGCGTCCTGTTTGTCTGTCTGTCCGTCCGTCCGTCCGTGTGTCACAGCAGTTTTTCTCGGAAACTACTTAAGCTACAAACATCAAATTCTGTATGTAGGTGTAAAGTGGTGCTCTCTTCAAAGTTCGACTACAAAACAATTCTATAAGGTATTTAAGGGGGGTCTCCCCAAAGAGGGGAGTGACCCCCCGAAAAAAATTTCATCAAAGGTATGCCGATATGGGTATCCAATGAAAGGTCTTGATGAGAACTTTTCAAAACAGGTCTTAGTTTGGCAAAGTTTGCTTCGAGGGGTGCACGGGGGGGGGGGGGGGGGTGAAATACACGAAGATTTTGTGATCCCCCCCCTCGCGATTGGACACCTGTGATCCGAAAAATCTGATAAAAATCAAGAATGTAGGCTTTGATGAGTACAACAACAACAAATATGTGAGAAGTCGAAATTCAATCATAAAAAATGTGTTTCCTCTCTCGCGAATGGACACCTGTGATCTAAAAAATCTGAAATAATTATCAAGGGAGATATTTATGAGTATAACAATAACAAAAACCTCAGAAGTCGAAATTCGTTCAACTTTGTTAATAATAGTATGACCTTCGAATTTCATATTTTCTCCAATAAAATCGTCTTTGACATGTTTCTTGATTTTATTCGATCTGGTGACAAACCCTTCTGACATGAGCGTAGGTCTGTCTACCCAACTTGTTTTTCACTAGATGGTGTTCGTTGTCATATATGGGGCAATACTCAACAGATTGAGTCAAACTGACATGCGTTTGAAAGGTGACATTCCAGTCTACAATTTTCATACGGGCAGTTTTGTATTTCGTAATTCGTGTCAAAAGTTGTATTCATTTAAAAATGAGTGAAATTCGTTATATTTTACAATATCACTACTATCAAGGTGAGAATGCATCGCAGGCTCGTGAAAAAATTTGTGGTGTCTACGGTCAAGATACTTTATCAAAAACCACAGCCAAGAGATGGTTCGCTCGCTTTCGTTCTGCAAATTTTGATGTCAAAGATGCACCTCGCTCAGGTCGACCAATCACTGAAAAAGTCGATGAAATCTTACAAGAAATTGAAGAGGACCGACACATAAGCAGCCATGACATTGCTAAGGAACTGAATATCCATCACCAAACAGTTTTGAAACATTTGTTTAAGGCTGAATAGACAAAGAAGCTCGACGTTTGGGTGCCGCATGAATTACACAAAAATTTCATCGACCGAATTTCCATTTGCGAAATGCTAATAAAACGCAACGAAATCCAGCCATTATTGAAGCAAATCATTACGGGCGATGAAAAATGAGTAAGATACGAGAATTTCGTTCGAAAAAGATCATGGTCAAAAAAAGGTGAACTATCACCAAATAAGGTTATGCTGTGTATGATGAGATTGCAACCAAACACTCAATTCTGTACTGTCAGCAATTAACCAGATTGCAACAAGCAATTAAAAAAAACCGGACAGAATTGATCAATAGAAAGGGCGTTGTCTTCCATCATGACCATGCCAGACCACACGCATCTTTGACGACCCGGCAAAAATCGACAGAGCTTGGCTGGGAAGTTTTGATTCATCCACCGTATAGTCCAGACCGTGCATCATCAGACTACCATTTGTTTCGGTCTCTGCAAAACTTCCTTAATGAAAAAAAATTCACTTCAAGAAGAGACTAAAAATTACTGCGGCAAGTTTTTCGCCGATAAACCACAGAAGTTCTACACAGATGGAATAATGGCTCTACCCAAAAATCGGCAAAAGGTCATAGATAATAATGGACAATATGTACTTAAATAACATAAAACCCATTTTAAATAAAAGAAATATTCAATCGAAAGATGACAAAAAGGCTCAACACTTTTTAGACTTACCTTACTGATTTGCGGATGCTTGGGTAAGGGTCCATGTTTCACACCCATGGCATAACATAGGTCTTATCACAGATTTGTATACTTGGAGCTTTGTTTTCCTGTGTATGCAGCTGGTCTTCAAGATCGTCAAAATATACAATATTTTATTAGCGAGCTGTATTCTTCGGCGGACTAATTTGGCTAGGATGCCAAAACAAAGCATTATTTAGTATAGGTTACGATCAATACTGTCGTATGCTTGCTTAAAGTCAACGAAAATTTGGTCTACGTCTATGCTGAACTCTAGCATTTTTCAAGTACCTGCCTGACTGTGAACAATTGGTCTATTGTCGATCTACCTGCTCTAAAACCACCTTGATACTCCCCAATAATACTACTGGCGTATGATCCGATTTTATTTTCTAAGATTTTAGAAAATATTTTGTACGCCGTACAAAGTAGTGATATGCCTCTATAATTTTCGCACTGTAACTTGCCACTTTTTTTGTGGATAGGGAATATAATTGATTGGCTCCAATCTTTTGGCATGTGTTCTTGTTGCCAAATGTGCTGGATGACTCATCAATGACCGGCGCTTTATTATTCTTTTGGGCTTTGATGATGGAACAAACTTCATCCAGAGTTGGTGGGGCCAATGGAGGCTCCGATATCCTAGAGTTGTGCGGAGGATTAAAGAGGTTCTTGAAGTATGATGCCCATCTTTCCTTAATCTTGGTTTCATCAGCGATGATATTGCCGATGTCATCACGACAGTGCGTGGTCTTGGGCTGATAACCACGTTTCTTTACATTTGTGATTGATGTAATTTCGTTTTTGGAGTTCTATTATTTTTCTGGTAAACAAGAAAACGAATATTATTATGTCGCTACTCTTGACGTGCTCGGTTGAGGTTCTTTCGCAGCCTTTAATTGTCTTTGTTTTTTTTGTCTTAATAAGGTATTCGGATAGTTTCCGGGAGGGCATGTCCTGAGACCGTTATCTAAACTGATTTGGTCGGAATAAAGTTACCGGCCTTTTCAGGATCTCTCCTGTTCAGTCTTGTGGCGTTGATTAGTTTAATTTTATCTAGAAGTAGCCCCATCTTGTTGCTGGGTCTAACAATTTCGATTAACTCCTTCAGCTCAAAGTCCAATTCGACATCTCGAATTACCCCATACCAGCTGGTGGAGCTGCCTGGACTGAACGCATTTAAGTTTTTTTCTTTCAGTACTATGTTATCAGTCGCATCATTGACTTCTTTAGGTGTTTCAAAAAAAGCTTTGAGCCTAAGTCCGTTTTGTTTAACGATACGTTGCATTTTCAATCCTTATTGATCATGAAAAATCGTATAGTCGTTAACCTAACCGGTTTACCGTTGATTCGCCATTCCATAATATCTGGAAAAATGTTCTCAGAGTCCAATTCGCATTTGAACGATTTGCCCTTTGCTGGTGGGATTGACTTTTCCTTAGCCGCATTTGTCTCATTATCGATGAGCAAATTATTATTTTTCCCGATTGTGGTAGGCGATGTGAATTTGAATGCATGTCAGACATATTGGTTGAATTTAAAATCTTTTTTCTCCCCTTTGCTTGGGACCCGAAAGCGGTGTTGATCCATACAAACGCGATGGCCAGTTGACGGGTTCATTTCTCGATGTGAATCGTTCAACAAATGTTTCGATATTTCCTGATTTCACAAGATTTTGATTCTGGGCGTTTGTCCGAAAAGTATTTAATTTTCGGGGTAATGGAGGATAAAGTTCAGCATTAGCCTATAAACTCGTATGTAAATTGGCTTGTGGCGACTTCGTGGCACCACACACTGCGAATTAACCTACTGATGACGGAACTCAGCCAGTTGTCATCTGTCGAATGCGCAGCAATAAATAAACCTCAAACATTTAAACAAACAGGTATAAAGAAGGCTTACATGATCAAACGAGTTGCAAGTCGTCAATTCATCAATGACTAACACGTGTAAAGACTGCTTGTGCCAAATATATATACTCGACGTCAGGAAGTGTTCAGTTGTTTAAGTTTAGTACTTTTAGTGGACTGTTTAATAAAGATAGCCACAGGCTCCTGTGACATTCTAACATCTGGTGGTGGTTTGGTTAGGGCTGGCGGGATGGGATTTCTATGAAAAAAGGTTGATTTTTGATCGTAAACCAAGGACTTTTCGCACAAACCTCCAGAGAAAACTCGTTTTCATTCATCAAACTTGATCGAATGGTAAGAAAATCTTGCGACGTATTGAAATTTGCGTCAATGTTTCTTTCAGTACATTAATTGTATCACGGACTGTATGACCCTGCATTGCTTCAGCCTTATGTCTCTGATGTTCATACCACCCAATTAGCTACAAAAAACTTAGTAATTATCTCTCCATACCGGTCCCTGCTGACTGTATCGTTTTCGCTAGCTTCATTTTTGTATATATATATATATATATATATATATATATATATATATATATATATAGTGCAGAGGAAAAATGATGAAATAAGATGCAAATATGCAAGTTTAGTACCTAAATAGTCATATGTGCTAAAGATTATATTTCAACATGGCTTTCCAGATACTTGTTTCTAAAACTTTACATTGAAATTCTGACGCAAAAAACCCGAGATTAAGTGATCCAATAATTGCTTCTTAGTGCAAATACCAGGGAGGTTCAAATATGATGGAGACAAACGCTGTAGATGGCGCGAATGTATGTTTTGAAGGTCGTGGTTTGAAATTTCTTTGATAGTAAATAAACGTATCAGAGCATTTGTCTCGATCATATTTGAACTGCCCTCCTATATTAAATGATTCTTTGCTCTCTGAAGTATTCAATCATAAGGGCCTTGGAGTAACTTTTGATCCAAAACTCAAATTTGATGCACATATTTTAAATGTAATTACTAAGGCGTCTAAAGTTTCCGGGTTTATCCTTAGGCATGTACATAAATTTAATAGCATCTCTTCTTCTATCCTCCTATTTGTTTGTCTTGTGCGCCCTTTTCTGGAATACTGTTCTGTTATCTGGTCCCCCAGATATTCCTATATCGTGTGTTCTTTAGAAGCTGCCCAAAGAAAGTTTACGGGTTTTCTTTTCCTTGAGTTTAATTTGCCGTATCAGCCCTATGAAAGTCGTTTATCCTTCCTATCTCTTCCATCTCTAATATCCCGCAGAACTTATTTAGACCAACGGTTTTTGTATAAACTCTTGTACCATCAAGTCCCGTTCAATATTTTTTCAGAGCTGCGATTCCGACAAACATCTCGTCCATCTCGGATGAGCTCTTATTTGGTTATACCATATGCTAGAACTGATTTATATTTTCATGCACCAACGAAATCATAATCATCTCGAGCTTGGTCCTCTCCCCTCTTCTTACCTAGCATTTATGAAAAAACTAAGAGATTTACTACTAATTTAACCTACAATTATCGTCACTTTATTAATTTTCGTTTAATGTTGCTGTATTTATTCTTTATGTTCCATTTTTTAACCGACTTCCAAAAGAAAGAAGGTTATCAATTCATCGCATATATATATATTTTTTTGTTGCTTTTTTTTGTATGTTCACGCATAACTTTTAAACCGAGATAGATAAAAGAGTTCTGTTTTTGGCAAATGATACGTCTTTCTCCCAGTTAGGTCCCGTTTAAAGGATAAGAAATTCAAGTAACGGTAAAGGACTTTTATCCTTAAAACTAAAAAATTTCCGATATTCATCCGGATTTTTCAGCATAACTGATCGACGGGTGTAAGGATTTTGATTGTAGAGGTTTCAAATGAAGGAAAACATATTGATCTAAAATGTTTCGGAACAGAATTGTAATCCTTCCAAGGAATCTGTAGATACTAACAGTTCAATATGATACATTGGTGTCGAGAAATTGAGTTTAAATAATTTTTCGCACGAAAAGTGCCAATTAGTTGGCACTGTTCAAGGATTTTATGGAAATACCGAGTCCTTTGGTGGCGAATGATTAAAAATTATCAGTATCCTTAATTTCCTGCATAAACGGTACATTTTATTCAATAATTTCTATTCTATTTCAATAGTTAGAGGGAACATTTCAGGATGCTTTTTCTCTTCCGAAGTCATCCTTTGCTTACCGATGAGCTTAGTAAAGGATCCTTCTTACATCCTTAGATGTAAACGTTACACATAGGATTTATTAAACTCCCCGAAAAAATAATAAGGACTGAGTGATTTCAAATTATAGAGTTGATTCGTTACTTTCCAGTTAATATTATACATTATAAAATATGCCCAGAAATCTAAAATTAGTAATTTCCATACTAAAGACCGGCGAGAATCGCAACCTAAAAAGAGATACTTTTCCTTCTATAACTGATTATAACTTTACATATGAAGATGAAAATGCATAGTCGAGTTTTCATTGAACTATAGGGTATAATTTCATGAAAGTGAGGTGCCAAAGTTAACTGAAAACGAAGGCGATGGGTTTCGAAAAAAAGTGTTCGAGTGATACGGTTAAGAAGGATCTTTTTAAGTAAATTTCTTGAGATTAATTCCGGAGCAAACTTTATGTTTACATATATAAATAGATATGTCGATACACACATATATACATATATATATATATATATATATATATATATATATATATATATATATATATATATATATATATATACATATTTATACATATATATATATATATATATATATATATATATATATATATATATATATATATATATATATATATTATATATATAAAGATTTGTCTGTATGTGTGGTTGGTTATATGTAGATAGGATATAAAAAAAATGTGTGCCTGAAGGTCGCCACTTAACTTAGATTTTCGCCAAATTTTCAGAAATATTTCTGTTCTGACCATAGTATAGCTCCGGATTGTACCAAAACTGGTACAAGAATTTATTCAATTGTGTGATAAAGCTCACAATAAAAAATCCAAAGTGGAACAATTTGAAACAAAATGGCGACCGCTCAAAGGTCGAAAAAAGTTGAACGATAAAAAAGCACTTCAGAGTCAGGTTAGAATATAAAAATGGCGGCTGGGCAAAGCTCGAAATTCGAAAATTTCTCAAAGCTACAATCCATATTGGGTTTTTATGAATCCAACGAGGCCCTTCTGCAGGTTTCTAAACATTGTAGGGTTCTCCAATGACGGGGAGGTAGCCCATCCCCCAACCTCCATTCCAGTGGCATGGTTATTACTTCGATTCCGTTATCAGGCGCGAAAGACTCGCCTTCACCCTCTTATGTCCCCACAAACGAGGTGTAAGTAGGATTTAAAAGCAGAGCTGTAGATGTACATATTTGCAGTTATTAGCATTTCTCGGCATTTAATGTCCAATTATTGTGGAACCAGTGAACCCAATGTGCGACCCTGAGAGCATTTAGTACCATTTAATTTTGGAGTTTAGGACGAGGAATTATGGAAGCTGTGGGTGGGAAAAACAAGGGGTTCCCTTCTAGTTTCTCAAACGGGCTTGGGACCGTTTACGGCGGAGTTTTCTCTAAAACCTGTCGCGAGGCAGTACGAAAGATGTTTTAGAAGTCAACCTGCGAGTAATTGAAGCTTCAGAGAAAGTAATGGATTCGAAGATTTCATTTTTGATGATTTGGATGAATGGTTCGATCGTGATAAGGATCAGCCAGGCTTCCAGTGTCTAGATAATGTTGGTATTATATCAGAAATTCAGCAAGCAGAAAATGAATCTGAAACTGGAAGCAATGAATCCTTATCAGAAAGCATCAACAAAATTAGCCAGCGTACAGCACTACAATCAATTTCTATTCACTTTGATTATATGGAACAAAATAAATATGATTTAATTTAATATTAACTGCTAGAGAAATAAGGAATAAAATTTTGAATGAAACCAATCCAAAACAATAAAAAATAACTACTCAAATGCCCCTGCATTCCGAAAATATATACATACTTGTATATCTGAATTAACTTTTTGTTTCAATGCTTAATTTGTTAATAAAATATGCTCATACACAATTTTCTGACAGTAACGTTTCATAACCTTTGTTATATCCATTTTAAAACTTCTATTCGATTATTCGTGTTTTTCAAGGCTCGACAGCTTTTCAATAAAAAAATAAATATTTTCTATTGCAGGCATTCCTAGATATAGACGATGCGATGGTATATGATGAAGCATGTGCAGATCAAATGGCCGGATCAACAGCAATAGTTGTCTTAATAAAAAATAACAAATTATATTGTGCAAATGCTGGTGATTCAAGAGCGATAGCATGTGTAAATGGCGAAGTAAGTAATTTCCTTAAAATTTCAAAAGTAGTAAAGTAATTGGTAAAGGATTAATTCATTTTTTTTTCTTGTTTAAAGGTACAATCATTGTCAGTTGACCACAAACCAAATAACGAAGAAGAATCTAAAAGGATAAATGATGGTGGCGGTTGGGTAGAATTCAACCGTGTCAATGGCAATTTAGCTTTATCCCGTGCATTAGGTGATTTCGTATTTAAAAGAAATGCCACAAGGAAGCCTGAAGAACAAATAGTAACTGGTGAGTAATTTGCTAGCGGAAAAGTCTAACACCACTTCAGATAAGGATTCGTTTTCTAGATTGGGAGAAAATCAAAATTTAAGGGATAATTTGGATAATTTATTTTATAGGAAAAGTGATTAGTCCCTAAAATTTTGCAGTTCAGTATGCGTGAGGTAATTTATCTGAGGCTAACAGCATGCATCGTTAGCGAATAGAATACTATTCAGAGTGCACACCCATAGTAGGGATGAAAGCACCCCTCCTTTTGGAGTGCCCTTGTTGACTTCGAACTGGTGTGCCTATTCTGAAGGAACACACCTGCTTCTATGTACTTCTGATCTTACGATGACAGTTTGTATCAATACCAATAAGTATGTCGACTTTAGCTCCTTCAGGGATCACAATGCATTCATTGGAAGCGATCAACAGACGCCATATAGCTTCTACTTGTCCTAAGCTACGGGGGTTGTTGGTACGTTACCTTTTTACAGCCCCTTTTGGGCCTTCGCTTAGAGATAGAGTATCTCATTAAGAGATAGTTAGAGTATCTCATTAAGAGTAAAAAAATCTTTTCCATTAAAATAACTGACATTGTTAGTTTGAGGATGCTATAAAGCTGTAGTTTCGTGAAGCTAATCCCTTGATTGGCTTCCAGAAGATTCAAAGCTTCTGTATTCGCGCTACATAAAATCTGAGAGTAGTGCAATAAGTGCTGTTCAGCAACGTGATTTGTGAATTCTTTCTTCTTTTGAATTCAGGCTTGTAAGCAGCCTGCTTTAGCCTGCATCTTGATCGTATTTTATCTATTAAATTTTTATATATTTAATCGCATTTCAGCCTTTCCCGATGTACAAACACGAGATATTACTCAAGATTGGGAATTCATTGTACTCGCCTGCGACGGTATTTGGGATGTGATGAGCAATCAAGATGTGGCCAACTTCTGTCGACAGCGAATAGGTATGGGATTGTGTCCAGAAGAAATATGCGAAGAACTAATGACACATTGTCTGGCGCCCGATTACCAAATGGGTGGCTTGGGCGGGGACAATATGACCGTTGTACTTGTCTGCTTTTTACACGGTAAGAGCTATGATGATCTAATTGCTCGGTGTGCGGGCACGCCGAAAATGGATACGGAGGAGATTGACTTAAAATAGCGAAGAATTTATTACTCAGAACTGAACTACGACCACAATGTTAATAAAAACTGTTACACTTTCAATGGACATGATAATAATAATGATTATCTTGATAGAAATAACAATATTGTTTCAGAAAGACTTTTTGTCGTCAACTCGATACTTAAATTACGTGTCTCGTTTGTTTTACGTTTGTTAACTTCTACTGTATTAATAATAAATTTAGGATGTATATATTTTGTTGTTTTCATCAGGGTTCGATTAAAGCAAACGTTACTACAATACCTTGGTCCTATTGAGATTTTATTAGAATAGAAGACGATTATATTTTTTCGGCATTTCTTTATTTTTGTTTTCGGTTGTTCCTATACTGAAGAAGCAGTAGACAATATTTTTTTAATTTGTTGTACACCAGACACATATACAAACAACATGCAAACAAATAGACCTAGTGAGAATATAATGTAAATGTACGATTGGAGTATGAATGGACGAAAGAATTCGAATAAAGAGGATAACGCAAAATTTTCAATGTTGTTTTTTTTAATGGCTGATACTTGAGCTAAAATAAAAAAAAGTGTTGTATACCTAACGCGACCATTAATTTTTTGACTCAAAACGGGACATTGGTTTATTTAGGTTAATTAATAGGTAGTCAATGAAAAAAACACTTTTTTAAAGTTATTTATTCAGAAAAAGTCAGTTAACTTAAAAGATACAAATAAAAAAAAAAAAATATATATATATATATATATATATATATATATATATATATATATATATATATATATATATATATATATATATATATATATATATATATATATATATATATATATATATATATATATATATATATATATATACCCGAAACGTTTAGTTATATTTATATTTATCAGAGGAACAAATTTGCTTTAATATAGCTGGTGACGATTTTAAGTAAGAATAAAACTCTTGGCATGTTTTTTTTATATTCATCTTAATTATCAACATCGCCTTTAGAACTGAGATTTGTAACTGGGTTTTCTCAGATGGCCACTATTTGTTCATCATAGAGAATACTCTTTCTACTGGAGCATTTGTAGCAGGCAAAGATAAAATATATTCAATTAAAATAGAAAAGTTTTCATGCTGAAGATTGTTGGCTTGAAAGTGTTTGAATACTTCCACCCAACGAGTTTCCGTGGAAACATTTACATTATTCCATTCAGTTACTTTCTACGATGTAATGTAGTTACAAATTAACGAAAATTCGTCAAAAACTTCTGCATCTTTATTACAGTCAATATATTTTTTTTCAATTAATACATCCAGAGATTTTTGAACGTCCTCCCATGCGGGGAGCTTTTTTAAATCGGCCCAATAAAATATCTCCATTTCTTTGGTAAGAAAGCAAGTCCACTGTTCCAGATATTCACGGCTTGTTCCATAAAATTCTGTAGCCGCTCTTTTCACAAACTTTTCATCTATGTTAGTAACATTATCTTTCGATTTCACTATTAACTGACGGACCATAAATGGAAAAAACTGATTGGTCTGTTTCTGAGTCAATTGTCTTTTAATTGATTGATTTCTTTTGCAGCTTCAATTGCTGATACCGTCTGACCTTCCAGTTTCAATACAGCTTGATGAAAACTTGCTGATTGACCGTGTAAAAAATAACGCATCAATTCGGATGTGGGATCTTCAAAACAATTTTTTAGTAACAGGGGACATTTTTCAATGCTCAAAAAGTAGTTTTTTAATGGCTGATACATTTTTGAAACCCTTTCCAAGGCAGGCATAAGAGCAAGTCATCTGGTATTGCTATAGCCGAGCATTTGTTGATATTCCGTTTCAGTTTCGGCGCAAAACTCCTTTAGAGCTTCAACTCGAATCGTGTAAATATAAAAAAATGAATATATCTTCACAATGATGCTTTCGTAATCTAAGGGTAGCCTGTCTGCAGCTGATTTTATTGCATGGGCTCCACATCCAATACCTATCAATGGTTTTTTTCAGGGATGATTGTAATTTCGTTAACACTTTGTTAGTTCCTCGCCTAGCCGCGCCTCCGAAAATAACGTTGGCATTGTCTCCGCAAAATGCCACGACTTTTGCTGTCAAATTATTATCTGTCAACACTTGGCTTAAATAATTGACAATGATGTCAGAAGTCTCAGCTGGTTGGTCTTGGAGACCTAAAATTTTTACTTGCACACCTACGTAAGGTTGAAAAAGCGTACTAGAATAGGCTATATTTTTTTATTACCGTGGTTTGAAGTATCGTTTAGTATTGTAATACAATTGGACTTATCAAGATCGTCTTTTAATTCTTTCATCGCTGTAGGCGTCAAAACATTCACTACAATAGCTTCTGATTTCGTACGCGCGCATGTAAATTTGGGATCAAAACATGATTGAATTAATTTCGACGCACAATCATTAGAGCGAAAACTGCGGTTTTCTTGTATCGTGTGATAAGCCCAGACACCTTCTGCCGCGGCGATATCCAGATCCTTTAAAGTTGGTGTATCCGATTTTATGAAAAAGGTTAACATCGAAGAACTCGAAGCAGCGGCGCGATCGTCATTTTTGTGTTTTTCAGACAATGCTGTTCAATATCACTGGCACCACTGTGGGAAACGCTAAATTCTGTACGACGCTTTTCACATCTGACGTCTGAGGTAGTATTTGTTTGCTTGATAAACGGATATTTTGCTTGTAAGTTAACATTGAACGTACACTTGCGTTTCGGCATTTTAACTTATGGTTCCAAAACAAAAGAAGTTCAAGTTATTTACAGGGAACACGAGCATCAAACAACAACAAAACAAATATCGAGAAGTGGGCGAACGAAAAATCTGTCAAACGATTAGTAAACAAAGCGCGAGCGATGACGTCTTCGCCGCTCTCGGCTATCGTCGCGTCGACCGACGACGCGGTCTCGCTCTTCTCGCACACCGCTCGCGTCCAGCCGGCTCGAATACTCAAATTTTCGCGCGGTTTCAGAAAACGGGACAATTTGGCGTCCCAGAGATCATTTCGGGGACACCGGGACATGTAACTATAAAAAGGGACACTCCCGTTCAAAACGGGACGTCTGGTCACGTTATGTATAACACAATTAGTGTGTTGTACTTGGCTGTACGTCTGTGTGTCACGACAGTTTTTCCCAGAATCTACAGAACTAGAATGTTTGAACTTGGTGAAAAGATCTAAAGTGGTATCCTTTGCACATTTTTTTGCGAATATTTTTTTTAAACTTACAGGAATCTCTCCATATAAGGATGAGACTATTATATTTTTTCAACATAGAAATGTCGAGGGGGTATCAAATAAATAACGTTGACAGAATCTATCAATATCAAAGCTTAAAGAAATTTTATTGATATGAATGTACTTTTATTGATAGTCCAATCCACGCTTTTCATTTATGTTTTTGCTATTGTTTGGTAAAATTTCAGTGAAAAATATAGAAGCTGATTTTTTTTACAAGTTTCATGTAACGGAAAACAAAGACATTTAATTAACATGAAGCATTTGATGCCGAAACGTGGATTTATTTAATTTCATGAGATCCTAAGGAGAACATTGATATGAAACACCCTGGTAGAATCATACTCCTGGTTACAGAACTTGAACCTTAAAATTTGAATCATAGACATTTTCCTCTCGTATCATTTTGAATTTGTCTTGCTGGCCATGTCTCCTAAGCATACTGAACACGTTGACTGTCATGAAAATCATGGAATGGTACTGGTTTTGAGATACACGGTATGTGTCTCTAGGAATATCGGTAGATTTTGTTAGAATTAACATAAACTGTACATCTTTATTTGTTTATTTGGATATAGTTTATTTGTACTTCATCTGCGACACCAAAATATGTTTTCAGCGCCGGAATTTTCTTTTTAAAGTAACGAACACCTTATGAGATCGCTATCGTGTGTGTGTCTGTCCCACTGTCAGCCGATTTGCTCGGAATCTACATTGACGGCGCCAATTTGCATAGACCAAAGCTGGTCTTAATCCTTTATTATCTCGAAAACTAGAGTTTATTCCACAATCGCTAAGAACAGACACGATTCTTTACATTTTATGAAACCATGGAAATTAAATTTGCGCTATGCTTTTCGAGCTAAAAATTTAAATACTAATATGAAAAAGTTAAGTGATGGAAAACACCTTGTGTGTTGACATATCGCCTACACAGAGATTTTATTTCAAAAAGACGGCTGCATCGGCCGGGAATCGAACCCGGGCCGCCCGCGTGGCAGGCGAGCATTCTACCACTGAACCACCGATGCTCGTATCAGTTGGTGGTACAAAATGTATTTTAAACCAAATTACATAATTTTACATCAATTTGAAAATGTATTCAAATGAAGTTCAAATTTACAATTGGTGAGTGGAAATACAGTAAAAGTTTTTAACTAACATACATAGGTGAAATTACCTTTTATAGATGATGAATTGAATAATTTTTTTGAAACGTCAACTGAAAATTATTTATTAATGGAAAAAGCTTATCATATCGTCGAAGTAGTTGATTGACAACTTCGGGACCGCTGGTATGGTGGAGCCCGACGGCTTCCCGGGGGACTTGAAGCAGCAGCGGCTTTACCCATTGCGAGGATCCGGGCCAGGGGCGGCGGAACAGGTCTGAAGGGTATGTTGAGTAACTGAGTACAGCGAGGGAGGGGGGGAGGCTCCTTCGTAAAATTTTTCGGTGCATTTTATCTCAATGTTATCAAAAATTGTGTGGCATAGTTTACGATAAATATTATAGACAGTAAAAAAAATTGCATATTCGCTTGAAATTCCATTTTATTATTAACTGTCTCTTATCATACATGTAAGTACAATTTTATTACTTATTTATCCGAAGTCATCGCAAACACATTGGTGCGCCTGGCATTTCTTTGAATGAATTCATCAATCAGTCGTTCGTCATCAATTTTGTCAGCTAAGTCATGATATACATATATGTAAAATTGCGATGTAGTTCAGACGCTTCTGACCCATTGTTGAACGGAGATAATTCTTCAACCTTTTTAAAGTTGAAAAACTTCGTTCGTTTGTACAAGATGAAGCAGGAATTGTCAATCATAGTTTAACAAATCGAACATATTCCTGGACAAGGCCCTTGCACCATTCATGTTCTCGTAAAAAATTCACAACGTCTTTCAAATTCTGAGCCTTTACATTTTTTTTTTGTCACCTCTAGAAATATATCCCTATCAGCGACTAGAGAATTTTTGTCGAAGTCATCTTTGTAAAATTTAACAATCTCTTCCCCATCCAAATTTTTAGAGATTATGAAACTTTCAAGGGATTTAAAAAAAATTTCAGATTCAGTCCTAAACCTCCAATTTAAAGATGAAATTACCTGGTCATAAACTTCAAAGTAAATTTTCTTGTACATTTCTTTCGGTGACTCGAAAATATGATCTCTACATTTTGAGTCAGGATTTAACCGTTTTGGGACGTTTCGCACTCGCGAAAGTTTTGCATCTTCAATATCTTATTCTTTGACACTTGCTTTTGTTTTGTCCCAAATCGTGTCAAATTATGATTCGCGAGATAATTCCAAGACATACTGTACGGCATCAACTTTTTCGAACGCGTCAACAACACTGAGTTGAGAATTTTGCAACTCCCTATTCAAATTTTCAATTTTATGAAATATTTCGATCAACATTGTTAAGAAAAACGAAAAATCGACCGATTCCATTTTTTGAAGAAATCCAGATGCTTTGGCGGAGGCTGTGGCATTTACAGAAGAGTCTGATCCTAGCTCATGTAGAATCGTCATTATCGCTTTGTAATTTACACGGACAGTCCTGAGAGAACCTTTTCTGATGATAAACCTGAACCAATCAACGTAAAAATAATACATGTAACTTGAGTAGCTAAGGAATTCAATTCTGAAATGAAGTTTAAATATTAACCTGGTTGGGCAATAAGCAGAAACGGCAACGCTTATTCTTCGTTGTCTTCGCGAAGTTCTTCTTGAATTTCTTTGAACCGGGCACAGCGTTTCGGTGAATCTCGAATATAGTTAATGAGCTCCTTGACGATACCGACGAAGTTTTTCACTTGCATGATTTTTTCCAGTGCATCTTGGACGACCAGATTTAAATTATGTGCATTACAATGCACAAAAAGTGCTCGGGATTCAATTTCTTTCACTCTCGCCTGTAATCCAGTCAAACCACCAGAGACGTTTGCAGCACCATCATAGCATTGACCTCGACACTTGCTGGATGAAATGCCAAAACGAAAGAAAACATCCATGACGATTTCTATCAAGGTTGCCGCACTCGTGTTTGTCGTTGAATAAAAACCAAGGAAGAATTCTGATGACACGAGGTCTTCGGATACGACTCTAATGCAGATGGAAATTTGTTCAGTTCTTGAGCAATCGGGAGTTTCATCCAACAAGAAAGCAAAAAACTCGCAATTTTTTATCTCTTCGATGTTTGTCAACAAAACATTTTCTGCCATCTTTTCAAGAATTTCATTTTGTATATCGTGATGAAGCCATTTATTTCCAGAACGTAGAAGCCACGATTCCAACTCAGGAACATCTTCTGCGCGCGCTTTTAAAATACTCAGGAAGTTTGAATTCTTATCATCGTGGCCACGTAGCGGCAAACCTTGTTGTCCTAACAGCTTGATGGTGCTGAATATTTTTCTGAGAGCTGTGCGATTGTCCCACATTTGTTTTTTCGTTGCAGTCGATAAATACTGAACAACACTGATTTTACTGTCTTTCTGAAGGGTTTCTGCGTTTCTGATGTGAAATGTGCTTGTTGAATGTTTATTGATTCTACAAGATGCATTAACCCACGTGGAATATTCGTTTTCCACCCAAGTTTTGCGTGAGCGTGTATCGTTGGCATTACATGATTGTGCTAAGTTTTTAGCACACGCTTCTGTACATATTGTGCAAATTGCCTTCTCAAATCCATTGAGACCTAGCCAAGGATTTTCTTTCTTCCATTTGCTGTATGCGATCGGTACTGTTGCTGGCTGTAGCGTGGATGCTGGAAAAAAGTTCGATAATTGTAGCATCAATTTAAAAAAATAATAAAATTTTTATTTATTTGTTTATCTGTTGCTATTGATACGGGAGAAAACGGAGTAAACAAAACACTGCTCGACTGCGCTTTCACTTGACCTTTTTCACATTTTTAAAAATTTATTCGAATATTAAACACGATTTTTCGATTTCTCGGGATTTTCAGTCTCAATTATTGGATGTGTGTTCCCCGGATTTTTCTTTCGACGAGCTGGTTGATTTGGAATCATCCTGTTGGCGCGTTTTCTCACTCTGGCTTATTTCAATTTCGTCCATTCTAGTTTCTTCTCTCTTCCGCTTAACTCTCACAACGAACTTATCCATTTTTCTCGCAGCCACACAAACACGCAGTGTGTTTCTCCGATCTCCACACCTTCTCCAGTACACTTCAGCACACTTACCATCAGCTGAAATTAGCCTAAGCTAGCACTTATGGGTGTAAGTAGGGGAAAGTGCACTCTCCGCCACTAGCCCGAAGCTGTTTTAAGATGGCTCGGAAGACTTTATCTATTCATCCTTCTTCCTGCTCTCAACCGATGTCCACATTTGGGTGGATCGTGCGTGGTCTATATAGATATAATAGATGCGACTATATGCGCTAGAACGGTGTTGCGCATGAGTGTTACATGAATTTGTGAACGCGAGAACTTGTGTACTCAGCGGTGCTAATTCTGATTACTCTATTCAATTTTGTCTTTTGGGGCATGTTGAATTCAACATGCCAAAAATTTGGCCTGTACTAAGCTCAACATACTCAACATGCCTTCCGCCGCCCCTGATCCGGGCGGCAGGTCTTTGCGAGCCCTTTTGGATTTCCGGAAAAATATGTGATGCGGAAGTAGGTCTGGTTGTTTGGTTTAGGTATTTGTCATGTTTGACGAGAAATGCTAAAGTTATACAAATATGTAAATAAACTTTGACTTTATTTTACATTGAAAGATTTACAAAATTAACATATACAGAGATGATAAATTTTAAAATTGATGTTTTCGGCTTTTCCTAAGACTGAAATCTTTAATTAAAGCACAATAATCTAAAGAATGAGCTACGTCATTTTCGATTCATAGAATGGCAAGGGCTGAAAGCCGATTTTGTGTCATCGAATTCTAAAAATATGTTTTAATAATTTTAAGTCTCGAAAAACTCCTTCCATCAGATGCAACTATAACAGGTGTGGTGGCAATAACTCTCGCTCTATTTCGATAGTGGGGTAAACTTCAGCTAATTTTTTTTTCTATTATAGCCGTCATATTAGGGCTTTCACCTCGGAATGAAAGATAATAAGCTGCAAATTGGTATGAACCTTTGTTTTGTCATTCTAAATGTTGTCTCAAAAGTCACAATCGTTATCGTGTCCGCGTCTCAAGATATTCAAGGTCAAAGGTCACAAAAATCGGTTTTTCGCGAATATCTGGCTTCCTATCGGTTAAATGAGATTTGCATTTATTATAAAAGTTGTAGGCTATAAAATTCCCTACAACTTTTGTTTAAACTTTTTTTTCATACGACCAACCGTTTTGAAGGTAGAGCGCGAAGAGTGCACATCGTACAGTCATATACGGCCTAATGCAAGGTCAAGCGTGAGTTATGGTTATCAGTACGTTATAAAGTCAATTATTTACTTGGAAATTATAATTATTAAACAATGCCTATTATTTATGTACTAACTATTAATTATTTATATTTAATTAAAGTAAGTAACTTGATTTGCAACGGTACAATTTCAAACTAACGAATAATCTTGACTCATACAAAGTGGAGAGAGTGGCCTTGAATACTATAGAACATCTGTCCCGGCAATGAATAGAAAAGGGCATAGGGTAGGGACAAGTATTTCCAGGTATATAAGTATTGAGAAATTTACGCGTTTTAAAGAAAAGATATATAATGTCGTGTTAACTTAAAATAAAACTAAAATATATAATCCAGAATTAATAATATTTTATACTTAAATAGTTAAATATGAATAATTATATATAAATAATCAAGTTACTTACTTTAATTAAATATAAATAATTAATAGTTAGTACATAAATAATATATATAATTATTCATATTTAACTATTTAAGTATAAAATATTATTAATTCTGGATTATATATTTTAGTTTTATTTTAAGTTAACACGACATTATATATCTTTTCTTTAAAACGCGTAAATTTCTCAATACTTATATACCTGGAAATACTTGTCCCTACCCTATGCCCTTTTCTATTCATTGCCGGGACAGATGTTCTATAGTATTCAAGGCCACTCTCTCCACTTTGTATGAGTCAAGATTATTCGTTAGTTTGAAATTGTACCGTTGCAAATCAAGTTACTTACTTTAATTAAATATAAATAATTAATAGTTAGTACATAAATAATAGGCATTGTTTAATAATTATAATTTCCAAGTAAATAATTGACTTTATAACGTACTGATAACCATAACTCACGCTTGACCTTGCATTAGGCCGTATATGACTGTACGATGTGCACTCTTCGCGCTCTACCTTCAAAACGGTTGGTCGTATGAAAAAAAAGTTTAAACAAAAGTTGTAGGGAATTTTATAGCCTACAACTTTTATAATAAATGCAAATCTCATTTAACCGATAGGAAGCCAGATATTCGCGAAAAACCGATTTTTGTGACCTTTGACCTTGAATATCTTGAGACGCGGACACGATAACGATTGTGACTTTTGAGACAACATTTAGAATGACAAAACAAAGGTTCATACCAATTTGCAGCTTATTATCTTTCATTCCGAGGTTGACCCCTTTTTTTACCTAATATGACTGGGCTATTATATATTTCAGCACCGAGATAATGTCGTCGTTTCTTTCATACACACGGATGAGATGATTCTCCTACTGTCATAGATATTTGTAAGTCGCTGTATTGCTTCAAAAGTTCACTATCGCTAATTTCCTTTAATCTTTTTGCATTATACATGAAACCAATTTTGCTATCATGATGTTTAAGTACCTCAAACATAGGATGGCAGCTTGCGCGCACATTGACATAAAAATAGTTTATTTTGAAAATCTCTCTTCAATTCATGAGCTTCATCTTCCCCTTCATAATCAAAATGCCTTTTTTTTACGTCGTCTTGTGACTTCCTTGAATTAAGATACACGAGACTTGTGTACAACGTTTATTTACAACCAACTGAGCTCCTTAACAACCTAACAATCCTTTTTATACCTTACGAACTATTCTTAACAATGTATCTTACCAACTATAATTATTTTTCCTTATCCTAAGTATTTTATGGCTCGAGGATTTTTTGAAACATAAAATCTTAACTCTATCTCATCATAAAATATATTATTCGAATGTCCCGGGTTTTACCGAGAGTTATTTAGAGAAACGAAAACGCATGGGTTTTCGCTTTATTGCTCTGCCAAGAATTTGGGTTGAGATGTACGTGTAGATGCATAAGTACTTACATAATACTTATGTCTTAACTCCTCCCTCATTAAGATAAAAGTTGTCCTCAACTTTGTATGCGGTCATCTTATAGACATTTGAATCTTTTTTCAATATAAAGGACTTCTTAAAGATAACTTACTTTTATTTTTTTAAGGATATATTCATGTTTTAATATTTATGTCAATACAGAAATAATGCATTAAAGATTAAAATCATCACTAAATGTTTTATTAGCAATAAATGGGGAAAGATTTTACAGCGGATAGGCGGTCAATTGAAATTGTTAGCTTAATATGGGGCCGTTTTCGTTTCAGATTAGAGCAGTAAACTCAATTCCTTATATATATGGTGGTGTAGAGTTTGTTTTATTTGTACCAAGCCAAGGAGCATTGTCGAGAAAGCAAACAGTATTGCTGGGAAGAGTATAATGTCTTTTCAACATCTTTTTTCTTTGGGGGTGTGTTTTGGAATTATTCTTATCAACAACGAATCGAAGGTCTAGCTTATTTTTGGGGATATTTTTGCGGTATTTGTCCAAGGGAAAATGCTTGCATTTAGAGTTTGACTTTTCTATCCATTTTTGTTTGTTGTTTTGTAAATTACTAAATATTTCGTCTCTAGACAATTTTGTTTTTCGAAAAAAAGTATTAAAAGGGGTTTCTTGAGTAGTGGAATGTTTACTGTTATTATAATAATAAAGGCTTTGTTCTATGGGATCTAAAAGTTTAAGATGTTCTTCTTCTTTTTGTCTTTGCAAAAAAATTCTTAAATGCTCATTCAAAGTCCTATGGGCAACTTCTATGTCGGGGTTGCCAGTTTTGTGGTTAGGGAAGCATAAGTGGTAGAATATTTGTTGATCGTCTAACCATTGTTTTGTTTTTATACTGGTAATAGCTCCTTCATTGTCAAAGACTATATGTCTAGGGAATCCTATTCGATTAAATATTTGCTGGAGGGAGTTTATAATTGTATCCCATTGCTTATTCTTTAATTTTACTAGAGTCAAAAATTTACTAAATTTATCTATACAAGTTAAATATGGAGTTTTACTGTCTTTAAACCATATATCCACATGGTAAATTTCTCTAATCTCCTTAGGAGTTGGTGTTATACGAAAGGGTTGTTTTGGTGGATGTCTGTTGTACTTGGCGGTAGCACAAATCTTGCATTTATTAATATGATTAGTAATTATTTGTTTTCGTTTTAGGTAAAAATATTTTTTTTTCTCAATGGGTCATACAACTTATTAATTCCTGTATGATTGGTTGCTACATGTTCATTCGCTAGGATTTCTAATATTTCTGCATGTGAACAGTCATATAATAAGTGGGTACAATTCACTACAGTAACTTTCGGATTACTTAATTTCCAAATTTTATATTCATTTTGGAATACTGATAAAATTTTTTTATTAGGAGTTTTTAGGCCTATTGTGCCAGTATTGGGAAGATGGTTATTTAAAATCAATTGGGCTTCTTTAGAAGAAAATTGCTCGAAAAAAAAAGTTATACGTTTAGTATTTAAAAATTTTTGAACTTCGCTATGGTTGTACGCTGAAAATGTTATCTCTATTTGAAATTTGAAGCAATTTAGTGGTTTTTTCTGAAATTTCAATATAATTTAAATTATCCTCATTTGCGGTATGCTGCGTAGCAAGTGATTCTGATTTTTCGTTCTCAATATTAATAGCATTTATTTCTATTCTGGAGAGAGCATCAGCAACATAATTTGTTTTCCTTTTTATGTATTTAATGTCAAAGTCGTACTCGGAAAGTTTTATTTTCCATCTGAAAAGTTTAGGTGTATCTTGTTTAATGCTTTGCAAAAATGTAAGGGGCTTATGATCGGTTTGCAATACAAACTTTCTACCATATAAGTAAGGCCTAAAATATTTCACTACCCAAACTATAGATAGAAGCTCTTTCTCAATTGTTGAAAAATGCGTTTCAGTGTCATTGAGGGTTCTAGATGCAAAACATATTGTTTTCACGCCTTGCGACAAAACTGCACCCAGTGCAAAATTAGAAGCGTCTGTTATTAGAGTAAAGGTTTCGTTAAAGTCTGGGTGGGCAAGGATAGGCTCGTTTAAAACGTAGTTCTTTAATTTTTCAAATGCACTTACATATGCTGGATCTGTTACATTTATGGAATTAGTTTTCTTTAAAGTTGTAGTAATAGGTTTGGCGATGAGCGCATAATCCTTGATAAATTTACGGTAAAAGCCTGTGAGTCCTAGGAATGATCTCACTTCTTTTTGCGTTTTCGGTATTGGAAATTTACGTATTGCTTCCACTTTTTTAGGGTTTGGTGTAATACCATCTTTGGTAATGATATGCCCTAAAACCTCTGTAGATTTTTTTAAAAACTGACATTTGGCAATTTGTATTTTGAGATTTGCATCTCGTAAGGTCGTCAGTATTTTTTTTAAAGCGATTTCATGCTCCTGTAATGAAGTACTATATACTAAAATGTCGTCCATATAAATAATGCACGATTTATTTACATATTTTTGTAAGATTGTGTTCGTCAATCTTTGAAATGTTGCCGGGGAGTTTTTAGACCAAATGGCATACGTGTAAACTCGAAGTGACCTTCGTCAGTGGAAAAGGCTGTCTTATGCCTATCTTCACGATCGATTTCTATCTGGTGGAAACCTTTGGCTAAGTCTATTGTGGTAAAATAATTTGCATTGCCCAGTTTACCCAAAATATCATCTATTTAAGGAATCGGAAACTTGTCCTCAACTGTAACCAGATTTATCTTTCGAAAATCTATTACTAACCTATACGTACCACCTTTTTTTGGAACAACCACAATCGGTGAATTGTAGGGACTCGAAGAAGGCTGGATAATTCCCTGTGCTGAATCTTCTTGAATTTGTTTTTTTACAAATTCCTTGGTCTGATGGGCCAATCTATAGTTTCGTTGATAGATCGGCTCACTTGTTTTAAGTTTAAGAGAATGTTTAATTTTATGAGTGAATGATAACTTTTCATTTGGATTATATTCTAAATCTTTGAATTCGGTTTTAATTTTATTTATCAATCTTTTCTCTTCAATAGAGTAAGAGTTTGGATCTAGATGTGGATCAATTTGTTTATCAGATAATAAATTTGAATATTCCAGAATGGTTTTTGTTTGTACATCAATTCCAAAAGGAATATAATCCCCATTGATAATTAGGTTGGAATGTATAAGGTCGATTATGGTGCCCAACGTTTTCAATATATCCATTCCAATTATTGCATCAAAATTGGAAAAGCAAATATTTGCTATTTTCTAGCTTTAACACCAAATTCATTTGGTACAAACGTTCTTACAAACTCTGTACATAAAAGTTTTCCATCAATAGTATGGAGATACACAGGATTATGTAATTTTTCTCTACTCGAATTTATAACTTGTTCTTCTGCTATAATGCTTGTTGAACAGCCTGTGTCTATTAAGCACCTAAGAATGTTACCACTAATCGTTAATTGCACGATGGGTAAAATTGAGCTGAGGGATCCGAGGCTAGTAAGTGCTCAATATGCAAGGAACTTTCATTTGAAACAACTGTATTCATAGATCGATCCGTTGGTAAATAATGACTCACTGGATGAGTGAATGTCTATTTTGAATCAAATTCCGTGAAGGATCACAGCCTAACTGTGGGTTCGAGTTAGGATTCTGAAAAGTATTTTGCATAAGATATTGTGGTCTCTGATGCAACCATTCAGGATTCATTGAAAAGTGATTTCGATTATTTTGGACATTTGCTCGATGGGACACTTGGGAACTAAAATTAGGGGACACGCTTTTTAAATTATTTCGATTTCCAAAATAAATATACCCCGTATCATACAAAATTCCGCGTATTTCTTCCAAAGTGGAAGGGTTTCTAGCTAATAAAACACTTTTTAATGGTTCCGGACACTTATTGATGTAAATATTCCTCGCCATAGAATACCTCGATTTCACAATTTCACTTTGTTGCTCACTCGTATAACTACTATTATTTCTAATTTTTTGACTAATTAAACAAAGGCACTTACAGAAATACTCGAACATTTGAATCGCTGTCGTGAATCTGCTACTGGATAGCTTTTCCTGCAATTGAAGTTCCGTTTCAGGTGTGTCGAAATGGGCAATTAGCGTTGTCCTTATATTGCTCCAGGTTTCCGGGTTATATGTGAGAATCACTTCTCTAGCTTTTCCTTTCATCTTCAATAAAATTTGCTGCGTTAATAGCGATTTCAGGCTGCTGGAGTTCACATGAGTTTCCACAACATCTACAGCCTTCATAAATTGATGAAAATCCATTTGCGTGCCATCAAATTGAGGAATTGATGCAATATAGCTGCTGATCTGGCTGTAATCCATGGTTGAACGTGATTTGTTCAAGTCTAAATCTGCAAATAAATCAACTAGATTATCCAGATTTGTAAGTATGTAGGTTTTTTTTTCGTCCAGAGTATATTGATCTTGCGTGAAAATAATATTCTTTATTTCACTATATCTAATTTCAAACCGCGACCCGACTGCGCCAATTAAGATACACGAGACTTGTGTACAACGTTTATTTACAACCGACTGAGCTCCTTAACAACCTAACAATCCTTTTATACCTTACGAACTATTCTTAACAATGTATCTTACCAACTATAATTACATAACATATGTACATATATAATTTCCGAGGATTTTCCTTATCCTAAGTATTTTATGGCTCGAGGATTTTCCGAAACATAAAATCTTAACTCTATCTCATCATAAAATATATTATTTGAATGTCCCGGGTTTTACCGAGAGTTATTTAGAGAAACGAAAACGCATGGGTTTTCGCTTTATCGCTCTGCCAAGAATTTGGGTTGAGATGTACGTGTAGATGCATAAGTACTTACATAATACTTATGTCTTAATTCCTTGTACTGTCTGTCAATATCATTTTGTTCTGCTATTTCTCTCGATGTTACAAGGGATGACTGAAAACCATTTTCTCGATAATTATCGAGCCAATTTCTGAATGCGTCCAGGTGTTGTATAGCCACATGTAAGTGCATGTTTTCGCTTTGCAACATTTTACTTATAACATTTACCTTTGTAAGAATATCATAACAAATGACAAGTGAAACTTTAAATACGCAGGTAGTTATTTCCTTTTCTATAGAATAACATTCACTGACCAACTGACAATTTGTTGTATTTTCTACTAAACCATTTAAGGCATCACATATATCGCTTAGTTGGTATTTAATGGCCTTCACCGATGCTACCTTGCACTCCCATCTAGTTTCAGATAGTGGTTTTAACCATAACGATTTTAAATGAGCATTTAAAATAGCCCATCTCTGGCTTGAGCCGGCAAACAGATGGTACAACCTTTGTAGCAAACCAAAAAAAAGATTTTGCTTGGACACAAGACGATGCTACGTCTCCTAGGATGAGATCTCTACTATGAATATTCTACGTCTAGCACTCGTTGCGTGTAGACATGTTTTTAAATCGCTCCTGTCATTAATTTTAAAAATTAATTAATTTTTAATAAAAGTCAATTGAAAACAATTTTTTGTAATTGAAAACCATCACCGTCGAATTAGTCGAGCATTTATCGAATACCTGAAATTCATTTCCTGAAGAAATATCAAAAGTGGAAATACGTTCAAGGGAAGTCCCGGTCTGAGAACATTCCCTCTAGTCTCGCTGCAAGAGCAGCAAGATGGAGGAGCCCGATGGCTTCAGCCATCGACCAGAAGGTTCGTGTCCATCGCCAACGATGACGGGGGAAAAAAACTCAAAAGAAGATACGACAATAAAGAAGAAAAACCGACAATTCTATCGGTAATCGAAAACGAGCAGCTGATCAAAGAAAAAGAGGAAGCTGACAAAATTGAAAAAGAAAATGAAGAGCTCATGCTTCGAGCCAAATCATTAGGAGCACTCGTTGGAACATTAACATTCAACAAAGCTAAAGAAACCAAGAAAGGCCAAGAAGCAAATTCAAAAACCGAAGATAAGAAAACTAAAAAGCCAAAGCAAGAAGCTGATCAAGAGGATGTCCTCAGCGCAGGCGGAACAAACGACAGCAGCGACTATGCAGCGCTAGTTGGACGATGAGTATTGAAGAGGATCCAGGTAAAACTTCTCATTTAGATCATGAGTTCATAGAATACCTAAAAATTAAAATAGGGAGAAAAAACCAAAAGTTTTGTCTCCTGGTCCGTCCGTCAAGATGAATGAAAAGAACGAAAATGTCCCACCAATCAATGTACTTGGGCAAACGGGCAAAGATATGGTTCAGCTTTTGGCAGCCGAAAATAAGCTAAAAGATTTGGAGATAAAAAGGGTCAAGGCCAATAAAGTGACAATTAGGACTAAGTCGCTGGTTGATTTCCAGGCAACAAAAAGTGCGTTAAATTCTGGAGATGTTCCGCATTTTACATACACCCCCAAAAGCGAAAGAAACCAAACATTTTTATTGAAGGGTCTGGACTGTGGTGAGGACACAGTCGATCTCCTTCAGGTGCTCTAAGAAGTTGCACCAGAAATACAATTTATTTCCGTTAAAAACTTTGCAACGAGGAGATCGATTGTGGAGCGAAAACACTTGCCTCACTACTTAGTCCAGATTTCCAGCAAAAGCAGTTCAAGTGCCCTGCAAAAAGTACGGTACTTGAACTTCCGCGTGGTGAGGTGGGAACGCCTCCAGAAAAGTGAGGTCAACCAGTGCTATAGGTGTCAAAGATTCGTGCATTTGGCTGCTAATTGCGCCATGAAATATAGGTGTGTTAAATGCAAAGATATCCATGCTCCCGGCGAGTGCAAATTGGCTCAGGCGGAGCCTAAAGAAACATTATATTGTGTGAGCTGCGGTGCCTTTGATCATCCAGCATCATATCGAGGATGCCCCCGGTATCAAGATGCAAAGGTAAAATTCACTCCGAAACAAAGGCAAGCACACTACATTGTGATTCCTACCAACTACGTCAAGCTCGGGGTGTCATTTGCACTTGCTGCGAGAGCAGCAAGTGCAAATGACATGATGGGGGAGGTGGCACCGGGGTTTTGGTTCGAAGACCCTATTGTTTCCAAAATATTGAAAAAGTCGAATTCAAAAGCTTTGAATCTCTTGAAGCGTCCGTTATCAAAATCTCACTGCCAGGTGGGGGTAACCTCTTCGTTATCTCTATCTATGCAACTGGTGGAACTGTTTTCTAGCTCAAGGAGGAACTCAATTCCTTGTTTGAAATACTCGAATTGAACAGGCTTCATAATTATTATATTCTTGCTGGTGACCTGAACGCCAAGCATACATCATGGCTAAACGCCACCAATAATCCAAGAGGTGTTTTCCTGAAATCGTGGATAACAGAGAACCAAATTGAATACAGGTGCAATCTATATGGGTCGGAGTTCCCAACATACCCTAGAATAAATTAATATTTGGACCTCTGCATTGCTGACGCAAAACTCGAATTCAACTTTAATAGTCCTCAACAGAAACTGCAGGTACTTCCTTATGATAGCGACCATAACGCAATCGTAATAGAAATCAATCATCAAAGGGATGATTTCTTCCTCATTCCAGTTCCACATGAAAATCATCGGTTGAATTTAAAGAAAACAGACTGGGGAAAGTTTCAAAAGAATACAATTCAATATTTGTTTTTCCGGGCTATATAGTCGTTGATTAATTTTTAAATAAGAATAAAAATTCCAAAAGCTTCCTTTTTCGACTATATTTATTTTTATTTTCTGTATATGCGCATTTCGACCGCAACATACGGTCATCCTCAGTACACTACTTCCTACCTATCTTAACCTACCTTTATATACTAGAGGGTTTTTGGAACACTAATTACATTCATAATTTAATCCTTATTACCTAATTAGATTAATGAGTTTTGAATTATTATTACCTAGGTCAGTGTTCATTCTTAAATTTGCCGGTACTTTCCTAATCTGTATGCTTTCGCTGCAATCAAGTTTTTGCCATTTATCTTTATCTTTGACTACTTCGACGTCGTTCATTATTATTTCGTGGCCATTTTTGACTATATGCTCTGCCACTGATGATTTAAAATTTGTTCTAATTGTATTCTTCGTTGCCCCAGCTTCTTTGAAGTGTTCCTCGCATCGAACTACCACTAAACGTTTCGTTTGACCAATATAAATCATACCACATTCTGGACACGTCACCTTGTACACTCCGCATTTTTCTTCCTTAGTTTTAATATCCTTTACGTTGGTCAGCTGCACTCCTAGTTTATTCATTCTGCTTGTACCTATTGCCTCTAGTTGGTGTTTCTTCAGTACAGGTGCCAATGTCTTAAACATTCTTGAATACGGGATGCTAATTCTTCGTTTTTCGTTGGCTTCGATCGTTGCATTCTGCTTGAATAAAGTTGATAGTTCGTTTTTATATAGTTGTTTCTTCTTTTTGTTGATGACGTTCGTAATAATTCGGCGATCGAATCCGTTCAATTCCGCTGTTTCCATGATGTAAAGCTTTTCCCTCCTATACCGCTCATCAGATAGAGGCAATTTTTCGAGGCGATTAATCATACTTCTGTATGCTGCAAGTTTTTGGGGATATGTATGAGCGGATGTGGCTGGAATCGTCCTCTGAGTGCTTGTTGGCTTCCTATATATATCGAATTCTAGCTGACTATTGTTTCGAATGATCTGCAAATCTAGAAACGGTATCACACCTTCCTTTTCCATTTCCATCTTGAACTGTATATTATTGTGCACTTTGTTGAGCTGCTCAAGTACTTCCAATGCTTTTTCTCTTGGTACCACCGCTATTACATCATCCACATATCTCCACCAGATTCTTGGCATAAACTGTTGTTCTTGGATTCGCTTTTCAATGCTCGTCATAAAGATCTCCGCCAACAATGGTGACAAAGGGTTACCCATTGCTAATCCTTTGGTAACCTTGTAATACTTGCGCCTGAATGTGAAATAATTTTCGTTCATACACATTCTAGCCAGGTTTCCGTATTGTGCCGCTATCTTTCTCCCTTCTATTGAAGTGTCATGTTTTTCGATCCACTTAGTTAATTCGTAAATTGCTTGCTTCACTGGCGTACTAGGAAACAACGATTGCACATCGAAAGAAACGAATATCTCGTCATCGGCTACTTTTACACTTCTTAGTTTGTCAACTAGTTCAAACGAATTTTTGATTGATCTGTCACCGTACGTATATCCTATTTTATTGCACTCAGTGATGATCCACTTTGCAACCTTATACGTGGGAGAATTCCCATCCGATATTATTTCACGTAGCTCTTCTCCATTTTTATGGGTTTTTGGTTGGCACCGTATTCTAGGAAGTGACGGGTTTGGCATTTTTAGTTTATTGATATCTTCGAAAAAGTAGCTAGCTTCTTTCAGGACCTTATTCACCCGCTTCATACTTTCAGCTAATGGATTCGTTCTAAGTTCATAAAAATTGCCACTCTTCAGCTTCTCACCTACGAGATGGTCATAGTAATTCTTCTGCATTATCACTACTTGATTACTTTTATCACTTTTCAAATAATAAACATCTTTGTTCTTTAATTGGTTTACAATTTTTTCCTCCTGCGTATACCGGCATTTTTCTCTACATAGTTTTTCCAAGCTTCGTTTTACGTCTGTTCTAATTTCTTCTTTCTTTTCTTGATTAAACCATTTAATACCTGATTCAATGTTGACGATAATATCTTCTAATGGAGGATTTTTATGTATAGCGTAGTTTAACCCGTTATTTAACAAATTAAATTCGTCGTTCGATAATTCGTCGTTCGTCCTGTTAGTTATAAAATTGTTTACTAGTTTTACGCTCGGTTTCACTCCTTTCTTCGTAGTTATTTGTTCTTTTTTCAGATTGTCAATTTTTCTTCCTAAGATTTTTTCTTTTCTAAGACTTTCACACTCATACGCTCTTCTTATCTTATTTATGGCAATTTCTAATTGACCTCTATCTTTAGTTATTAAGTTTGCTAGTTTTAAATGTTCATTGTACGCTTCTAAAGTAAGACGATTTAATTTACTATATGACAATCTGATACTTTTTTTAATCAGTTTCTTTTCAATCTCCATCTCGTATCTTTTTCCCATTTTCAAACCGGACTTTATCTTAACTTTGTGTGATTTCGGAGTTAAGTTCAATTCCAAACATTCTTTAAGGAATCTAATATCTTCACTTAGTCCCGAATTATAGAACGACGAATTTAATTTGTTAAATAACGGGTTAAACTACGCTATACATAAAAATCCTCCATTAGAAGATATTATCGTCAACATTGAATCAGGTATTAAATGGTTTAATCAAGAAAAGAACGAAGAAATTAGAACAGACGTAAAACGAAGCTTGGAAAAACTATGTAGAGAAAAATGCCGGTATACGCAGGAGGAAAAAATTGTAAACCAATTAAAGAACAAAGATGTTTATTATTTGAAAAGTGATAAAAGTAATCAAGTAGTGATAATGCAGAAGAATTACTATGACCATCTCGTAGGTGAGAAGCTGAAGAGTGGCAATTTTTATGAACTTAGAACGAATCCATTAGCTGAAAGTATAAAGCGGGTGAATAAGGTCCTGAAAGAAGCTAGCTACTTTTTCGAAGATATCAATAAACTAAAAATGCCAAACCCGTCACTTCCTAGAATACGGTGCCAACCAAAAACCCATAAAAATGGAGAAGAGCTACGTGAAATAATATCGGATGGGAATTCTCCCACGTATAAGGTTGCAAAGTGGATCATCACTGAGTGCAATAAAATAGGATATACGTACGGTGACAGATCAATCAAAAATTCGTTTGAACTAGTTGACAAACTAAGAAGTGTAAAAGTAGCCGATGACGAGATATTCGTTTCTTTCGATGTGCAATCGTTGTTTCCTAGTACGCCAGTGAAGCAAGCAATTTACGAATTAACTAAGTGGATCGAAAAACATGACACTTCAATAGAAGGGAGAAAGATAGCGGCACAATACGGAAACCTGGCTAGAATGTGTATGAACGAAAATTATTTCACATTCAGGCGCAAGTATTACAAGGTTACCAAAGGATTAGCAATGGGTAACCCTTTGTCACCATTGTTGGCGGAGATCTTTATGACGAGCATTGAAAAGCGAATCCAAGAACAACAGTTTATGCCAAGAATCTGGTGGAGATATGTGGATGATGTAATAGCGGTGGTACCAAGAGAAAAAGCATTGGAAGTACTTGAGCAGCTCAACAAAGTGCACAATAATATACAGTTCAAGATGGAAATGGAAAAGGAAGGTGTGATACCGTTTCTAGATTTGCAGATCATTCGAAACAATAGTCAGCTAGAATTCGATATATATAGGAAGCCAACAAGCACTCAGAGGACGATTCCAGCCACATCCGCTCATACATATCCCCAAAAACTTGCAGCATACAGAAGTATGATTAATCGCCTCGAAAAATTGCCTCTATCTGATGAGCGGTATAGGAGGGAAAAGCTTTACATCATGGAAACAGCGGAATTGAACGGATTCGATCGCCGAATTATTACGAACGTCATCAACAAAAAGAAGAAACAACTATATAAAAACGAACTATCAACTTTATTCAAGCAGAATGCAACGATCGAAGCCAACGAAAAACGAAGAATTAGCATCCCGTATTCAAGAATGTTTAAGACATTGGCACCTGTACTGAAGAAACACCAACTAGAGGCAATAGGTACAAGCAGAATGAATAAACTAGGAGTGCAGCTGACCAACGTAAAGGATATTAAAACTAAGGAAGAAA
This sequence comes from Odontomyia ornata, assembly GCA_963969285.1. NCBI lineage: Eukaryota > Metazoa > Arthropoda > Insecta > Diptera > Stratiomyidae > Odontomyia > Odontomyia ornata. Next base: position 196,720,753 of record OZ017741.1, read on the forward strand.
AATGCGGAGTGTACAAGGTGACGTGTCCAGAATGTGGTATGATTTATATTGGTCAAACGAAACGTTTAGTGGTAGTTCGATGCGAGGAACACTTCAAAGAAGCTGGGGCAACGAAGAATACAATTAGAACAAATTTTAAATCATCAGTGGCAGAGCATATAGTCAAAAATGGCCACGAAATAACAATGAACGACGTCGAAGTAGTCAAAGATAAAGATAAATGGCAAAAACTTGATTGCAGCGAAAGCATACAGATTAGGAAAGTACCGGCAAATTTAAGAATGAACACTGACCTAGGTAATAATAATTCAAAACTCATTAATCTAATTAGGTAATAAGGATTAAATTATGAATGTAATTAGTGTTCCAAAAACCCTCTAGTATATAAAGGTAGGTTAAGATAGGTAGGAAGTAGTGTACTGAGGATGACCGTATGTTGCGGTCGAAATGCGCATATACAGAAAATAAAAATAAATATAGTCGGAAAAGGAAGCTTTTGGAATTTTTATTCTTATTTAAAAATTTCAAAAGAAGTTTAATCGAGAGTACCAGAAGCAATGTCCCCCTTCTGATGGTGGCTACTCTTTCTCAATGGTTCCTAATGACGGGAATCTAACCAACGATGAAATAGATCTCTACTTGTCGAAGTTAGAGAAGCTGACGTTGGAAACGATTGAGAAAGTAGTTCCAAAGATTAAACATCGAAACAATATGGAAGGATATGAAACACCAACCATCGTATGGTTGAAAAGATTGAAAAGCATTCTTCCCACACGCGTCAACAATATTTATCGACGATTTTTGGACTACAACCATCCCTCGTTGGCTTTGTTGGAATTACACCTGAGAATGTCCGTAACTTAATCCGTTCATACTTCAGGAGTGAGGTCAGCAATCAACGGGCGGAAAAATTGAGGGGTATTAGCCCACAGGACCCAGATGGTGTGTTCGCGAAAGTGAATAGCATATTCCGCAAGAAGTCTCGAGTGAAGGTATCGAATCTTGAAGTCACTAGTGATGAGATAGATCTTCTCGATAGGGCTGGTATCGAAATTGATACTTCGACTCCGGATAGAAATGGAAACAGGATTATTTGTGAAGGGTTGAATAAACTTGCCCTGCTTGGAACACATTTAGAATTGGTTCATCTACCAAACCCTGAGAGAGGGAACGAAATATTTTCAGAGGTCGTTGAAGCAAAAGTTTCCGACTTCAAATCAAGCCTGAACGGCCAATCAATTCTTCATTTCAATAAAACATTAACATCTGACCTCATACTGAGCTTGAATCTTATTGATTGTTTTGTCAGCTATGAAGACTTGTGTTTCATATTTCGCAAGATAAACAACAAGAAATCATGTGGTACTAATGGTATTCCAAAGGTAGTACTTCTACATTTGCCTGAGGTTGCTATTAGAAATTATTGCATATTGTTCAACAACATGTTGAGCAATTCATATTTATCAAATGAGTGGAAAAAGGCTAAGGTATTTCCGATCTTGAAGAAAGGAAAAGAATCTTCATGCCCCAAAAGCGATCGCCCAATCAGCTTGCTGCGTAACATCAGCAAGGTGTTTGAAGTGATACTCAACAGAGCATTAAACGCCCACATTGAGGAATATGAGCTGATGCCGAATTGCCAATTTGGTTTTCATGCCAGGCATTCGACCACACATGCAATAACGAAAGTAACCTCAGACATCTGTTGGAAACTAAATGATAGACAATGTGTTGGAGCATGTCTCATTGATATGGAGAAAGCCTTCGATACGGTGTGGTTAGATGGACTAGTTTTTAAACTCCTTCAGGACAACTTCCCCAGACACCTTGTCGCCATGATGTGCAATATGTTATACGGGAAACCGTTTGTTGTAACTGATGGAAATCTGACAACAATGCGCGAGCTCAAGATCTTGAATGGTCTATAACAGGGGACAGTTACTGCACCTCTGCTCTTCTCAATCTTCATTCGTAAGCTATTGAACGGCTTTGATTTTAGCGCCTCGCCAACGTGATCATTGGTATCGTTTGCTGATGACCTGATCATCTATACGGCAGACCGAAAAGCTACAATAGCTCATAGTACATACTATAAGAACGTAATATTCAATAAAATTGAACGATATATACGGTACAGTAACGACTTTGTAACTCATATTGCAAGCAAAATAATTTCAAGGTGACAAGAGTTGACGAACGAAATGAAACACGGTGATTCTCCGAGCGATAAAGCAGCAGAACATTATGTCCCGACTCTCGAGCTGACCTGGGTGCTATGCGATTAAATAACCGATCTTCAAGTGTTTCGAGGGGCGATATTCAAGTACTACATAATGAATTTTTCAGTTATGTTTTGAATGAATGAATTTGTCAACTAACGTTATTTTAATTTATCGCGATATTATAACCTGAATAAACAATTAAGTATCAAAATCAAAAGTTTTAAATAAAAAAATATAGTTAAAAAAATATATATGTTTTTATATTTGTTTGGGTTGTTGCGTGAGGGCCCTGCAAGACCGAGGCAAGGGGGCAATTGCTCTGTTCGCCACCCCCTAAGGCCGCCGCTGACCAAAAGTACCGTTGAATAATAAACAGTCGTTCGCACCATCAATATCTAACGAAAAGTTTCAAAAATGCAAAATCAGAAACAAAATAATAGACGATAGAAAAGGAAGCTCCATATACTCGTATTGTATAGGGTTTTTCAATAAGAGGTGTTATTTTGATATTAAAAGAAAAATGCCATTTTTTAATATAAATGATCGTATGTTTATTTGATTATAAAGAAGAAGGTTTGCCGATAATAGTAAAAAATAACATCAGGCAAATGACCACCACGACCACGCTTACAGGACCATATCCTTTTCATGAAATTTTCCATAACCAAATCGCAAAGTGGCTGCCCTATGTCCTCGATAGCCTCACGAATTCCATCTTCGAGGTCTTCAATCAATGCTGGGCTGTTGGCGTAGATCTTCTTTTTCACGTGGCCCCAAAGGAAGAAGTCGCAAAGTGTTAAATCAAAAGATCTATTCAAAATAACACCTCTTATTGGAAAACCCTATGGTACGAATAATATGGAAAAACTCATTCAAGAAAACGAGGAGTTGAAAATGTGACTTATTACATTAGAAGAAATGTTAAAAAAAAAATACTCAAGGAATACCACAAAATCAAGGAATATAAAGCAGCAACATGAAGGCAAAATCAAACATGCAAAACGAGAGGAGTATACTAAGTGCTGGAGATTCCAACGACAGTGCACACTATTATGCTGTACTTGAAGTGATGACTGATGCGAACAAAGATGCAGGTACCTCATCTGATAAAAATGAATTATCATATAATCAAAATAACTTTATTAATTGTTGCAAGAAGTCAAAAAAAAAAAAAAATTGGGCAAAAGGCCAATAAAAGATTCTGCTGGTCCTTAGGGCCAAACAATAAGAAAGAAAACACATGGCAGATGAATGCTTTTTGACAGTGCTGTATCGATATGGCTTTCAATTCAATTCAAGTTAAACGAGTAAAACCTGAAAAAAATTATTAAAGTTGAATTACCGACTGACTTAAAGTCAGTAGGTATAAGATACTTTAAATAGTGTGAAAGTTCCGCACTTCACATATTCACCAAAGGAAGAGACAAATAAAACCTTTTTGTTGAAGGGCCAGGGTTGTGGAGAGAATACTGCTGATATTCTTGAATTGTTACAGGAAGCAATATGCGCTAAAAAAATTATTTCTGTCGAAAATTTCGCGACAAGGTGATTGAAAATTGAAAGCAAAATATGACCTTTTTATTTGGATCAAATAATAAACCATAACAGCTCAAGTACCGTTCATCAGGTATGGTACTTAAACTTTAGAGTCGTGATATGGGAAAGCCTTCAAAAATAAAAAGTCAATCGGTGTTGTCAGGGCCAAAGATATAGTCTTTCAGCTACCAATGACGCCGCGCATTACAGATGTGTCAAATACAAGAATACTCACGCCCGCCGGTGTGTGCTAATTGGCTCAGACCGAGCCAAAATTATACTGTATCAAATGATGGTACTGGTATGTAAGTTAGAAGACCCTATCATTTCCAATGTATTGATAAATTCGAATTTAAAAACTTTGAATGTCATTGCAAGATGGGAATTACCTCTTTCTCGTTCCACTTCAAAATAAAAGACATCGGCTTTGTTAAAAACAAGTTGGGTAAACAGACCTACGCTCATGTCAGAAGGATTTTGTACTCAACGTAAGAAATGTTGTCACCAGCAACGAATAAAGGCACGAAACACGTCGAAGAGATGCACATGTTTATAAGAAAATCGATTGCTTCTCTACTTTGAACGGTCGGCATTTTGTTGCAAACTAACAAAATCACTCAACTCAGGAACTCCCAAAAATATTTATGTTATTGATCTTATTTGAAAATTTCAAGAAGATCAAATCAAAACTGCAGTGTCTGATTCAATGAAAAGTCCGTAAAATACCAAAATCATGTGTTATTGTTGTTGTAATTGGATAAATTTCAAATGGCTATAACTTCCGTGAATATGATTAGATTTTCATCAAACTTGCAGGTTATTACACCTTGTACAAGACTACTTAAATATCGGTTTTCATGGAGTTTAAGAGTATCCGTCCGATTTTATTGGGGGAAAATGTGAAATTCGATGTTCATACTATTATTAAACAAAGTTGAGTGAATTTTGACATCTCAGATATTTGTTGTTGCTGTCCTCATAATTATCTAGCTCCATAATTTTTTACAGATTTTTTTTGGATCACAGGTGTCCAATCGCGAGGGGGTGTGCAACAAAAATTTTTCGTGCACTTCCCCTTCCTGTGCGCTCCCTGAAGCAAAATACCAGTTTAAGACCTGTTTTGACAATTTCTCATTGAGGCCTTGCATTTGATACCCATATTGGCTACCTCTGATGAAATTTTTTTTGAGGGGGCTACTCGCCTATATAGGTAGGCCCCCCTTAAGCACCACGTAAGAAAATTTCTGTAGGGAAAATTTGAAGAGGGCACCACTTTACACTTATATACAAAATTTGATGTTTGTAGCTTATACGGTTTGCGAGAAAAAGTGCTGTGACACACGGACGGATGGACAGACAGGCGTGATTTTAATAGGGTCTTGTAAAATTATTTAACAAAACCCTAAAAAAACAGATTGGGGAAAGTTTCACAGGAAGTTTAATCTGGAATGCCAAAAACAATGTCTACCTTCTGATGATGGGTGTAACTCTTGCCCAGTGGTTCCTAATGACAGAAATCTAACTAAGGATGAATTAGATGTCTATTTGTCGAAGTTAGAAAATTTGACATAGGAAACTATTGAGAAAGTAGTTCCTAAGATTAAACATCGAAACGATGTGGAATAATATGAAACGCCAGCCATCACAAAGTTGGAAAGATTGTATTAGCTCACAGGATCCAGATAGCGCGTTCACAAAACTGTGTCTCTAACTCGGCGTATCAGTACAAATACTCAAGAGTTATTGATCACAGCAGTTTATTCTTTACATATATATACGAAAATACGTGAGCTGGGCACATTTCAGCTGATCACATTCTGAAAACTACGAGTCGAATGGCAGCAATAGAAAGAAATAGAAGAAAATTATCCACCATCTGTCTCCAGCGTTGCAGTGGTCAGTTGTCAAGTGACAAACATTGTTTTTGCTGGTGGGTATATTTTTATTACACCTGGTGATCAAAAAATTAGATATATGCATCCGTATGATGTAGTGAAAAGCTCAGTGTAGAGCATATAATCGTATATATTTACATTAAATTGATATAAAAAGAGACAAACGATCCATAAAAAAAAATTTCGCTGATGAAACTGCGTGTGGTCCGTAATGGTGTAGATACTATTTTCAGACGATAATTGTACTTTAGAGGGAATGATTATTCCAGTGGTTCCGTTGATGAGCTGCCCATTTTTGAGGTCGACTAGAAGCTGGAACTTTGAGTGGAAATCTGTTCCTTTGATGGGTCGCGAAACATTTGCAACAAGGAAACGCTATCTAAATGGTCCGCGTAGACCGAAGTCGGAACGCATTAATTTATCACTGCATGTGCACATTGGTGTCCCATTTGCGGTGTAAATTTTAATCTCTGTTAGTGTATTTCGCTTGGCAAATGATGGTATATTGGCTCCGTTATCGATCAAGAAAGTGATCTTTAGCTGAAGGTCAGTGAAGTGTAGGCGGAATTTTTGTTGAAGATCGCTGCAGTCCTCCTGCTCCAACAACTAGCTAATTAGTTTTCTGAGTTAAAAAGGACATGCTCGCATGGAGCTTCGCATTTTCACGCTGTTGAACCGAATTTATTATGATAATAACACAGGTTTTCTCTGCTGTTATTCGTTGGAGTTGCTGTTCATTTTCACCTGCCGTTCGTTGATCACGATCTGTAATGTGACGACTACGCCCAGGTATCGAAGTGATTCCGATCCCGAACCCTTGTAACCTGCCAGATGGATATGTCCTCGAAGTGCCAGCGGACTTCATCTGTTGTGCGGATATCGTTGTGCAGAAAATATTTTTTTTTCTGTCCAAATATTTAGATCCGTGGAGATAAATATTCGGAATATAGAATTAATCCAACCCCGGCACATTTCGAGACATAGCCATCTGGAAATGCCCCCCCACCGTGGCCATCGAGAAAACTATGCCACTGGCGACATCTGAAGAAGCACATTTCCGCCATATGAAGTGCCATTCCACGCACATATGTTTTGTCCGAGGTGACAACCGGAAATCTTGACAGCACATGGAGGCGCGAAACGTCATCGAAAAGTTCTTCGTGAGAATATCGAAGGTATTACAAAACCAGCTATACGTCGTTTGGCGCGACGTGGTGGAGTGAAGCGTATTCCCTGTTTAATCTGTGAAGAAACGCGTGGTGTGCTTAAAGTGTTTTTGGGAAAACGTTATTCGTGAGGCAGTGACATTCACCGGAGCATTGCCTCAGGCTGGAGCATGAAGCTCTGTCAAGGTCGGAAAGGAGCAACAGGCAAATTAGGAAAGAGGTTAGTTTAGTTAAGAAAACTTAGAAAAAAAAAAAAGAACAATTTCTCTTAATGAATCCAGTAGGAGAATAATTCAACACCAAAATGATTTGACGCTTCTTAATGCGGAAATTCGAAGTAACGCTTGCTACCTTGTTCAGATTGATCAATTGGCATATCGCTTGCAATCCGCAGTACAGAGTGCAGTCTTCGGTAAAATTGATGAATATCTAGCTCGCGAAAACTTTCCTCACCGGATGCCAAAGCAACCATTCGATTTATGTCGACAATTATGCGAATATTCTAACGACTTATTGAGCAAAATGTTAGCATTTGAGCCTCGATCTCGCCCTTCTGCCTTGATGTGTCTCAAACACGAATACTTTGAACAGGAGCCAATGTGACGGATGTCCACTAACGAAATTGATATCATTGCTGTAATATATAGTAATAGTTTTAAGTGACATTCACACATTAGAAACATATATACATATAGTATGTAAACTGAAACGCTTTGGATGTTAAGTATGTTCGGTAATGTAAGGTACAAAACGATACCTCCCAACTTTACCGATGAAGCTTCTTTGGACGCCCTCAAATTTACGATTTGGTAGTAATCGTATAGAAGTAGTTATAAGCATTTATACTAATATAGTGTGCACAGAGCTAGGCACGTACAACTCAAAATCATAATAGTCGACTATGTGTTCAATATTCTTTGGTGTTAGGTACCTATTAACGAAAAGCAAGTGATATGATGAAATATCGGCAGTAGCACCATTTTAGACTACATTCATCAGCTGGTTATATAGAAAAGATGTAAAACCGCGAACAGTCGTTGATTAATAGATCACAAAAGAAGTATCAAGTTGAAAAGAAGACAAAACAAATGGAAGACTTAGTGCAAGTCAAAAGTAGATCTCTGTTAGTAGAATGAACTCACCAACGACTTGACAGAATCATAATGGTCTTATAAGGAATAGTCAGAGAACAGTGATATCAATCAAGTCAGCACCATTAACGCTCCTTCCACTTTCATAGATATTTTTTTATGAAATACAACAGCATATCACACTCCATTTTCAAGGTCCTTCTTCATGTTACTGAATACTGAATAGAGGATATGCCCCGTTTATTTATTTATTTGGAGGGTTCGCTTCTGACAACTATGAGTACTAGATGGTTTGTTGACCTACCACTTAACCAAAGGAATGTAAGCATTTTGCTGTTAGACTAGCCTTAGAGCGTTGTCTACCTGCCACGACGCTGGTCGGGTTGAAAGTTGTCTTAGCATCCTGACGAAACTCAGCTTGGCTCTATTCCACATATTTTCAAGAAGGTGTAGGTTTACCAAAACTACGGAGATTTTATCAGGCGAATGAGGAAAATTGATGGAGCAATTAAAGTAAACCCAAATATCCAGTTTAACACAACAGTATGAAGAAAAAATATATTTGCGTAACAACGCTTGGCCATTTTGATTATAAAAAAAGAAACAATTTTCTGTTTACTGCGTCTAACAAACTAACTTAGCAAGCCATAGACAAGATATGCAATAGATAACAATAATTAATTAATTAATTAATAATAAAATAGAAAAGGGATATTTTATATATTGACAACAGACCGATTTATAAACAATTTATCAAGATTAACTGATCATTTACACTACAAAGCCATTTGCCTGTTCCCCTAACACACACAATCAAACAAAGTATATAACTGAAAAAATAAAAGCCAAGGTGAACAAATATGTTAAACATACACTAAACATTCAACCCATGAAACAAAAAACAATAGTACTAATAATATATATTTACAAAAACATGTTTTAAAACAAACGAAAAACAAAAAAACTAAATAAAAAGGATTCTGAGCGCAAAACCTCATACAAACGAAATAAACGGTAGAGTTGCGATAATATTGTGGAAATTTTAACAAAAGAGAATACGGTATAAACTTAATATTTTTGTTAATTGAAACATATGAGATAAATGCAATATTTTTTTTTTCAAACAAACTAAAGACATAAAATCTAAGTTAAAACTATTAAAACCTAAAAATCCTAAAAGACCTGATGGTTCGATTGATTACGATTGGAACGCTTACTGAACATTGAATTGTTTTCAAAAAAACAACACAACAATTAGCATTAGAATTAACAGTAAGAAGACAATGAAAGAATATTAATAGAACTAAATATCATAAGAACTACAATCGTACAAAATGGTGCTAATAGTTTTTGAATTTTGTGACTTGTTACTACCCTTCACTCAACCTATACATACTATAGTATACAAACAGCTTTAGTTTCCATAGAGCCGAAATGTTTGCAATATATTTACGAAATGCTTTTCTGATTTTTATTGAAGCAATAAGCCGAAGAACAACAATAAATACAATAGTGTACTTACAATACGACCAGCCACACACAAATAAAAAAGAAAATAATAAAATAATAGTTTGTATTTTCTAGTATCATTTTGTTACAAACAAGCAAGAAAAGTCCAACAATAAACAAAATACTGAAAGTAAGCGGCGTGGTTTAGAAAGAAACATAATCTCGAGCCGACTGTTGAAATACATAAATAATTCCATAATTTCTTTGATATGTTAAAATTACAAAATTCAATTCACTGAAAAATTCATGAAAATATTAATGAAGAATGAAAATAATTGAGAAAAATTGTGAACGGCACGGATCAAATACTGGAAATCTCGGAAAAGAAAGGCCATAATTGCAAGTTTTATAGAAAAACTAACCTTTAAAATATATTATTATAATGCATGTAAATTAAGAGGGATTTTGAATTGTACATACAAAGACAAAGGAAGATACATAAATTGTAAGGTAGTGGTAAGAAAACAAAAAAAAAACAAAATTTCTAAAGTATATGATAGAATAGAATACAACATGAATTGCTAAAAGTTAACCCACGACTTTCCTTTTCAGTGGTTCTTCTTTTTTTTCAGGGGGAACAGAGAGTGTAGGGTAAGTATGCCGTCGCGAGGGTAGGGTTTCTGCAAATCCGCTGAAGTCGGTTTCGCGTCGCGCGCGGTACGCGGTACCTTTGTTTGTTTCGCCATTTCTTTAGAGTAGTTTTCTTCGGTTTAAGTTCGAGTAGTATATTTTTCGGTACCGCGTCGGTGAATCGGTAACGCGCCTATGGGATTTTGTAGCGTTTTTGATTTGAGATCTGTGGATAGATCACATCCAGAACTAACGTAATGTAGGTTTCTCGTTCTGGATGAGTAATTGTTGACGCGTTTGAAAAACGGGCAAGTTCAGGTGACTGAAATATTGTAATTGAGCGTAATCCATTCGGAGACCCGCGACCGAAATCCTCTCCGAACTAGCTGGCCGACAAGCAGTCACCGCATGAATGGGTTACGGTGCACGGATTGGTTGACCTGTTGGTACCATCCGTTGGCACTACTCAGACTTAACGTCTAGAACCGATGAGAGGTCGGTTCCGCGTGCGAGTTGAAGGAAGAAAATCATTACAAATGGCGCCCAACGTGGGGCCAAAAACATCCTAAGGGGGAAAGAACTTCGCGTCTTCTGACGAGTTGGTCCTTTACGGAGGATGTAAGGTACTTTGGTACTCGAGTCCCACTATCAGGAGCAGTGGAATTGTGTGATACACATTAGAGGTCGCTTCACGTGAGTTGTAGCTTCCGCTCTCCTTTGTTTGATTTTTTTTTCTCGCGACAGAATCCTTCCGATGTGTTGTCCCAGGTTAACCCCTGTAAGGACCTTCTATTTTCTTGATGGAACTGCCAGTCTGATGGGTTTACCTATCAGCATGGACTCTCAAGAAAATAGAAGGCTACCTTGCCTTTATGTCGCGGAAGGATTCTAACTATTTCTTATGCGTGTTAGACGAGTGGTATCGGTTCAACGTTCGGTGGCGTATGCTGGAGTCGCGAAGCCCGGAATGCTTCTACGCGTCGGGAACTTTGACCGCGTACAAAGTCGTTACGGTAGCTCTACCACTTGTCTCGTCGAGTCATTTAACGTAGATTAGAAACGGTTTTTGTAATGTATGTGGGTTATGGGGTAATTTTCGTAAATCGACCGAAGCACCCTTTCTTCGGCAGATTACCACGCACTCTCTTTTCCCGTTGGAGGAGTCGACCACTGAAAAGGAAAGTGTATCAACCAAAATTTTTTTTTCTCGTATTATATCTAGCTCGCCACTAACGGCCACTAATTTAGCGACAAGTTTATATTAGGACTAAGTACATTCTATATATTTTTTTATTTTATTTTAGCACCACAAGTAACACACACAAAATGGCAACGAAGCGGACCCCAGACAAGCGTTGGACCAGATCCAAAACGGTCCAACCAGCTAACTGCGGGATCTGTTTCGAAGACGTAGTGGAGGGCGTACACAGCGTGCGATTGGATTGTGGACATTTATTCCATCGTGCCTGTGTACAACAGCTCCTCCTCACGTCAGAACTGTGTCCCTTATGCCGGCGACCCATAGAGCGGACCGCCCTAGACGTCCCCCTCGGAACGCCCCTACCAACGCGTGGAGCAGTGGCGAAAGGAGCTCCAGAAGCCGAACCGTCACACCCACTCTTAGACCTGCAAGGAGCAGTAGGCGGTGAAGTTCCGGCTGCAAGTGTCGTGTCCGAGGTGACAACCATGCCTTCCGCCCACTCCATTGACACCCTCGTGGCGTTGATGAGGGATATGTCGGAGAGGATTGGCAACCTGGAGGGAAAGATCCAGAATCTCCCGTTGAGCCAACCACCCAGCCGCGTGAGAACTCCGCTTGGCTGGGAGCCAAATCCCAGTGTGGCGATGCCCCACTCCCGACAATCCGAGCAATGGGTCCCACCTCCAAGGAACTCGGGAATGGATCCCAGAGCTCCCGAATACAGACCGCGACACAGTACCGGACCTCCGTTGGTACCTCCAGCCCCCGAGGCAGTTCAGTACAACAGGTCAGTAGAGGATGTGATTCCCCCCGGGAACGCATTGACACTTTTCCGAGACCCGACGCCTCGTATCATGGAGAGTTGGCGCCTGAACTTTACCGGGTTCAACGATATGATATCGGCGGACCGGTTCCTTTTCCGGATTCAGGCGTTGGTATCCAGCACCCTGGGAGGTGATTCCTCGGCCTTCCTCCGGCATGCCCATCTTTTGTTCAGCGGCGACGCTGCCGACTGGTACTGGAGCTTTAAAGAGTCAACGCCACGTCCCACTTGGCACTCTTTCAGTGCAGCCTTCCGCAATCGATTTGAGGATGGCTTCACTGAGAGAGAGCTAAGAGAGCAAATAAAGAAACGGAAACAAGGCGCTCACGAACCGTTCGACCAGTACTACACCAGTATAGTGAGATTGAGCACTCGCCTGCGAAATACCATGCCCGAGGACGAATTAGTAGAAATTATCAGGGAGAACATGCGCTGGGATCTCCAGAACAGCCTGCTACATTTTCCCATCAACACCATACAGGGATTGCGCCTCCATGCGCGTAGACAAGAACACTTGGATGAGCGACGAGGTACCTTCCGCCCACAACCTCGCATAACGGGACCAAATCCCCGAAATCATCACACCGCGGAGTTGATGGCAGCAGACCACCTGCTTGCTGATCCAGTACCAGTACCGAGGAGCGGAGCACCACCGGAGCTTGAGGACCCAGCATTGATTGATCGACCCTCCCTTGAAGCAATTACAAGCCCGACGGTATGTTGGAACTGCCGACAACCGGGACATCGGTTCTACGCATGTCCAGCGGAGCCAACGCTTTTCTGCTACCGATGCGGGAAGGCCGACACATACGCACCTGACTGTGCAAATTGCAAAGGGCGAAAAAACTTGCCACCGAGTGCCGCGACCACCCGTCGGCACTCCTAGACCCCGGACGAACCAATCCAGACCCCATCACCAGCTATGACCCAGCTCCCATCATGACTCCAACTCTGCTGACTCGCACCGCTAAACACAGTTCTCCCGAAGTTCCACAACCGACGCCGTCCTTCGCCGATGCCAACGCGCAAGGGAATGATAGCGAGGCGAAAGTTCCTTGGCATGTAAAACCTTTTCATGTCAGGCTGCGGAATTACTTGGCTACTCGACAGCGCATCTTCCATGAGGAGTTGGTCACAAATGTCCCACCGCGAAGCAAGCGAGCCACGCGTCGGATGCGGAGCTTCTGGAGAAAAGTCAGGCAGTCGAGAAAAAGGTTGAAGGACATATACTTAGACGAATTATTGAGGGATGATGTTCGGCCATATGCGTCAGTACACCTCCTGCAAAAACGAGTATCAGGCTTAGTCGATACGGGAGCCAGTGTGAATTGCATCTCTGCCGAGTTTGCAGGGGAGGTACTGGCCAAGCACGCGGACCAAATCCGTCATTTCACCTCCTGGTTAAGCACGGCGGACGGAACTCGTCACTCTGTAGTGGGAAAAATTATGACGGATGTCACCTTTAAAGGGGTAACTAAACCTATGGAATTTTTCATCATACCTCAGTTAACCCAGAATCTTTATTTAGGAGTGGATTTCGTTCGAAAATTTAACTTGGCCCCGGCACTATTTTCCAGTTCGGCCCTGGAGTCCGTCACCACCGTTCCTGACCAATCTCAACCCACTAACTTACTACGGCATACACTGGATGTAACTCAGCAACTGCGTCTCGACTCGGCTATATCGGCTTTTCCATCGCACGAGAAGGAAGGTCTCGGGCGGACTGCCCTGGTGTTCCACACTATAGATGTGGGGGACGCTAAACCCATAAAACAGAGACATTTCGCCATATCTCCGGCGAAGGAAAAATCGTTATATGCCGAAGTGGATCGAATGCTATCATTAGGCGTAATCGAAGAATCACAGAGCGCGTGGGCTTCCCCAGTCACCTTAGTTGTCAAGCCGAACAAGGTCCGGTTATGCTTAGATGCCAGACGCTTGAACGCCGTCACAGTCAAGGACGCATATCCTCTACCGTTGATCGAAGGCATTTTGAGTCGATTGCCTAAAGCCCATTTCATCACGAGCTTAGACCTCAAGGACGCCTTCTGGCAAATTCCTTTAGACCCCGGTTCAAAGGAGAAAACAGCCTTCACAGTCCCAGGCCGGCCCTTATATCAATTCGTGACCATGCCATTCGGATTGTGTAATGCCCCCCAAACAATGACGCGCCTTATGGATAAGGTGATACCACCTCATTTGCGGCACCAAGTTTTCGTTTACTTGGACGATCTGCTGCTTATAACCGAGACCTTTGACGAACACATCGACCTGCTTCAGGAGGTGGCTCTACACATCCGGAGGGCAAGATTAACCATCAACATAAGGAAGAGCCAGTTCGTGATGACGGAGGTGAAGTATTTAGGTCACATCATTGGGCATGGGCATATCAAGACCGATCCGGAAAAGACTCAAGCGATTGACGTTTTTCCATTACCCAAGACCACCAAACAGTTACGCCGATTCTTAGGCTTATGCGGATGGTACCAGCGTTTTGTACGTGACTATGCCACCATTACCACTCCTTTGACCGACATGCTGCGTAAGGGACGTAAATTCGTCTGGGAAGAGCCCAGCTTGCGAGCCTTTGAAGAGCTAAAGAAGAGTCTGACTACGGCCCCCGTACTGCACAGCCCGGACTTTGACAAACCGTTCTCAATCCATTGTGACGCGAGTCAACATGGGGTGGGAGCAGTCTTAGTCCAGGTTGCACAAGACGGCGAGGAGAGACCTATAGCCTTCATGTCTCACAAGCTGAACCCAGCCCAGCGAAATTACACGGTCTCCGAGCAAGAATGTTTAGCCGCGGTGTTGGCAGTGAAACGCTTCCGAGCCTATGTGGAGGGACACACCTTTGAAATCGTTACGGATCACGCTTCTCTGAAATGGCTAATGAGCCAGACTGATCTCAACGGCAGATTGGCCAGGTGGGCACTGAAACTCCAGGCATTTGACTTCACAATTCGCCACCGAAAAGGAAGCCAGCATGTAGTCCCCGACACCCTATCCAGAATGTTCGCCCCTGAAGGAGCCGAGTTGGTCCAAGAGGACGACAGCCCCCAATTGATCGATCTGGACCATCCTGCCTTCAAGTCAGCCAGCTACACCCAACTGATTCACACGATCCAGAACCAACAGCCCCAGCTTCCTGAACTGCGGTTGACGGATGGATTTATTTACAAGCGGATGGGACACGCATCCGGAGACCCCATACAAGAAGAAGAACAGTGGAAGTTGTGGGTGCCCGAAGAATTAACCACTGATCTTATCAGACGGGCTCATGACCACCCATCAAGTGCGCACGGCGGATACGGTCGTACACTTAGGCGGTTGAAAACCTGTTTCTTTTGGCCTAAGATGGCACAACAGATAAAAGCGTACGTAGCCTCCTGTGAGCTATGCAAGTGCACTAAAGCGCCCAACACCATTCTTCGACCACCCATGGGTAAGGTTGAGGTCCCCGAACGCGTGTTCCAGCGCTTGTACATTGATCTTATCGGTCCTTACCCTCGATCTGCTTCTGGTCACACGGGAGCTGTCGTGGTCCTGGACCAGCTCTCCAAATTCCCTATCATAGAACCACTACGTAACATGCACACTGGACCAATAATCAGCTTTTTGGAGAACCGAGTCTTTCACATGTTTGGAGTTCCGGAGAAACTTGTCTCCGACAATGGGGTCCAGTTCACCTCCAGCAAGTTCCGAGACCTAATGTCCAAATACGGCATCATCCACCAACGAACTGCCGTCTATTCACCACAAGCCAACGCATCCGAACGACTGAATCGTACGCTCATAGCGGCCATTCGCGCCTATGTCCACCCGAATCAGAGGGACTGGGATCGCAAATTGTCCGCCATCACTAGTGCACTGCGCTCGTCGTACCACGCCACGACCGGCATTTCGCCGTATTTTGCAGTGTTCGGCCAGTATATGATCTGTCATGGGAGCGCTTACCGGCTATTGCGGCAGCTGAAATCGCTAGAGGACCCAATCGTGGTTCTAGAACCGCACGAAAAGCTCCAACTTCTGCGAGATCAACTGCGGGAGAAGATTGAAGACAGTAGACGGATGGGAGAGGAGCGGTACAACTTGCGATCTCATCCTTCTGGCTTTAAGGCCGGCGACGAAATATATCGTCGAAACTTCCGACAGAGCGATGCCACCCGCCATTACAATGCCAAACTAGACAAGAAATTCGTGAAGTGTCGAGTCATACAAGTCATAAGCCCCACCCGGTACCTCATCGCGGACATGACTGGTAAGACCCTGGGAATTTACCACGCAAAAGACCTTAGACGATGAAGTGCAACTAATTCCCACGAGAAACCTTGGCTTATCCCAAATCTCTGCCTAGACGAAGGCCTCCGAATAACACCTGACTTCCTACTATATAGTCACTGTCGAGTCTTCACGAACAGGGTTGTAGCCTATCCTTCGAAACGGATCTTCGACCCGCCACGTCCCTAACCAAGACCTTTTACAAAGGAGACGGGATCGTAATTACTTCGATTTTGGGGGGGGGAATGTGTAATGTGACGACTACGCCCAGGTATCGAAGTGATTCCGATCCCGAACCCTTGTAACCTGCCAGATGGATATGTCCTCGAAGTGCCAGCGGACTTCATCTGTTGTGCGGATATCGTTGTGCAGAAAATATTTTTTTTTCTGTCCAAATATTTAGATCCGTGGAGATAAATATTCGGAATATAGAATTAATCCAACCCCGGCACATTTCGAGACATAGCCATCTGGAAATGCCCCCCCACCGTGGCCATCGAGAAAACTATGCCACTGGCGACATCTGAAGAAGCACATTTCCGCCATATGAAGTGCCATTCCACGCACATATGTTTTGTCCGAGGTGACAACCGGAAATCTTGACAGCACATGGAGGCGCGAAACGTCATCGAAAAGTTCTTCGTGAGAATATCGAAGGTATTACAAAACCAGCTATACGTCGTTTGGCGCGACGTGGTGGAGTGAAGCGTATTCCCTGTTTAATCTGTGAAGAAACGCGTGGTGTGCTTAAAGTGTTTTTGGGAAAACGTTATTCGTGAGGCAGTGACATTCACCGGAGCATTGCCTCAGGCTGGAGCATGAAGCTCTGTCAAGGTCGGAAAGGAGCAACAGGCAAATTAGGAAAGAGGTTAGTTTAGTTAAGAAAACTTAGAAAAAAAAAAAAGAACAATTTCTCTTAATGAATCCAGTAGGAGAATAATTCAACACCAAAATGATTTGACGCTTCTTAATGCGGAAATTCGAAGTAACGCTTGCTACCTTGTTCAGATTGATCAATTGGCATATCGCTTGCAATCCGCAGTACAGAGTGCAGTCTTCGGTAAAATTGATGAATATCTAGCTCGCGAAAACTTTCCTCACCGGATGCCAAAGCAACCATTCGATTTATGTCGACAATTATGCGAATATTCTAACGACTTATTGAGCAAAATGTTAGCATTTGAGCCTCGATCTCGCCCTTCTGCCTTGATGTGTCTCAAACACGAATACTTTGAACAGGAGCCAATGTGACGGATGTCCACTAACGAAATTGATATCATTGCTGTAATATATAGTAATAGTTTTAAGTGACATTCACACATTAGAAACATATATACATATAGTATGTAAACTGAAACGCTTTGGATGTTAAGTATGTTCGGTAATGTAAGGTACAAAACGATACCTCCCAACTTTACCGATGAAGCTTCTTTGGACGCCCTCAAATTTACGATTTGGTAGTAATCGTATAGAAGTAGTTATAAGCATTTATACTAATATAGTGTGCACAGAGCTAGGCACGTACAACTCAAAATCATAATAGTCGACTATGTGTTCAATATTCTTTGGTGTTAGGTACCTATTAACGAAAAGCAAGTGATATGATGAAATATCGGCAGTAGCACCATTTTAGACTACATTCATCAGCTGGTTATATAGAAAAGATGTAAAACCGCGAACAGTCGTTGATTAATAGATCACAAAAGAAGTATCAAGTTGAAAAGAAGACAAAACAAATGGAAGACTTAGTGCAAGTCAAAAGTAGATCTCTGTTAGTAGAATGAACTCACCAACGACTTGACAGAATCATAATGGTCTTATAAGGAATAGTCAGAGAACAGTGATATCAATCAAGTCAGCACCATTAACGCTCCTTCCACTTTCATAGATATTTTTTTATGAAATACAACAGCATATCACACTCCATTTTCAAGGTCCTTCTTCATGTTACTGAATACTGAATAGAGGATATGCCCCGTTTATTTATTTATTTGGAGGGTTCGCTTCTGACAACTATGAGTACTAGATGGTTTGTTGACCTACCACTTAACCAAAGGAATGTAAGCATTTTGCTGTTAGACTAGCCTTAGAGCGTTGTCTACCTGCCACGACGCTGGTCGGGTTGAAAGTTGTCTTAGCATCCTGACGAAACTCAGCTTGGCTCTATTCCACATATTTTCAAGAAGGTGTAGGTTTACCAAAACTACGGAGATTTTATCAGGCGAATGAGGAAAATTGATGGAGCAATTAAAGTAAACCCAAATATCCAGTTTAACACAACAGTATGAAGAAAAAATATATTTGCGTAACAACGCTTGGCCATTTTGATTATAAAAAAAGAAACAATTTTCTGTTTACTGCGTCTAACAAACTAACTTAGCAAGCCATAGACAAGATATGCAATAGATAACAATAATTAATTAATTAATTAATAATAAAATAGAAAAGGGATATTTTATATATTGACAACAGACCGATTTATAAACAATTTATCAAGATTAACTGATCATTTACACTACAAAGCCATTTGCCTGTTCCCCTAACACACACAATCAAACAAAGTATATAACTGAAAAAATAAAAGCCAAGGTGAACAAATATGTTAAACATACACTAAACATTCAACCCATGAAACAAAAAACAATAGTACTAATAATATATATTTACAAAAACATGTTTTAAAACAAACGAAAAACAAAAAAACTAAATAAAAAGGATTCTGAGCGCAAAACCTCATACAAACGAAATAAACGGTAGAGTTGCGATAATATTGTGAAAATTTTAACAAAAGAGAATACGGTATAAACTTAATATTTTTGTTAATTGAAACATATGAGATAAATGCAATATTTTTTTTTTCAAACAAACTAAAGACATAAAATCTAAGTTAAAACTATTAAAACCTAAAAATCCTAAAAGACCTGATGGTTCGATTGATTACGATTGGAACGCTTACTGAACATTGAATTGTTTTCAAAAAAACAACACAACAATTAGCATTAGAATTAACAGTAAGAAGACAATGAAAGAATATTAATAGAACTAAATATCATAAGAACTACAATCGTACAAAATGGTGCTAATAGTTTTTGAATTTTGTGACTTGTTACTACCCTTCACTCAACCTATACATACTATAGTATACAAACAGCTTTAGTTTCCATAGAGCCGAAATGTTTGCAATATATTTACGAAATGCTTTTCTGATTTTTATTGAAGCAATAAGCCGAAGAACAACAATAAATACAATAGTGTACTTACAATACGACCAGCCACACACAAATAAAAAAGAAAATAATAAAATAATAGTTTGTATTTTCTAGTATCATTTTGTTACAAACAAGCAAGAAAAGTCCAACAATAAACAAAATACTGAAAGTAAGCGGCGTGGTTTAGAAAGAAACATAATCTCGAGCCGACTGTTGAAATACATAAATAATTCCATAATTTCTTTGATATGTTAAAATTACAAAATTCAATTCACTGAAAAATTCATGAAAATATTAATGAAGAATGAAAATAATTGAGAAAAATTGTGAACGGCACGGATCAAATACTGGAAATCTCGGAAAAGAAAGGCCATAATTGCAAGTTTTATAGAAAAACTAACCTTTAAAATATATTATTATAATGCATGTAAATTAAGAGGGATTTTGAATTGTACATACAAAGACAAAGGAAGATACATAAATTGTAAGGTAGTGGTAAGAAAACAAAAAAAAAACAAAATTTCTAAAGTATATGATAGAATAGAATACAACATGAATTGCTAAAAGTTAACCCACGACTTTCCTTTTCAGTGGTTCTTCTTTTTTTTCAGGGGGAACAGAGAGTGTAGGGTAAGTATGCCGTCGCGAGGGTAGGGTTTCTGCAAATCCGCTGAAGTCGGTTTCGCGTCGCGCGCGGTACGCGGTACCTTTGTTTGTTTCGCCATTTCTTTAGAGTAGTTTTCTTCGGTTTAAGTTCGAGTAGTATATTTTTCGGTACCGCGTCGGTGAATCGGTAACGCGCCTATGGGATTTTGTAGCGTTTTTGATTTGAGATCTGTGGATAGATCACATCCAGAACTAACGTAATGTAGGTTTCTCGTTCTGGATGAGTAATTGTTGACGCGTTTGAAAAACGGGCAAGTTCAGGTGACTGAAATATTGTAATTGAGCGTAATCCATTCGGAGACCCGCGACCGAAATCCTCTCCGAACTAGCTGGCCGACAAGCAGTCACCGCATGAATGGGTTACGGTGCACGGATTGGTTGACCTGTTGGTACCATCCGTTGGCACTACTCAGACTTAACGTCTAGAACCGATGAGAGGTCGGTTCCGCGTGCGAGTTGAAGGAAGAAAATCATTACAGATCTTCATGGGCGACTGCTATAACCGAACTCCCAAGTTGGCCAGACGTTTCTCAATGGAGGCAAGCATGTCGCAGTATCGTGCATTTTCCGCAATATCAGATCAGCTTGAGGATCGGGTGTCATATCATGTATGGGCATGACAGATCCTAAAGAGGTTTCGGTGGCTTCCACTACTTTTGAGAGGTCATCAATTGCACTTGTCACCAAAAGGGCTCAAAGGGGCGTACCTAGTCGTTGTATCTAGAACCTTCGGCGAAAATCGTCCGGCACAGTGTTGCCAGCTAATGTCCGCATATTTCGCCACACGTGTGATGGCTTCAGGTCCCCAGGTTGTAGGTCAGACAAACGCTTCTTTTTCATTTTGAAATTAATTATACGGTACTTTGATGTGTTGTACCTACTTATCTTTATCAGGCGGGTTTTCCACGATGTCACTGGTTTGATTGAGTGTGACATTATCCAGCACACTGACTAGTTTTGTATAATTGGCGGTGTAACAACACCGCTTCACTGACGCAGTGAAGCTAGAACACAGTTTCGAAATGCGTGAACCATAGCGTTGGTCTTTGCTTCCAATATGCTGGCACTCGAGTTCTCGAAATGTCTTCGTTGTTTGCATCGCCTGAAAACATTGGAGTTGCGGCGTCATTCTCAGTTGATTTTTTAATCTCTGCCGGCTTCTCCTCCTTGCCCGTCGTTTTCACTGTTGTGTGGACGGTGGTCGATCACGTGGGCTTGTCACCAATGTGGTATCTCTAATTCGGCGTATCAGTACAAATATTCATTTTTTACATATACGTTAAATACAAAAACAAAAATCCTGTCGGCACCACTAGCAGGAAAGGAAAATTTCTCGTAGATACCCTTATTTTCAAAAACATATAATCAGTTTTATTGGACCCTCATTTGAAAAACAAACACTTTTAAAGGAGAGGTGAAAGAAGCAGAATGGTCCTTCTACCAGAAGGGGCTTGTAAAATAATTAGTAAATCAAGCAACATCTTCTGAATATCAATCTTGACTCACACATATATTGCGCGAATTGAGTTAGAAGAATAATATATGGTTATTATGCATTAGAATTTGCCGTCATTTTATTTTCAGTATATTGATCTCAATGTTTGAGTAGTCAAGATAACATATCAATTTTTTTAAAATTTTTCTAAAATGTTTATCAAAACCTTTACATATCATTTTGGGTTTGGGTCCTTTACGAACCTCTATTTACACAGTATCACGTGTAATGCACTGTACTGTAGTCTTGCAAGGGGCGATGAGAGCTTGTGTCATCAGGGGCTGGGGCGCGTGAGCACAAACTGTGACTCAGAGAATTTGGGTTCATCATGACGGAATTTGTTGGAGAGCGTTATTCTACCTTCAGGATTGAAGGTGAGACTGCGTCGTTGAGAACTGAAAGGTACTGTAGAAAGTGACTTTTTGGTGAGGTTTTCCATATTTTCGCACAATGACGAAGGATCCGACGGTTTTTAATGCGCAGCTTTTGTTTTTTAGATGAAAACAAAGCCAAAGGAAAGGATGGGGTGGATTAGTGAGGTGTAGCAGAGGATTTTGATTTTGAAAAGATAGATGATACATGGTATTATAGTGGATGAGCGGAAGTATTGAGTGGAGTGCCGTGGTTGCTGCATTCAGTTTCTTTTTAATTGGATGAAAGGAGAAATGCGGGAGTTAATTATAGCCCCCAGAAAGTTAACCTCAGTTTGCCGAGGGATACTAATGTCCTTGATTTCTCGGCTCAAATTCCGTATAGGGTTGTCCATTTTACGCTTGAGAAAGTAAAACTAAAGAAAACACATAAAATATTCAGATGGAAACAAAATTTTTTTAAGGTTAAAGATTGAACCTTGCCATTATACGTGAAATACAACATCATTCAAATATCCTCCACGGGACCTCTTCCAGGCCTCAATCCTTTTGAGATAATTTTCAATGACTTTTCGGCACATTTCCGGCAATATCTCGGCCATAACTTCACGAATATTGGTTTTCAATTGCTCAAGATTTTGAGGATTGTTCGCGTAAACACAATCTTTCGCATAGCCCCATAAAAACAAATCCAAAGGTGTTAGGTCGCAGGATCTTGCGAGCCAATTGACATCACTCAATCTCGAAATTACGCGTCCTGGAAATTTCTCTTGCAAAAGTGCTCGATTAGCCTGTGTTGTGTTGCTTGTGGCTCCGTCCTGTTGGAACCACATGTTCTCCAGATCATAATCTTCAATTTCTTTCCAAAAATAATCGGTTAACATCCGTCCATAGCGGTCAGAATTGACTGTTATGGCTCTTTCTTGGTCGTTTAAAAAAAACGGGCCAATAACACCACCAGAACATAATGCACACCAAACGGTCACATTTTCCGGATGCAAAGGCCTTTCTGCGATCACCTGAGGATTTTGAGAGCCCCATATGCAGCAATTCTGTTTATTTACGTAACCACTGAGTGAAAAATGAGCCTCATCACTAAAGAAAATTTTGTTCGAAAAATCGTTATCAATGGCTTGTTGTTCAATCACCCAATTCGCATACATTCTGCGTTGTGTATGGTCTTGGGGCTTAAGTTCTTGAGTGAGTTGGATTTTTTACGGATGGAGATGCAAATCCAAATGCAAAATCCGCCACAATGAGCCGTAAGACAAGCCCAAATGTTGAGCACGTCGAGGAATCGACAAATTCGGGTCTTCCTCCACACTTTGAGCAACGACAGCGATATTTTCAGTAGAACGAATGTTGCGATGATGCACAGGCCTTGCAATATCAAGAACCGATCCATTCTCCTCAAATTTTCTCATTTTGTTCGAAATTATTTGCTGTGTAGGTCGATTATGTCGACCGTAATTGGCTCGTTAAGCCCTAAATGTTGATACAGCAGAATCACCATTTTTATAATAAAATTTAATAATTTTAGCGCGTTCTTCGATTGTTAAACGATCCATATTTCTAAATGGCAAATCTTCAACTAAAAAAAAACACGCTTTGGATGACATTTAATTCTGACAGGTGTCAAATGGCTGGGTTTTACTTTCCTACCACGAAATGGATAACCCTGTACTTCATAATGAAGTGATTTTTGAAGGCGAATGTGGGCTTTGATAAAGATTGCTTCGCATTTAGTTGGATTGAAGATTACTTTCCGCTTTGAAAGATAATCATCTAACAGGTCAAAATAATTATTGAGGTGGGCTCTGATGAATTTCACGTGGAGCATACTGAAGCATTCTTACAGGGATCGGGGAAAGTGGTGGTGTAGTTGGAGAACAGAGACGCCGACAGAACGGATCCTTGTGGGATCCCCAATGAGAGAAGAAATATATCGGATAGGGTGTCGTTGAGTTTCATCCGTGCAGGGCGAGAGAGAGTTTGCACAGGTGCGGATGGAGATTAAACGTGGAGAGAAGTTTGTGGATGAGGTCGTATTGCCAGACGATATCGAACGTTTTTTGGATGTCAATGAGACAGGCAGTGGTGGGAGTGTTTTTCGCTTCTTTTAGGGCTATATATGGTTTCAGGATGCAGAGGGGGCGTTCAACGGAGTGTTTCGGACGATTAGGGAACTGGAAGTCAGACATAATAAGGCTTTCTTATAGATGGGAATCGATGGATTCTTTGATCGCAAGTTCGAAAATCTTGCTTGTGGTGGGAAGCAAGGAAATGGGAAGATAGCTGCTAGAGAGTAGTGGACTTTCGCCTTTTTAAGGGACCGGTATGATAATGGAGACGCACCCTAGATTCGGAAAGTAGGTGTTGAGAATGCAGTGATTAATAAGGCTTGAGAGAAAATTAGACAGGGACTTGCTGCATTTTTAAAGGAATTTGGTAGGGATGCCATCATGATCACAGGACTTTTTATTTTTTAGGTTTTAAATTATAGATTGAAGGAACTTGGAGTGAGGAATTGGATATCCGGTGCATTTGATAGGCATATGTTGGTATTTGAAGAGGTCGGGCAAACAGAGAATTGACTTCATGTATGAAACTTTGGAATGTGGATTCATTGGTTTGAACACACTGTTCAGTTTCTGGGTTGTGTAGGTTATGTTCTTTTTTAAAGTGATTTGCCAACGAATTCGCTCTTTCGTGTGGTGATTAGTTTTGCCGAAGGTGTTTGGATGTTTTTCTGGGGGGCTTTTTAGGCTCGAATATGTCTTCGCCAGCTCACTGAAAATGTAAGCGATAACTATGGAATTGTCAAGCTTGACCTTCAGGTGCTCACTATACAACACATCGATACCATTTCTTAGTTTTGAGTTGAGTTGGGGGAGGAAATGGGACAAGGGACACATTAACAGATCGCTAGTGAACACGAGAGTAGGCTTTGATTACAGGACATGTATGTGAGTGCAGAGTACTACTGCACCGTGATCTTTGATTCTAGGGACGGTCTCGATGTATGAGAGGATACTGCTGTTGAATTCAACGAGAATGTTATCGTTTGTGATGAACAAGTCTAGGAAGCTTTGATTTGGACCTCGTTAGAAAGAGGGGCGTCTGTTTGGGACAATATACGCATGCAAACATGAAGATATTCAAAAATAAGTTTGAGAAGATGAGCTGGATTTGGGTAACTTTAAAGGATTTTCGGAGTAGGATGCCTGTGTCACCACCTTGGGAGTTTCGATGGTAGTCAGTACAAACAAATGTGTAGTAAGGCAAAGAAAGGGTGTATCAAGATGTGATTTTGGTTCGGAGAGTAAGGCTACGTCAGGGTTATGATCATTAAGGATGGATTGGAATTCATGGCGTCGTGCTCAAATTCAGATGGAGTTTACATTCAATTGCATAAGCTTGAACTTCAACAAAGCTTGTGACGAATTGCATGAGAAGGAGACGCTTCGCATGAGTGTCGATAAATGCACGGTGTTTTGGCTTAAACTTCTTCATCTTCGATGATACTGAGGCAAAATCACACGCGAATAGGCTCTTAACTTCAGTGTCCAATAGTACTACTAGACGACTTCAGCTGGCTTGGCTTTATGGGAACTAGCAGCTGCGGAGACTGCCAGAAATTTGCTGTCCTTGGTGTAGTTTGTGTTACAAAAGTTGAATATTTTTGACGTTGTCTTTTAATATGCCGCTAAAATATCGGACAACTCTTATAATTTGCGGTGTGTTCGACGCCACAGTTTGTGAAAGTGGGGATAACTCAAATGTTTTGTGGCCATTGTTTGGCCCATGTGATTGCCTGCATTTTGTGCAGTGATAATTTATGTGGCAGTTGACTGCTGAGTGGCCAATACGCTGACTGTTTTTACGCTGCAGTGCTTCTTGGTTTATTATTTCCTCAAAGCGCACAACCATGTCCAGAATGGCATGAATTTTTTTGATTTATTTAAGTCGAAGTTTGGTTTTAGAACAAGAAACCACAAATTTAGTTGCTGGTTATTGCGCTTTGAGGCAGAAGTTTAATATAGTCTGAGGAACTCGATCTCCTCGATCCCTTGTATAATATCGGCTGATATTTCTTCTGCCGCAAGTGACAAAGGAAGCCTTCTGATGACATACCTTCTTCTGCGCTCATCAGCAGGTGTGTATGTAAGTATTGTTTATTTATTTTGTTCGAGAATTCTTTTATTTTGAAATAGTCTTCTTTCGATTTTAGAAGAATATAGGTGTGGGGTCCGGGGCGCTTGAATAAATAATCATTTTTTAATTCGTTAAGGCACTTCCTTTTGATATTATCCAAGGCAAGGAAATCTTCCAGCACGACGATCGGGGGCACCTTCCTCTACATCATGGATGTATTTTTCGTCGCTGCGGTGGCATTGCGAGTCAATGCTGCTGAATTTATTGTTCTCGCTGTTTTTGTTTTAGCTAAACTGGTTTTATTTGTGTTGATGGTGCCGCTGTTGACATTTCGCGATCGCTCGCCATTTGATTGACCACTGTAGGTGTAGCACCACTGGTTGGGTGAGCTCGCATCACAAGCGCTTCCAACTAAATCATTTTTGCTTTGAAATTGATGATCTTGTGATTTTTTTTTGTGCTGAAGATTTGAACTCAGCACTTTAATTTTCTTTTTCAGCGCTAATTTGGTCTTTCACCACAGGCAGAGCGGGGTGTATCAATTAGGTCGATACCAACGCCATCATTCTCCTCCATCATAGAAATTGCATTTGATTTATGATTATTTTAAATGTTCATGGTTAAAGGGCCCATCAATCAATGTGCCAAATCTCGTTCAAATCGAAATTTCACTCTAGACAGGGTTAAAGTATTAGATTTTCAGTGAAAATGGCAGCTAGAAACATATTTTAATTTTTTGACTTTTTTATTTTTCATCCGATTTTGATAATTTTTAAAACAATACAAGAACTTAGTACAGTTATCCGGAATCCCAAGTATAGCCACTTTAGGGGCACAAAAACCGCATATTTAAACTGCCACCATTTTGAAATCTTTAGGCATGATTTCTATCCTTAAACTAAGTTTCATATACAGTGGATCGAAACTATGACTCTTAAAAGCCTTTGAAATTTCAAGCTTCAACTAGCGGCGATTTTGTTTTTTGAGATTTAACCTCTAGTTTTTAGGTACTTATAGTCTTTACCAAATTGCCGAATTTCATTAACATCGGTTGAAAGTTTTGGTTGCAACTACAACACAACATTTTTACACGTTTTTTGACCTTTGAGCGGCCACCATTTCGTTTCAGACAGTTCGACTTTGGATTTTTTTATTGTGAGATTCATCAAATATTGTAGTTCAAAGAACCTCTGTACCAAATTTCGTCCGAATCGCAACGATCTTGAAGACCAGCTTCATACACAGGTGTTATGCTATGGGTGTGAAAGATGGACCCTCACCCAAGCATCCGCAAATATGTTGAACGCCTTTGAGTGTCGGGTCCTGAGGTGAATAATCGGAAGGAAGCTAGACGGGAGTCAAAGGCGAATTCGATACGACCATGAGCTGTATAACATTTTTGACGAACCGCAGGTTTTAACGATTGTAAGACTGCGGAAGCTGCAATGGGCTGGCTACATGAACCGTGTGGACGAACAACGGATACCCAAAAAGGTATTCGTTGGGAGACCAGTGAAGAAACCGAGGAGACGCTGATCTAACTCGGTCGACGCAGACAGTTCAGCGCTGCTTAAATTTCGAAATTGGTGGACGCGGTCAATGGACCGAGACAGTTGGAGGCGCTATTTGCAGCAAGCAAAGGCCCGGAATCGGTACCAAATCAATTTTCCCGTTTAGGCATAATAATTTGAAGTATGGTAAACAAAATGAATAAAGGGGGGAAAACTGATTTGGAACCAACTCCATGCAACCTTTCTAGGGCATTTCTAATAGTTTATTATTTTTTTTAAGTTTTATATAGCGATAAATCTCGATAAGTTTAACGTAGTTAAGGATAAAGTTATATTCAATTTAAAGATATTTAAATTTATCAGTAGCTGTAACTTTGTACCACCAGAGTGTAAACTACATAAACATCGAGTTCTTTATTTGACCACTTAACATATTTTACGAAATTATAAAAAAACCTTTTTACATAAAATGTTAATTTCTGGTTGATTCACCACTTTAAATAACGTACAAATAAATGATAAATTTCGTTACATATAATAGTTCAATATTTTTAGAATCATGTGAATAAGCTTTCACTTTAACATTGTATAATTTTTCTTTCTTAATTTTATTCGATCCATAGAGGTAGGCAATACCCTTTCGAAACGGGATTGTGACCAATCGGAATAACGAAGGATTCGTATCATTTTCCAAATAGAATTTCGTTTCTGGCAGTGGAATACGATTCACGTCGTAATTAACAATTTTCAAAAATGGTTCATTTTGTTGAATCGAATTCAATGTGAGAAGAGTGTAGCTAAGGGTTTGTGATATCTTAGCACCTTCAGGACATGGTTGCAAGGAATCACACATGAGCACGCATTGTCTTAAAAATTGTAAAAATTATAAATAATAATATCAATTTATTGCATGAAGAGTAAAGTATATTCACCTGCTAATTGCGTCCCTGGTGTAATTTTCAGGACATGATGTAGGAATGCATAAGTAGGATCCATTTGTATTGAGGCAGGTTTGATCGACACCACAATCATCTTCGGAATTAACGCATTCATTTATGTCTGAAAGGTACGTGAAATAGTATTCCAATTCGCATTAAGGAGAATTATTTACGAACTGACCTTGGCAAGAGCCACTGATCATGTAATATCCGTCAGGACATTGTTGTTCATATGTTTTAACAGCTGGATCAGACATCTGATAGTCATTGGTAGTCGTAGCTAAACGGAAGCAGCTTCTTAAATCTAAAGATAAGATCTGTCCCGGCGGACAAGTACACATGTAACCTCCTTGAGTATTTCGACATTCATGTGAGCATGTATTTATCTTAGGGTCTTGACACTCGTTAACATCTAAATTGAAGGATAGATGATACACTAAATTTATTAAATTATTGAAACCATCCAACCTTCACAGATATTATATTGCGGATTTAATTTATATCCTCCAATACAATCACAAATATAACTTCCCATTGTATTGGTACAAAATTGGTTGTTTCCGCAAGTATTTGATGAGAGGCATTCATTAATATCTGCAGTGTGGAATTATATGAAAATACTGAATTAATTCTGATTTCGGTATTTAAAAACATACCAATGCAAGTTCCATTTGAACTCAACTGATATCCTAAATTACATGGTAGCACTTTGTTCCTGTTAATTAAATTAGATTTAATAAAGTGGATTAAGTAACAAGGGTAAAAAATTTCGATAAGTAGATTTTTTGATCGATTCTATTGTTTAGAAATACTTCTTTGAATTACTGATTAAAATCGTTTGCGTATGTAGTTACTTGAATTGAGTTGCATTAATAATATTTTTGAAAAATTATTAGGAGGTGGTTTTGTGGCGTGTACTAAGTCTCATCAGACTTTAGACACACACACGGGTGATGGCGACCACTATGCTAAGAGGGAGGTAATTATTTAAATTTATTCTACTTATACGAACTCAATATGTTTTTGTGACTACGAATTATATTCAGGTTAATTTTCTCCTGTACGCACTTGTCTGTAGAATAAATTAGAAAAATTCTCTCACTTCTAAGCATGGTGGTCGCCATCACCCGTATGTGTCTAAAGTGTGATGGCCTGATGACCTTCTAACATTTTTCTTCTCTATTTTTTTTTTCATAAGTTATTTGAAGCTATCGTAGCCATCCGAAAAACGAGGCCGATGCCCGGACAATGCAAGAAGCTCAAGGTAGAGCACATTAACGTATAGATTTACGTTAAATTGATGTGAGAAGGGTTGAACGATTAATAAAAAAGTTAAGCACAGACTTCTTTGAGATTTTTACTTACACAATAATTGGGTCCGTACCAGGATGGAAGTTGATCTGAATCACGAAAAAGTTAATTGGTTGAACTCAATTTTCAATCAATAATACGAGGACAATCCTACCTGTGCTGTATCCTTGTCGATAGGCGTTAATTTTTCTACTTTAACAACAACATGGGTTCCTTTTTCTTCTCTGAGAGATTTCGTGGCTCTAGTTGTATCATAATCGTCCATGGGAGTTGAAAAGGAACTGGATCCTAGAAAATATTCACTCATTAAGTGAAAATATTGTGAGCATAATTGAATGAAGACTGATGGGTAAGTCTACACAACGTCTTAGTAATCTATTAAGAATATGAGTGGGTAGGAGTTGCTCTAGCCAGAAGGGTTTTGTATACAATTTGTGAGATGTTGATCATAATCCTTAGCCATTCACAAATAAACAAAAACAGCAGTTCAATATCATATTGTGTTTAATTTAGGAATAATTAAGTAATTAATTTCTTAAGCAAGTTTAAAAAATTCAATTAAATAATAAGAAAAATCGGACTATAAGATATAATTAAATGAAAAAGAACTAAGAATATAAAATAATGTGTTCCGTATTCACAATCCTTTAGTTCGAGTAGCTTAATTAAAACTCAATGCCTTGAATTTTAATCCATGTCGACTCCTAACCCCATATAGATAATTCAAAAAATGTGTGAACAAATTACTGGAATTGAGCATTAATTAAGTAACGCAAATTAAAGAATTGCGAATGTGGAAAAGATTATTTTAAATTTTTTGGTTCTTTCTTATTTAGTTAAATTTTATGGTCAGATTTTTAAAAGCTGCGTTTTTACATTAATTTAATTATTTTATGTTTTTAGTTTTGCAAGTGTGGGATATTTCGTTATCGATTTTAAATGTCTTTTATTTTAGAGCAATTAAAATTAATTTAATGAAATAAGATGCTCATTTCAATATTAAAACACATTATAGTCAGGTCGATATTAGTTACTAATTCCAAATATATTATTGTTGCTACCAAGGGTCCTTGTGAGATTAAATTTTAAGAAACTGTTGATTTCTGCTCCAGTGCTGGCCGATGCCGGTTTTACAAGGCGTTTCTATATCCAGTATGACGCAAGTACAGTGTGTATTGGAAGTGTTTTGTTCCAGAAAGACTATAAAGGTGGAGAGCATCCAATCGCAGATATGTCGATGAAGCTCAACGCTGCGACACGCAACTATAGCATTCTTCTTCTTTGTAGCACTATAGCCCCTCTCGGGCCTTCGCTTAGAGATAGTTAGAGTATCTCATTTTTATGACCGTATTGATTTTTTCGGAAGTTGGTTTGGTCAGTACCATGCTCCCGTGTGCTTGCTCAGCTATGATATGATCTGATTAAAACAGTACATATCACCACTGAGTGAACACTCGTAGTCTGTCTGAAAAATCCCCTGAACTAAATCACGTTGCTCCCAACGAGATTTGAACCTAGGACCGTCGGCTTATGCGTTCATGCTCTAACCACTAGGCCACACAGACTACTATTTTACCCTCTTATCCTTTTTTTAATACAAAAATAAAAGAAAAAAATTAAAAAAAATCTTATCTTTCCCATTCATTACTTCCCATTAACAAAATTTCATTCGAAATATATTCATTAACAAAGCCGAATTCCTTCCTTCATACTAACTAATTTTATTCACTATCTCCCACTAAAAAATTTTATTTGTCATATTAACAAAAATTCATTCTCGCCTCCCTACTAACAAATTTCATTTCGATGCCCATTAATAAAGGTGCATAGTTGAAATCGCTAAATAAATGAACGGGATAAACAGAAGGTGGCTTCGGTGGTAGCGTCGCATATTCTCGACCGAGTGCAGGAAAACACTCTTTTTGGGAAATGGGCAAGAGCAATTATTTCCATATATATGAGGATTTGCATATAACTAAACGCTATCATGGTTATGCAAATCGCCATATATGTAAAGTGGGAATTATTGCGTTTGTCGATATGGAAAAGGTGTGTGGGTAACGGAAGCAGAGTCTTTTGAACTTCGATTACTTTATCCGGGTACGGCAGTAGGAATTGGGGAATGAAAGAATTGCCGGATAGTGCTTTTGGAATTGATGGGATTCGGTATTTGGTCTTGAAGAAAAGAGTGAGTTTTTGCGTCTTTTGTAAAGGTGATTTTGGAGATTAATAATTCGAGGAAAAAATTTTCATTTCAGATTTCAGAAGTGAAAAAGGAAAAGTTTGTGAGCCAGTTGTGACTAAGATAACGATTTGATTGAAGCTGAAAAAGAAAAAAAGACGGTATTAAATTAAATTAGAGAACGATTCGCCAGTGGCTCTGCGAAAAACAAAGACAACTGTGCTGGTGGTGCCAGAGCGAAAAAGTGACGGGAAAGGGATTAATGACCAAAAGTGATTAGCGGCCGTGAAGGTGAACAAATCACGCAAAAACGGGGTGCAATTCATTGTACCAGAAATGAATTCGTGGAGCATAAGGTTTGCGATTCGAGTGGAGCTTGTAAATAACTGATGAATTCGTATAAGATTACCAAGAAGTAGTCAGAAAGTGTATGAAGACGTTAATGAGGAGATTATTTTTTTTGACTTTTTGACTATCATTAATTATTGTGGGTAAATCTGGTTGTGCCCCTTCTTTGAGTGACATCTACTCGGGAACACTGTGAAAGTGTAATAACTAAAACAACTCATCTTCAAACGTCTATAAACGATAATACAAAAAACAGGAAATTAATTTTACAAATTAATTATTTTCTTTGTGTAAATTCATAGAGTAATATTTAATTGAAGGTAAATTTTCATTTTAGTAATAATTTTTTTTGAATTAGATTAAAACTTGTTTAAATAAGCTGCGTAGACAGACCTACGATCATGCCGGAAGCGTTTTGTACCCAACCTCTCAGAAATACAGTCACCAGTAATGATTAACGTCAAGAAATATGTCAAAGAGATGTGCGGGTCTAAAAGAAAATCTATTGTTTTTCTATTTTCAACGGTTGCCATTTTGTTGCAAACTAAAAATCACTCAAATTATCAATTCCCAAAAATATTAATGTTATTGATCTTATTTGAAAATTTCAAGAAGATCAAATCAAAACTGCAGTGACTGATTCGATGGAAAGTCCATAAAATAACAAAATCACATGTTATTGTTGTTGTAATTGGAGAAATTTAAAATGGCTATAACTTCCGTGTTTATAATTCGATTTTCATGAAACTTACAAAGTTTAAGGACCTTTCGTGGGACTAGTCGAATTTCGTTCAGTTTATGGGTACCTAAACGATTTTATTGGGGAAAAGGTGAAATTCGAATATCATACTATTATTCACAAGTTGGAGCATGAACGCATAAGCCGACGGTCCCAGGTTCAAGTCATGTTGGGAGCAACGTGATTTAGTTCACGGGATTTTTCAGACAGACTATGAGTGTTCACTCAGTGGTGATATGTACTGATTTAATCAGATTATATTATAACTGAGCAGGCACACGGGGGCATGGTCCTGACCAAACCAACTTCCGAAAAAATCAATAAGGTCATAAAAATGAGATACTCTAACTATCTCTAAGCGAAGGCCCGAGAGGGGCTGTAGTGCTACAAAGAAGAAGAAGAAGACTATTATTGACAAAGTTGGGCGAATTTTGACGTATTTGTTGTTGTTGTTGTAATTATAAACACCTATCTCTATAATTTTTTCCAGATTTTTCGGATCACAAATGTCCAGTCGCGAGGGGGGGGACACCAATTTTTCGTGTATTTCCCTTCCCTGTATGCCCCTCGAAGCAAAAAGTATCAAATTAAGACCTGTTTTGAAAAGCTCCTTTCATTCGATACCCATATCGGCTACCTTTGATGACTTTTTTTCGGGGGCCACTCCCCTATATGGGAAGACCCCTCTTAAATACCTTATAAAATTTTTTTGTAGTTGGATTTTGAAGAGAGCACCACTTTGCATCTGCATACAAAATTTGATGTTTCTAGCTTAAGTAGTTTGCGAGAAAAAGTGCTGTGACACAAGTCATGTATACGCTTACTCCGAATTCCTATAAAAATAATTCTCACATAAATTAATTACTGCAAACGTTGCATTTACCCAAATGCAACGAATCTGCAACGGAAATGACATGTGCCGAACCTAGACAATAGGTAAGCAATTTACGCGGCGGCACATGTCCCATCGTAATCAAAATTACTTTCGCATAATTAATTCACGTGTCGCGAACTCATCATTTTTCGCATAATAAATAGAAGCGTATCCATGAACACCTTCAGTTTTGCTAATTAGATGTAGAACGTTACGCTGTCCGAATGAATACTCAAACGAAATTGTAATCAATAAAGTTGTTAAAGTTAAATGTAAAGTTCGTGTTTGGATTTCTTGATGTGCGCGGAGCACTTTCTTATTTTTTTATAGTTCGGTCAAACTAGACACAAAACTGGCGCAGTCGGTAAACGCCACAGTTCGAAAATCCGCGAAGGAACTAACGAAAAAGTGTGGTGACTATTTAAAAATAAAATCGGTTAAGTGCCGCGAAGGTGCCGATAAACTAAAAACACATAAATATTAAACAAAATAATAATCGGGAAAGCCGCGAAGGTTAATACGGTTATTATTAACCTATATAATAAGATCAGAGCAGACACACGAAGCATAAAGGTCCGCTTAAAACTCGCAGTGAGGCTGCTGTAGAGATCTGATCGCCCATAAATTAATTTAAAAAGTGTGTAAAACAAACAAAGTTCCTAATAAGAAGTGAAAAGCAACATTTCAAACCGAACAAATTAAACCGGACAAATTGAACAAAGTTTCACAAAACTTGGAAACAGGTAACATAGCCTAAGATTTTTAAAAAAACCCATATAAAACGTGGATCCTGCTGGACGAAGAACAAGAAGAAGGAATATCTTCAACCAAGGACGGAACGACGCATACAGAATGGAAGAACTGGTTCAACAATTCCAACAACTTCAACTACAACTTGCTCAAAGGGAGGAGCAGGTCCAACAGTTGGCAACAGCTCTTCAACAAATTTCAAACAGACAATCATCAAACGATCATAACGATAAAATATTAAAGGAAATCAAATATATGAACAACTTTACCGGCGTCGGAGATATTACCATCAACGGCTTCCTGAGCAGTGTTGAATACTATTTGAGCAAAATTGACAATGAAGATTCAAAGAAAACAGCAGTAAGGACCATCTATTATGAGAAAATCCAAGGCGAGGCTAAGAACGCAATCATCAACATCCCAGAAACAGATAATTGGCAACTCATCAAGGATCAGCTAAAGCTACGTTTCAGACCAGACGTTCAACCGTGGGAAATCTACAAAAAAATCAACGAACTAAAGGTGCACAATGTAAGCGAATTGGCTGAGGAAGTACAAAAAATTAAGTATAAGGCAGATGAACTAATAATCTATTATCAGGATAAAATGTTTATTGACCTTAGTAATGTTAATTCAATCTTAACAAATGTAGTGAAAGAAATGAGTCAGGGTGTTCTATTAGAAAAGATATACAGTGAGACAAATATTGATAAAATAATAGAAATTATGAGATCAAGAAGATTTGAAGATGAATGTATCAGACCAGAATTTAGAAAGGTCAAAATTTTCAAACCTAAATTCCACAATAATAATTTCAAGGATTCTAATCCTAATTCCTCACAAAACAGACAGACTGACAAAAATTCTGACGGAGAGGATAATACAAAACAAAACAGACAATTTAATAAGTACAGACAAAAAGACAATGACAGTGGACAACAAAATAGTGGTCAAAATCAATTTTTCAGATCTCAGAACTCAAACAAATCGGGGCAAAATAAAGCCAATAACTTTTCAGGTCGTTCAAAACAAACATGGAAGTCTAAACTCCAACCGGGTATTGAGCCCATGGAAGTTGAGAATGCGCAATTCCATAGATCAAATATTGAAAAGGTTAAAAACCAAAACCAATCAAATAATTTATCTGATGAAGAAACCTTCTCTGACTCATCCCCTGAAATTAACCTAAATGAATATTTTTTTCGCAACTAGCCTCGGAACAATTGCCTTTGATTCAAATTACTATAAATAATGTTAAATATGTAGCTTTAATTGATACTGGGGCATCATTTAGTGTAATTGATGACCGAATTAATACATTTAATAAGGTGAAAATCAAGCCAATCATATTTTCAACTATTACAGGAAAAGATAAGATCGAGTATGAAGTTCATACTCCATCGCCAGAAGAAATTGATCCTCCACCCTCACGAGCCTTGGTTCGGTGGAAGGTTAATAGGTTACAAAACCGAAAATATCAGTTCATAATCGGAACTGATTTACTAAATAATCTCGATACATTAATAGATTTCGAGAGAAAATTAATTATTTTAAATGGACATGCCATTAAATTTATTAATAGCCCTTATCCTTTTGATGAAGTAAATTCTTTAGAAGAAGTGCATGGTGATTATCTAAAAAGATTACAGTTAGATCACCTGAACAAAGAAGAATATGCCGAAATAATAAAACTGATAAAACGGTATGAGGGAATATTTTTCAAGGAGGGTGACAAACTCACGAGTACCCCCACAATAAAACATGAGATAAAGACTACAACCGAAAATCAAGTCAACTCAAAACTGTACAGGTATCCTCCTAAGCACGAAGCGGAGGTCCGAAAACAAATTGCGGAACTTGAAAAGCAAGGAATTATTCGAAAGAGTAATTCAATGTATTCAAGTCCTCTTATTATAGTACCGAAAAAATCGGACAACTCGGGGGAAAAGAAATTTCGTTTAGTGGTAGATTACAGAAAACTAAACGAAATAACATTGGATGATAAATTCCCATTGCCAAATATTGACTCTATCCTCGATAAACTAGGTAGAGCCCAATATTTTTCAACAATCGATTTAGCAAAAGGTTATCATCAAATTCTAGTCAAAGAGGAAGACAGGCATAAAACAGCCTTCGTAACACCTCACGGACTTTATGAATTTGTAAGAATGCCGTTTGGTCTAAAAAATGCACCAGCGACATTCCAGCGCCTAATGAATGACGTGTTAAGAGACTTCGTAAATAAATCATGTGTCGTTTATTTAGACGATATTCTGATTTTTAGCACCTCTTTAAAGGAACACATTAAATCGTTAACAGACATTTTTCAAACTTTGAAAGCACATCAACTTAAAATCCAGATAGATAAGTGCAATTTTATGAAGAAGGAGACCACATTCTTAGGTCATATTATCTCAAAAGATGGACTGAAACCAAATCCCGAAAAGGTTGAAATAATACAAAAATTAGAATTGCCAAAAACGCACAAACAGATAAAGAGCTTTCTAGGATTAACGGGTTACTACAGAAAGTTTATTAAGGACTACGCAAAAGTAGCTCAACCTATAACAAAGTATCTGAAAAAGGACCAAAAAGTTAATTGTAAAGATCCAAATTATATTAGCGCTTTTGAGAAACTAAAAGCCCTTATAATATCACATCCTGTTTTAAGATTTCCTGATTTTCAGAAACCCTTCCAATTAACAACGGACGCGTCTCAGTATGCAATTGGCGCCGTTTTGTCACAAAACGGGCATCCAGTGTGCTTTGCCTCGAGGACATTAAACTGTCATGAGCGGAATTACGCCACTACTGATAAGGAATTTCTTGCCATTATGTGGTCGGTCAATTATTTCAGACCGTATCTCTATGGTAACAAGTTTACTATTTATACGGACCATCAACCTATCAAATACCTTCATGCTAAATATAAAGGGAAGGACCTTTCACCCAGGCATCAAAGATGGCTCTTAAAACTAGGAGAATATCATTTTGATATTGAGTACGTAAAGGGAAAAGAAAATAAGGTAGCGGATTTTCTCAGCCGTACTAATCAACCTAAGGAGTGTGATGAAAAGTCGACAAGCTCATTTAAACATACAAACTCTTTTTCAGATTTAGGAATAATATTTAACTTGGAAAGTCACGATAGTACAATAGCTACAAAACATTCTGCGGAAGAAGATCTACAAGATCATATACCTATTAAGGAGGAAATTGTAAATAAATATAGGACACAGTTAATATTGACAAATAATAAGATCCAAGAGTTAGAAGTTATTCATAAAAAGCGAATAATTTATATAGCGGAATACGATTTCGACAATTTACGCGAAATCCTTAGAAAGTACATAAAGAAGGGGATAACCGGCATTTATACGGAACTTGAAGACAGCAAATATAACATCTTGCAACAAACAATAAGGGAAATGTACTCAAATGACAGCCAAGTCAAGTTTATTCGATGCTCTTTTAGAGCTCAGGATATAAAAACGGAAACCGAAGCAGTAAAGCAAATATCTCTGTATCACATAAAGGAAAGTATGCACTCCGGCATACAAGAAACTTTCAATTCTATAAAAAACAAGATCTATTATCCAAAATTACAGGAACTAATACAAATTGTACTCAACCAATGCGATGTCTGTCAAATGGCGAAATATGACAGAAAACCGATCAAACCTAAATTTAATTACACAGAAACACCCGACAGTAAAAACGAAATTATCAATATAGATATTTATACCTTCATGAAATATGATTTCTTAACAATAATAGATCGATTTTCGAAATTTGGCTCTGCTTACTTCCTACCTGACAAAAATCATATAACAATCATTGAAACTTTAGAAGAACATTTTGCAAAAATAGGAAAACCCAAGAAAATTACTGCAGGAAATGAATTAAATACTATTAACGTAAAGGAATTCTTAAAAGAAGAGGAAGTAGAACTACACATAACAAAAGCGCATAGCCATACAGGTAATGCTGACGTAGAACGTTTTCACAACACATTACTTTCGATATGCAGAACTTTAATATTAAATAAAACAAATTTTTCACCAAAACAAATAGTACAACAGGCTGTTAGAAACTACAACAATCGCTATCATTCAACTATCAAGTGTACCCCTATCGATGCTCAGGAACAACGAATAGACGCTTTAAAAATTAAAAATAACATCAACGAAGCAAAACAAAAATATTTGGAAAAAATAAATAAAAAACGTGAAAACTACGAGGAAACTAGGACGACTGGATTCATAAAGGACTATAAAGCTGTAAGACACAAAGAAAAACCAAGATATAGAAGGGCAAAATTACATAATGTCCATCCCACAAATATCAAAAGAGAATTAAAACATACAAATCTAAACGATTATTCAGAAGACGATATCGTTAAAACAGAGGATAAAAGAATTCTAGAAGCAGAAATAAAAGATAAAGAAGGTCCTAACTCCGAGGTTTTGGTAAAGAAATTTTATTTATCAATAAAGAGGAGCGATGCAGCCACCTTACTAGGAAAAGAATGGTTAAACGACCAAATAATAAACTTTTACCTAAATTTGCTAGTAGAAAGAAGCTCACTAGACAATGCAAATAATCTTCCGAAAGTGTATGCAATGAATACATTTTTCACGCTGTGCCTAAACAAAACAGGATATAGTGCAGTTCGAAGATGGACACGGAAAGTGGATATATTCTCCTATGATTTAATAATAATTCCAGTTCACATAAACCAAACACATTGGTGCTTAGCCATAATAAGCCCAAAGGAAAAATACATTAAATATTATGATCCAATGCGGACTCCAAATACCGAAGTTCTAGATTTACTAGAAAATTATGTCAAGGAAGAATCGATGGACAAGAAAGATGAGGTTTTAGATTTTTCTTTTTGGAAAAAGGAGCAAATTCTAAACGGTCCACTTCAAACAAATGCATATGACTGTGGTGTATTTAGCTGCACATTTGCTGAACATATAACTCGCAATTGTGAACCAAATTTTTCCCAAGAGGACATGGTTTATTTAAGGAAGAAAATGCTCGCAGATATTTTGCAAAGCAAAATTCAATAGTTTCAATAATTTAACCTTAACTTAAGTCGTTTAAATCATTTACCCTTAACAAATCAA
Organism: Odontomyia ornata; assembly: GCA_963969285.1. Lineage (NCBI taxonomy): Eukaryota > Metazoa > Arthropoda > Insecta > Diptera > Stratiomyidae > Odontomyia > Odontomyia ornata. The sequence continues at coordinate 196,760,731 of OZ017741.1, forward strand.
TTACTTTTTATTATGACATATCCAAGATTAAATACTTATTTTAGGTCATAATCATCATATGGTTGCTTCTAATCTCTATGGTAAAACCAACAACTGGGACATTAAATATACAACCAATATCGACTGAAAATGGCTTTACAATAATAAATATGGGAACAACGGAAGTTATTCAAGATGCTAGGACAATAATTCACGTACTCAATTTAACAGAATTTAGGCAGTCAATTGATTTAGCAGAGGAAAACATCAAACGGTTGAACCTTGGGAATGACTTGACTATTAGACAAGAACTAGAAACTATTCGTGCAAAGTTTAAAACTATTCAACCTAGTCCTAGAAAGAAAAGAGGTTTACTCAATATCGTTGGTACAGTAGAAAAATGGCTTTTTGGTACCATGAATGACGACGATAGAAAGGAAATCACTGAACACATTAAAACAGTAGAAATTAACGAAGACAAAACTATCGGTTACCTAAATAAGCAAATAGAAATCAATTCGCATATCAGTGACTCGATAAAAATTCTTAAAAACACCATTGAATCAGATAGAAATCAAATTACAAAAACTTACGAAGAAGTAACTGCTAACGAAAGAAAAATTATAGTAAAACAACTGCAGTTAGATCAAATGATAAGATTGCAGATGCTTAAAGAAAAACTAGACCAAATTATGGACAGCATAGCATTTACCCGACATGGTATTGTTCACCCAAGTTTATTGACAACTACTGAAATCTTAACAACAGGACTAGACTTTTACAGACTTAAAAACGCTAAAACAGGACTTTTGCAACTAGACAAGGACGAACTAACCCTTGCCATCAAAATTCCCAATAAATACAAAATAGTCGACCTTAAATTGATAACCCCAATCCCAAATAAAAACTTTTTAGAACTTAATATAGAAGATCAATTTGTTATTGAAATAAATCAAACAAAATATCAATATAGTGGAGAAATTCAATATGAAAAAGATCTCAAAATTGTAAACAATTGCATTGAAAAAAATAATTGCTTTACACAAATAAATAAACTTCAAGAAATTAAAAAATTGGATGATCAAACTATACTTTGTAAAAATATGAAAAATCAACAAATTATAAATTCTTGTGATGACAGATATATAAAACTAAACGGTAATTACTTAATAACATTCAATAATTGTACTATTCAAATCCTAAATGAAACTTTTAGTAGCAATGATATCAAATTTGTTGACAGATTTTATTATGAAGCAGACTATAATTTTAATTTTACCAAAAGAATTAATTTTGAAAATATTACCATACAACATATTGAAAATTTGGAACCTTTAGAAATTCTTAAATTCTACAAAACTATAAGTCCAATATTAGGAATAACAACAATTTCAATACTTATATGTATCATTTTTGCAATACTTACCATTTTTTATAAAATACATAAAACAAAAGAAATTATGAATGTAAACAAAAACATTAAAACAAATTGTAATGAAAAGGTTAGAATTCAGGAGAATTCTTATTGTAAGGGGGGAGAAGTCATGTATACGCTTACTCCGAATTCCTATAAAAATAATTCTCACATAAATCAATTACTGCAAACGTTGCATTTACCCAAATGCAACGAATCTGCAACGGAAATGACATGTGCCGAACCTAGACAATAGGTAAGCAATTTACGCGGCGGCACATGTCCCATCGTAATCAAAATTACTTTCGCATAATTAATTCACGTGTCGCGAACTCATCATTTTTCGCATAATAAATAGAAGCGTATCCATGAACACCTTCAGTTTTGCTAATTAGATGTAGAACGTTACGCTGTCCGAATGAATACTCAAACGAAATTGTAATCAATAAAGTTGTTAAAGTTAAATGTAAAGTTCGTGTTTGGATTTCTTGATGTGCGCGGAGCACTTTCTTATTTTTTTATAGTTCGGTCAAACTAGACACAAAACTCACACGGACGGACAGACAGGGTAGGATTTTAGTCGGGTTTTGCGAAATTATTTTACAAAACCCTAAAAAAGAAGGTGAGGTGTTGGCATTGTTACAAGCTGTGAGCACAAGATGGAACTCTTGCTTTGACATGTTGGAAAAATTTCTTAAACTACCTGTACCTGCTCCTAAAATTTTAGGTGCTAAGAGTCAAACAAATAGAAATACACCCAAATCGGTTGCAACTTCCCAAGTATTTATTATATATGAACTTGTTGCTGTTTTTGGGTCATTCAAAGAAACTGCGAAAGAAATAAGTGGCACTAATTACGTGAATTCCAGCTTAGCTATTCTGGTTATAAATTTGATTCGCAAAGTAGTGTAAGACATAAGTCCATCCCCGAATGTCGAGCTCACCGTAAAATAGGCTCTTCCCAAAAAAGTTGAAGAAAGACTGGGCCCTTTGGAGAAAAATTCACTTTTATCTGCAGCAACAATGTTAGATCCCCGAGTTAAGAGGATTCATTTCGCTTAACCAAGTGCTGTTACGGATGCAATTTCCAAAATCAGCAATAATATTTGGAGAGAACACCGAAGCAGCGATCAACGTTCTCCTGGTCTAAGAAGTAGCCAGACTCGTACAGCGCGAGCACAAGCGCAAGAACACTTTAAGGTTTCAATTTGGTCTGGGCATGAAATATTATTATCCCAGTCGTCAACCACTGCGCCCGAAATTCCGAACTCTGACTCTGTGCCTTCTGAGCTTAACCAATACCTCGACCAACCGCTTCTTGACAGAAGAACTGATTCAAAAAAACTTTGGACTAATTGCCAGCAATTCACGCCTGTTCTTGCGGAAGTCCCTCTGAAATATTTAATTTGTCAGGCTTCTTCAGTCTCTTGTGAAAGAGTTGCTTCAGCAGTGATCTAACAGTACCTGAGGATAGTAGCCACTTGACTGTGGAGCACATTAAGCAGAGGGTACTTCTAATGTCAATATCTGACGAGAATTGGTGGAACATTGAAATTGCTGGTGATACTACTTATTAATTAGTTTATTATAATAGTTGCTTCTAAACGTGATTTAGTTCAGGGGATTTTTCGGACAGACTACAAGTGTTCACTCAGTGGTGATATGTACTGATTTAATCAGATCATATCATAGCTGAGCAAGCACACGGGAGTATGGTACTGACCAAACCAACTTCCGAAAAAATCAATACGGTCATGAAAATGAGATACTCTAACTATCTCTAAGCGAAGGCCCGAGAGGGGCTGTAGTGCTACAAAGAAGAAGAAGAATAGTTGCTTCAACTTAATAAAAATAAAAGCTTGGTAAAAATAAAACCATTGCCTTTAGTGTGTTATTTTTTTAAAATTTTAAATGTTTTAGAAATATGTATGCACGCTTGGGAAAATGGAAGATTAATCGATATTTTTCCTATAAAAAATTTCGATTATTTTCGATACTGTTTAAAAATATTGATTCGATAAATATCGATAAATTTTTTCTTGAGTACACTTCAATCTTTTTGAGTTTAATCATGAAAATTTTAGGATGCAAATTGATTACAAACATTTTCTGATGCGAGCAATCTCTTGGTTATCCTACTTGTTTATTATAGTTACAACATCCACCGTAAATAACTTCTTTGATTTGACGTAAATATTATCTTAAAACCTACGCAGACCTATATTTAAATCATCCTTTCCACCTACCCAACAATCCTTCCGCAAAACGGAAGTATAATGTAACATAAAATCAAAAGTAATTAACAACTTACCAGTAGCGTAATCATAAGAAGTATCATCTAACTCTTGATTTATATAGTCCAGAGAATCCTTTGGATTGTAGGTAATCTTTGACTCAAACTGAGCGGAAGGCTTAAATGATTTCTGTAAAGGACAAAGTTCAAGACCCAATTATTTCATGCGAATATGTTGAACTAACCTTGTCATCAAAATTTCGTAATAAATCCGAATTTTCACATTTCCTTACCCGACATTTCACCACTTCTACATTATCACCCAGACAATATAAGCCACCGTAACGTGGTTCGGGATTTGTACATGTCCTTTTACGTTTTCTATATCCTGTACCACATGTTTGACTACACTCTGACCATGACGACCACTCGGTCCAACCTCCGTGTACTACAAATGAAAGTAAAGTTAGCATTTGATTCAACAAGTCAAAGAGGATCATGAATTGAATGTACTTGGACATGGTCCCGCATAACAAATTTGCGATTCTAGAGCACTGCCAATACACATTTGTCCTCCATTCAGGGGCACAGGATTATTGCATTCACGATAACGTGTAGCGAATCCATTGCCACAGGAAACTGAACATGGTGACCAAGTCGTCCACGAGGACCTGTTGAGTAAAAAGGGCTTTCCTTGCTTTGAATAATTAATTAACAATGTTAGGGCGAAGAATAATCTGGTAAACTTTGTGCTCCCAGTAAAAATCACACTCCAATTGTATACATACCATCCTCCATTTACCACACACGCCATAGTATTGCATGCTACCTCTTCGTAATCCGTTCCCACACATGACCTGCCCCCCATAGCAGGTTTGGGAGAATCACATTCTCGATATCTTTTCATTGTCGGCTTATTCTTGTCTCGTGGATCCCAGCATGACTTGGAGCACGATGTCCAATTAGACCATGGTCCCCAGCCACCATCAATCTGAAGGATAAAACATTGTTGGCTTATGAACATTTTTGTGAGGACAAAGAATTTCTTAAAATATTCTGTTTGCTTAGTTCATTTACCGGACAAGGAGATAGTTCACATGTTTTCGTTTCCAAGTTTCGTCCTGCACATGGCGGATCTGACGTAGATGCTAATTCGCCATTAATTCTTGTGCATCTTCGTTTTCGTGTTGCTACACCAATACCACAGCTTTGGCTGCAGGGCGTCCACGGATCCCAATCTGACCATACCACAGGGGCTAAAATATGAATAGTGTATAATTTTTAATTAGAAACATGTATGTATTTCAGGATGTGCTGAAATAAAATAATTCGGCGTTTCGTCTAAGATCTCTAAAGTTTTCAAATTTATGTGATGCATACTTATAATGGTGACGTTGATATCTTTCTCTTGTTGGCCAGCAAGATTTACTGCCCGACATGTATATGTTCCTCCATCTTCCTTTTTAGCGTTAAGTACTTTCAAGACCGTTTTATCTTGTGAAAGAAAAACGTTTTTAGAATTTTCTTGAACTGGTTCTCCATCCTACAAATCAACGGGAAATACATGTAAGCAATTCATACTCATTCTCTGATAATTTTTTCAAGCATACTTTAAACCAAGTGATATCTGGTTTCGGGCTTCCTGCCACTATTGGGCAGTTCAAGGATATAGTACGATGCTCGTATACATTTTGTTGTGGAGCAAAGTTATGTATTTCAGGTGTTTTGAGAACGAGCACTTCATATCTCTTTTCGGTAGAGCCGAGTGAATTGTTAGCATAGCATGTGTATGTTGCAGATTTTACAACGTTGCTGAGCATCTGTAAGTTTTTTGTTTTGGCGGTAAAATTTTTATTAAAAATGTTATTTTTGGGTCCGAACCTACCAATTGGGAGGTTGTTTCTGGAAGAAGTTTTGTATCATTCACAGTTCCATATGTAGTCTCGAGCCAAAAAACAGCAGGTGGTGGATTGCCGCTCACTGGACAGTTGAAAATAATTTTTTCGCCAGGAACGACTTGATGAGAGCCATCATCGGAGAAACCTTCAGGTGATTCATCAATTAGATTTTCGGCTATATTGCCCAAACGGAAATGAGGAGGAGCTGTAGCAACAAAAATAAGGAAATCATAGTTTTGTTGGAAATACTGAATTATCATAGAAATTTCCTACATAATATATTGACATGAAATTGTTTTTGTCCATAGCCAGCATCGTTCTTTGCTCGGCAATAAAATGTACCAGTGTCTGATGTATCGCTTACGAGAATGGTAAGAGTTCGTCCATCATGAGAGATTTGTTCCCTGTAGTCTCCCTTTAATTGTTCCTTTTCCTGGAAGCAAAGGACAAAAGCATTAATGTGTAGGTTAGAGTCGTTGATTTATTTGATATGTGAAATAAGGGAAGTATAACAAAATTTACTACTACATGATCATATAAACTCGGAAGTTACTGTTGGCTTTCCATTATTAGCATTATAATCGCATCATTAACAAAATAAGTTCTACGGAAAATAAAACGTGTCAAAAATTTTCTGTACGTTTTGCCTCCACCTGGACCCCCTAATGCATAAAATGACTTTTTTCTTTCAGATTCTTTGGGATCTAATCAAAACCTTTGATTTGATGCCCAACTCGATTCGGTATTAGGGGGAACCTCCTTGAAAATTTTTTAAATTTTTGGTAAGACCTAAACTTTTGAGAGACCATCACTTCTGACTAGTAGGTCTTTGTAAAAAAATTTCTTTACAAATACCTAAAAATGAAAAAAGTGAAAGTTGGAAAAACACTGGAAATTTTACTTGAAGTGATAGATCATCCAAACAAAAGCACAAAGGATAAGGTTAGCTAGTTCCAATAAAGCAGATATATATATATATATATATATATATATATATATATATATATATATATATATATATAAATATATATGTATATATATATATATATATATGTATATATATATATATATTTATATATATATATATATATATATATATATATATATATATATATATATATACACATGCATACATATATAAATGAGATGTAACGAAATTTGTGGCCACGCCAGAGGTTGCAATTTTACTTCTATATCCGCAAAATTTTCAGAAAAAGTTTTGGGTGAAATATTAGCTATGTAAGTGCGTTAATCAGCCAGATGGGCCAAGCAAAAACAAAATGGTGGCCACTTTCGACGAAAATCCATGATTTCTGTTCTGTATACCTTCGACTTGAACAATACTTTGTATAATTCAAAATCGACCCGTATGAAACGAAATGGCTGCCGCTCAAAGGCCAAAGAACATATACTATAAATATTTGTCATTGTAGTTGTGACCAAACTGATATTAATGAAAGTTGATAGCATGATAAAATTTATAAGTATTTTAAGAACAATAGAAAACATTTCAAGGCCAGGTCTCAAATTTCAAAATGGTGGCTAGTCAAAGTTTAAAACTTAAAAGGCTTCTAAATCCAAATTTTATATTGTATGAATCGGTGCTGCTTTGCAGAATTGTACGGGAAAATGGTAATTGATTGGACTGAAAATATAATGCTTGATTTTGTAATAACTTGCGGTTTGGTCTTGAAGAGGGATCTGGCATTCGGCACTATAGCAGCCCTAATCAGAAGTTGACAAGTGTCGGAGTGACAGATCTCTGACCGGAAACCGCCGTGAGACTTTGTGATGACTCTCCAGGTCATGAAGTGAGTGATCGATAATTTGTTTGTGAAACCAAAAGTAGCTGGAGGAATTTAAAGAAAAAAACTAATAGAATTTTCAATTAAAGTGGTCGCCCTTGCTTTTGTTGATTAAAAGAATCGTTGTGCTTTGCATAAGCTATCGAGTTGATGGAAAAAACGGCACTTTCACGGAATATGTTACTACCATAACACTTTCCGATGGTGATCACGAGGGATTGTTGCAAGGGAATTTCACTTATTCTTGCTTCCTCTTTTGTGAGATCACTATCGATAAATCTCACTAAGGCTGAGCACCGAAAGTTTTATGTTTTTGGGAGGGATTGAAGAGGAAGTTTTGGGGGTGTACATGCGGCGGAGTTTCGAGACGTGAAGTGAGCTACATTTTTCCCAATTGGGTGAGAAGCCATTTTATTTGTAGCCTACTAGGTGTATTTTTAAGAGTTCAGAATGTTCTGCAGGAGTGGTATTGGTTCATTGAGAGGAGGCGAAGACGAGAGGTAAGTATACCGCCGAGGGGGTACAGTTTTACGAATCCATGGTTGATCGGTTCGATTACACGGTACCTTAGTTTGTGTTGGCCGTTTTAGTAGCGTAGGCTGTTTCAATTTAAATTAGGGTAGCTTACATCTGGCACTACATCGGTATTGAGATCGGATTGTGTGCATTGAAATTGAAAAATGAAATCCTAATAGGATCACTCGGGTGTCTGTCTGTCCGTCTGTTAGCGAATTTACTCTGGACTCATTGCATGGATGAAGCTAAAATTTGGTACGGATATGAATTCTTGCAACCCAAACATGTTCATATAAATTAAATATACAGTAAAACCCGGATAAATGCAACTCGCTTAAGTAAAAATAACGCATAAGTATATAGGCTACGCGTGTACCGATTTTTCTGGGCTATTTTAATATATTTGCGCTCGAATAATTGCAACATGGATAAGTGCACAAACCGTATAAATGCACATTCTTTTGTGAGTCAATTGTATTTGACTCATTCAATTTTGCTCGGTTAAGTGCATGCAATCAAAAATCATTTTCAGCTTTTATTTAGAAACTTGTTTTTCAAGGTCAACAGCGATTTGCATTTTCCTAACTCAAATTAGTTACCATTGCAATTACCACTGCAGCACAATATTTCTGGAAGAGCATAGAAGTTGATAAACAATCATATCTGCAGCGCAGTGCTGCCGCAGCCACTTTAGTTGAAGTTGATGTTTAAAATCTTTTGCAGGAAAAACGGACAGCTAATACAGCAGCAAAACTTTTAAAGCAAACATTTTTTTCCATCAATATTTTCCAGGCTTTTACAATCTTTCTAACAAACATTCGTCGTGTACCGTCCATCCAATTGTCTACCCTAGTGTAACATTTTCATTGAAAACTACAGAAAGTAAAATGAAGTTTTTACAGACGTCAGAGACTGCTATTGTTCTTATCGTTGAATGAAATTATTCAGCATAAAATATTTCTGTTTGAAACATCATATGAAACATTTAAATTTTAAGCTTTTCTTACTATTAAACAGAAAATTGAAATCATGGACAAATTAAGAAGCGAATCGGTGAAGGAACTCTCTATCGAGTACGGATGTGACGCATTTACAATCTCCATATGTAAAAATTATGCTCAAAAAATTCGGGAAATTGCCATGAAAAATAAAAAAATTGAACGGAAAATGGTAATTGAAATGAGGATAACCGATTTTGAGTCAAGAAATGGTTAACTACAGGTTTGGAAACTCAAAAACAATATTAAATATTCTAAGTTTCATGGAAAAAAATCCACTTCTTATGAAATAACGGCCAATTATTGACCAAAGAATATACTGCTAGATATGATCAAGGACTACGACCCTGAAGATATTTTCAACGCAGATGAATCAGGGCTTTTAACAAGGCCCTTTCCTATGGCACTCTACATTGATGAAAAGATTTTGTAGTATGTCACGTGGGAGTGTTTAGAAAGATTGTTTAACGTTATTCTGCACAACAAATATCAATGGAACAAAAAAATATATTCATTTAATTGAGCGTTCTTAGCAACCTTGTTGCTTCCGGGGAAAAAACATTTATTTACCCTACTATTCCTACCGGAAAGCTTGGATGACTCTAAGCATTTGATATGAATATATTACTAACAACAATAGAAAAGTTGTCCTTTTTATAGATAAGGCTGCATGTCATAAGTTGACTGAAGAAACTGTACTAAAAAGCGTCAAAATTGTTTCCCTGCCAGCCAATACGACCTTTAGATTAGGAAATTATACGGACTTTCAAAGCATATTATCGGCAACAAATAGTCCGCAAGCAAATCTTGGCGGTTGAAGCAGGTTCTTAAAGTCAAAATTTCTGTAAATCATTCGATCTATTTCAAGCGATAAATTTTGTAAAGAAATCTTGGTGCGTTTAAGTATAATGGTGCCAGTCTCCTAAATAAAAGAACCACTTATTCTTCACCCGGGCCATCATTGACTATCAACATGATAGTACATTTTCTTGGCCCGATGGAGACCAGCGTTTCCAGCATAGGGCTGATGCCAGCAAAACTGCGATTTCGTTGTGGATGACGGAGACTCCTCAGGAGCTCCCACATGCCATCATCCACAGGGCAGCTCGAAATCTTGGTGGTTGGTGAAGCCCACAACAATCCAGAACTGCTTTCGAAAAGCTGGATTTTTTCATCAATCATTAGTGGAAGTAACTGAGAGGGAAGAAGAAATCATCGAATTGCCGATACCAGAGGATCAGTCCAATAAACTTTTAACGTGCGATGACAACCTCGATTGTTCTGGGGAACTGGATGAAGATGAAATCCTCAAAGAAATTCGATTCGAAAATGAACATAACTCAGATGATGAACCGCCAATTGAAGAGGCCGCTGGAGAATCTTCAGCTACTGTAACTTTACAAGATGCATTCAATTCCCTCTCTAAAATTAAGCAATACCTAGCCATAGTGGGAGAAGACTTAGCATGCCTAGATAAAGTAGAAGAAAATCTGATGAAATGTAAGGGTAAAAATGTAATCCAAACGAAAATATCTGATTTTTTTCGCAATTAAAAATAAAAACTACTCTTGAATATAAGACATCAAATCATAACAGTGTTTTTGTAAAATGTATTTCTATAGAATTTGCATCTGGAAAATTTGAATTCTGTTTTATTGTTTCTATTAAGAATGAAAATACATTTATGAAATGAAAACTTTTATTTTCAAATATTTTTCTGATAAAAAACCTTCAAATTTAGCGAAAGAAACAAAATTACTAAGTGACCCGCATAAGTGCTCAAAATGTTTCTGGATTTTTGATGTGCATTTACCTGAATTTTACTGTATTTACTTTTGAGATAGGGGTGGGGAGGAGAACGGGGGATGACAATTTTTTTCATAAGTGTACCATTTTGCATATCAAATGAAAGGTATTATTTTGAAGATCTCAAACGTAGTTTTTTTATGATTTTCAAGTTAATAATTTTTGAGTTATTAAAGAAAATAAATGAAAATTAGCCGTTCCCCGGTTTGATATCTGAAAACACGAACCTTAAAATTTCGATAAAAATACGGGAAATAGTTTTTCACCCCCTAGACTAATGGAAAACTATTGAGAAGTCTATAGTCTAAATAAAGCATCGTTAAATTTTCAATATTGTTGGTAAGAACTGTCGCCAATTCCGGTGTACCGGCATTCTCACATTCGCAACTTCAAATTGCCTCCATAGCATCTCCACCTTCTTTTGGGTACATATACCTTTTTCACTGTGTATGTATTTTTTTAACATTTAAACCTTTACCTTCAATTTTTATTTCCCCAACATATTAATTCTACCCTCTTATCCTATTTTTAATTCCCGAAAAATAATAATAATAATTTGATCTTTCCTACGAACAACATTCCATTCATTATTTCCAATTAACAAAATTTCATTCGAGATCTTTTCACTAAAACCTAATTCCTTCCTTCATACCAAAAAATTTTATTCAGTATTTTTTCTAACAAATTTTTCATGTTATACTAACAAAAATTCATTGACGCTTCCCTACAAACAAATTTAATTTCAATGCCCATTAAGAAAGGTTCACAGTTGAAGTTGCTAAATGGATGAATGGAAGATCAACAGAAGGTGGCTCGGGTGGAAGCGTCATGGACTCTCGACCGAGGGTCCACCGGGACCCTGGTTTCAAGCTCCTTCGAGCGCAGGAACACTTTTTTTGGATCGGCAAAAGCAATCATGTCCGTATGTATGATGATTTGCACGTAACCAAACGCTATCATGGTTATGCAAATCACCATATATGCTAAATGGAAATTGTACAGTTGGAAAGGATGTGGAGGTAACGGAGTCGAAGTATATTGAGCTTCAATGACGTTACCTCAATGCAGCGGAGGGAATTGAAAAAAAAAGGATTGCGAGGTTTTCTTTAGAGTTGGTGGGAGCAATCTGTTTTTGGCTTTGAAAGAAGAGTGAGTCTGGGTTTGGATAGAGCGTTGGATGGGAGATTTCGGGGACTAATAATTCGGGGGAAAAAGGTTTCGTTTGAGATTTTGTGGAGGGAAAAAGGAAAAGAATGTGAGTCAGTTTTGAATGAGGACAACGAATTGTTTGAAGTGGAAAAAAGAACGGCATTAAATTAAGAAAACAATTCTCGAGTGGTTCTGCAGAAAAACAAAGAAAACTGTGCTTGGTTTTGGTGGTGTCAGCGCGGGAAAAGTGACTCGAAAAGAATTAATGACAAAAGTGATTAGCGGGCGTGAACGTGAAACAAATTATGTGCAGACGGAGTGCAATTCATTTTACCAGAAGTAAATTCGTAGTGGGCCGTGTCAGCAGAAGACAATTTTATCGTGTGTTTGATACAATAGTATAAGGTTTGCGATTCGAGTGTAAATTGTAAATAACTGATGAATTCTTAGAAGATTATATTTTCATTAATTATTGTGGATGAATCTTGTTGTGCCCCTTCATTGAGTGACAATAGTGCACATCTACTCGTGCATAAAACTTTATAAACGATAAATAATAATATAGAAAAGGAAAACCAATCTATTAAGTTGTTAAATTTTAGCAGGTGCCCCGTTCCCCTTCAAGTGGCAGAGCGCTCCACAGCCATAAAAAGGGTGAGTAATGAATTATTTTTTTAGGTCTTTGTAAAAATTTTTTTTACAAAGACCTACTAGTTTCGCGACCTGTCTGTCCGTCTGTCCGTCCGTCTGTCCGTCCGTCCGTCTGTCCGTCTGTCCGTGCGTCACAGCTGATTTCCTCAGAAACTATAGAAGCTAGAATGCTCAAACTTTGTGAAAAGGTCAGAAGTGATGATCTCTCAAAAGTTAAGGCCTTGACAAAAATTTAAAAAATGTTTAAGGGGGGTCCCCCCTAATAACGAATTGGCCCTTAAAAAATTTTTTTAATCAAAGGTAGTCGAGTGCGGTATCAAATGAAAGGTCTTGATTAGAACTTTTATAATCTGAAATAAAAAAATCATTTGATGAATTAGGGGGTCCACGGGAAGGCAAAATGTACCCAAAATTTGTGTCCCCCCCCCCCCCTCGCGATTGGACACCTTTCAGCCGAAAAATCTGAAAATTATCACGAATGTGGACCTTTATGAGTACAAGGGCAACAAATACCTTAGAAATCGAAATTCGCTCAACTTTGTTAATAATAGTATGATTTGTAGATTTTACATTTTTGCCCATAAAATCAAAACGGTAACTTTAAACTTCTTGAAATTTTGCAATTATATAGACTGGCATAAGATATATATGTTCACAAAATCTAATTGAGATCGAATCATAATCAAGTGAGTTATAGCCATTTCAATTATATGGAATTACAACAACGATAACACGTTTTTATGGTTCATATAGGGTTTTCCAATAAGAGGTGTTATTTTAATATTAAAAGAAAAATGCCATTTTTTAAAATAAATGATCGGATGTTTAGTTCATTATAAAGAAGAAGATATGCCGTTAATAGCAAAAACTAACATTGGGCAAATAACCACTACGACACGCTTACAGGACCATATCCTCTTCATGAAATTTTCCATAACCAAATCGGAAAGTGGCTGCCCTATGTCCTCGATAGCCTCACGAATTTCATCTTTGAGATCTTGAATTGACGCTGAGCTATTGGCATAGGCCTTCTCTATCACGTGGCTCTAAAGGAAGAAGTCGCAAGGTGTTAAATCAGAAGATCTATTCAAAATAACACCTCTTATTGGAAAACCCTATATATATATATTTAAAATTGACTTAGGTACTTTTATTTTCTTTCAATTTTCATGAAAATTTAAGGAATAGTGTTTAACTTGAACATGTTCAATCAGCCGAGCATTCAGAAAAATCATTTAAGCTAGATTAAAATGGCGGCTGCACTGTGCTTATGAAAGAAACTGTGCATCTTTTGTATAAATTTGAACAATTTCATATCTAAGTATTGGATGAATAATTCAAGTTATCGATTCACGCCATTAGAAAATTTGCTTCTAACCCTAGGATGTTTACAAAGACCTTCTGGTAGGAGCACTCTCCTGCTTACTCAACTTGTTTTCTTTCTATCTTTATTTTTTTCTCATTCTACCACTACCTGAATTCTGAGCTTTTTTTTGTAAATTTTTTAAGTAATATTTGATTGGAGATAAAGTTTTATTTAGTAATGTCATTTTTGAATTGGATTAAAATTTGTTATAAAAGAAGGGGCTTTGTTGAATTGAATTTTCGCATATTATTTATATTTGGTAAATTGTTGTGTTGTAATTAAATTTGTTAAAAATAAAATGGGCATGAAGTACTAAACAAGCAAAATTTTGTTTCCTCAAAAATGACCTTCCTCTTTCCCGTCCTTTTCCCTTCCTGTTAGTTTTTATGTGTAGGGTGGCTCAGCACGAGCAGAAGGTGTCCCGGAAAACTCGCGACACGGATGAGCACTAGTCGGCCTCAGAGCGCCACCTCGGGCTACGTAACTCTCTGCTTAAACTTAATGTCTGCAACTGCGGTGACTTCGGTGGTTGCTACAGAATTTGCAATTTAAACTAATTTGTGCTCCACTTGTAACCATATATGTACATCTCAAATCCTTCAAATAAACAATTATATTCCAAGTTATTTGGAACATATACAGTATTAAACAAGTTGAGTAAGCAGGAGAGTGCTCCTACCAGAAGGTCTTTGTAAACATCCTAGGGTTAGAAGCAAATTTTCTAATGGCGTGAATCGATAACTTGAATTATTCATCCAATACTTAGATATGAAATTGTTCAAATTTATACAAAAGATGCACAGTTTCTTTCATAAGCACAGTGCAGCCGCCATTTTAATCTAGCTTAAATGATTTTTCTGAATGCTCGGCTGATTGAACATGTTCAAGTTAAACACTATTTCTTAAATTTTCATGAAAATTGAAAGAAAATAAAAGTACCTAAGTCAATTTTAAATATATATATATAGGGTTTTCCAATAAGAGGTGTTATTTTGAATAGATCTTCTGATTTAACACCTTGCGACTTCTTCCTTTGGAGCCACGTGATAGAGAAGGCCTATGCCAATAGCTCAGCGTCAATTCAAGATCTCAAAGATGAAATTCGTGAGGCTATCGAGGACATAGGGCAGCCACTTTCCGATTTGGTTATGGAAAATTTCATGAAGAGGATATGGTCCTGTAAGCGTGTCGTAGTGGTTATTTGCCCAATGTTAGTTTTTGCTATTAACGGCATATCTTCTTCTTTATAATGAACTAAACATCCGATCATTTATTTTAAAAAATGGCATTTTTCTTTTAATATTAAAATAACACCTCTTATTGGAAAACCCTATATGAACCATAAAAACGTGTTATCGTTGTTGTAATTCCATATAATTGAAATGGCTATAACTCACTTGATTATGATTCGATCTCAATTAGATTTTGTGAACATATATATCTTATGCCAGTCTATATAATTGCAAAATTTCAAGAAGTTTAAAGTTACCGTTTTGATTTTATGGGCAAAAATGTAAAATCTACAAATCATACTATTATTAACAAAGTTGAGCGAATTTCGATTTCTAAGGTATTTGTTGCCCTTGTACTCATAAAGGTCCACATTCGTGATAATTTTCAGATTTTTCGGCTGAAAGGTGTCCAATCGCGAGGGGGGGGGGGGACACAAATTTTGGGTACATTTTGCCTTCCCGTGGACCCCCTAATTCATCAAATGATTTTTTTATTTCAGATTATAAAAGTTCTAATCAAGACCTTTCATTTGATACCGCACTCGACTACCTTTGATTAAAAAAATTTTTTAAGGGCCAATTCGTTATTAGGGGGGACCCCCCTTAAACATTTTTTAAATTTTTGTCAAGGCCTTAATTTTTGAGAGATCATCACTTCTGACCTTTTCACAAAGTTTGAGCATTCTAGCTTCTATAGTTTCTGAGGAAATCAGCTGTGACGCACGGACAGACGGACAGACGGACAGACGGACAGACGGACAGACGGACGGACGGACAGACGGACGGACAGACGGACAGACAGGTCGCGAAACTAGTAGGTAGGTTTGTAAAAAAAATTTTTACAAAGACCTAAAAATGTAATACTACTGCTACCTGTCCTATTAATATAAATAATATATGAAACAAGTTGAGTAAGCAGGAGAGTGCTCCTACCAGAAGGTCTTTGTAAACATCCTAGGGTTAGAAGCAAATTTTCTAATGGCGTGAATCGATAACTTGAATTATTCATCCAATACTTAGATATGAAATTGTTCAAATTTATACAAAAGATGCACAGTTTCTTTCATAAGCACAGTGCAGCCGCCATTTTAATCTAGCTTAAATGATTTTTCTGAATGCTCGGCTGATTGAACATGTTCAAGTTAAACACTATTCCTTAAATTTTCATGAAAATTGAAAGAAAATAAAAGTACCTAAGTCAATTTTAAATATATATATATAGGGTTTTCCAATAAGAGGTGTTATTTTGAATAGATCTTCTGATTTAACACCTTGCGACTTCTTCCTTTGGAGCCACGTGATAGAGAAGGCCTATGCCAATAGCTCAGCGTCAATTCAAGATCTCAAAGATGAAATTCGTGAGGCTATCGAGGACATAGGGCAGCCACTTTCCGATTTGGTTATGGAAAATTTCATGAAGAGGATATGGTCCTGTAAGCGTGTCGTAGTGGTTATTTGCCCAATGTTAGTTTTTGCTATTAACGGCATATCTTCTTCTTTATAATGAACTAAACATCCGATCAAATATTTTAAAAAATGGCATTTTTCTTTTAATATTAAAATAACACCTCTTATTGGAAAACCCTATATGAACCATAAAAACGTGTTATCGTGTTGTAATTCCATATAATTGAAATGGCTATAACTCACTTGATTATGATTCGATCTCAATTAGATTTTGTGAACATATATATCTTATGCCAGTCTATATAATTGCAAAATTTCAAGAAGTTTAAAGTTACCGTTTTGATTTTATGGGCAAAAATGTAAAATCTACAAATCATACTATTATTAACAAAGTTGAGCGAATTTCGATTTCTAAGGTATTTGTTGCCCTTGTACTCATAAAGGTCCACATTCGTGATAATTTTCAGATTTTTCGGCTGAAAGGTGTCCAATCGCGAGGGGGGGGGGGGGGACACAAATTTTGGGTACATTTTGCCTTCCCGTGGACCCCCTAATTCATCAAATGATTTTTTTATTTCAGATTATAAAAGTTCTAATCAAGACCTTTCATTTGATACCGCACTCGACTACCTTTGATTAAAAAAATTTTTTAAGGGCCAATTCGTTATTAGGGGGGACCCCCCTTAAACATTTTTTAAATTTTTGTCAAGGCCTTAACTTTTGAGAGATCATCACTTCTGACCTTTTCACAAAGTTTGAGCATTCTAGCTTCTATAGTTTCTGAGGAAATCAGCTGTGACGCACGGACAGACGGACAGACGGACAGACGGACGGACGGACAGACGGACGGACAGACGGACAGACAGGTCGCGAAACTAGTAGGTCTTTGTAAAAAAAATTTTTACAAAGACCTAAAAATGAAAAACCAGAACGCCCACTAGTTCACATATTCGCAAATATATGACAAGATAGTATCCAAATTTTTTTCATAGTTGCAAAATACACAATGAAGCTATATTTTTAAAAATTCAGAATGAAACACTCATCAGCTTTGTGAAAAAATGAGATGATCAAATTCGCTAGATATCTCTTAATATAATAGTGAATTCAAATATTTTTTCCCGGTCAAAATGGCACAAACTGAAATTATCATCATTTTTGGCTACATTTTCTGTGATGTGATGTGCTGTGAAAAATAGATATGTGGCAGCAGTTGATTATTGAGTTCAATAAATGTATGAGTGACAATTCGGTTTCAAATTTTCAAAGGCTTCACCACACAGAACGCGGTCTGCCAACGGGCCAAATGGACAACGGTCTATTATAGACCGTAGTGGGCACCGTTCTGATATTTAAACAAGTTGAGTAAGCAGGAGAGTGCTCCTACCAGAAGGTCTTTGTAAACATCCTAGGGTTAGAAGCAAATTTTCTAATGGCGTGAATCGATAACTTGAATTATTCATCCAATACTTAGATATGAAATTGTTCAAATTTATACAAAAGATGCACAGTTTCTTTCATAAGCACAGTGCAGCCGCCATTTTAATCTAGCTTAAATGATTTTTCTGAATGCTCGGCTGATTGAACATGTTCAAGTTAAACACTATTCCTTAAATTTTCATGAAAATTAAAAGAAAATAAAAGTACCTAAGTCAATTTTAAATATATATATATAGGGTTTTCCAATAAGAGGTGTTATTTTGAATAGATCTTCTGATTTAACACCTTGCGACTTCTTCCTTTGGAGCCACGTGATAGAGAAGGCCTATGCCAATAGCTCAGCGTCAATTCAAGATCTCAAAGATGAAATTCGTGAGGCTATCGAGGACATAGGGCAGCCACTTTCCGATTTGGTTATGGAAAATTTCATGAAGAGGATATGGTCCTGTAAGCGTGTCGTAGTGGTTATTTGCCCAATGTTAGTTTTTGCTATTAACGGCATATCTTTTTCTTTATAATGAACTAAACATCCGATCATTTATTTTAAAAAATGGCATTTTTCTTTTAATATTAAAATAACACCTCTTATTGGAAAACCCTATATGAACCATAAAAACGTGTTATCGTTGTTGTAATTCCATATAATTGAAATGGCTATAACTCACTTGATTATGATTCGATCTCAATTAGATTTTGTGAACATATATATCTTATGCCAGTCTATATAATTGCAAAATTTCAAGAAGTTTAAAGTTACCGTTTTGATTTTATGGGCAAAAATGTAAAATCTACAAATCATACTATTATTAACAAAGTTGAGCGAATTTCGATTTCTAAGGTATTTGTTGCCCTTGTACTCATAAAGGTCCACATTCGTGATAATTTTCAGATTTTTCGGCTGAAAGGTGTCCAATCGCGAGGGGGGGGGACACAAATTTTGGGTACATTTTGCCTTCCCGTGGACCCCCTAATTCATCAAATGATTTTTTTATTTCAGATTATAAAAGTTCTAATCAAGACCTTTCATTTGATACCGCACTCGACTACCTTTGATTAAAAAAATTTTTTAAGGGCCAATTCGTTATTAGGGGGGACCCCCCTTAAACATTTTTTAAATTTTTGTCAAGGCCTTAACTTTTGAGAGATCATCACTTCTGACCTTTTCACAAAGTTTGAGCATTCTAGCTTCTATAGTTTCTGAGGAAATCAGCTGTGACGCACGGACAGACGGACAGACGGACAGACGGACGGACGGACAGACGGACGGACAGACGGACAGACAGGTCGCGAAACTAGTAGGTCTTTGTAAAAAAAATTTTTACAAAGACCTAAAAAACTGACCACTGGATCGGCTACCAATTTGATAGAAAACAAAGTAAAGTATTATGATCCATGTTTCATCGATTCTGCTCACGGCGGACAACTGCGTTCTATGTGCCGAAGCCTATAGCTGATTGCTTATGAGTACTATTGAATAAGAATTAAGTTTAGTGCATCGGTATGGGATGCCGACATTATGGCTGAATTTTTTCAAAGCGATTGGATATCCAATGTGTTTTTATTTGCCCGATTTGTCATTCTCGAGATTGCACTGGCTACCATCTAATTGCCGAAAAATTCTGAATAAATGCAAAGGCTGAAATAGTTGTTACACTAAAAGAGTGTTTCGATAAGTACTTAGCTTACAACAGAAAAACGAATATTTTGGAAAAGTCCTCTTAGCTCGATATATTTGATGCTCCAAAATTTTCAACTCATCTGAAAAATAAGTTTTCTCGAGGTCTGCAAAGTAGGCCTCCGTGGCGGCAATGACCTCCTCATTCGACTCAGATTTCTGCCCGACGAGTGGATTTTTCAAGTTTGGAAACAAAAAAACTGCACAGGACCCAATCTTTTGAATGCGGTAGATGTGGTAGTAGTTCGTAGCCCTATTTGACCATGTTGTCATGATGGAAGAGCGCTTTTTTCTTCGCCAAATGGGGCCTTTTTTCTGCAATTCAACGCCGAATCGGCCCAATAATTTGGCATCAAAAAGCCTTGCGACCATTTTACCCTTCCCCAGGTAGTCAATGCAGATCATACCTTTTGTGAATCCCAAAGAACAGTGGCCATCACCTGTCCGACCGGTAAGACAGTCTTTGCCTTCTTCAGAGTATGTTCGCCGGGGAAAGTCCACTGTTACGACTGCACCTTGGTTTGTTGTGAATACCAATAACTTAAATAACGTCAAACACTGCTTAAATAACATCAAACATTGCTTTGAAGTGGGCTCATGGTTGTGTTTGTTGTCCAGAATAAGCAAGCATGGCTCCTATTGCCCGACAGCTTTCTCATGCCCAAAATTGAATGCAGGATATAAACCACGCGGTATTTTGATATGTCTACTGTCTCAACTATCTCATGCACCTTCAGCCGGCGGTCTACCAATATTTCATGTTATCTTCCGTGGTAGCCGTTTTTGGGGCACCTGGGCGTAGCTCGTCAAAAACCGACGTTGGACCACGTTGAAATTCATTAAAGCAATTTTTTACGGTAACCATCGCAAAAACTGAGTTATCGTTCACAGTGTCCAAGCGCTATTTGATTTCACTGCGTGATTTCCCTTAAAAAACAAGAATCAAATCAACGACTGATATTGCTCTTTCTCCGTTTTTCTAAAATCCGCGAACACGCCCGCTTCCACATGCGGTCAAAACAAAGCGCCGAGTCCGTTTCGGCGGAAATTTTCACAGTAGCCGAGAATGAACTATATGATAGTGAATTTCTCTTGCGATATTGGCGCCATCAGGCGATGAGGCTAAGTATCAGACCACCCTCATATTTTTAATCGCTGGAATGTTAAAAATTGTCGCTAAAAGGATCACTCCTCCACTAGATCTAGTGACTAAGCCTAAAATCGAATAACTGTCAAAGACATATCGTCAATTTTCTGCTACTTACGCTCGTTGGACCCACCAATTTTATTATTTATATGATTAAAGTGTACTTAATATGGTATGATGTTCAATTAATTTTCAGCGGATTTGTGATCCTTTAGATTTTTTAATTATGGCAACAACAATAGTAATTGCTATTTAAATGCATCTTTTTTCATCTTTGCTTTCACTAGAAACAAAATTTGGCAAGTATTTGAACATTAATGGGGCAAATGTCGATAATATTATGAATTTATCAATCGAAAGTCAAACAGGATAAAAGAGATTTGTTTTTGTAAATTTGTTTAGAAACCCACTTGCTGAGCTTCTTATGTTTTTCTGTATTTTATTATGGAATTGCTAACTGTTAACTAAGAAGTTGATATGAACTTACATAAAAGCACTTAAAAAAGATTCTTTAAATGTTTCTTTTTTCAATAGGTTTTAAATAGTTTTAATTTCTAGATTTTCAAAAACCACTCAGTCGCATGATTAAATTTCATGAATGAAGTTTGAATGAAAGGCAAAAGAGTTGAAGAATATTTCTGAAATAACATACGACTAAAACCACCTTAAAGGGGCTTGAAAAATAAAATAACGAAAAAATACTTATTTAACATAAGATATTAAATTAAGAACCTTATAGAATGGGCCTTTGAGCACATATTTGAAAAAATAAATTACACACATCGACAAGCTGACCCCCCCCCCATTTTTTCCTGGCCATGGCTTTGGACGGACAGATAGACGGTGATTTAAATACATAGGTTTTAGTGTCTCAGTATCAAGTTTTCACTGTACTATTTTTTTATTCTTTATTTAATATTATGTTGATCTGCATTAATAATGAAAGTATCGCAGTAAATAAATCGGCATTTTTTTTAATATCAGTTTTCAGGTTTAAATACAATATATTTTTAACAACCTACCTTAAACCATTCAATAACAGGCGTTGGATCTCCATGCCACGGGCAAAAAAGAATAAGTGGTAAGCCTCCTAAAAGTGTTATATTCACAACAGGTTGTTGTTCATAATCACGTCCCTCCAAACGCGGCGCCACTAAAATGATTCATCTTAATATAATATGTGAAACGCATCCATAACTCACCCAAAATCTCCACATTGACGTCCCTCTCCTCACTGCCGAGTGAATTAACGGCATGACATGTATATCTCCCTGGCAATTTTCGATTGGAACTTTTTATTATCAGCATCAAGGACACTGAGTCCTTGTCATAATAAACTTTCCCATATAAATTATCTTTCTTATGTGTCTCCAACCCGTTGGCACCCGACCCATTACTTAAGGCAATGTCATTCGAAGGAACGTTATTTGGGGTAATAGGATTGCCCGATTCGTCCAACTCTAAAAGTCCGTATGAATTGTCGACATTTCGAGGTATTCTTGAGGAACCAAGAATCATTTGTCCATTATAGGTCCATGCAACGATTGGTAGAGGATTCCCACGAGCTGCACAGCGGAGCATCAAGTCCTCGAGCTCAGAGATACTGATATCGTCGTTAACAAATGTGAATTTCGGTGTTTCTACATGATTGAACAAGAAATATTAAATTAAGGACTTTAGCAAGGACTTGTAACATAAGTTCTCTGCTAAATGAACGGTATAGTCTCTAAGAAAGAAATATGAAGCTGTCATGAACTACCAGTATATGGTAGAAAATAGTGAATTTATCCTCTTGCAGATTATTGTATTCGATTATTTTTCTGAATGAGAGTCGGAACATCCTTTTTTCAGTCATTTCAATAATTATGTACTAAGTCATTATATTCTCGTTAAGATTATGCGGCAGCATAATTGAATGTAGTTTCTTACCTAACACATCAACTGTGAAGAGAAGTTCTTCGGATCCTACAGAATTTCTGCCCGTACACTTGTACACGCCTTTATCCTTTAGTTGTACATTTTTCAAGATAAATTTTTCGCCTGTTTCCGATAGCGAAAAGCTAAAATTCGAAGAATCGAGAACAAGTTAGTGCCCACTCCTGCGCACATATTTCTACAATATTAACTTACATATTTTTCTCCCAAGTAACTTTTGGTGGTGGATTGCCCAGAAATGAGCACACCAATTCAAGATCTTCACCCTCGTGTACTTCTTTCCATGTGTGTTTCGGTAAATGCGTAGAGGGTGGGGCTAAAGATTTGAAATAAGGAATTGTAGTTGCCGTGTGCGGATTTGGTTGAATCATGATATGGACAGAGAAAAATCGAAATTCTTACCTAGAACTCTTATTAAATATGAGTAATCTGCTGAGCCCAATTCATTCCTAGCCTCGCAATCATATCGTCCATCGTGGAATGGTTGAACATTCTGCAAAATCAGTTCTGGTTCGGTTGAAATGATATTGCTGTCCTTCATCCATTTAACCTGAAAAAGAGAGACAAATTTGTGTCACGTGAACCATTTTTTCGAATGAATAATTAATTTAAAGCTTTGAAAGGAATGCAATGAATGTCCAAAGAATGTTTGGCAATAGATTGGATTTATTCTCGAATCAAATTTTTTGCGTAAGTAAACGAATGTTATGATTTACTCCGTTTTTTGCTACTTAATATTAAAATAAAACAATAAAACCCAGGCGAGTGCGAGTTCAATGAATCGTGACCTGTCTTTGCGTCCGCCCGTACGTCACAGCAAGTTTTCTCACAGACCACACAAGCTAGTGTGATGAAATTTTGTAGGTAGGTTAAAATTAGTGCCTTCTCAAAAGTTTTAGTGCATAAAAATTATAAGATGTTAAAGGGGTCTCCCCGTATAGGGGAATGAACCTTAAAAAAATTTTTTTACGAAAGATTTCCGATATGGGTATCAAATGAAAGGTCTTGGTGAGAACTTTTCAAAACAAGTCTTAAACAAGAAACAAGGAGAGGTGTAGGTAGGTGTCTCGTGTCCAGTAATTTTATTTTACGTCCCGGAATCGATGATGATCATACGTTTTTACAAGAATGGACACCCAAATTACAACGGCTGGGCCAGATGTGTGTCCGGCACGCGAGCGAGACTCATGTCCGTTTGCTATGAGGTTTTGCACCCGGTTTCCATTGTGCATTGATGCGACACCATTCTCGGTGAACTTTCTCTTTCCTTGTTTCGTGCTGATACAAAACAGTCATATTCAACATAAGATGCATTCGATACCGTCAATGAAAAAAAAATTTTTTACTAGTTTTGGTGACAAGCGACAAAGTGATCCCGAATTCAAAGATGAGTTTATTGCAACGTGTTTCATCTGTGATTTGGATATCGCCATTCAATATGAAGCTTGCCGCGCGTTAACAGTAAATAATAATTTATTGTTGTAAAATTATTTGTAGATACGCCCATTCTCGAAAGCAATCTTGGGATAAAGAAGATTTCTATTTATGATAACATATATATTCAACACCAAAACCTTTAATTTCATTTTTGGGGAAGCAAATAAAGAAGGCAGTACTGGCTCTAAATTTGTTTGGTTCGGTGAAAACAATTTTGAATGCAGTGCCATTTTTCGAAATCATGATTTCGTCCGTGAAAATGTCTACTCGATGAACGATATATTGGTGGGAAATATATTGAGCGCACAAACACAAAAACAACAACAAAATACAACTGAATTTGGTAAACTTCGCATCCAGTTTTCAAAATTCAGTTGCATTTACATTGTACCCAATTGAAATACAATTATAACTGAATTGAGTCAAAAGTGAATTTATCAAAAATTACTGAATTTTTGCGAATACGTTGATGAAACATCGCTTAATATATATCGATGCATTAAAAATTTTCTACTTATACCGAACTTAGCATTGATCAAATAAGCCCATAACATATAGTGCTGATAATGCGTCTGTCAATTATGACAAACACAACTCTGTGTTTCAAAAGCTAGAAGGTGAAAACAAGCATATTTTCAAAGAAAATTGGTTTTGCTATGTTATAAAAGGTCTGAATGTCGATGTGGAAACCATCATAATGAAAATCTTTTCAGAGTTCAGTTCGTCAGCTTCGAAAACAAGAAAGCTAAAAGAATGCTGTAAGTTTGCACAGTTCGAATGTAATGAGTTGCTCAGACATGTTCCTAATAGGTGGTTGTCTCTTTTACCAGCTGTTAATAGATTGGTGGATAGCTGGCCTGTAGTGAAGTATTATTTTTTGAAAAAAGCTCCTGATAGCACCCACAAGGTGGTTTGGGAATTCATTTCAGAAGGTTACGATATTGATGACATAAATAGTGATAGAGTGCAAAAAAGAAAGCCTGAATGATTGCTACCTTTTCTTCCTTCATAATTTATTACCAGATGTTACGAAAGTGATCTTACTATTAGAAAGTCATGCTCTTACTGTTATTGACATTGATTATGTTATGATCAATTGAAATCAAGACTGGCCGATAGCTTTCTCCGAAGTAAAGTCAGAGGCATGCTTAGAAACCTCACCAAATGCCGAATAAATAATTTTACAAAACATCTCCTCCATAGAGGAAACGTATCATCTCCTACATAGAGGAAACGTATGATTTTGTGCGTAACAGAATTTTTTACAGTTTGAGCTGTTGTTTCTTAAATCAAATGAATTAATGTTGCCATGGGACCAACTATCTCAATTTCCAGAAATATTAAAAATTGATGATGCAATTAACATTCACTCACTTTTTACAGAGTTTAGATGCCTCAAAAGGGTTTTTTAAGTTCTTCTAAAAGACACGTCAAATGACAATATCTGAGCCTTTTTCTTCCAGGCAAATATGGCTAATGATTTGAAGAGTCTGAAGAAAATTATTGGTTTTATTCTATCGATTTCAACAAGTAACGCATTTTGTGAAAGAATGTTTAGCTTGCTAAACAGTGCACGAGCCTATATCATCGCTGATGAAACCAAGATTAAGAAAAGATGGGCATCATATTTCAAGAACCTCCTTAATCTTCCACACAGCTCCAGAACATCGAAGCATATAGGTGTCTGCGGAGAGCTTCCATTGGCCTCACCAACTCTGGATGAAGTGTGTTCCATCATCAAAGCCTAAAAGAATAATAAAGCGCCGGGCATCGATGAGATTCCAGTGGAGCTCATCAAATATGGTGGCAGTAGTGTTGATAAAGCTATTCACAAAGTCATCCAGTACACTTGGCAACAGGAACATATGCCGAAAGAGTGGTGCCAATCAGTTATATTCCCTATCCACAAAAAAGGTGACAAGCTACTGTGCGAAAATTATAGAGGCATATCACTACTTTGTATGGCGTACAAAATATTTTCAAAAATCTTAGAAAATAAAATTGGCTCATTCGCGAAAAGTATTATTGGAGCGTATCAAGGAGGTTTTAGAGCAGGTGGATTGACAACAGGCCAATTGTTCACAGTCAAGCAGCTACTTGAAAAATGCTTGGAGTTCAACATAGACGTACACCAAATTGTTGTTGACTTTAAGCAAGCTTACGACAGTATTGATCGTAACGTACTGTACCAAATAATGCTTTGCTTTGGCATCTCAGCCAAATTAGTCCGTCTTACCAAAATGACAATGACGACGACGACCTCCCAAGTCCGCATTAATAACCAATTCACGAATGCTTTTGACACAAATGTCGGACTAAAACAGGGAGATGGGCTGGCCCCATTGCTATTCAATTTGGCTCTGGAGTACGTCATATGGAAGCTACTTGTCGATACGCGAGGTACATTACTGTACAAGTCGAGCCAAGTAGTAGCCTATGCGGGTGACATCAACATTTTTTCACGGTCATTAACAACTGCCAAAGAACTTTTCCTAAAACTCGACAGCGGAGCAAAACTAGTAGGGCTGCAAATCAATGAAAATAAAACAATGCTCATGACGCAGTCGAGGGAAAACATCTCAAATACACAAAATGTCACGCTTAGCAAATGTTGTATAGAAAATGTTAGAAAATTTGTTTATATAGGTACCAAAATAACGAAAACGGGTAATGAAAGAGACAAAATACGCCGAAGAATACAGCTCGCAAATAAAATATTTTATTCAGCTTTGACGATCTTGAAAATTAGCTGCATACACAGGAAAACAACTCTCTAAGTATACAAATATGAGATAAGACCTGTGTTATGCTATGAGTGTGAAACACACACTCTATCCTAAGCATCCGCAAATACATTGAACATCTTTGCGCGACGGGTCCTGAGGCGAATAAATGGAGCGAAGCTAGATGGGGACCAATGGCGAATTCGATAAAACCATGAGCTGTATGAAATTTTTGAATCGCGTCCTAAGCAAAATAACATGCAACAATGGGAGAAAATCCGAAATTTGAATCGATGTTTCCGCTATGTGACAAGAAGTGTTCGTGATATTCGCGATAGTTTGCCGGTATTTGCATCAAGGAAATGCACAATTCTAATTGATCATGGTGATGAGTTTCATGAGTGTGAGGATGATTCATCTTTAAAAAAAAACAATTGCCAGAGCTGGAAACTCTGCATATAAGGAATGGTCTCGAATATAAACTTCAAATTTCTGGCTTATTACAAAACACCTTTTCAAGCTCATCAAAGCATTTAGTTTTATCCCAGGCTGGTCAGATAATTAGAAGAGTAGTGGCAGTACTGCCTGGTTAGGTGTTTGGAAGGTGACCTCCACGGCGTTTTCAGGGTAATAATGTCGCTCCGGTCGGTCGTTTTCTCATTTGGATGACCTTTTGGAGGCTCGGCAGAACGAACAAGTGGCACTCAAGCCCGTCTCCGGGTGAGTTAGTTGGGTCGATGAAGCTCCAGTCGGAGCAGCCTAATAAATCGGTGGGAGTGGCAATGGAATTAGCAATAGGTATCCAGTCGAATCCGCGAATCTTCCTGATATCTGTCATCACGTTCGGAAGTACTTTGTCACCCTTCGCGGCTATGTTTAGAGATGACAAAACACTTTCCGGCATTATGGGGCGATCATAATCATTCATCTTTTACCAATGAGGAAGTCATTGGAAAAATCACTTTATGAAGTGAATCACACACAACAGCAACTATATTGAGAAATAAATATAGCTCTGCTCAAAAAACACTGGTTTTCATTAAAAATACCCAGCCCATGTAGTACTTGTATATGATAAATTTCTTGAAAACTGTTCACTTGAAAATTATAAAATAAAAAAATAACTTTTGAGATCCTCACAAAAATACCTATTATTTGATAAGTTAAACCGTAGACTTTGCAAAATTTTATTTTATCCCTCTCCGGTTCAACGAACAGTGACCCTCATTTTTAAAATTTATTTACTTATTCTACACATATGTGCACCAAATGTTGCCTCAATTGATGCCGTAGGTTCAGAGAAAACTGGCAGTGACGGCCGGACACAGATAGACACACGAGTGAATGTATAAAGGTCCCATTTCCACAGGTACCCTAAAAACCGGTTTGATTGATACATTGCTCTCATTGTCTCTATTATATACAGGTGTTGAGTTTTGTATGATCTGTCTTATCATCTTCTATGGCATGACAGACTTAATTGGTCAGTGACCTACAGCAGAGGAAAAACGAAAAAACTTATAAGATCCCAGCAGAAAAGTTGGAAAAAAGAAAGCGATTCGTTCTATAAAACTAATACTTACAAAACTCTTGGTTTGTTTTACTTTCATGCAAGATTCAGAATTATTGCTTATACCTTAACACTTAAGCATGACTTATCTATGAAAATAAAACAAAGCTCATGACGCAGTCAAGGAAAAATATCTCAAATACACGATACGAGTATATCACACTTGGCGAATACAGTATCGAAAATGTGAGCGAATTTGTGTATTTAAGCGCCAAAATAACGAGAACCAGTAATGAAAACAAAGTTACAAAATAAAGGTTACAAAGGACCTGTGTTATGCTATGGGTGTGGAACATAGACCCTAATCTAAGCATCCGCAAATATATTGAACGCGTTTGAGCGCCGGGTCCTGAGGTGAATAATCGGAGCGAAGCTAGACGGGGACCAATGTCGAATTCAATACAACCATGAGCTGTATGAAATTTTTGATGAACTGCAGGTCTCAATGATTGTAAGACTGTAGAAGGTGCAACGGGCTGGCCACATAAATCGTATGGATGAACAACGGATACCCAAAAAGATATTCGTTGGAAGAACTGAAGGCCGGAGACTAGTGGGGAAACTGAGGAAACGCTGGTTTGGCTAGGTCGACGAGACAGTTTATTTGTGCTCTGGTTTCGAAATTGGAGGAGATAGTCATGGACTGAGGCAGTTGGAGGCACTATTTGCAGGAAGCCAAGGCCCGAGAGAGACTATAGTGCTACGAAAAAGAATCATTACTTACCTTCGGCAATGGAAATCCTTCCATAGGACAGTTAATTTCTAAATCTTCTCCAGCTTGTACAGTAATTTCCGGTATTTGTGAAGCATCACCAAACCTCTCCATCACATCATTTGTAATTATTCGGGGTGGGGCTAATACAGTGACATATTGGGTGAAATTTGTCGTCCCTGCTTCATTTTCTGCGACACATGTATAATTTCCACGATCGCTTAGCGCCGCAGCTGGTAGATGAAGTGAAGTTGATCCAGCATTGTTGGGTTCAGCGTGAAACTTGAAATCGTCCTTATACCAAGTTACCTTCCTGACATTGATAAATGGACATTTAATCTCAAGATGATCTCCTTCCGTGACATTGATTTTCCTTCTTAGAATTGCTTGAATATCATCAAGGCGTGGGGGCTCTGTAAAAGTACATATAATTATGAAATGAACAAAATTTAGATGAAAAAATAGATCTACCGATTGCATTCACTACTACGGTTTTGGTATCTGCACCTTCAGGACTTTGAGCAATACATGTGTAATTTCCAGTTGTTATTTTTCCGAAAGTTACATCCAAATATTGTTGTCGAGGGCCTATAAAATATAATTTTCAGAGTTTGAAGTTTAAGGTATGTGAAAGGACTTAGTACCATCAGTATACTTTTCACCATTTTTGGCCCAAAAGACATCTGGTCGAGGTGTTCCTCTTGCTGCACACATAAGAGAAAACGATGTATCGACTGTAACATTCACAACAGGTTCGAAATGCGAAAGGACTTTTGGTGGCTCTGCATGAATAAGAAATTATAGTGACCTTATTTAAAAAAAATTATGATGTAGATATGTACCGGTCACCGTAAGGAAAGATGTCCTTTGAGCTTCGCCAACTTTATTCGTTGCTTCACAAATGTACGGGCCACCCATTGAGAGGGAAACATTGACTAGAAGAAGATCGCCACCGCTGAGGACGAATGCGTTTGATGAGTTTGAAAGTTCTTCTCCATCGTATGTCCACGTTATATCGGGCTAGCAGAAAGAACATTTGGATGGTAGAAAAACGTTCTCTTCGAATAAACTCTGACTTACAATAGGGAATCCTTCAGTTTTGCATTTGAGAGTTATATCCTTTAGAACTCTAACGGATACTGTGTCATCTTCTTCCGGATAAATAGATGGTGGAACTGAAAATAAAAATGTATTTCAATACATTCTTATAAGCGGTAATTGAAACTAATCAATGGCATTGCGCTATTACGTCAGTGTTTAAGATTGAAATTGTGATCCGTTCGGTTTTTTTACCCATAATAGCATGAAATCAATAACATCTTTCAAAACAACAACAAATAGTGGGCAACAAGCTTTGGATAGACGCCAAATGCTTATCAAAAATCATTTACAACACCAACAACATAAAAAAACACTCTGGATCTTCGTAATGAAAAGAACAATAATAAAACATATTAGGAAACTCTAAAGTGTTCATGAAATCTAGTCATATTGACTCTTGATACATGAAGGGAGGCGACATGTAGTAATCTAGGAGCTATGGCTCTAAAAGCAGCGCTGACACAGGCACACAGCACCAACTCAATTCAACAAGGAGTAACCCTTCAGTCACCTTCCTCATCGCGACACTCGTTTTTTTTTTCTCTCGCATGAAAAATAATTAAAGGGAAAAATTTCTTTTGTACTTAACACCCGGGAAACAAAATTCTAAAACTGTTTTAATGTGTAGTGATTTTATTACAATATCTTTTGAACATAATTTAACTAATTGGGTGTAATGCGGTATGCAAATGCTTAGAACGAAACGGTTAACCCCTTAAATTATAGGAACGATAAAATCATTGTATCATTTAAACCCCACAAAATTTGTCAAATTTTACCCTTTCCAACCATAATATTAATTAAAAATTGTTTTGTTTGTGGGTAATTAACGCGTGCCTGTCCTATTCTTTCGATTTATTTCCGCCTTAATTACGCCTAATAATTATAAACATAAATTGCTTTCAATTGAAAACTTAATCGAATCTACAAAAAATAAACAATTTCGAATTTTAAAAATAACCGAAATGAGTGTGCATTATCACCACCGCATGTTCACACATAGATGGCACTTTTATTTCCATATGGTACGAGCGAGGTTATTGCGTTTGCCTCGAAGATGTTTTCAGGGAACAGTTTCCCATAAACCGCTCCGTAGATAAGACGGATTCGATACAGTGCCAACAAGTGATTTGTGTGCTCGTGGTGGTCCTTGGAGGAATATGGTTGGATGGTTGACGAGGGTGACGTGCTAAGAAAACGTGAGTAAATTCATATTATTTCTTTAAGGACTATATTTTTTCTTTGTTTTGGTGAATGAGTGAAAAGTTTAAGAAACCGTCGCCTATGCAAAAGGCGGCTATACCAATTGCTTTAAGTGGTAAAGATATGTTAGCACGAGCGAAAAACGGTACTGGGAAAACCGGTACTTATTGCATCCCCGTAATCGAGCAAATCGACCCATCTCGTTGACTGCAAGAAAATTCCTTTTCGAACTAAAAAGAAAAGGGACTTTTGGTGGATTGTTATTGCTATGAAGTTCTGTGGAAAAATCTTTTGTTCATGTAAGCTTCAAGTCAGAGACAAAAACGCAATTTAGCAAAGACTCGAGGCAACAGTTGGATAATTGGAGTTGTGCGAGTGTATAGGACAGTTAATGGTAGTTTTGTGCGTGTCCAGAGATTGCTCGGGTCAGTTAATGAATCTACGCGTGCGAATCCGCCAGCGACACAAATTATGTTTCGTAAGCGATTCGAAGGGACGACGAAGACAGGAAAGTGTGCAACATAGAGCAAATGGAATCAGTGAAGACTTTGTGCATTTAGTATGGGTTTTACTACGTTGAAAGGGGAGTATCGCTATTCGCTAGTGGTTATTGGATTTATTAGAAACGCCAAGGTGATGCTCGTCGTAAGTCGCGACAATAAAGCGTGTATTACTGTTGTTTATCCCGATCTGCTACGCGATCTCGAACTGAATTAATGAAAACATTGGATCGAACTTCCTAAACGTGCTTAAAATAAATTTGAGCTTAACCGACAGTTTATCGGCTTTCTTTATATTGTTTCTTCATGAAATGTTAGTAATAGTATTTCCTGTGAAACTTTAGCCAGACTTAATTTGTGGAAAATAGACATTTATCAATCCACAATGGTTATTTCCGCTGAATCTTTTCGCAACTATGAACCGTTCTGAAAAAAAATCTATGTAAGAATTTTTTTTTTTTTACATAATGTATGTAGGGTGAAAGTGTGGCATCTACAAGAGCTAACCACAATAATTATAATACTACAGGAAATCAGAGAAAAAATGAATTTTCGTATAATGTTAATCTTCTTTTAATATCAATTTCCCTCTTTCAACGATTAAATGCTTTTCAATATGGTGTTGTAAATTGCTGTGCTGATTGCCATAGAAAAATCATACTGTTCCATTGCTTTAACGTTGTTCGAATAAAAACAAAAAAAATGATGGATTAAATGGAAAATCGGTCTTTTCCTTCCGGTCTTTTCCAATCGGGTATAGGACCCGGTACGGTGGCAGGCTTCCACCCCAAAATATGAGCCAGCCACCGGGTACTTAAAAATTTTTTTGTTTCAGGAGACTTTATGGGTTGAGTGGCCCAAGCCAAGTGCCCTTTTATGGCATAAAGTTATGCAATTCAATTGTATAATTCTATGACATAAATTGGTCACCGGGGTACTCCCCTTCTGATGGGAAAGTTCATATAATTCAAGTTATATGAGTTTTCCACTCAGAAGAGGAATACCTGGCCACTTCAACAGTTTAACATTGGATTTATTCCGGTTGGGTGGGCATGAAGGGGCTCCACCACCACCCGGTTGCCCCTCTTTCATTTGTGGGCCCTGAATTTACTTGGGTAAAGACGAGGTTACCCCAAGTTCGCCTTTCTTCTCAGGTTTCTCTTGTTCTCGCAACAAGTCGTAATTCCTTCGTGGAGGTTATCTACAGATTTGCGACTTCGGTCGTCCTCTCGAACTCTGCAAGCAATTCGTGAATGCGAAATGTTTTGTAGTGAGTCCTCGTGCCGGGGAAACGAACCCGCCCCACGACACCGCAATGCTAGCCTGCCAGCGCATTCACGCGTCTCCGGACGAGGGCATTCTCGGCAGGAATCAACACCTTCCTCTGCCGAGGCAGCAGAACATCGCTGCAGTCCTTCACGGACATTTATGGAACTCAATATTCGCTACAGACAGAAGGAGTGAAATTCTTTGTAAGAGATTGAAACCTTCGCAATTTGACCGCCAATCAACACTGCGATGATTGAAATGAGTTATAGAAGAGTTAAAGTGATATTTGAGTTGAGTTGACAAGATTAAGTGATTACGTAAATATGCATTCTGCGGAGGAAAAAGAACCAAAAAAATGTATCTATTCACCTTAAGTCGATTGTTAAAATGAGGTCCAAGTTATTTGATACCTTCCTGGAGAGAAATGATTCCGCCAGGAATATGTGCTTGCACATTTCCACTTTGAGACACAGCAAGGGGGTAATAGGAGCCTGGGTTTTACGTTTAACGACTAATGTACCCTTCGCTAATATAAACTCATTAACCTTACAGTCAATTATGTTAACGTCTTAGTTAAAGCTTGAATTCTTTGCCATCGTATTGTCCACCTCCATCAGGTCCGAAGAGGTTTCCTTACTGGCGGCTTTGTTTTATGGCTGCTCCACCATTGTGCTTACTTGCTGACAATAATTAGCCCATTTCACCGCCTCAGAAATTCTGCCCACGGTGTATGCGATGGGCAATCGCGCAAGATGAAGTTTCTGCTTTTTTTCGGTCTTCAACTTACAAACTATATGTATATAATCTTGTATGATGAGATATACTTATAAATTTTCGTTTTCTAATAAATTTTTTATAATTTTGATATTGACAAATTCGTACGCGTGCTGACAGTTTCAATGTCCTGTGGAAGTTCCAGGCATGATATAATGTAGGAAAGTCAAAAATGCTACTGAAAAGTCACTGGGATCCAGAGTAGTGACATACTTAACCTAAGACCTAGAATGTAAGCATTACAAAATCTATTTTGATAACTTTTTTACGAGTGTACCGCTATTTGAGAGTTTATTGTAAAAGAGAATGTTTGCTTCTCTAACGGCTAACATTTCTCGTAAATACTTCCAAAGTTTCTGCCTGACAATAATAAGAAAAGGAGTGATTACGCTTCTTATGCAAGTGACTCAAATTGTTAGCTAGAAAGTGGAAAGACAATAGAAGTGTTCACCTGTCATTAAATTCCCATCAATCAGAGGATATGGTGTTGATTCGGCGCAGAGAAAAAGATGGAAACGTTACTAATATTTCATGCCCTAAGATTATTTCTGACTTAAATAGGCATATGATCTATCTATAAAAATAGCCCGGAAAAGCCGAACATAATGGCACTGCATTTTTTGGTATTTCGTAGATGCCTGCATCGCAAATCCTACATAATTCATTCGTCGTTGGATCTGCTAAAGTTATCAATGAAGGACTTTCGACCAAACAGTTGTACTGATCTAATTAGCAATCCAAACCAAAATAAACCTTCAGCTGTATGCGCACAGACTCATAAATCTGTGGTTTCCACAAATAAACACCGGAAAAATGCGGAGTATTTACTCGTTCTTAGAACCACATGCCGTTGTAGCTTATGCAGTACTAAAACTTGTTAAGTTCGTACTAAATGGCAGTGCAATACATGCAAGCTTCCACTTTGCCTGGCCCTTAAAGTGCATTGTAGGCGCCTGACACCCAACAATATTTTCAAACACGCAGAGATCCTATGGTATCGAACAAAATCGGGTATGTATCGCCATCTACAATTAGTTCAAACCACTGATTACAAGGAAAGTGGGTAGGGACAGTTCGTGAATCGTTAGTGTGTAAACAGCAGCTGCTCAATGTAGATGTTTCGAAAAATCCCGATGTCAAACACCCAGTGTGCACTAAGTGGTCGATAAAGTGATTTTAGAGCAAATATTTTTACTGAAAAATTATTGATTTTTGGTAAATTTATAACGTCAGTATAGCATCTGAAATGTTAAATTTTTTTTCATTATTTCATGCTGTTATGCTTTGCAGATGGCTTATAATCTACGTCAGCGTATGGTGCGTGAGAAATTGATTGAGACGCAGTATGATGAAGAAGATTTTGGTGGCGAGGAAAGTGAAAGTGAAGAGGATGCTTCAGATTTTGAACATGAACCTGACTAATTAGATGAAGAAGAAGAAAAAACTGATGAAATTCCAGAGGTGGAAGAGTTCCGTCCAACAAAGCAAATGCGTGAGAGGGAAAATGAGATTGAAGAAACTCCGCTTAGCATAAGAATTCAAACTAAACCGGCAAGAAGACAGGCTAGACGACCATCTTCAAAATTGTATGGAAAAGGCGTTGGAAAGATCGTTTCGTTTGGAGCACAAATCAACAGTCTCGTTATTCAGGTAAAAAATAAAGTATATGTAGGCATAGGTTTGTTTTTATGCCACGTGCGTATTCATACACTACGTATTTACATATAACATTGTACAAGTATAGAAAACGGTCATATTGAAAGTTGCTATGTACGTGTGCATATATTGATGCGTTAGATATACTGTAAGTATATATATATGTATATTATAATTATACATACCCTATGTCCTCGCAGCACAGCAGGAATTTCGGCGCGTTAATTCGAAAAAAAAGTTCAAATGTTATTGATTTTTATTGAGTATTTTCATATATCACTTTTCTAGGTCGGCTCGATCTTCCATTGCCGGAATTCATAGCTAGACCAATAGGCAATGCTGCTAATTGTGAGATGATTTTTGATTTTTGGAAAGTTTTATTTACTGACGAAATTATAAACATCATTGCTGAATGTACGAACGAAGAAATAGAAAACAAGTGTGCTGTTGCAATAGCTGCGGGTAAATAAAATCAAACGTACGAACATCATACTGATGCAAAGGAAATCAATGCTTTTATAGTTATTTTGTATAGTTCTGGAATGTTGAAAACGAATCGAGTGGATGTAAAAAGGCTATGGAGTAACGGGAACGGAGTAACATTTTATAGATGTATCATGTCATGTAGAAGGTTTTTGTTCTTGTCAGAAAATTTTTACTTTTTGACATAAAAAGCGCAAGAAATAGTGAAGATATACTCGCTCCAATAAGAAAAATTTGGGATATTTTTATTAATAACTGCACAGCAAATTATCAGCCGAGCAATATTTGCATAGTTGACGAGCAACTTCATGGTTTTAGAGGACATTGCAAGCATCATGTTTACATGAAAATGAAACGCGATAAGTACGGACTAATCGACAAAACGTTGAACGATGCACTGACTGGTTACTTGGTAATTTATCTTTTAATTTTTTTTTAACTAGTTGGAACTCTAAACATGAGGTGTAATAATTACTTATTTTTAGAGTTTTGCTATCCTTTACTTGGGAAAAACCCATGGTTTGTCCAAAGTGGAGTTGAGCCCGAATATTTCTTCCGAGCAGTTACAGCATCTATACGTGGAACCAATGGCAGAGTCACCATAGATAACTGGTTCGCGACTTTTATTAAAAATTTGACAATAACTGGCACTATTAGGAAAAATAAAAAAAAACCCGCAAGAAATGAAAATACCCTCTGAGACGTGTAGTGAATAAGTTAAATTTCAAAGTCCGTGAAGGACTGCAGCGATGGTCTGCTGCCTCGGCAGAAGAAGGTGTCAGTATCTGCCGAGAATGCCCTTGTCTGGGGACGCGTGAATGCGCTGGCAGGCTAGCATTGCGGTGTCGTGGGGCGGGTTCATTCCCCCAGCACAAGGACCCACTACAAAGAATTTCGCATTCACGAATTTCTGGGGTCGAACAAAAGCCAGGCGACCGAAGTCGCAAAAAGTGTAGGCAACTATACCGAGAGAAAAATGACTTGTTCCGAGAACAAGTGAAACATGTAAAAAGGAGCGAACTTAAGGTAACTTCGTCGTTACCCGACGAAGCTCATGACCCACAAATGAGAGAGGGGCAACTGGCTGGTTATGGAGCCCCTGCGCACCCACCCAACCGGATTAAAATCCATAATTGTTGCAGTGGCCAGGTATTCCTCTTCTGAGTGGAAAACTTATAAAACTTAACTTGCATAAGTCCTCCCATCAGAAGAAAAGTACCCCGGTGACCAATTTTTGCCATAGAATTATGCAACTCGATTGCATAACTCTATGTCATAAAGAGGCACTCTGCTTGCGCCACTCAACCCACGAAGTCACCTGAAACAAAAGGAAGGATTAGTGAGTACCCGGCGGCTGGCTCATGTTTTAAGGGGAAAGCCTGCCACCGTACCAGGTCCTATACCCGGTCAGAACTGAGGAGAGGAAAGACCGAAAGGTAAGTTTAGTAATTCATTGTATTCATTGGTTATATTTTTAAAAACAATTCTTTATCTTTCGGTCAAATCAATTCTTGAAACGAAACAAAAAGGACCGAATTGTAATCTAACAGATTTGTATGTGTTGTTTAAAGGGAAGTTAATATTAATAATCACAACACTGTTAGCTAAAATTTATCAAACAACACTGTGAGCTAAAATTTATCAAACAACACTGTTAGCTAAAATTTATCAGGTAATATAAATAAATTAATTGTAGCTGCGACCGCCATTATGTTTTCATTTTTCTTTAGTATAAGGCCAATATATATACATTATAAGTATTTCGCCGAAAACAATATTCAATCAATTTATTGAAAAAAAATAGGAAATTAAAGCGGTACTTACACATCCTTTTCCGACGACGAGCGCTCGTTGACGAAGCAGGGGTGTAAGTCCTGTAAATGTTTTGGTTTAAAGAAAATTTTTTTTTGTCTCTAATTAGAAACGCTGAGAGATATTGATTGATGAAATGCGCGCCTTGCGCCCGTGTACACGTTCCTCTTGCTCAACTTCACGGCAATGTTATCAGGTCACTTTGCTTCTATGAGAAGTCAATAAACCAGCTGGAGACGCAACGTCGACGATACTCGTTCTTCATTGTCAGAAATGCCGAAAAAAAAATTATATTTGCAAGTGTCCCGTCTACAGACGTAATCTTGGATAACAATTACGTACTTCATCGGTATCCACTTGATAAGCAAGCAATGCTCGGCCCGAATAAACTATGTGGTTACATTCCCTCATTCCGCCCCAAATTTATAAATGTGTTGTCTACGAGCGGGAAAAAGAAATAGCACTTTAAAAGGTAGAAGTCACAGCCCAACGCTTAGCCGCGGACGACTTGGAGTTCCCGCTAACGCACACAGATTTAGATATCCAAACGCAATATCGAAATCGGTCAAGGAATTGATCGATTACAAGTTCATGCAGCGAAAGTAAATGAGGTTCGAATACAGACCCCTTGTAATTGTCTTGAGTTACACGACATTAAATTTGACCACTACTCTAAAGGCTTGCACAAGAAGATGTGTCCTAGCTGATTTAATTCCATACAAACAGGAAAAAATATGCACTAAAGCCGACGATAGGACGAGCGGAGATGGTCAAAAGAAGGCCCGTAAATTCCATGAAAGTCGGAAAGTTTTCGATCCCGTGGTCTCCGCCGTCTCACTCACTTGCCTTATGGTTCAATTCACCGCGGGCTATTCCATTCCACCGCGGAATGCAGGGCTACGAAAGGCGTCTACGAAATTTCTCCCTCAACCAACATGACGCGGCTGAAACTTTCCAATCGTCCGCACTTTGCTGCGAAATCGTGCCGAAAATGAAATTTTCAAAGCACACACCTGATGACCTAGTGGCCATATAACCTACGTCAACATTCAAATGTCAACAGCCGGAGGTACCGTTTTCCGAAGTTTTAAGAGAAAGCTTTTTCATTTGCATGCACTGCTGCATCGTCAATGAATTCTTAATCCCGTTACACAATTGCTACCACTGGAACAAGTCGCGATCAACGCGAAGAACATGGGGCAACAGTCCAGCACTGAATAATTCGATTGTCTTTTTTCCGTTTGCTCGCTACGCGGCGCTTTCTTCCGCGGCCACCGACACCAGTATCTTACTTGCAATCATAAAAATCCGCCAATCGTGCACTTGAACTAGTCCGTCGTCCCTCACGATTCTTGCTCTTTCATTCCCCCCACACGGACCGCCGATTTCGTCACTAGCGGACTGTGAGATAGAACTAACGGCAGATAAGTAAGAGCATCAATAACAGTAATAATCACTTGACAAACTACTCTCGCGCGACAATTCTACAGAAGTGCCCGGAAACACTTGTCGCAACTCACAACGGTCGCCTAGTCATTCCATCCGTCGACAGGCATACTTCCATCATCATAATTTCACACTTGTCCACGCAACTCTTGCGTCCAACCGTATCACCCGTGGCTAATTCCAGAACTCCTATCACTCGCGGCGTCCACACTGTTGGCGATCTCGAACCGACCCCCGTTCACCAGCTGCAGATCTTACAGACACTTTCTGCTAAAACCTCTGAAGATTCACCGAGAGAATATGCGAATGGCGTGCACTGCTTAGGTCGCGACTTCTTAGTTTATCACACGAATTTCGACTATCTCGAATTATTTGGCAAATTACTTGGCATAGGAAATACTGACGAATCCTAAAATATATTCAATGGCGGGTTACGGGTTGATGCTTTTTTAAAAAGGGGACGACATACACGCACGTCAACCAGACTTTTTGATCCCATATATTCCGACGGCTTTCCGGCCACCCAACGGGTTTTATCCACAGAGATATTATTGTCCACGAAGGTTTGAAACGTTCGCACAAATAATACGTGGGAAACACGCACTTATAACATTTCACAAGCTTTGTTCATTCTCGTTTTTAAGACGGGCCAAGTGACAATTCTCCCCGGATACCACCACCCACCATGCTCCAGCCCGCGCCTGTCCAATTCTCGAATTGTACCAGATCAATCTTAATGGGCTGCGTTCATTTTGTGATGAAATTGGAGGGAAATTGATATCCCATACAATTTGTACAAAGCAGCTGGTTTTTAGTTTGATTAGTTGATCTGGGATATATTATGCATGAATTTCTTTTAACCCTTTGCCGGCGCCGAATTCTAATCGAGCAGTTTTAGTTGTGCGGAATATATAAAAAAAAAATAATAATAAAAAATCTATAAATAGACATAAATAAAATTTGAATTCTATGTGAATTTATCAAATAATTTAAAGAAAAAAAAAAGATAGTAAATTTAACTAATTGCTCGATTACTACAGACGGTTCCAAACAGTAGGTTCTGCTTCAGTGAGAATATAGCATGTTTCGTTCACTCCGAAGAAAAATAGATTTGTTCTGCTAGTTTCGACTTTTATGTCGTC
This sequence comes from Odontomyia ornata, assembly GCA_963969285.1. Classification (NCBI taxonomy): domain Eukaryota; kingdom Metazoa; phylum Arthropoda; class Insecta; order Diptera; family Stratiomyidae; genus Odontomyia; species Odontomyia ornata. The sequence goes on from OZ017741.1 coordinate 196,801,210, forward strand.
GTCTGAAATTACTGCCGGAAAGCCAAATATGAATCGTCACTACAATAAGACAAAAGGTGGCACAGACACATACGATCAGTTGTGCCATTCATTCACGACAGCCAGACGAACTAAAATATGGCCATTGAGAAGATATTTTGCCATGCTAGATCAAGTCGTGGTTAATGCAAGAGTACTACTCTGTGTGAATTAAAAAATGAAGGTTAATCTGACAGAACTACAACATAAGATTGCATGGAAGGCGTGATCGAAAATCTTAGCAAACCGCATTTAGAAGAAAGATATGAAATCGCCACTTTGAGACTCGACATCAAATTCGCATTAGCTTCAATGTTGGGCATTATAGACAAGCTTCAGATCAAAATCTATCAGTTGTGATGGGGGATAACTATGCAAGGTGTTCATTATGCCCCTTGAAGCGCGACAGAAAAACTAAAAATCGTTGTGGCTCTTGCATGCGCCCTATGTGCAATGACCACCGCACAGGTCTTTGGTCTGACTGTGGATGTGTATAAATATGATTTTTTTTATATTCCAATTTTGTATTTGTGTATATCAATTACTAATACACACTATTTTATGTTTTCCCATAAAATAAATTGACAAACTGTAAAAAACTTGATCATTTATTTTGCCTTTTTTGACCATAAAATTGACTCCTCAATCTGACAAATAATTATAGTTTTTGAAAACAACAATGTTGCCGCAATTTTGTTATCAAAGTATAGTATCTTCAGAATATAAACATAGGTTTTTAGGAAAAAATTATAAGTTAAAAAAAGCCATTTTTCATCTTGTTTTCTTGAAACAATTTTTTAAACAAATTAAAAATTAATAAATGAATATAAAATTTACATAACTTTGAAGGAGATATTTTAAAGTACATCCCATCATGTTTTTGTAATATGATATTCCATAGCGGCAGAACAAATCAGTACAGAACACGTCAGGGTGCCGGACACCCAAGTGTGCACCTTACGTGATTCCTAAGAAGTATGCACTTTAAGGGCTATGCACGAACAATTGTTTTTTTGCCTATCACAAATAATAAAAAAATATGATTTTTGCATCACAGTGGTACCGTAGTGATACCACCCCCCCCCCCAAAAAAAATTGAAAATATTAACTATTACTTTGACTATATGTTTTAACATTATAATAAATCCAAACAAACAACTTAAATCGCTTATATGTAGTTCATAATAAAAAAAATAAATATTTTCGTGACGCAGTCTTTTTTTGGAAAATTCTTGCGCAGGAAAGAGGCATACAAGAAAGTGAAGGCCGAAGAAGTAATTCAATTTGACTTGATTGCCTTGAAATATATGACTATACACGAAACAATAGCATACATAAATCTAAACTGGAACAACTAACGATTTGCGTTCTGGATTTTTCAAGAACAATTATTTAACTTACCATAGACAATAAGCACAACTTCTGATGACGCTTTTCCAGCTTCATTTTCAGCTTCACATTTATAGATTCCGTTATCTTTATATTCAGCTTCAAATCTAAATTTTAATTAAGATATTAGAATAAATCTATGAAATGAAATCCTAATCGAAAAATAATATTTTTTTTTTCAAATCAGTAGAAGTAATTTATGATCAAAATAAAACTATATAGTAAAAGCAAAACTCTCACGATAATTCACTTCCAATAAGTTCATAGCGCTTGTCCGTCAAATTCAACTCCTCGCCATTGAATGTCCATTGGATTGTTGGAAACGGCATTGCAAAGACATCACACATTATTTGTACCAACTGTCCTTCCTCTGCAGTAATTATGGTATCTTTTGGTGTTGAAAATGTAGGAGGAACTAAAAATAAAATTCAATGAACTGATCATGTTTCAACGAGTATATAAAAGAGCGTACCTACCACGTAAAGTAACACTTCCTTAAACGATGTTCCTTGTGAGTTACTTGCGACACACTTGAATTCACCCATATCACTTTCAGATACATTTCGTATCACCAAACTGTTCTTAGTGTTGTACCTTGAATTTAAGGTAGTTTGATGATAGAGATTGATCATCTACTTATTACTATTTCTAATACCCAACTTACATATTCCGTGAAGGGACAATGCCAACCCCATCTTTGTGCCAATGTATTTCAGGAACTGGACTACCTTGCGCAGTACACTCAATTTGCACGTCTTCACCTTTATTAACTCTAATCATTCCTTCAGTAATTTCACTAGTTGCCGTAAGCACAGGAGTCGTCGGTTTGTCTGAAATATGAAAGTGAATTCAAATACACTGATTGATCAATTGCACTTGAAAATAAATATAAGGACATAGCATTGTTTTTTACACCAATAAATATCAAAGTTTCACTGTTGTGTTTAAATTATAAATAATTTTAGGATAGTGTTGGTTGGTTTTTCTCCTTTTTCCAATTGAATTTTGAAAATATGTAATAATCTTAATTAATTGAATTTGCTATAGTTTTTTTTGATGAAATGTGTTAATGATAATGTATAAATTTAGCGAGCTATTTGCGCCATTAAGTTTTTTATTGTTATTGTTTGGAATTTGCTTTATATTCTTTTAAAATTTATAACGATTAGTATTAAATAAAGCGCTTTTGACTTTGACTTATGCCAATAAATAATCACCACAATGCACAAAAGGATATACTATTGTGGCTATAAAGAGGAGGAACTTTATTTACGAAACGCAAAGCTAATTCTTAGTAGGCAAATTATTGATTTATACAATTATAAATGAATACACGAGTAATTGTCTCGATTTGAATGCTTACCTAGTATATTGACTCGTGTTATAACTTTATCAATACCATGTTCATTTCCAACTTCACATATATAGTATCCGTCATCACTAGCGTTCAGATTTATTAAATCTAAATTATACTGAAAGCTTTTGGTGTATTCATCCCGATCAGGTCCAGTACCAATCAACAATTGTTCACCTTCCCTGCTGTCAGGATTATTAACTCGCGTCCATTTATAATAGTATACAGGACCACATTGGAAGCATTCACACTTCAAATGCAAATCGTCCCCGAGCTTCTTCTCTAGTTTGCCGAATGGTGGTGGAACAATCCTTGGAGGATCTGTAACAAACTTAATGTAAATACGAGATTGCAGTAGAACAACATTTGGTTGATACCTCTTGCTGTCCCCTCCAGGTGTATTTCTTTCCATGCAGCTTTTCCTATTCCATTAGATGCTTCGCAAAGATATAACCCTTGGTGGATAGGCATGAATTTATCAATAGTACCGCTGACTACATCTGAAAGATTTTCTCGATGCCAAATAATTAATGGATTTGGACTACCTATGGCATTGCACTCGAGAAGAACAGGATCGCCAAATGGAATGATGCGATCTATAGATATAAATTAAAATTTAAGTTATCAAAATCACCATTATACTCAAGTGCTACATTACCTTCACGAAACGAATTGCTGATTTCCGGTTCAAAGAAAACGTTGAGGTGACCAGTTGCATTTTTAATTTCTCTATTATTATTAGCCACACAGGTGTAGTCACCGGTATGATTCCGATGGACACGAGTAAGAACTAAATTATCGTTTTGCATCTAAAATGTTTTTTTTTGAACATTTGATAACTACTAAGAAAACTGTGCTTACTTACCATCATATCAAAGTTATCCACAGGGTTAATCTTTTTTCCATTGAAGAACCATTCAATAGTTGCCTTTTGTCGTGGTCTTATGTAACAGCTTATTTGATAGTCGGTGTCGTTTTCAGTTGATACCATATTTGGATCCACCATTTTTATTTGTAATGGTATTACTTTTTCCTTTACTAAATATTTTTATTCTTTTGCTTACCTTATCATTTTTATATTTAAAATATTCTTACCAATCAATGTCATTTGTTCTTTATCCTTTCCATGTATGTTGCGTGCTTGGCAAACATAAGTTCCTGCATCAGACAACTTGGCTTTGTCGATTTCATATTTCCAAATGGTTTTATCACTAGAAGACAATGATTTTTTTAAATAACTAAATGAGTTATGCTAACTGTTATTAACTAATGATTTGTGTCAAGATAATTGAAAATCATTAAAAGGGGTGTATTGATAAGGAGCACCAAGAAAGGGACAGAAGGGGGTTAAAGTAAAATGGCAAAAAATTATCAAACAAGAGCCACTCACATAATGCCAACATATTCAAAGATCTTGCAATAATATTTACGAGTAGATGAAAACTTATTACATAAGAATTTGAAAAGTTCGCTTAAAAACTACTATTTCATTATTCTAAGTTTACTGCAATGAAGATAAAGATTGGAGTACCTAAAACGTGTACTTTTTGCTTGAAAGCTTATATTGGCAAAGATCAGAAGCAAGCACCGCGAAATGAAATCGTAAGTCCGTTATGTGGATTAAATCTTTAATAAGTCTCGTTGAGTGCTCGGACCCTGTAAAAACTGTGTGTGGTACCCATTCATTTTAAGAAGAAGTGAAGGAAGAAATCTTTCCATTTGGAGGATAAGGAGCCTGCCCATACAGTTTAAGTTTGTCTAAAACTTGTTTGGCTTAGGACCGGAAATCCAAGAAAAATTTGTCACAATTTGGACATGTCTCTTCGGTTTTTTGCGGTGGAGGCCGTTTATGCTCCTAGATGTGCATGTCTCAACTTTCCAAAAATTACTTCCCCTACCCACTGTAGATCCTAGCCTGAAACTGTTTGACACATTACTATGGCTTAGGCCTCTCGGTCTATACCCTAAAGCACAGTAGAAGTACAAGGATGTATAAACTGATGCTTAGAAAAGATACCCATTCATATTCTTTGCCTAGGCCCTAAAATTTGCGTCTTTAGTTCCCCCTACTGATGAATGCAAAGTGAAAACTCTTTTAAGATCACTCATGTGTCTGTATATCTGTTATGGCTCATAAAAAATTTTCACAATAAAAAATTTTCACAAGGGTAGATAGGTTCCCATCTATCACTTATGAAACCACCAGTTTTAAAGGCACAAGGAAAAAGACCACCGTAGCAAACCGGCTTCCTCTAAGTTGATCCTATACCACCTTCCCAAAATAATCTAACTTTTTCCTTTTCTTAAAAAGCCGTCGCGCATTGCTTTTCAAGAAAAAAGGGACTTGGCTTGCGGATATCAAACTAATAAAATAATTGGCCAATTCAAATTCATCTTTAACATTTAATGCCCATGTTTGGCCATAATGAGTAAGGGAGGTTACTAAATGAATCAAACATAGAATCAAGCGTATGATGCTCGATATTTAACATTCAATCTATTTGTATGATAAATAAATTTGAGTATTATTTGAAAAAAAATGCAATTAAATATTGGTGCAAACGCTTTTTCGGCATTGAACGAAATAATTTATCTCGCTTTTATTTCTTATTCTTTTTGCTTTAGCACTACAGCTCCTTTTGGATCTTCGCTTAGAGATAGTTAGCGTATCTCATCATCTTAACCGAAGGTGTTGGCACTCGGGAATTTGATATGGTCAGTATCACGCTTTGGCTGTGTATCGGTCCACCCAGCTGTGATACGTTCTGATTTCAAACCAGTGCGTACCATAACTGAACGGGCTTATAGTCCGTCTGAAGAATCACTCGGAACAAATTTCGTGTCACCAACGGGACTCGGAATAGGGACCCCCGGTTTACAGAGGGAGTACTCTAACCACTACACCACGCGAACTTCGTATTTCTTATTTATTTGAGCTTAATATTCTTCTTTTTCATTATACTACCGCGCCCTCAAACTGTGGTGTCCTCCAATCTCAGAATCCCACCAACGATGAATTGTCTTCATTGATCAAGTCAGACCATCGTTTCCTCGGCTCCTCCACTGGTCCGCCCTTCAGTCCTAACGACAAATACCTTTTTGAGTATCCATCGTTCCTCCATACGATTCACGAGGACAATCAATTGTAGCTTCTACAGTTTAACAATCGTTGAGACCTCCGGCTTATAAAAAATTTCATTCAACTCATTATAATATTAACAGATCATTGCAAAACAGTCCGAATCCAAACCTTAGAATCAAGATTTTATGGTTAGGGTATCTTTTCCATGACCGTAACGGAATTCGAGGTGATATGGTCAAGATCACGCTGAACTATGTGATTATCACCTAATTTTTTAATAAGTACCCATCTCCGCTGGGTGGGCTGATAGTCCGACAGCAGCATCAGAAGGTCAAATTCAATACCACCAGCAAAGTTCAGAAGTTGGAAGCTGCTACGCAAGCGGAGTGTGCCCTAACCCACTGTTCCATACGGACTCATGGTTGTATCGAATTCGCTATTGGTCTCCGTTTAGGTTCGCCCTAAATATTTGCCTCAGGACCCGTCTACCTAAAGCATTCAATATGTTTGCTGATACTTGGGTTAGTTTCCATGTTTTACACCCATAGTGCAGCACATTCCTTATCACAAGAATTCTATACTTGGAGCTTTGTTTTCCTGTGTATGCAACTGGTCTTCAAGGTTGTCAAAACTGAATAAACATTTTTATTTATGAGCTGTATTTTTCGGCGTATTTCGTCTCTTTTATCACCGGTTCTCGTTATTTTGGTACCTAAATACACAAACTCGCCCATATTTTCGATATTGTATTCGGCAAAGGTGATATTTTGGGTTTTGTGGTATTTTTTCACAAACATGTCATTTTCGTTTTATTCTGATTGATTTTTAGCCCTATTAGTTTTGTTTTACTTCGAGCTTCGGGAAAAATCTTTGGAGGTTCTTAATGACCATCATAAAATGTTGATGTCATCCGCATAGGCTACCGCTTAGCTCGACATGCGTGTTAACGCACCTCTTGTATCGACGACATTTGTGATAACGTACCTCTTGTATCGACAGATAGCTTTCTTATGACATATTCCCGAGCCAAATTGAATAGTAATGGGACCAAACCATCTCCCTGCTTTAGCCCGATGTTTGTGTCAAAGGCGTCGGTGAGTTGGTTATTGATGTGGACTTGGGAGGCTGTCGACTTCATTGTCATTTTGGTAAGACGGACTGATTTGGGTGGGATACCAAATTGAGACATTATTTGGTACAGTAAGTTACGATCAATACTGAAGTATGTTTGCTTTAAGTCAACGAAAATTTGGTGTACGTCTGTGTTGAGTTCGCAGCATTTCTCAAGTACCTGCTTGACTGTGAATAATTGCTTTATCATCGATCTACCTGTTCTAAAGCCAACTTGAAACTCCCCCCTATAATACTGTTGCCGAATGATCTGATTTTATTTTTTGTGTGTGGATAATAAATCATTGTTATGTTTAAAATTGTGTTTTGTGTTCACATTATAGACTAAGTGCCCACATAAAATGGCTGCAAGTCAAAACACATAATAACCATATATTAGTTTTCCAAGCTTAATTCACGGAATATATGTTATGTATGGGCCAAGTTTTTATATTCAGAGACGTTGTTTCCGGCAGGAGCCCTCTCCTGCTACTTTTACTTGTTTTCTACTAGAACGTGATTATAATTCGGCAAACTTACTCAGTTGCTAAAGCATCCCTAAATCCTTCGTTAATCATCCAGTGTACAGCTGCAGGTGTTGCAGATACTACTTTGCAGTAGATCTCAACACGTTGTCCTTCCGAAACTTCTATGAAGCTTTCATTAATAAACACGCGTGGCACATCTGTTAAAATAAATATGAAAATATAAATAAAATCACAAATTTAAATTTATTGGACTTCGACGACAACTCTAAATTCATCGATGTCAAAACTTACTCACAAAAGTTGATTGCTTTAATATTTAATAGTGAAACACTGAAGACGAGGGAACACTTACTCCAGAATTTTTTTTATTTCAAAAAATTTATTTTTTGTTCCAGGAAAAAAATTAAGCGTAATTTATATTGAAGAGCGCAAAGCACCGAGCATAAAAAATAAGTTTATTATTTAAGTTTTCCGATCTACCATGAATGTCGAAGCCAACAATTTACGATAACAAACTTACCTCCATCGACAGCTTGAATTGCAGTCGATAACAAAGTTTTCAATGGATTTCCATCCGAATCGAATCCATTAGCGTAAATTTTGAACAAACTCAATGGTGGCGGAAATGCTTTTGTCAGATAAAGACACGAATCGTTATTGCATGCTGAAGGATTTGGTTTTGTTAGGGGCAAATTGATTTGTAAATGTCGCTTTTCGTCTGGATCGTCCTTCGTGTTAAAGAGGACTATTTCCGCGGTTGTTAGATTGTGCAACAAGGAGTTGTTAGATGTGGAAATCGCTAGGAAGTTGTTAACGTCTGAAGAGAGAATCATTTTGCGACGTTAGTTTCTTGGTTTTCAGTCAGAGATGCAGATTAAGATATGCATATAAATTAATTTGAACTCACTTTTCGTTGGGTTGACGACGGTTTCTTCAATAGATTGTGGTGGAGTTGTAGAAAATCCAAATTTAAATACCACATCACTTATAGCGGTTAATTTTACGTAGTGTTCAGAATCAGCTTCCGTGTGTACATTCCATTTTCCAGGTTGAGGATCTTGAACATTGACTATCTATTTAATATTTAAATATGTGTTAATAAATTCTTCCATGTTCATAAGAGAGAACAACCTTTAAATTCTCTAAATCAAGCACATCTTTATGTTTCGTGTATTCTTCCTTATTTGGATCAGTCACAGTAATATTTGGTCTATCACCTGCTAAACTAACAGTGAACTCCTTTAGATTCTTGCTTACATCTAGTTCGATATCTTGTGATCCGGGATTCTCCGAATATACATACGAAATTGGGATTAAATTAGCATCTAGGAACTGTTTAATACTCTCCAACACCTTAAGGGAAATCAATTTCAATTACAAGATAGAAGTGAATATATAATAAAGCAAATTTACATCTTTAATGTGAGTTTTTTGCAAATTATATACTTGTCCGTTGCTGATAGCTGCTAACGTTTCATACACGTAGTATCCTTCTGATTGTTTGGAATTACAAAAACCAGTGAGTAGAAATGTAAGCTGAAAACAATAAAATGAATGTAAGTATTCATGAAACTTACATACAAGTAAAATCAAATACCGTTATTTGTTTTTCTTGAATCAATTTTGTGGTTTCCTCGGAAAATTTGAAATCCTCGGCGGTTGCATCAGTAAAAATATAAACAAACGATTTGGGTAAAGCAATATCGAGACCAGCATTGGTAGCGCGAATCGAAGATTCAGGACAATTGCCACCACCTCTCAACTCTACATCCTCTAGTGCTTGGAGAAGTTCATTTTGATCTATTGTATTAACGATTGGACCGTAATCTGTGAATGATTATGGAAAACAAAACTTATTTGAGACATAAACTAAGGAATGAACAAAAAACAGAGTTATCATGGTTATGCAAATCACCATATATGCTAAATGGAAAGTTTTGCATTTGTCAATACCGAAAAGATGTGTGGGTAGCGGAATCGAAGCATAATGAACTAGAGATGGGTCCTACTGTATCAGTCTGATACTTTGTCACTGATACATTACTGTACCTGATACACAAAACTGATACAAGCGAAATGTATCAGGTACAAAAAGTATCAACTATCAGTATCAATCGATTGAAACATTAACATGCACATTTGCTTGCTGTTCTGAGTAGGTTGTTGAGGTGCATCTTGTGTCTTCGTTCATGTATCATTTTGTGTACATTATGAAGCCATGGAACTGATACCGTGCATGTGATGTGAATTGTGTTGGGGAATGGGATTATCAACTTTAATAATGATATTTATTCTTGACGGAGTGTTTCAAGAGTTGGAGGATAATTATTTAATCGTTAAGTAGGCATGCTGGTAAAAGTGTTAACTTCGTTTTCTTGAGGCGAGTATAAACATAAACGCAATTAAAAAAGTCTAGCTAAAAGTTTGATATTTTTACTAGAAACAAACACCTTTAAAGATTATATTTATATGAAAATTTATCTTCTTAGTCTAACTCCAATAGATATTTTGTATTTAGGTACGAAATTAAGCCTTTCTTTCCGGTATTTTTGTCGCAGCTATGAAATCAGGTTTTTGTGTTTTTTTTTAAATTTGATTCGGTACACACAACGGTGACATTCAAAGGTTTTGTAGAAGTTTGCTCTAATATTTCTTATTTTTTTTTTAAGAAGTTTTTATTTGAAAACCAATATCGATTCAATGAAAGTAATAACTTTTTTTCTTACAAACATAATAACATTCAATCATAAATATTATGGAAACACAGTTAGGCGTCATTGTATTTTAAAAAAACTAACATTTTTACTTTGTCTGCCGATAATCTGGAACGACGCTCATTTAAAATATTTCCTGTTTTAGAGAAAACGCGCTCACAAGGAACAGAAGTGCTAATAGTACAAAATTTTTCCTGAACAATTTTACTTAAATTTGGAAAGTTATAGCTTCGCTCCCTCCACCATTTTAATGGGTCTTCGCGTTCTAATAAGAGTGGTTCTTCAAGATAACGTTGAACTTCAGTTATGGCTCTTGAATGAAATGTTCCAGTAGAGTTGTAGCTTAAGGCTCTCCTTTTGAAATTTGTTAGAAACGATGCGGTTTGGTTTCCATTTCCAGCTGGCGGTGATGTGTTCACTATTGATTGTAGACTAGCATTATGACTCAAATAGTTTTTTCGACTTGATCGCTGTCCCGTTCAATACGTATGCAAACTAAATCAATTAAAACATCTTTTGTCCTCTCCATAGCTTCAATATGAGTGAAGGCTGCATATTTGTATCTAGGATCCAAAAACGTAGGAATAATGAGAAACGATTTCTTTTCCAGGTCTGCAAAACGATTTAATAGGCCATCGTTCAGATTGTGCACCAATTGACGACAGATAACATTATTGTATAGGTCATTAACTTCCATTGCTACATAAGTGGTAAGAAGCCCGTCAACATAAACTATGATCGAAGATGCAGACGTGTATTTTTCCCCACTGATTATATCGGTGAGTTCCTTCATAGGCCTTAAAATGTCCCTGATTTTTGGCAAAATGGACCACTCTTCCGCATTCAATGTCACCAATTCTTTGTTAAGGAGTGCAACAGTTGTCCTTACAGATGTTTCCAGCTCTAAAAATCGATTGAGCATATCATAAGATGAATTCCATCTTATGGCAACATCCTGTATTAATTTTTTAGGCTCAAGCCCATTTTGTTTTTGGACTTCAAATAGCTTTCTTGTCGAATGACTACTATGTTCAAAATGTGACACAATTGCTTTGATTTTTTTCAAGAGTGTCGCCATTGCAAGGTCTTTTTCAACTGCAGTTTTGACAACTAAATTGATGGTATGAGCAAAGCATCCAAAATGCTCCCACTTTAAATTGTGTTTGATTGCTCTTATAATATTTGTTGTCTGAAATGCAAAGCAAAATTTTTTCTTGCAATCCCCATTCTAACACTATCCTTTTAAGCTCGGTTGCCAGATTTTCACTGGTATGAGCAATTGGAAAAGAAGTGCATTCTAGGACATTCGACTTCAGCTCAAAGTTCGAGCTTATGTAATGTGATGTAACAGCCAGAAAACTTTCAACATTGATTGAAGTCCAACAGTCCGTCGTCAGTATTACGGATGATATTTCAGACTTATTGTTAATGTATAATTGCTTTAAATTATTCAAAGCTTCTTCATAAGCCGCAGGTATAAGGGTTTTGGAAATAGTTTTCCTAGTTGGCAATGAGTACGATGGATTCAACACATAAAATGCCTCCCGTAGACCTTCATCCTCTACAACACTAAACGGTTGTAAATCCTTATAAAATATTTTCAGCACTGAGCTGTCGATTTTTTTCTTCTGCGTTGCGGATATCTTAGGCCTTAAAAATGAAGAAACCGTTGGTTGGTTATTTATCCTTATAGTTGCTGTAGTTGACTCGTCACGCTGACATACATTTAAAATAGAATTATTTTCATTTGGAACCGTTCTAACTTTTGCCCCTAGCTGTGCAACTGTCTCCAGAAGTTGAACTGTGGGGTGCTTTCTTTTCAAATGTTTTTTCAAGTTTGTAGAAGAATGCTTATAACTAAGCTTACACTTACATAGGCTACAAATCGCGAATTGACTGTCCGCATCGACACTAAAAAAATTCCAAACTTCGGACGTTTTCTTTTTCTCCATTTCAAATTTTTAATCACTTACACAATTTGTACCTAGTCTTTTTTTTCACTTACACAATTCGTAGTCTTTCTGAATCAATCAAACAGATGTTATCATAACACTAATTGCGTGCGGAGATGACACTTTTCTGAAAACAACCAAATCCATCATCCACATAATCGCTAACATAAACATAAACCCAACTACTATGGTGTTGATGTTGAGTTGATTCACACTACAGTATAGACCAAAATAATGTATCAGATGCGAAAAGTATCAGGTACAAAAAGTATCAGATAAAAGTATCAGGTACAATCATGTATCAGTATCAGATTGTATTTGATACAGAAATTTGATGTAACAACCCATCTCTATAATGAACTTTGATAACGTTACCCAGATGCGGCAGTGGTGATTGAGAATAAAAGGATTGCGGGATTGGGGAGTGAAATGCTGGATTGGGAAAGGCAGTCAGTTTTGGATTTTGGGAAATATAAGAAGGATTGCTTTTGGCGGTGGTTAAATTTTAATGTGGAGAGAAAAACATTCGTGTTTTGTTTTTTAAATAAAGAGGAGGAAGTTATTTGGCAGTGTGGAGGAGATTTGTTTTAATTTGGAGACTTGTTTAATTTGGAATTGTAGTTTGAAGGTTGTAAAGTGATCTTGACCTTAAAACTAGAGAAGTAATTTTAATCGTAAGGCTGAAAAGTGATTCTAATTTAGAAATTGGAAGTGACTTTAATTTGGATTACTGGGTGAAAATTTAAGAATTGGATGGTGATGTGGTTGATTAATTTGGGATGTGTTAGGGGAAAAGATTTGGATTGGGAGTTGGGATTATGTGGGATTATAATGAATAAAGGCAAAAGAAACACTTAACAACACAAACAAGGCTCAAAGCGGCGCCACAAACTGTTGTGAATTCCGGCGTACCAGCATTCTCCCATTCGCAACGTCGAATTGCCGTCGTAACATCTCTACCGTCTTTTGGGCACATATACCCTTTTCCTCAGTAAAATTATTTATTTTTATTAACATTTAACAATTTCCCTATATTTATTTTTCCCCATCATCTCAATCCTATCCTCCCCTTATTTTCAATTACAAAAAAAAAAGTAATATAATAATAATTTTAATTTTCCCACTAACAACACTCCATTCATTAATTCTCATTAACAAAATAAGAGAAAGCGTTCAAAAGGAGAATTCTTCTTAATGGCAGGGACCGATAGTGAACCAATTTTGTTGTGCCCTTTCAGTGAACGATAATAGTGCATAAACTTGTTTAAAACAAGTTGAGTAAGCAGGAGAGTGCTCCTACCAGAAGGTCTTTGTAAACATCCTAGGGTTAGAAGCAAGTTTTCTAATGGCGTGAATCGATAACTTGAATTATTCATCCAAAACTTAGATATGAAATCGTTCAAATTTATACAAAAGATGCACAGTTTCTTTCATAAGCACAGTGCAGCCGCCATTTTAATCTAGCTTAAATGATTTTTCTGAATGCTCGGCCGATTGAATATGTTCAAGTTAAACACTATTCCTGAAATTTTCATGAAAATTGAAAGAAATTAAAAGTGCCTAAGTCAATTTTAAATATATATAGGGTTTTCCAATAAGAGGTGTTATTTTGAATAGATCTTCTGATTTAACACCTTGCGACTTCTTCCTTTGGAGCCACGTGATAGAGAAGGCCTATGCCAATAGCCCAGCGTCAATTCAAGATCTCAAAGATGGAATTCGTGAGGCTATCGAGGACATAGGGCAACCACTTTGCGATTTGGTTATGGAAAATATGGTCCTGTAAGCGTGTCGTAGTGGTTCTTTGCTCAATGTTAGTTATTGCTATTAACGGCATATCTTCTTCTTTATAATGAAATAAACATTCGATCATTTGTATTAAAAATGGCATTTTTCTTTTAATATCAAAATAACACCTCTTATTGGAAAACCCTATATCAACCATAAACACGTGTTATTGTTGGTGTAATTCCATATAATTGAAATGGCTATAACTCACTTGATTATGATTCGATCTCAGTTAAATTTTGTGAACATATATATCTTATGTCAGTCTATATAATTGCGAAATACCGTTTTGATTTTATGGGCAAAAATGTAAAATCTACGAATCATACTATAGTTAACAAAGTTGAGCGAATTTCGATTTCTGAGGTATTTGTTGCCCTTGTACTCATAAAGGTGCACGTTCGTGATAATTTTCAGATTTTTCGGCTGAAAGGTGTCCAATCGCGAGGGGGGGGGGGGGGGGGACACAAATTTTGGGTACATTTTGCCTTCCCCTGGACCCCCTAATTCATAAAATGATTTTTTTATTTCAGATTCCAAAATATCTAATCAAGACCTTTCATTTGATACCCCACTTGACTACCTTTTTAAGGGCCAATCCGTTATTAGGGGGGACCCCCCTTAAACATTTTTTAAATTTTTGTTAAGGCCTTAACTTTGGAGAGATCATCACTTTTGACCTTTTCACAAAGTTTGAGCATTCTAGCTTCTATAGTTTCTGAGGAAATTAGCTGTGACGCACGGACGGACGGACAGACGGACAGACAGGTCGCGAAACTAGTAGGTCTTTGTAAAAAAATTTTTTAACAAAGACCCAAAAAAGAAAAAAAATTAAATCCCGGAAGACCCCCGACATAACTGAGCGCTAGCCGGCCTCAGTATGCCACCCCGGGTTACTCACCCCTCTTAATTTCCGCGGTGACATCCGCGATTGCAACAAAACTCAAGTGCGAATATTTTAAAAAGAACAAGAGAAACACAGAAGAAGCGAAAAACGTTGACGAAGCATTCTTTACACACACCGACAAGAATGCCGAATACGCATCCAAAACCAAATGGTGTTTAGACACCGGTTGCATGACACACATATGCAAAAAAAAGTAAATGTTTGCAAACGTTAAAATAGTCAACAGTAGAATTATGTTAGCTCGCAATGCTAAAGCTCAAGCAAAAGCACGCGGAAAATGCACAGTCTCGACGACTGACGGCGAGAAGTATATAGCTTAAAGATACGCTTTACGTTCCTGAATACCGCGCTAATTCAATTTAATTTTAATCACGAAAATCGTCAACAAAGGTCACGAAATTTTATTTCGTCAGGACTGTGCAATAGTCATAGATGAGCAAGGCATCAGGGAAATGATTGCGAAGAAAATTTGGTTTATCTTTGTAACGTGGATCAGCAGGCTTGTGTGGTGGATATCGAATTAGCGATGTCTGATATGGAAATTTGGCATGATCGACTTAGCCACATGAATCCATACGATCTGAAGAAAATGCCAAAAATGATGATTGGATGCAATTTCACGGGAAATGCGGACCAGCTACGAAATTGTAAAGCATGTGTCGCTGGCAAACTTACAAGGAAACAATTTCCAACGCGCATTCATAGATTGCCACACATTCTTGGAATCGTACACACAGATTTGTGAGGTTCTATGTGGTCAACTTTCATTGATGAAGCTATAATTTATGACATTAACAAACGATAAAAGTCGTTGGTGCAAAGTCTACTTTCTTCGAAGTAAACACGAGGCGATTTCAAAGTTCATCGAGTATAAAAACTAAGTGGGGATTAAAACAGTTAGAATAATTCAAGCTGTTCAATGTAACGAAATTTTGCAATTCAATGACCGATTTGATTTTCAAGGATGCTGAAACTCAATGACCTTTATAAACTCCTAATACGCCACAGCAGAAAAGCGTTGTGGAACGCAAAACCCGCACACTTCAAGGATATGCCCATTGTATACTGACCCAATTCGGGCTTCCACAATCCTTTTAGGCTGAAGCAATTGCTTTGGCTAATCACGTCAGGAATCGATGTGCCACACAAAGCTTCGAAAAAGGTACCTCATTCAAAAATTGGACAGAGAGCAAACCGGACATCAAATACTTCGGAAAATTTCGAACCAAAGTTTATGTGCTCGATAAATCTCTAGAAAAAGGAAAAGTCGATACCAGAGGTATCGATGGAACATTCGTGAGATATTCGAATACATCAAAAGCATATCGCGTTTGGACTCCCAGTGTAAGAAAGATCCGGATTACCAGAGATGTAAAATTTTCGTCGAATTTGAAGCCAAAAATAAATATAAGGATTTAGTTTCCGACGACATACTCAGTCAGGAATCAACATTTCCACATGGTGTTCAAATAGACGATGTTCAAAATGAAGTAGTTTCTAATACGAATCTCATTGAGCACACTTTAATACCGAGCACATCATCGCCGGAAATTCCATAAACCAGTTCAAGTTCCGAACCTCACTATGACAACGAGATGATATAAACATATCAATGAAACATGGTGCAGAAAGGTCAAGAAAAGTCAAAACTAAGCGTCAAGGCTATCCCTCCAAAATTTACAACATGGTTCCAGACGACAACCAAAATTCGGAAGTTTCGGAAATTCTAAATAACTCTACGAAAACCGCTGACATGGAAGATAATCAAGAAAACCAGATCAACGGAGAATGGCATGACTTGCAAACCGCAATGTTTGCATCCGAAATACCAGTGCGCTTTGCCATTTCAAGACCAGATAAGGAGGAATGGGAGGACGCCATGCTAGCTGAGATAAAACAACCTATCATCAACGATACATGGAAAATTGTCGATCATCCCGAAACCGGAAAAATCATCAGATGTCGAACCGTTCTAAGGAAAAAATTGAACACTGATGGTACACTAGAATAAAGAAAGACTCGAGTAGTCGCAAAAAGATTCTCTCAACGTCCGAGTATCGACTTTCACGATATATTTTGCACCAGTTGCATGACTAAGGTCCCTTCGATTATTTACCGCACTGGCAACAGAGTTCAATATGAAGATATTGCAAATTGATGTAACTGCGGCTTACTTAAATGGTAGCATCGACATCGAAATATACATGGGTCCACCTGAACTCTTGAAAATGATGCTCGAAACAACAGTTGTCAGGGAAAAGGACCGAGACCTCATTGAGAAGTCTAATTTAAAGCTAGACCAATTCAAAAATGGTGGCGAGGTCTGCAAACTTAGGAAGGCTTTTTGCAGCTTGCACCAGTCTAGCAGACAATGATAGGCAAAACTCAGCGAAACTTTCCAAGACCTCGGCTCCGCATCCATAAATGCAGACCCATGTATATACGCGACCAACAAAAAGAAATGTTCATTCTCATTTATGTCGATGACATCTTTATCGCCTCCAAAAATGACGCCAAAGTTCACAAAATCATACACAGGCTGCAACGTAAACTCAAGGTCTAGAATTTTGGAGAGCCAAAATATTCTATCGGCATCGAAACTAATCGCCCAAAAGACTCAACATGTTTATCGCAACCTGCCTATATTCAAAATATTCTCGATTGTTTTGGAATGATTAACTGCATACCCACACGTGCTCCGCTCACATCCGGAGCTAACTTAGCAGATATTTCCGAAGACGACAATGTGAACATACGAGGAGCGGTCCCTTTTCGCGAACTTATCGGCGCACTCATGTATCTAGCCGTGGGAGCTCATCCAGATATTTTACATGCAGTAAGCAATTTGAGTCAATCTACGAACTGTCATAAGAAACTATATTGGACCGCCGGTAAACGTATTCTAAGATATCTCGCTGGAACAACGAATCACAGGCTATGATTTAAAGGGACTAACCAAAAGCTCATCGGTTACGTGGACTCTGACTGGGAAGGATGCACAAAAGACAGATGCTCATACACGGGTTCAGTGTTTATCTTTGCTGGATCGTCTATTCTTGAGAAGGTCTATTTCTTGGGAAGCAACAAAGGTTGCGCTATTATCCACAGAAGCTGAGTGCATGGGACCCACAGATGCTGCAAAGGAAGCAGTTCACCTCATCGGGTTCACAAAAGAATCTGGATTTACCGAAACCTCCGATGTAATCATGTAAAAGGACAATCAAGGTGCCGGTAAACTTGCACTCAATCTAAGATTCTACGCTCGATCCAAACACATAGATATCCGATATCACTTCTTCCGGCAGGCTCTACAAGAACATCCAATCGAAGTCCGTTATACCCCAACCAACGAGATGATAGCTGACATCCTTACAAAATCTTTAGCGCCATCAAAGCATCAAAAACTGACATGAAACTCAATCAGAGTTCGAGTTGAGGGGAGATGTTAAAATATATATTCAACTCTTTCACTCCGCTCACATCTTTTCATTCACATACACAAATACATGAATTGTTCTCTTTTTGTTTTATTCATTTTTTCACTGTAGTAAACCTGAATTTAAACGCACCGGACGTGTATAATTTTGCTTCGCTATTTATTCCTCGCCTTAATTTTTGGGCTCCTACGTTAACAATCTACCATCCAAATGTATGAAGTCTAAGAACTAAGCTTGATAAACTATTTTTAACATACACTCTTTCAACTGATTCTGTAATATACTTGACAGAGACATGGTTGAATAACAAGATTTAAAATTGAGAATTATTTTCAGAATGTATCGATGTGACCGTGATACTGAAGCAACTATGAAAAGTGATGGCGGTGGAGTTTTATTTGCAGCAAGTAATACGCTTGCCAGTTCTCATTGTGTCATTTTTCTTGTTCGCGTTCTTTGAAATGTGTTATTCTTAACATTTTCTTTTCTCATAATACTTCTTTAATAGTATTTCCTCTATAAATACCATGTAAATCCTCTCTAGTTACTTATGAAACTTTTTTTGATGATTTCTCCCCTTACATTTTGGTACATCACTCAAATTTGTATATACTACTTTGTGGCGA
Organism: Odontomyia ornata; assembly: GCA_963969285.1. Lineage (NCBI taxonomy): Eukaryota > Metazoa > Arthropoda > Insecta > Diptera > Stratiomyidae > Odontomyia > Odontomyia ornata. Next base: position 196,820,075 of record OZ017741.1, read on the forward strand.
TTTCAACTTTGAGAGTATAGAATGGATTGCTAATGATACTATAACTATCTCATCAACTTATAGTTTTTCCATGTCAGCATCTTACTTTATATCTCATTATTCTCTTTTACAATATAATTTCATCTGGAACCAAGACAGCCAACTAGTTGGTATTTTCCAATATACTAGTCAGTTGAATATGAATATCACCCACCTGTAACCATTATGTACTAATGGACCTGCATAGTTCACCATTGTCAGTTGATGTTCGCATTAAAGCTACTAAGTTTGAGAGAAATAATCCACCTTCTAAGCTTAATTTCTTCAAAGCTGACTTTACCGCTTTGTACGCGTACCTTCAATCGATTAATTGGTCTTCTTTTTTCGAATATCTTGGCTGTGAAGATGCTACAAACAAATTTTATACCTAACTTTATAACTTAATGATTCGTGTATACTCTTTCTATGGATTACACAGAAGTTGAATGCTTAATCAATTCCCTTAATCCTAATATAAGTTTTAGTCCAGATGAACTGTCTAATATATTTATTAAGCCACTTGCACCCTCTTTAAGTGTTCCTCTATTCCATCTCTTTAATCTTAGTTTTTGTTCTGGAACCTTTCACACATGTTGGAAAGACGCAAATATTGTCCGGATTTTCAAAAGTGGTGATCCTTCAGCTGTGACTAATTATTGCCCAATATGCCTACTGTCTTGCTTTCCAAACTTGCTGGAGCACCTGGTCCACAGTCTATTGCCTGATGTACTGAGTCCAATGATAACATCCCATCGACTGGATTCCTCAAGGGCCAATAAACAATCACTAATTGAATTGAATTTACTGATTATATGCAAATGCTTTAGATAATCAACATCAAGAAGACGTCATCTTCACCGACTTTACAAAAGCCTTCGACACTGTAAGCCATTCCTTTTTATGTTATAGCTTGGCGCCGTATGGAATCACTGAATTTTTTTTCTCATGGATGTGTTCCTGTCAGTTCTTTCGTGCATGTCATGTGTGTCTTCTTGGTACTAGCACCTTCATCTGATGTTCCGCAAAGCTCCATCTTTGGTCCTCTCCAGTTTTTGTTGTTTATCAATGACCTTCCGTATGTAATTAGGTTTGCCTATGATTTCATAGTTTTTCGAGAAATCAAATCCCTACAGGACTATCTCTATCTCCAACAAGGCGTTACTGTCTTAAGGAACTGGTGTAAATCAAATCTCCTTTGCCTCGTTATTGCAAAATGCCATAAAAATACCTTTACACTTAAGTCATCTCCCATTTTTTGAGTGATACACCTCTCCTAGCAGTGAGTACGTTTAAAAAATTAGGAGTTAAGTTTGCTTCGTTACACAAATTCAATGCGCAAGTTTTGAATGTGGTATTGAGGGCATCAAGAGTTTCAGGATTTGTACTCAGACATGCAAATAAATTTAGCAATATTTCTGTCACCGCCCGCTTGTTTGTTTGTCTTGTTCATCCGCTTCTTGACTATTGTGCTATCGTCTGGTCTCCTCGCTGTTCCTGCCTTCATTCACCCTTCGAGTCTGTTCATCAAAGATTCTTTCTTTCTTTATTCTACAAGTTAAATTTACCCTATCAAACCTATCAGTATCGATTAACATTCCTCTGTCTTCCTATCCTGAAGCTCGTAGAGTTTTCTAAGAGCAGTGTTTTTGTGTCAACTCTACCACCATAACTTTCCTTTAAATTTACGTTTGGAGTTGCGTACCTAACAGGGGGTATACCCTTCTCGGAATAGAAGTATTTTTATGGTTTCATTTGCTTGCTCTGATAAGAAACCATATTGACTTGAGCTTGGTCCTTTTCCCCCTTCTTATTTATGTTTCAAAGCTAGACTAAAAGATTTAGTCCCAAATCATATGCCATAATTACGGTGTTCTTGTTTTTTCCAACTGTTATCATTTTGTTTTATATCAATACATTTTAATTTGTATTTTGCTGTTTTCCTATTGGACTTTTTGTCTGTTAAATGGTTAATAAATAAATAAACAAATAAATGAAAACCCCTGAATCCAAGTTCCTCTTTCCCACAACCCAAGTTATTATGCGACCCATACTGAGCGGCTGAATTGGTACCCAAGGATAATACTGGCTACCACAAACAAAACTTCTCTGATATCGAGCTTCTCAGAGAAAGTTTTCTAACATTTGCTTGAGGCTGCTATTAGGAATTGTTGCATATTGTTCAACAACAGGTTGAGCAATTCATATGTCCCAAATGAGAGGAAAAAGGCTAAGGTGTTTCCGATTTTGAAGAAAGAAAAAATCTTCGAGTCCTTTGAGCTATCGCCCAATTGAATTGCTGCCTAACATAAGCAAGGTGTTTGAATTGATACTAAACAAACCATTAAACGCCCACTTTGAGAAATATGAGTTGATACCAAAATGCCAATGTGGTTCCCGTGCTTGGCACTTGACTATATATGCGATAGCGAAAGTCACCTCAGACATTTGGAAACTAAACAACAGAGAATGTATTGGAGTGGATCTCATTGATATGGAGAAAGCCTGCGATACAATGTGCATAGATGGACTAATTTTGAAACTCCTTCAAGACAGGTTCTCCGGATAGCTTGCCGCCCTAATGTGTAATCTGTTATATGGAAAATCACTTGTTGTAACTAATGGATATCTGATGACAATGCGTGATTTTGAGTTCTTAAATGGTGTACAGCAAAGAACAGTGACTGCAACTCTGCTCTTATAAATATTCATTCCCAACCTATTGGATAGCTCCACCATCAAAAGTCAATAAAAGAATGGCGTCTAGCCCAATCGAAGGAGATCGGGATAGAAGAAGAAGGAAGAAGCACTTGATGGGCGTGGAGCACCAGATCACGGGTTTCAGATAGTGCTTACAAAAGGAGCGAAGAAAGCCGCAAAGAAACTCCTCCAAAAGGTGCCAGAAAGTGAAGTTCGCACGGACGCCCAATCAGAAAAAGGAGAGGCAGAAGCCCCGACGAAGACCCCGGCAGCAGGCACTGCTCGTAAAGCCCCAAGATGGCGATCCTACGGGGAGGTACTGCGGGACATCAGGGGAAACGTAAGCCCCGAAGACACCAATACCACCATTAAAGGGTACGACCAACAGGGTCGGGCCACATACTGGTCGAATTCGTGGCAGAGGCCAGCAATAAGGAAGCATGAATAGGGTAGTTTGTCTGTAGAATACGGCGAAGAGCAACGCCTCTTCAATGTTTCAAATGCCTTGGCTATGATCACACCACACAAGTATGCAAAGGACCCGATAGGAGTTCCCTATGTTACAAATGCGGTGAAACGGGACATAAAAGAAAAGAGTGTACGAAGGAGGCACACTGTATTCTTTGCAAGGATGCTGATCCAAAACATGATTTTGGACACGTCTTGGGATCAGGAAAATGCAATCAGCCAAGGCAAAATCAGAACTCCGATGACCCGCATCCTGCAGCTAAACCTACACCGCAGTTCAAACGCCCAAAATCTGCTTGAGCAGTTTGCGAGGGACATGAAAGCCAACTTCTTGCTGCTGAGTGAGCAACACCATAATAAAAGTTCTGCATTATGGTACTCTGACGGAACTGGTACTGCCATTATCTGGGTTTGGAACAGTGACTTTCAAGCGGAGAGTTGTGGACGGGGGGATGGTTTCGTGTGGGTTCGGTGCTCAGGGACCACCTTCTTTAGTGTGTACCTAACGCCTAGCGAATTGATATCATCTTTCCAAGCCAAGCTTAATACTCTGGAGGGTGCCGTCTCGAACGCAGAGGACAAAGTGCTCGTTGGGGGTGACTTCAACGCTAAAGCAATCGAATGGGGTATGCCTCAAATGGATCTGCGAGGAAAACGAATCCTGGAAATGGCGGCCAGGATGGTGCTCGTCGTACTAAACTCCGGAAATACGCCGACTTTCCGCCATTTTGGCCGTGAGGGAACCATACAGGACGTGACATTTGCCTCGGAGTCCTTAGTACGGAGTATTGGAGGACTACTCAGCCAGTGATCATCAGTGCATTTTACTTGAGATAACGTGATGACGTCCATGCTCTCGACTTTCTACAACTGGATGGGACATCGGAAGGATGGACGTCGAGAGGTTCGCCGCGGTGCTCACAGCAGGTGAGCCGCTGCAGGGAGCTTCAGCGGGGACGGAAGAACTGGCAGCTCAAGACGTGGTGAACTCTACTATGAGCATCATTACGACTGCTTGCTGTGCTTCTATGCCCCGTCGAGAACCCCGGCACGGCAAGCCCCCAGTGTACTTGTAGTCTACTGAAATCGCTGAAAAATGAAGGGAGTGTGACAAGCTTCGACGCGAGGCTCAACGGGCGCGGAACCGTGACGAGGCATGCAACTGGGTGGCAGCATATAAATCGGCCAGGAAATGCCTTAAAAAATTGATCAACAGTAGCAAAGCACGCTGCTGGCAAGACCTAGTGGATAATGTCTACAAGGATCCGTCGGGCCTTGGCTACAAGGTAGTTATGCGGAAGCATGGTGCCCTACGGAAGCCTTGTATACATGATGCGGAAAAGATGGAAGAGATAGTGTGGGGACTCTTCCCCGCACATCCCGTCCGTGTTGACGCTGTCCTTGGTGAAACAGTGGTCGCGTGTCCACTCTTCACACAGCTGGAACTGGAGGAGGCAGTCATCTCATTGAAAGCGGCTCGTCTATCACCATTGTCCTGACTTGCTGCTCAGCACATTCAACGCTTGCCTTCGGGACGTGGTTTTCCCGGTACGATGGAAGGTAGCGAGGCTCGAGCTGATCAGCAAGGGGAAGGGAAATCCCGAACGCCATCTGCATACCGCCCGTTATGCATGCTAGACACGGCTGGGAAAGTGCTAGAGAAACTCATCAAGGGAAGACTCACTGACGCGATTCGTGCTGCTGGGGTCCTATCTCCTCAGCAGTACGGCTTAAGAGCAGGACGTTCTACCATTGATGCGATTGCAGAGATGATGAACGCGGTTCAAAAGGCAGAGGCATATAGTCGCAACAAGTGACGGATCGTCCTGTTGGTGAAACTCGACGTCAGGAATGCCTTCAACTCCACTAGATGGGTGGATATTCTGGATACGCTGGAAAACTCTTTAAAAAGCTCCAGAATATCTAATGCGCCTTTCGAGGAACTACCAAAAGGACCGAAGTTTGCTCTACGACACGACACAGGGCCAACGAAGGATGGAAATTACATCGGGTGTTGCCCAGGGATCTATCCTTGGTCCGGACTTGTGGAACGTGTCTTACGACGGGCTACTGAGACTTGATATGCAAGATGAGTCGCGCTTGGTCGGCTATGCGGATGATGTTGCGGCTCTGGTCGCTGGACGCACCGTTGAACAGGCGCAACTTAGGCTAGGTATGCTAATGTACCGAGTGAGGGACTGGATGACTGCTCGCGGGGTCAGTTTAGCACTGGAGAAAACCGAAGTGGTCATCTTGACAAAAAAGAGAATCCCTAGAATAAGGATGATCGGTATTGGAGACATACAAATGGAATCGAAGCCAGCGGTGAAGTACCTGGGTCTACTGATCGACTCAAAGATGAGTTTCTCTGAGCAAATCAGGGAACGGCTGAGAAGGCTGCTTCGGGAGTATCGGCTCTGAGTCGACTTATGGCCAACGTAGGGGACCCAGCCCGTCAAGAAGACGCCTCTTGATGAGTGCTGTAGGGTCTGTGCTACTGTACGGAGCAGAGGTATGGGGCGACGCTCTCAGCAGGGTGGTATACCGAAAACGTTTGGCACAGGTACAGAGCACTGAGAATTGCATGTTCGTATTCGACAGTCTCTGATCCGGCGGTGAGAGTGATTGCAGGCGCGATACCTGTCGCCCTCCTTGGTAGAGAGCGCCACGCTATTTATCTGCGCCAAAACGAGGATGCGAGAGATATGGTTGTCTGCGAGAAGAGACAGCGCTCGCTCAGCGATTGGCAGCAGTCTTGAGTCAATTGCACGAAAGGAAGGTGGATTACGCGCCCCATCCCGGATGTGAGACCGTGGTTAAATCGAAGACATGGTGAGACTGACTTCTATCCGACCCAGCTTTTGAGCCGGCATGGGTGTTTTCAGTCTTATCTGCATAAGATTGGTAAGCCACGGTCCCCCGATTGTCGGTTTTGCCCAGAAGAGGAGGACATTGCCTGCCACACATTTTTTGCGTGTAAAAAATGGGTCAGGCTCCGAAGGGAACTCTACAGGAAGACGGGAGAGCTCACCCCGGATAATATAGTTGCGGTGATGCTGGAAACGGTTGACAAATAGAACCAGGTGGCACATTATGCTCGGGCAGCCCTAAAAGACAAAAGGGACACACAGTAGCTAGGGGCGGTGGGGGATCGCTTTTCTGGCACTTCCTCTTCCTCTCTTCCCTCCCGCTAGAAGAGGGATCCCCCAGCTTGAAGGAGCCTCACGGCGTAACAAAACGAGACCTGGCCCGAAGTAATGTGTCAAACGGTCTCAGGCTGGGTTGACAGAGGAGGTGTTTAGTGGGTAGTCCAGTCGCCTTCTTGCAAGCATGAAAGTCCCACACTCTGTGCATAAATGGCATTCACCTTCCAACCACAAAAAAGTTATTGAACGGCTTCGATTTTAACGTCTCGCTAACGCCATTTTTGGTACCGTTTGCTGATGGTCTGATCATGTATAAAGCAGGCCGAAAGGCTGCAATAGTTCAGAACAATCTTCAAAGCATGTTTAATGTTGCGCAGCTCTACACTGGCAATTGGCAAATGAAACTCAATGCGCAGAAGTTTGAGACAATGCATGTACTAGTTTGTACAGAAAGCCTGAGATGGATTGGAAGCACTATATATCGAATAGAAAAATTTATCAAACTGCTCAAGTGACGAGAGTCGATATCTTAAAATATCCTCCGAATTTGAGTTCACGAGAGCAACAATTCCACTGGAGATACTCATTTGTTAGATTTTTTGAGGCTAGTCGAGCTGGGAGGGAGCAATCTAGGTTTTTGAGTTTTTGTCACTTAGTTTTTGAGTTTCAGCTTATTATTGTTACATTTAGTGTTGTTTGTTTATGTTAGAAATAAGGGATATGTTTCAATATTTGGGATAGGTATTTGTTATGTTTATTAGATTAGATTTTTGAGATATTTTTAACGCTTAGGTTAGGAATACTGTGTTAGCATTGTATTAGTAGAGGATAATGTATTTGATTGAATTTTATTAGAACTCGGTTATAGCATATTAGCTGTAGAATAACAGTTTACAGTTGTGTTACAATTATAAATATGTTTTGAATAGTGTTGGTTGGTCTTTTTCTCCTCTTTCTAGTTGAATCATAAAATATGTAATAATTTTAATTAATTTGAATTTGATATGGCTTTTTTGGATAAATGGTTTGTTTCATAATGTATGGATTTAGAGAGCCTATTTGGCCATTAAATTTTCATATTTCTATTGTTTGGAATTTGCTTTACATTCTTGGAAAATTTTTAACAATTAGTATTGCATGAAGCGCTTTTGACTTTGGAAAAAAGTGATCATTTATTCTAGGGACACTCTGCTACATTCGGAAATTTTGCAGAGATCTCATTTATAAAATGCATATGTCCTCGGCTCAATATAATTTAAAAGTCAGTTGCCCAAGGCGTAGCTTCGCTGAAGATGTGATTGGCATAAACCTTGTAAAAGCCCACCAATTCAATAATAATCTAATTAATGTTTACTTATTCAAATGGGTCGGAAATGCTTCAAAGTAATCGTTTATTGAACTAGAGGCGCATCCACCTTTACATAGTAACAACACAGGAGGAGTGTTTGCTCATTATTTTGGCTACAACTTTGCTATGGATCAGAATGGTCACTGGTTGAGCAATATACCGGCAATTTAGCGTTACAGGATTAATGAGTCGATAATCGCTCTATTTTTAACTGAAATGAGCTTTGGGCTGTGAGCTCAAAACAAATTTCTCAGCGAAACGCATAGTGAAAATAAGCAAGAACATTTCTTCGGCTAAAGGAACATTAAATTCTTATTCAATAACAAAAATTGATAAATTCATTGACTTTTTGCGGTACATCTCCAGATATCAACAATCAAAATTTGGAAATATTCTGACAAGCCAGACTCTGGTCAATGTAATTTCTTATCTCGTAACATGTGTGAGTGTTATTCTGCGAAATTTTTAAACTGAGTATTTTTTTACTCTTTCAGCTATTAAAAATATTTCATAAGAATTTTTATTGTCTGTTTCTTATTTCTATTGTCACTTCCTGATAAGTTCTTGACAAAAATTCAAAGCTGCGGCGTCTCGATAGCTTAATGAATTGACTTGGATTCAGATTAAATGCAAACATCAATTGAATTGCGCGCTTTCATTGATAGCGAAGTGAAAAGGTTTCTGCAGAGGTTATCTCTAATCATGAAATATCTGTTAGCCTCAATCTTTCTATGAGTAAATAATAGTACTGTCTTCTAATAACAGCTCAAGATTTTTTTAAAGTCTCGCCTAGTGGCTTGGCTGATTAGAATTATTGATGGATGTTAATAAGATCATGTAATTAATTCCTTACCAGGGTCGCGAAACGGAATGAATATGTAATTATAGATGGGGTTATTTTCACGACTAGTGATCTCTTCCACAATATCCCTTGCTCCTTTTTGTAGCTGTAGAAGATCATCCAACATGGACCCGGTTGCATCGAAAATTATCACTAAGCTGGTTTGACCGGGTTTAGGCTTTGAAGATGCACCTTTGATGCTGGCTACGGAAGTTTCTGGTAAATCTAAGCCTGGCGTCGTACTATAAACGTCATAATAAGGCTGCCGACTGGTTCTATTAGACCACTGATCAACAGCTTCCAACTCTAAATTCGTTTTTAGATCTATCCTAAAATTTTCACTAGGACTAACACTATCACTCTTGGTATCCACTTCAGTGCTCAACGTTGCACCATTATTTTCATTCAAACTATTCAAATCTGACTGAACCGTATCCCAATCTTCGTGTTCGTCGAAATTGGGAAAAGGATATTCATCACCATCACTTCCGTTTCGAAAACCTTTAACTAGTTTTTCCCAAAGTAGATCATCGTCTATGTCACCGCCGTAGACGTTGGAGATGACATATAAAACCACCGCAATATTAATAAACTTGAACCCCATGTTGTGCCACCATTTAGGGGTATCTATCAGTGCGTTCGGATTAATCACTCAGCGCTTACTGAATTCTGTTCCTTTAAAATATTCTTTTGTAGAGGCTTCACAATCTGTGGCTGCCCAAAGATAACGACCTCATCCAATACAGATTCAAATCTTGGACAGTGTCAGCTTATGGTTGAGTTTGTAATATTTCGCACAGTAGTGCATATGATTATTGAAACTTAACCTTTTGTTTCACAGTGTTCCACACGAACGTTTTTGAAATTTTTAGATTTAAATTTTGGTATTTCTCATTTTCTAAAAAAATAAACAAAACTATAGTGAAATATAATAATAATAAAATAAGAAGAAACAAAGCATAATTGTCGAATTTGGCAAAGCATCTATTGTACACTATGTAAGCCTTCACAACTTTGAGTTTGGTCACCTGGCTAGTTATGAATTGATCGTAGACATTATCTGTATGAATAATGCCAACTAAAATCTAATCACTTTCCCTGCTATGCACAAGGTACCCTGTAATCAAATTTTTTCACAAATCTCCAATGAGCCTTGAGCGTTTTGAATCCGTATTCCTTGACACAATAGGGAACAAGAGACTCACAAAGGGAAGTCACGAATAATATGTCACCGATTTCGATGAAATCTTGAGGGATAAAAAAGCTCCCAAACAGGATCACATCTTTCATAAAATTTGGGGCGCTTCCGAATCGTTTACGAGAAAACTCTTTTCAAAAATCCTGAGCATTTCATTTATGTATATGGAATAAATGTCGATCGTTTCGGCAGCATCAACGGCTGTATTGTTAATAGCAGAGGCTATCACCGGGGAGTCCAGGGATTGAGTCCCCAACTGGGATCCTTTTTACTCATGATGTATGTTTTGTTTTTTTAATGATTTTCAAACAATTAAGCTTTAAAATTAATATAATAGTTATAGCATAATTTATCTATAAATTATTTAGGCATTGTATAAGAGCCGGGTAGTTGCGTCACTTTTCGAAAAATGTCTATTATTAAAAAATATCTACTTACAACGAATAGTGCGGCATGTATATCAAAATATGTCTTTAATCTTTCATAGAAGCCTACCTTTGTAAACATAATTAATATTGGTTTTGAGTAAATCCTGTTTTTTTGGCCTCTCCAAAGAGGGATACTTGCCTTTTGAGGCGGATAGTAGCCTAACGTTTAAAATGCTTCGGGGGATACTTGCCTCGTGCGGGAGTCTTCATATTTTTTTATATGGAAACAAAATTATATTGATTTAAGTATTCAGTCTTTATTAGTTGCTAAGATCATTCATAAGATTATTAACAAAGCAATCAAAATATTAATCATTGTTACAACAAAAAAGCAATTTTTTCACATTTTCAATAACAAAGATATAACAAAAAGAGACTCAAAACTTTTAGTTAGGTACTCGTACTTAAGGTATTTGTAAAATATTATTTATGGGTGTACAACTTAATAATCGGAATTTGACACTAGATGTCCGTACTAACAAATATCGTGAAAGCTCGAACTTTATATACATGTCATTTTGAAGGTACATTTAACAGCTATCAAAATCAGTCAATAAAACAATTTTATCTTGTGTGCATCATTATTATTTTTCACGATGAATAACTTCGAAAATTGGAGAAAAAGACAGCATTTGCGGGAGGTTCTGTTGGGTAATTTTTTTTTCAAAGAAAACTGCTGCGGAAAGTCATCGTTTGCTTGTAGAAGTTTATGGCGACGATGCTTTAGCGAAAACACTGTGTTTTGAATGGTTTTACGCTTCAAAAGTGCCGATTTTGACATCAAAGACAAAGAACGCCCAGGACAGCCAAAAAAGTTTGAAGACGAAGAATTGGAGGCGCTACTCGATGAGGATTCGTGTCAAATGCAAGACGAACTTGCCAAATCATTGGGGGTGACTCAGCAAGCCATTTTGGAACGTTTGAAAGCCTCCTATGAGTTGAAGCCAAGAGGCGTTGAACGGCGCTTCTGTTTGACTGAAATGCTGGTTGAGCGCCATAAAAAGAAATCATTTTTGCATCGAATCGTGACTGGGGATGCAAAATGGATTCATTATGACAATTCCAAGCGCAAAAAGTCATTCGTGAAGCTCGGCCAACCAGCCAAATCAACGGTGAAGCGAAATATCCATAGCGCTAAGGTTATGCTGTGTATTTTGTGGGATTAGAGGGGGCCGTTATATTACCGTCAGCTGGGGTAAGATTGGCCCAAATCTAAAGCTTTGTTATGGTTTTATCAGCTCCATATCTTTTGACATTGATTATATTAATTTTCAATGTATCTGAATGTGAAAGCAAACATTATATCATTGAATTAAAACAATATTGAGACCCCTCAATCATTTTGCAATATTATACTGAATTTTTTTAATGTTTGGGCCAAAGTTGCCTTGGATTGGGGAAACTTTGTCCCATACTTTTAAACCATATAAAACCTATGTTTATTATTGGTTGGGCTAATGTTAGACAAGATAAAATTACCACTAGACATATTAGTTTGTTGTTTTACCTGCTTTTACTTCAAAAACATCCATGAAATGATGAGAAATGGGAATAAATGAAACGAACTTCATTTTATTGAAAAAATTGTATTGTGTAAAAAAGGATATCAGTTTACATAATACGTACTAGTTGTCCAGTTCTGGCACATGGAACTGATTCCTCTTTGAAGCTGTTTTTGGAGGACTGATCTTCTGGCAAACATCCACCCAGTCGTAAGTCAGGCAATCTTGTTTTTCTGGCCAGCGCCAAAACTTGAGTCTTTTTTCCATGCATTCAACTATAGGTCCTTCTTCAAATAAACTAACAATTTTGCCAGGGTATTTCCGTCCATCATACTTAACCACTACAAGTCTTGAGGTTTCAACGCAACTGGTGTTTCTTCATCATTAGACCTATGAACAGGTATGCCTGCTAGTTCCTGTAATATTTCTTCCAGATCGGAAAATGTTTCGCTTTGCCCATCAGACTCTAAAACCATCTCAACATCTTCTTCATCTGAAGAAGAGTTTTGCTTTTTTTTGTTTTTCTTCTTGGAAACTTGTGTGTAGAAGGTTTGTTTGCTGCTTCTGAGATGGCTGCTTTAACCTCTTCAAATGCAATACTCTTGCCAGCAGGCACTTGCAATTTTTTCTTCGTTCTTCTCGGGCCGTCTTTAGTTTAAAACTCAGCTCTTTTCTTCTCCAACTGTTCCATAAAAGCTTTTCCTATAGAGTCTTTATCCACGGGCTGGTTTTCTGGAAGACAGTCTAGTAGTCTTTGCTTGTTTAAGGGATGAATTCCACATTTGAAAAATCCAGCCATCAAATTGTCTTTTCGCTTTTCTTCCAAACTTGGCCTTAGCTCTTCTAACAATCGTGGAAACAAATCTTTAGGGATCGTTGCAAATTTTGATCCTGAATCTGACTTTTTCCACTTGCGGCGGAGGTCACGCCACGATCTTTTCATTGGTCCAAAGAAGGCAACGTCTAATGGTTGTGTTAGATGTGTTGAATTCGAAGGGAGGCAAACGAACCTTATATTATTCTCTTCACAGAGCTTAAGCACATGCAAACTGGTGTGAGAAGATAAGTTATCTCCAATGATAACTTTAGGACCATCTAGATTTTTAACACCCGGTAACAATGTTGACTGAAACCAATCTTCGAAGCATACTGCATCAAACCACCCACTTTTAGAGTGGTTATATCGAGTTCCTTCAGGACCATTCTCAGTCCATGTGGACCACAAAAGCCGAGCTCTATAGACAACATATGGGGACAAGAGGTCGCCTGCAGCATTTCCAGCCATCATTATTGATGTTGCACTTTTACTGAAATTGCAAATGTTTTCCACGTATTTTGCTCCTCTCTTACAGATAACCTTTTTGTTCCCAGGGTCGTCAGTAAGGTTCATCTCATTGTAATTGAATATATTATTTGGGGGAACATCTTTAACCTCTTCTTTGAGGTTATCAATGTAATTTTCGATGAGAGAAGCATCCACTTCGACTCTGACCTTTTTGATATTGGAACTTATCCTACGAGTCAAATTCTCATGTCTTTTTAAGAAGGCTTTTGTCCATTCATAGCCAGGGAGATTGTTTTTGAACTGACAAATGTGGACACCTTTTTTGTCCAAATAGCTTTTGACTGCATAACGAAAATCCATTTCAATTACAGGGAACCCATAGTCTGACATTTTTATTAAATGTTGTTCGAAAACATGCTCCTCTGCATCACTAAAGATTCTTACACGGCCTACATTTTTTGTATGAGTCTCTTTAAGTTTGTTCTTTATTGTAGATTTAGGTATATTATACCTTTTTTCTGCAGCTCTTTGGGTTAAGTCACCTGATCTAATAGCCTCTAAACACTCCTCTAACACTTCTGGTTTGTAATTGGCGTAATTTCTTGTTCCAAGAGGTTTTATCCGATTTCTCGGCATTTTTCCTGCAAAAAAATACAAAAAAGTGCTTACAATAGTAGTAAAAATATTTTAAGTGGTTTTGTTTAAGAAACAGCTTATAAAATACCTACTACTCAAGTATTATATCGAAAATATGAGTCTTGGGGTAACTTTGGCCCAGTCACAATCTTGGGTCAAAGCTACCCTAACTACTGGGCCCCCCAACTTTGGGCCAAAGATGTCATGAAATAGTAAAATCGAATTATTTTGTATATAACAAAGGTAACAGCATTATTACACCAAAAATACTTGAAACAATTGAATATATAATATTATTATACACTTACCTGCTAGTAGCTCTTCAAGAATTAGCGTTCACAAGTAAAAGTTGGGAGACAACAAATTTCACTACTTTCTCACAGTAAAGATGGAGCAACACTGGAGTGGTGGTGAGATATGGAACTAATCTCCCACTTCATCAACAGGTGGGCCAGTGGTGCTACCTATCCAGTAATGGGTAAACTAGGTCAATAACACATCACATGATTAAAATACAGCACACCAAAACTTTTTCTAACTTTGGGCCAATGTTACCCTTAAAGGGCCAATCTTACCCCAACAGACGGTATGAGTTATTGAGATTGGGCCAGGCAATCACAGGTGACCTGTACCAAACACAATTAATACGTTTGAAGCGTGTCATCATCGAAAAATGCCCGGAATATGCGACCAGACACGAGGCTATAATTTTTCATCATGACAACGCTCGGCCGCATGTTGCAAGACCCGTGAAAAACTATTTGGAAAATAGTGGATGCGAAGTTTTGGCCCACCCAGCTTATAGTCCGGACATTGCTCCGTCTGACTTTCATTTATTTCGCTTGATGCAAAACGCCCTCACCGGAATACGCTTCACTTCAGAGCAAGGCATCTGAAATTGGATGGATTTGTTTTTGGCCACCAAGCTGGCGTTATTTTTTTGGGATAGAATTCATAAATTGCCTGAAAGATGGAGAGATGTTCTAGCTTTTGATGGACAATACTTTGAATAAAATATATTGTTAGATTTTCGCACAATAAAGCATCAAATTTCACTAAAATATTCCGGCTATTAAGTTGTACACCCAATATATTCAAGCTAGAGCAATGTGACAATAAGCTTTGAGTAATAGCATCCAGCGTCACCAGAAGTCAAGGTTTCCAGCTTTCCACATCTCATGCAATGGTTTTTGAATGTTGTACAAGTTTCTTGCAACCACATTCGACACATCTCACATTGTATCCAATCGGATTTGGATTTAGTAAAACTGTAATTTTCAAAACATTCTGCGCAATAATCATCAACTGAACCTTTTTTTCATTTTTAACAAGTTTTTTCTCTCTCTTGTGGATTATTTGCCCATTTTTCTTTTGATTGTTGTCCTTTAGTCGAATTTTCTCGGGATTGTTTTGAACTTATGATGTTTTCTTGGTTTTCATTATCAGAACTATAAATTTGTATTTTTCGCTCCCTTAAGGTTCTTTCTTTGTTTCTTTCACTAAAATATATGGTATACGATTCAGTTTCACTACTGGTAGTCGCGATATATTTTTTGGTCTTGTCTGTTTTTTGCGTTTGTCCTCTTTTTTCCCAATGATTTTCTTGGTATCAGCTGGTTTAGTTTTTACTCTCTTAAAATCTTGTTTATTCTTTTTTATACTTGCCGTTATTTTATAAATTTTCTTTTTTGTCTTCTTTATTCATCATTTGGATAATATTGTCCTTGGAGTTTAAAATTTCCGCAAATTGCTTAGCTCTTTTAAACAAATCTCGCGGTATTCTTCGTATAGGAGATGATAGATGAATAAATTTAGATGGTGATTCTTTTTGATAATTTTCGTTCTCTGATTCGATTACAGATGTTAGCGATGGCAATTATAGCTCAGTACTATCTAAGATGAAATTTTCAATATCGCTATCTCCAAAGACCAAACAATCCTGAGAAAAATTCAAAAGCCTTGAAGACGGCCTAGATGGCGTGCGATTTTGGTTGACGCTATGCCGCTCAGTCTCATTTAAGACTGTTTCTAATTTGTTTCCTTAAATATCTCCTGGGACTTGATCACCTAGTAGAGGTTCTTCATTCCACTAATTTTTTGCAAGGTCTCGCTCAGATTTAGATTCCTGTGTGCCTTCAAGTAATGTAGGCTGGTAGTTGATCATTTAAAAGATTAGACTCTTGTTCTTGCCCAAAATCTCCCAATGCTACATCTGATATAGCAAACTCAGCGTCCGACAAAGCATTTGGATTGACTGGATAAATTCTACTGCCACGAAAAGCAATTATTGCATTAGCAGGAGTAGCTGCTTGAATCCATGCCCTTCCGATTAACTGACCTGCAATGTACCGATTCAACTTTTTTAGTGGATTAGTGCGCTTTTGTTTGTCTCGGTATAATAGTGTTTGTAAAGCAGAAGTAGTATGACTAAGTAAGCAAAGTAATACCATATCATTGTCACGAGCAACTTTTAACATATCGGCAGAACTTGAGTGCGACGAATGGCCATCTAAAATCAGTACCACCTTTCCTGCTGGCTTGCGTACAATAAAATGCTCAGTTAACCATTTGTAATAAAGATCTGAGGAAATGTTCGCTGATTTTTTATGCATGTAAACTTTCAAACAAGGTGGAAGTTCTTCTTCAAATTCCGATTTTTTATTTCATTCCCTTGTAATCAAACTGGTGGATTGCATTGCAACAAGCAACAACAGTAATTATTTCTCCTTTTCACTTGAAGTAAGTGATTTAACTGCTCTAGCACCTTTCTTGGCTAAAACTTTGGCTAGTTTGTTATTGAGTTAAACACCAGTTTCATCCATGTTAAATATTTTATACGGTATATCCAGCAAATCATTTTCTGTTAAAATATTCGTAAGCAAATAATAAAACTTTGTAACTTCTGCTCTGTTGAGACCCCTTGCTCTTTCAATTGATAAGCCCTCCACTTGTCTCAAAACTATTTCGGGATTTCATACAAGAAAGATTTCCAACCATTGCGGGCCAGCCATTCATGGTTAAAGTTGTGCCTTAACCCGTTCTTTTCGGCAAATCGGTAAGCTAATTGGCAAATTGTACTTCTTTCAGGAGGGAAACCTGCATATCCGAGCTTTGACATATAAGCTACCAGCCTCTTTACATTATCCAAGCACTGGGTATTCTCCTTAAAGTGCTAAAAATCAAAGTGGTCAGCTAAGTAGACTGAAAGAGTTCACATTTTTGTTTATAAATATAAAACTACATCGAGGACATACTTTAAGTTAGTAGTTGCTGGTTTTTCTTTTCATATTATCTTCATAACGTCCGAGAGAATATTCCATAAATTTTGGATATTTCATTGATTCCTTTTTGTTTTTTGTCAAGTTCTTTGAACGCAAGTGCTAAACTTCCAATGTTACTTTGTTCGTTCCTTCACTGACTTTAACAATAAAAACTGCTCTGAAAATTCAGCGATAAATATAAATCCCACCAAATGATTTCAATACCAACTGCGAAACCGTTACACATTTATATTTCGTTTTTCTTAGTTAAACCAGATGTGTTTCAATTACGGCCAACAGCATCGACATTCTCAGCAACGTTTCTAGTGTTTCACATTTGTTGAAGATCATTCTGATGAATATAATAATATATATTTTGTAAAATATTTAAAAAGTAAAAGTAAAGAGAGGACACCAACTCGCAGTTCTGCTGGTTTCTTAGCAAAAGTCAGCAACAAGGCAGAAAAAGTTTCGCCAATAAACGTATCTGAATACGTTTATTGGCCATATCTTTTCCGCTTTGTCTGAGACAAAGCGGAAAAGATATGGCTTATCTGTTCCCAGACGAAAACAAATGAAGCAATTTCGAAATCAAAAGAGTAATTACACAAAAAGGATTAAAAACAAAGCCACTGATTAACTTCAAATCTACCGAAGACTCGCTAATTTTTGTTGACGTTCCACACTTCAACTATAACCTTAAAAACGAAAAATAATCAGACCTTTTTATGGAAGGGTCTGAACAGCGGAGAAGATACGGTTGATCTCCTTCAGATGCTCAAGAAAGCTTCACCAGAAGTAGAATTAATTTCTGTCAAAATCTTTACAACAAGAAGACCGACCATCGAAAAGAAGAATTAAAGGCTTTATCTAGGACACATTTCTAATAAAAGCAGCCCAAGCGCCCTTCAACAGATAAGGTACTTGAATTTCAGAGTGGTAAGGCGGGAATGCCTCCAGAAAAGAGAGTCACCTAGTGTTCCCGATGTCAAAGATTTGATCATTTGGCTTACAATTGCGTCATGCATAACGTGACCGTACGTCCCGCTTTCAGGCAGTCTGTGCCGGTGTCCCCAGCGAGGCCAACATATGTAGACCCGCTTTTGCAAACAGGCCAAACGATAATTCAAAATGTACTTTTCACGCTCGAAATGCGTGGTACAGCACAAAATCATGCTCAGTAAGGCACAAAAAGTACTCATGCCCCTCCGAAGACTCTTTGATTCCAAATAAATTGATCAAAAGGTCAAAGTTATCTATTACAAGACCCTGGTTAGACCAGTTTTGATATATGGATGTCAGATCTGGTATAACCAGAGTGCTAGTACTATGGAAAGATAAAGAGTTTTCGGAAATGTCTTCGTGCATGTACTGAATTGTGCAGAAAACCTGAGACGGATTGAACCACTAAATATCGAATAGAAGAATTTATAAAACTGCTGGAGTAACGAGAGTTGATATCTTCATATTGAGACTTCTTCGGAATCATATCGCAAGATCTGTTACCATAAGTGAAAAATCATAGATTTCATAGACGTTTTACCCTACAGACAGGTATATTGCGACTTGTCTTGCTATTGGCTTTGTTTTCACAGATGAATTCGTGTATTTTGACATGAATCAATCTGTGTTTGGTTATAATGGTGTCCAAATTATATTGTATATCACATATATAGACGGGCCACCGATAAGGAGATAAAATATCCTCCGAATTTGAGTTCACGAGACTAACAAGACCAATGGAGTACCATTCGCTATATTCTTTGAGGTTGGTAGAGCTCGAACTGAGCAATCTAGGAATAGGTGGCTGAATGATAATGGTTAAATTATTCGTGGCTATTTTTAGGGTTTCGTAAAATATTTTCACAAATCCCTACAAAAATCGCGTCCTCTGTCTGTGCGTCTGTCACAGTTAGTTTCCTCAGAAACTATAGAAGCTAGAATACTCAAACTTTGTGAAAAGGTCAAAAGTGATGATCTCTCAAAAGTTTAGGTCTTACCAACAATTTAAAATTTTTTTAAGGGGGTCCCCCCCCCCCCCCCCCCTTATAACGAATCAGCCCTTAGAAATTTTTTAACAATGGTAGTCGAGTGGGATATCAAATAAGAGGTCTTGGTTAGCACTTTTAAAATCTAAAATAAAAAAGTCATTTTATGAATTAGGGGGTCCAGGGGAAGGCAAAATGTACCAAAAATTAGTAGGGCTACAAATCAATAAAGATAAAACAAAGCTCATGACGCAGTCAAGGAGAAATACCTCAAATACACAAAATGTCACACTTGGCGAATACAGTATCAAAAACGTTAGTGAAGTTGTGTATTTAGGTACCAACATAACGAAAACGGGCAATGAAAAAGACGAAATACGCCAAAGAATCCAGCTCGCAAATAAAATATTTTATTCAGTATCGACGATCTTGAAGACCAGCTGCACCCACAGGAAAATAAAACTCCAAGTATACAAATCTGTGATAAGACCTGTGTTATGCTATGGATGTGAAACATGGACCCTAACCCAAGCATCCAGATATATATTGAACACCTTTGAACAACGGGTCCTGAGGCGAATATTCGGAGCAAAGCTAGATGGGGACCAATGGCAAATTCGATACAACCATAAGTTGTATGAAATTTTTGACGAGCCAAAGGTCTCAACGATCATAAGACTGCGGAAATTGCAATGGGTTCGCCACATGAATGGTATGGACAAACAACGGATACCAAAAAGGTATTCGTTGGGAGAACTGAAGGCCAGAGGCAAGTGAGGAAACCGAAGAAACGCTGGTCTGACTCGGTCAACGAAGACGGTTCATTGCTGCTCGGACTTTGGAATTGGAGGACGCGGTCAATGGACCAGGACGGTTGGAGGCACTATTTGCAAGAAGCGAAGGCTCGAGAGGGGCAGTAGTGCTAAGAAGAAGAAGATTATGCTAAGATGAGATAAAGTTTTTGATTGAAGTTGATTAGGCACTATGTCATAGCATATTAAATGTAGGATAAACTTTCACTGTTCTGTTGTATTACTATTATAATCAATCTTTGGATAGTATTAGTTGGTTTTTTTCCTCCCTATTGGATAAACTATAAAATAATCGTAGCTAAATTGGACCTGATGGTTTTGTTTCGTTCAATGTTTTTTAATTAATAATGTACAAATTTAGAGAGTGACCGAAGAAAAGGACGAAAAAACTTTCTAAAATCACCTAGCAGACCATTTCCAGAATTAGATCATATCCTAAAAACGGAACAAAAATAATTCTAGGCGATTTCAACGCTAAGATTGGAAATGAGCTATCTCATCGGGGAACGACAGGAGGCTATAGCCTCCACGATGAAACAAATGACAACGGCTAGCGCCTGATCAACTTTCTATGTAGTAGAAAGCTAGTCATATGTTCGATTTGCTTTCCTCATTGACGCATAAATAAAACGACATGGGTATTACCAGATAGCAACACCAAAACCAGAACGCCCATGTTCTGATCCAACAAATTTGGAGCTCGGGCAAACTTGACGTCCGTACATACCGAGGAGCCAATTGTAACTCAGATCATTACTTGATTAAACTAACCTATCAATATCATATGTCAAAGGACTATTCATAGAAGACCAGTCCACTACAAATCTCTACCACCATCCATCTCCATGTCACTGGAGACTTCCAGCACTTGCAGTTGCATCTTGCAACTAGTAAGGAAGTTGAGAATAAACTTTTCCTTTATGTCTCCCCCAATTTTCTCGCAGAAACGCTGCAAGTTTTTTTCTCGATTTTCGTGTCAAGCTAGATTTACCAGCGGAAAGCTCCCTATATTCATTACTTTACCCTATACCCACAGACCCCAAGACAGAGCTTGGAATACTGTCGCGGGAAAATAAAAGAAAGTAGAAACTGTGACCCTTATGGTCTAGTAATTGAAAGACTCAAAAGCAAAATAATTATATTATAAAGAAAAACATTAACACTTAAGAAATCGTTAATAATAATGTTTTCGTTTATTTTAAATTTCTCCAATACCGAATTCAACTCCTTTTCTCCACTCCTATCATTCTGCTTGTGCTCGCACTACGCGCTTTGCCCAGGCGCTTTAACTCCTTTCATTTTTCCACAATTTCCAAACCAATTTTTCCTACGAAAGTCCTCCAAAATTTCGCAACTTCTGAAATTTCCTTTTTCATATAAACCCTCCGAACAAACCTCCGAAAAACTCCTGCTGCTCGATCCGTGCTACCTCGACGATTGCTCAACTCGAACTCTTGTTAATAAGTTATACATTTTTTACACTTTTTATTCTGATCTCGTCGTCGTCGCCGCCGACGTCACTTTAATCAGGCAAATTGAATAGCTGCTTTTGTCTGATATTTGTACCAAAGGCATTGGGGAGTTGGTTATTAATCCGGACTTGAGAGGTTGTCGACGTCATTGCTATTTTGGTCAGACGGACAAATTTGGCAGGGATACCAAAGCAAAGCATTATTTAGTACAGTACGCTACGATCAATACTGTCGTATGCTCACTTTAAGTCAGCAAAAATTTGTTGTGTGTCTATGCTGAACTCCCAGAATTTCTCAAGTACCTGCTCGACTATAAAAAATTGATATATCGGTGATCTAATTGCTCGAAGCCACAGTGATTCTCCCAAATAATACTATTGGTGTATGATCTGATTTTACTTTCGAAGATCTTTGAAAATATTTGTACCCCATAAAAATTAGTGATATGCCTGCTACGACCATATTTAATGAGCTCCAATAAAATGTGATCGACATCCGGTGTGGTATTATTCTTTTGCCAGCCAGTTGGTTGTCGAGGGTCTCCGTGATCTTTTGCCACAGACGACGTTTAGAGCCTTTCAGTGTTGAATTTCTGTAGAGGGCTGATATTCACTGCATACGCCTTTGACATGCGACATCCATTATTTGATCAAGTAATGATCTAAGTTACAATTAACTCCTCGGTATGTATGGACGTGAAGTATGCTCGAGACCTATCTTTATTGGATCAGAACATGGTTGATTTGGTTGTTTGTGTTGGATTTC
The DNA here is from genome assembly GCA_963969285.1 of Odontomyia ornata. Taxonomy (NCBI): domain Eukaryota; kingdom Metazoa; phylum Arthropoda; class Insecta; order Diptera; family Stratiomyidae; genus Odontomyia; species Odontomyia ornata. Next base: position 196,841,939 of record OZ017741.1, read on the forward strand.
TGCAACAGGCAAAATGGTCATTATCATTTGCCTCATAGCGTAGGCTATATCCTCCAGTTGTTCCCCGATGAAATAGCTCATTGCCAACATTAGTGTTGAAATTACTCCGAACTATTTTTGCATCATTTGTTGGCAATGAGTGGGATAGTCTTTCCAGGTGATTGTAGTATGCTTCTTTCGTTCCTTCGGTTGGGGCATAAACACTTATCAGCCAAATTCTGAAGAGTTCTGTTTCTATACGGATCGCAAACATTCGTTCATTGACTGCTTTAAGACCAATAACGTGAGATTTGAACTCCCAAGCCACAATGAAGGCCACTCCAAATTTTCGCTTTTCATTAGGCTTTTCACTTTTGAATATTGTGTGCCATCCTCAAGTCTTAAATATTTCTTCCAGTCCAGTTAGTTTTCTGGACTGCCGGCACGTTTAATTTATATTGACTGGTCGGTTGTAAAAGACCTTTAACAGGGCGAGGCTCGCTCAGTAATCTGGCATTCCTGAATCCTATGCTATAATCCATTTTTCGGTTGCGAGGTCGTTGCTGAAGATCCAATCCATTTCGAGGCTCTTTTGATGGTTGTGAAACAATGAGGGGTTTTCCAGGGACAAGGAGTTAGCCCGTCACTCAACCTCTAATCCGACGGCTTGGTTATTACATTCAATTCGGTTATCAGGCATAAAAGACTCACCTTCATCTTCATACGTTAGCCTTTTAGAAAAGATAAACGTTTCCAGCGACCACCACAAAGGAGATCTATCATTAAATATTATTTGATCCTGTGAAATTTTCCGAGTAGATTAGTATCATCAAATTTCATTGAGTTTAAGCGTTCCCTTATGATTTGATTTAAGAAAATGTAAAATTAATAAGTGGTACAAACTATTACTAACAAAATTTGAACTAATTTCAACTTCTTCGGGTATTTTTTTTTTTTTTGTTGTACTCATAAAGGCCTATGATTTTTTTTCAGATTTTGCAGGTCAAATTTGCCAATAGCGAGAGAAGTTATGTAATATTTCTCACATTTCCATTCTCCCTACTCTCCTGGTTGCTGACTAGATAATTTGATGTCCTGTTTCGGGCAGATCTCATTTGAACATTTCATATAACATCCCGCTCGACCAATTTTTTCAAGCTCAACCCGCCTATATGGGGAGACCCCCTTATAACTATCTGAGAATTTTTCTCATAACAAAACGTTCAAGAGGGCATCACTGGTAACCTTTCCACAGAGTTTGCTGACTCTAATTCTTCTAGTTTTGGAGAAAAGTTGTGTTTAACGCAGTCATACGGGCGGGCGGACAGAGGGCCACAGGTCGTGATTTCTATAGTATTTTGTATTTTAGTACAAAAGCTTCGAAAGTAGTTATAATCATTTACACGACCATAATTAACTATCTAAGCTGATTAATGATTCAGCAAGACATCTGGAAATTACATTTTATTCCAAATTAAAATAACTTAGCTTACAAAATATAACTTCTGTTCATATTCTATCGTCTCCTAATGTGCTCAAAATTCGAATGACATCATATTCGTCATTTGCATGAATGAATTAACTTCAGGCGTTTATCTTCTCTAATTAGCTGAATGTTGAGATTAAATGTTGATAGTCTCTGCGGAATTTTTTTACTTACAGAGACCGACCCACTGCAAAATGAAGAGGAGTTGGACACGCTATTAATAAATTTCCATTAAAATAAAAGAACAAACGTCTTGAACTGATAAATATACTCATATGTAAGACTCGGACAATTCTTCATGAGGGATGGTTGATTACAAGAAATTGATAAGGCGGTAATGCACTTGCTCGCCATGCACAAGGAAATGGTGCACAATTGGCCGACTGATAATAGATACCAAGACTTGAATGTTAGAAACGTGCAAGATTAAATGTTGGATGCACTTCCGGAACAGGGTGGTCAAAGAATGTACATAGTTAATTGTATTTGAAGTTCATGTGGTAAATATTCACAAAAAATACAGGAACAATTGGTTTGAAATTGGAACATTTTATTTAGAATAAGACCAAATAAATGTGTACTTTCGAAAGAATTTACTGCATTGTTTTTGTCAATTAGTTCTATATTTTTTAATACATGTTGATTACTTGCCAATAAATAAATAGTTAATATTTAATTCAACATAAATTACACAAAATAATAAGGACATTCAGGCATTTCACACTTAATGGCATGTCTGGATCGGCCAGGACAAGCGCCAGGTGAAGAATTTTTACATTTTCTATTTCGAACTTGATAGCCAACTCCACACGTTACGCTGCATAAACTCCAATCTGACCATTCAGACCATCCATTAAGGGCCGTTGTACTAGTTACATTGCCTGCTTAAAAAATATTTCAAAAAACATTAATTCATGGACTTTATATAAAGGCATCCAACAATAGCCTACCAACAGGACATGCTGGACGACTGCATTGCTGGCGTTGGGTAGATTGTCCAATACATTCCCGGCCTCCGTACGCAGGAGTAGGATTGTTGCATTTTCTTGAACGGGTCCTTCTACCTTGTCCGCAAGTTACTGAGCATTCACTCCATTCATTCCATGCAGACCTAAGATGTAATTCTTATACAAACAACATCATTTAGATTAAGAAAAAACTACCATCCTCCGTTTATAGAGCATGGATCATTGTGACATCTTTCTGACTCTATAGAATTCCCCAAGCAATATTTTCCGCCCATGATTGGTGGCGGTGAGCTGCAGGTTCTTAACCGATTTCGTTTGGGTTGTTCTTGAGTGATAGTAACCCAACATTTTTCAGGGCAGTCTGACCAATCAGACCAGCTACTCCAGTTACCACTTTGCTGTAAGTTAATTATTGTTACGGGAAATTTTTTAAATTCATCGGCAGTTTTACCGGACATTTAAAGTCATTACAAACTTGAGATTCAACACTGTCCCCAGTACAGAATATAGATCGGCCTTTCAATACATTACCATTCATCTGAATACATCTCCGTTCACGAGTCCTTACACCCTTACCACAGCTTTTACTACAGGGGGTCCATTGCGTCCAATTTGACCAGTTTGGTGTGCCTACAGGTCAAATTGATTTTATTCGAATGAAATTTTAGAGAGTGCTTAAAAGTTTTTACTTCGTTTTGTCCTTAAACGAACAGCTCGTTCAAGCTCTCCTGGTCCAACTTGACACTTATAGGTTCCTGCATCTTCTTCTTTAACTGGATTGAAGTTGAGGATCGAACCACTTTTTGTGAAGTGACCTTTCATTAACCGTGGCCCATCCTGTTAAAAATATAGCTTAGAAACTAATTCAAGATCCAAAAACTACTTTAGGTTACCTTGAACCAGTAAATACGTGATCTTCGGGTTTCCAATATTAAAGGGCAGCGAATGCTAGCTACATCGCCAACATCAACAGTTCGAATTGTTTCAAAGTATGCAACAGGTGATGTTTTAAGAATTTGTATTTCGAGCTTTTTAATACGTTCGCCAGTTTCTTGGTTTTCATGGTAGCAAACATAAACTGAAGAGGGCAGATCATGACGTATAACCTGAAATAAGAAAGATTTAATTTTCAACGTTAACCCGACGTTTTAGATTGAAATATTGTCTTTAAAAGTTGGTAGACACTCCACTGCATCTTTAGCTTACTTGAATTTAAATGGATTGTAAAACGTATGATACCGTTTTGAATAATCTATGAATTTTGACAGATTTGGACTATTCATTTCAAATAACTTATCGCACCGAGAAATTGATTGTTAGAGTTTCAGGGTTGGATCTTGCTCTGGCGGCAATGGTGCCGGGTGCACGAGAGAAGGGGTGTAAATGTTTCAGTTCAGTATTTGGCTCATTTTAGCTAAACTTTTTTTTTTATATTGGATCATTTCTCCCTTTTCACATCAACTTAATGTAAATCTATACGACAAATTTGCTCTACATTTGAAGCTTATCTAACGTCGCGCGGATATCGATCACTCTTTCGGATGGCTCCGATAGCTTTTTGAATTACTTTTTTATGGAATTGTTTGCAGCTACATATAAATGAGTTGCATATTTTGAATAATAATTTTTCTGAAAAATTATTAGAGAAGAAAAATGTTAGAAGAAGGTGGTTTCGACGTGTGCACTAATTCTCCTCAGGCCATCACTCTTAGATACACACCGGTGATGGCGACGACCATGCTCAGAGGTGAGGGAGTTAATTTTTAATTTTTCTACTTATGCAAACTCAATGTGTTTTTTTGTATCTGCAAGTTATATTCAAGGTAAATTTCTCTTGTAAGTACTTGTATTAGCTAAACTTTTTTTTTTTTTACATACACTAAACCCCACAAGAACCATGAACCATTATGTTCACCATTTTCTAGTTTTAGACAGATCAGCTGATATTCCCAAGGGTCCCGGTGACATTTTGCTCAGGTTGGTGTCGCGCTTGTCTATGTTGCGAGCTTACAGTCAAACGTTCTGATCAACTAGTAGGCATTTTCTCAGCTCGGTTGTTTGACATATAGCACTGCCTTGCGTAAACGGCTGCATTTGATGTGGTATTTCATTGTTTATAACGTGATCGTCTATTTGTACGTGTATTTTGTTATCGCAGTTTTATTGATTAAAGCGTAATATTTAGTTTGTATGTGTGTTTTGATGAATAATATTTTGAAATTCTAAGCTAAGTAATGGCAATAAAAAGCCATTGAAAGTAAATTTGTACTTGGTATGCTTCAAATTTTCGACAGGTTCTTCTGTGTTTTCATATCCTTTGATTTATGAAGGATCAAAGTCCGAATAAATGATTCTAAGAATAATTTTTTCTCTTAGCTGCAAGACCAATATCCGTTTGATTTTAATGGCTTTGATCCTGTTTTTTCACATCCTGTTTGGAGCCCAAAACGTATTGCTATAGTTGATTTTTTTATAGCCAATAACGGTTTATTTCTTCCGTTAGCAAAAATACTTTTGAATGTTGCTAGAGGTTTTGTTTAGCCATTAATAGGGCGAAGAGGCAATTGAAATGCGTTTTGTGGAGTTTAAATTTTATTTTACAATAAATTCGGCTGGATTGTATTGCATTGAAGCATTTGTGGTTTGTCGCATCAAAGACATGATGGCTGCTATCATAGCTTTTGTGATTTACTGACGCTATAGTCATGGTGACCTCTAGCATACTTGACGTCGGCACGTGTTGAGGAGCCAATTCTGGCTGAGATCATTACTTGATCAAATTAACCTATCAATGTCATGTGTCAAAAGCATATTCGGCGAAGACCAGCTTTCTACAAATATTTGACATCGTAAGGCTCCAAACGGCATCTGTGGTAAAAAATTTTATGGAGACCCTGGACAATAAGCTGGCTCCCATCTTATTAGACGCATCGCTGAAAACAAGCAACGAGCACTGGATGGAAGTGAAAGTGGCTATTAAGACTGTGGCAGAACGCACAATCGGACAATAAGCCTGGCTCAAGAGAAATGATTGGTTCAATGATGAGTGCCAGAGTGCATTAGACAAAAAGAATCAGGTGACCAAAGAATAAATATATAGGTAGTAGGACAAAGAGCGAACATTATGAGAATCTCAGAAGGGTAGCGAATAAGATAATTAAGATTAAGAAAAGAAAATACTATGATGAGCAATTGAGAAGCATCGATGTTAATTTAGCAAGCAACAACGCAAGACAAACCTACAAAGCAGTGAAAAGCCTGAAACGTGGGTATCAGCTCAAAACCACGCTCTGTCGTAATAACATCGACAATATCATCGCTGATGAAACCAAGATTAAGGGAAGATGGGTATAATATTTCCAGAGCTTCCTTAATTCTCCACACAGCTTCAGGAGAATGAAGTCTATAGATGCTTCCGGAGAGTTTCCGTTGGCCCCATCAACTCTGGATAAAGTTTGTTTCTCCATCAAAGCTCAAAAGAATAAAAGAGCGCCGGGCATCGATGAGGTTCCAGTGGAGCTCATCAAATATGGTAGCAGCAATGTTCATAAAGCTATTCACAAAGTCGTCCAGCACATTTGGCAACAAGAGCATATGCCGAAAGAGTGGAGCCAATCAATTATATTCCCTATCCACAAAAAAAGTAGCAAGTTACAGGGCGAAAATTATAGAGGCATATCACTACTTTGTATGGCGGACAAAATATTTTCAAAGATCTTATTGGGGATGATCAAGGTGGTTTTAAAACAGGTAGGTTGACAACTAAATAGTCATTAACTGTACTTGAATTCAACATAGACGTTCTTAGCACTACATCCCCTCTCGGGCCTTCGCTTCCTGCAAATAGCGCCTCCAACTGTCTTGGTCTTTTGACCGCATCCTCCAATTCTTAAACCCAAGCAGCGATGAACTGTCTTCGTCGACCGAGTCAAACCAGCGTTTCCTCGGTTTCCCCACTGGTCTCTGGCCTTCAGTTCTCCCAACGAATACCTTTTTGGGTATCCGTTTTTCGTCCATACGATTACTCGCAGCCTTACAATCGTTGGGAACTCCGGTTTGTCAAAAATTTCATACAGCTCATGGTTGTATCGAGTTCCTCATTGGTCCCCGTCTAGCTTCGCTCCGATTATTCGTCTCAGGACCCTTCGCTCAAAGGCGTTCAAATATTTGCGGATGCTTGGGTTAGGGTCCATGTTTCACACCCATAGCAAAACACAGGTCTTATCACATATTTGTATGCTTGGAGCTTTGTTTTCCTGTGTATGCAGCTGGCCTCCACAATCGTCAATACTGAATAAAATATTTTATTTGCGAGCTGTATTCTTCGGCGTATTTCGTCTCTTTCATTACCCGTTTTCGTTATGTTGGCACCTAAATACACAAATTCGCTAATATTTTCGATACTGTATTCGCCGAGTGTGATATTTTGTGTGTTTGAGGTATTTTTCCTTGACTGCGTCATTAGCTTTGTTTCATTTTCATTGATTTGTAGCCCTACTAGTGTTGCTTCAATGTCGAGTTTCAAGAAGAGTTCTTTGGCAGTTGTTAATGATCGTGACAAAATGTTGATGTCATCCGCACAGGCTAATATTTGGTTTGACTTGTATAGTAATGTACCTCGTGTATCGACAGGTAGCTTCCGTATGACGTATTCTAGAGCCAAATTGAATAGCAATGTGGCCAGCCCATCTCTCTGATGCGGACTTGGGAGGTCGTCAACGTCATTGTCATTTTAATTCCTTACAAACTCCGATTTACACTTAATTTTTTAAATTGAATCGATTGCTCAATTGGTCGAAGGGTTTGCATTCATAATACAACTTCAAATTTCCCTTGTGGTTCAGGTGTTGGTGGAGTGTAACCTTAGCCATTCAATCTTTCCCGTAATTAGTAAAATTTGTATACAACACATCAACTTAACCACCTGAGTCTAGAGTGTTAACATAACCGTTCTTATGAATTCACGCAGGTTTGTAACGGTATGACGCCCTTTTACGAGACCATGTAGATTTTTGGATTAGTCAAACTGTAAGGCGTTATATAATTTACAATAAGCAACCCATTTTAGAATTTGGCAAGACATGATAAGAGTAAATGGGTCTGTAATTGGAAGCATTGGTTACTTTGTTTATGGATAGCAAGGACATTGGAATGCTTTCAAACGTTTGGAAAAGTGGAAAGTTGTAGACTTGAACTGAAAATTTTGGATTTCGTTGCTAGAATTCAATCACTTCTGAGAGTCTAGTTTATATGTTAACTAACAAAGTTGGAGAGGATTGAGGGCTGTAATCTAACGCCAGAATGGGGGAACTCTAGACGGTGGAAACTTAGTAAGCATCTCGTAGATGGCCTGGCCACTATAAAATGTATGACTTTGAGGGGAATTGGTATGCTGATGCGGAATTATGAATAAAATAAGAATAAAAATTAGCTGATATTAACGCTAAGAGTTCGTTGAACCATGAACTTGCGGATGATATAAAATTGAGTAATGCAATTAAATTGATTGATCAAAATGATTGTTAATGTTGAAGTTTTCAAAAACGGCACCAACACTTAGATAATCAAATGAAGAGGCAAAAAAAATTGCTGCTCTCAATCAAATATCATCACATTTAACTTGTTTTTTCTCATTACATAAGAAAGAAAGTATTATCAAGAAAAAATTATAGATGGATTGGTAAGGACGCAGCTGTCTCCTAAATCGGTATCAAAACCTTTTTGCCAAGAGAATACTTCCTGTTCTCAATTTCTTCCTTTCTGTTTGCAACACCAGAGGTGTAAATATACTAGCGAGGATTTTATTTTCATCGCTGTTAAGGCCCTTGACTTTTACTAGTTAGTTATCTTAGTAAGACCTCGTCAAATTTTGTCATCTCAAAGTATGTCTTAAAAAGAGTGGCCAATAATGCAAGATAGTCATATTCTTATGTTATACTCGTATATAATAAAAATATTTTCAAGTTAATATTGCAAATTTCCTTATTCATTGTTGTTATACCGAGCTAGTCTGAAAAAAAATTTCAGCCCAACCGTTCTAAAACTTGACCTCTTATTCTTTTCAACTTCAATTGATTTTTCTTACCGGCTCTGAAGAATCTAATAAATCGGTAACATTTTCTTCCCCCAGAAGTATTTCCTCCCAAATTATAGTCTCCTCCCGGTTGTCAGGCGATGGACATTTCAGAATAATATCATTTGTTATTGGATCAATTTCATAATAATTAGGAGCTGGAAATAAATTAATTACTTGATCTCTGAATCGCATCTGTATTTATTTTTGACGTACCTCTAACGTTAATATTAAACGTTTTTGAAGCGACACCTCCAATATTGCGTGCCAAACATTTATAGGTACCGGAATCATCTTTTCTGCTTATAGGTAGTGATAAGTATTCTTGATTATGCGATAGTCCTTTGTCAAACAAGTTCGTGTTCTATGAGAAATTGAATTGATTTCCTAGTCGAAATATTAATTGTTACCTAAAATTACCTTTTGCCATCTCACAGCCGTAATAAAATCACTCTTCCATGGACAAGATAAAAATATGGGAAGTCCAGCAAGAACGTTCATGACAGAAGTCTCATTTATACTCATTTTGATGGGTTCATCTGATATAATAAATTTGTAATTTTCAATTCCTTGATATTATGAACAAGCAAACCTATAATTTTGACAACGACTTCAGCCTCTGTCACCCCATATGCGTTAATAGCGTGGCAAGTGTAAACACCAGCGCCTTTACGGTCATTTTTCAGTGTAATTTTTAAAATAATCACATCTTTCTTGTATATAATCCTTCCTTTTAAATTGCTCATGTCACTAAGTCTCGGGGACACAGAACCACCTTCATCAAGAAAAAGGATCTTATAGCGCAAGTCTCTTTGATCGTTCACCTCTTCTGATCCCAAGAGTTTTGTTCCGTTGAATGTCCAAATCAAAACAGGTAGAGGGTTTCCACTTGCATTACATCCTAAGGTGAGGTCATCTGACTCTCTTAAAAAGACTTCATTTGTCAAAACGTTCAATTTTGGACCATGTAGCACATCAACATGATGGTAAATACTGACATTCCCGTAATCATTACTGCCGTAGCACTTGTATAGACCAGCGTCACTGAGTGCCGCATGTTTTATTGTCAAAATGCTGTTTGATCCTTCTATGTTTTTACTAAGAATGATAATATTGATTATTTAATTCAATTAGATTTAGTTGCATACTTGTCCTTCTGCCAAACAATTCCAGGGGCTGGAAAGGCACTGATTATGCATTCGAGTTCCAAGCTTTGACCTTCTTTAACAGCATGCCAGGTTTCGGTGGGCATTTTTATTTCAGGAGGACCTGTGTGTAAATTTTTTTTGATTGATTTTCAAAGTTTCTATGCAGGAGAAGGAGAAGATAGGAGAAGAATATTTACCAATTACAATCAGAAAGTAGGATTGCTCAATCAAACCAGTATCATGCCAATCTTTGCATTCATATTTTCCTGTATTATTCGTTTTCAAATCTTCCAAAAGGAGCTCCCGTGAAGTCGAAATAATTCGATCACCTTTTATCCATTTAGTCTATGCACAAAATAATACTAACATAGAGCTTGTTACCAAATTTCCAATCACTTCTATACCCTTTCAAATATATCTCCCCGTTGTTTGCATTCAAGAATCAAAGTTTCTCCCGTTTCCACTGTCAAAATTTGCTCATAATGTTCTCCATATGTAAAAGGATTATCTGAAGGAAACATTCTAACATACTGAGTAAAGTTCGCTTCACCAACTTCGTTTTTGGCTACACAAGTGTAAGCACCCTCACTATCACTTTGCGCTGACATCACTACAAAAAGCTCCTTTTCGCCGGAAGATTTACCAGAATATTTAATACCATCTTTGTACCAATCTATTTGGTTAGCGTTGATGAACGGACATAATAAAATAAGGTCGGCTCCAACTGTCAGATGATGCTTCGATTGTAGGTGGCTATCGCTAAGAATCGGTGGTTCTACAAAAAAAAAAAAAATCGGGTTTTATCACATTTTACGAGATTCAATTCATGTCTTACCTAAAGCTTCAATGTAGATAGATTTTTGGTCTTCTCCTTCGCTATTCCTTGCTATGCACGTATAATTTCCTGAAGGCATTGTATGCACTATATTCAAAAAATTTTCGGTTGAACGTTCTGCAAAGGAAGCGTTTCAATTTAATCATTTCTCTTTAAGGTACCCGAAGTAATTTTTCAAGGGGTTGGATCGGTTTTAACCCAGAACTAGGAGACGATGCCTGCCACGTATTTTTGCAAGCAAAAATTAGGCAGGCTGCAACGGGACCTCTACAGGGAGACGGGAGGGCTCACCCCGGATAGTATAGTCGAAGTGATGCTTGAATCGGTTGACAAATGGAACCATGTGGCACATTATGTTCGGGCAGTCCTAAAAGATAGAAAGGACTCCTCGCAGCAGGGGACGTTGGGGCTGGGGGATCGCTTGTCTGGCGATTCCTCTTCCCATCTCCTCTCCCGCTAGAAAAGGCATCCCCCAGCTTGAAGGCGCCTCACGGCGTAACAAAACGAGACATGGCCCGGAGAAATATGTCAAACGGTTGGAGGCTGGGTTGCTCACTCTCTGGTTAGACTCTGAGGGGCCCTCAGGGTGGGCAGAAGGCTACAATTAACATTGATAGGTAAGCATCTAGCTATCATACCGAATGATAGACTAGCACAACTGCTAACCAAAAGGGTTCATCTCCAAACAATGCATGAAGGTATCCAGTTGACACTTGCAACGTTACGACTTGAATACTGGTTAATATCTAGATGTTCACTTGTAAGAAAAGAAGTTCATAGCTGCCCCATATAGTTCAAGCTAACAGGAAACACTCAACTAATGGGATCACTACCATTGATACGGGTGCGTCTGTCAAATGCTTTCGCGCTCACGGGGATAGATTACACTGGTTCTATAACACTTAAATGGAATGGAGGACGTGGTCCACAAACGACGAAAGCATATGTAGTTAATTTTGTTTGCATGGCCACGAAAGTTTTCCATCTAGATGTAGCATCAGATTTGTCTATCAATACGTGTATTGCCGCTATTCAACGATTGTCATGCCATTTACAGCGATTGCGGATCTAGTTTTGCTGAAGCCAATCAAAAACTTCAAGATGAATATAAATATGTATTACTCATGAGTAGCGAAGTACTGGCTCAAGACTGTCTAGAATGGAATTTCATACCTTCTGGAAGTTCACATTTTGATGGACTCTGGGAAGTTGGTGTGAAATCGATGAAGCTATATCTATACAAAACTATAGAAAAGCTGTTGCTAAACATCGAAGAGTTCTACACAAGTTGAAACATGCACGGATCCTAGACCATTGACCGCGATAAGCGACGATCCTTCAAATTACGTCACTCTGACACCAGGACAAAAGGTGAGCACTCTATTATTAGCAAGCAAGATGATAGATCCAGCCCTATGGGCATGATTCCTCTGGTCTTGTAACTGAAACAACAACTATTTAGATGATTCAGAAAGTTGTTGAATACCCTTTTTGGAAACCGTGCAGTATCTCAAAATAATCAGCCACTCCTTTGTCAGGGGAAAGTAGCCACAGTTTGAGGTTACGTAATAAACTATTAATCCTGGTCATTAATTAGGCTGACTTCAACCGGGGGACCTGGGTTTTGGATGTTCCATTCTCAACGCACGTGGGCGTCACTTGTTCAACCATAATTCTGCATTCCGGTCGGCCTTTCACACCCTTCCATTCCCGCCTCCAGTCGGCCAAATCTGCCATTTTAAAGATTTGGTGATGGCTATATGCGAGGATGAATCAAACATAAACGATATTCTTTTATACATTTATTGAATAATCCTACACGCAAACCATATCTTCAACATTATTCTATGTAGTCTCCTGCGTTGTCTACACACTTTTACCATCATTTTGGCAGATTGAATATTGCTTATTTGTAAAAAGTTATAGAATGTTTTTTTCTTTAAAAGCCGCCGGGCCTCACTTTATTGTGTGAACAGATGCGTTTTAACTTCCTTGAGTCATCTTCAGTGTCGAAAGGATGTTTTGAAGGGAGTGACTTTATATAGTCTTAGGATGGGTTAAGCAGATAAGTGCTAAATTAGGTTGTGTAGAGGGATATTAGGTTCTTGGATTGTTGGATGTCCGTTTGTTTTATTTCATCTCGTTTCCGTTTTCGTCAGAGAGTGCAATCTAATACTGAGAAAATTGCGTCGGGGTATGTAATAAGTTGTTCGTTGATAATGTTACCGTCTGTTTTTCTATATTTATATATTTCAAGCCTTTCTAGGCTGTCAAGTCTCGGTCCTTTGCTTTGTTTGTGTAGCAATGTCAAAGAGTTTGTCATAGCGTCAGGCTCGTGTGTGTGGTTTTGTAGGTGTGTCGCATAATTGGAGTGAGCCCATTCCTACCAGTTTATCTCTAGTCAAAGCGGCAGTGTGTGGCCTAGCGTTGTCATGGAGAAGGATGGATCCTCTAACTGGCATAACTCGCCTTTTGTTTCGGTAGGCGGTTTTCGCTACCTTAACAACTGGCAATAGCAGGCCACGTTCCCTCTTTGTTAATCATGAAGAAAATTAATGAGTGAAACTACCTTTAAGCCACAAAAAAATCATTGCAAGCACTTTTGCAACTAGGACATAAGTTTTGGCCTTCATGGGCAGTCTTAATTCTTCCCCATTAAATTCCCTGGCCCACACGCACACTCGATTTTGAGACAATGTAGTGTCCTCAAGCTTCGCCTTTGAACGAGTAAAAATTTCCGGCGTTTTAACATCTTCATTGGTTTAAATCTTTATAATGACAAGTTGCGTAACAGACGGATGTACCATTTGCTCTGTCATGGTTGTACTGAGGACAGAAGCGAGGATGGCTGCCGAATAAGCTGGTTTTTCCACTCATTATAAACGAACCACCAACCACCATGCTATATCATCTGATTTGGAGGTGCGTGCTAAGTAGAATAGCTAAATCAACGTTTATATTTGATTCACTCTCGTATATATCCACTATCTGAAGCAGGGAATTCTTGATCCGTGATCAGCACTTCTTACTTTCAGAGCTCAAATTTCATTTCAATTTGCTTCCTGCGATTCTACCTCACTCTCACAGTTGGGAAAACGACATAAAACTTCTGTCACGTGCAGTTGACAATCTCGCGATGTTCATGTTTGGCAAATTGTTAGTTTGAGTTCGCTTTTGTTTTGGTTGGTGGTGGGGATTTTTTATGAAAATAAAGTGTGTTTCTTCTGTAACTGCAGAAAAAATGTACGTTTTGATCATCTGCAAGTTTGTCGATATTCAGAGAATAATATGATTCGGGTATCAAGATTTAGCGAGTGCCTGCTAATGAAACGTTTTTGAGTATAATTCTTTCAATACTTCCACAAAACTATTCTTCAAGCCTTGACGCGAAAGTTCTTGTTGAAGATGAAGAGTTCCAAACTTCCGGCGATATCGTTTTCGTTCTTTCTGCTTGCAAGAATTTTCCTTGCATCTTGATTCTTTTGAGCTTCCAAAGTAAGACTTGGTTTTGCGTCGAAGAGATTCGACGGGCCTGTTTCCCAATCCAGTTGATTGAATTTCATCTTGGCCTCCATGCAATATTTCGTATTTTCTGGATTTGATGTCACATTATGCCCCTTCTGCGCGATTTCATAAAATATACCCATTTTTATGGTTGAATACCTTGTTTTTTTTTGCTTTAGCACTACAGTCCCTTTTAGGTCTTTGCTTAGAGATACTTAGAGTATCTCATTACCTTGATTGAATGCGTCAGCACTCGGAAAGGTGATATGGTCAGTATCAGGCTTTAGCCGTGTGTCCGACCACCCAGCTAACGATACGTTCTAATTTTGAACCAGCACGTAACATAACTGAACGGGTTTATAGTCGGTTCGAAGAATTGCCGAAACCTTCGGCTTACGAGTTGAGTGCTCTAACCAATACATGATGTGGATAGACCTTGTTAAGAATTGTGTTTGCGTGGACCAGTGGCACCCACGTTCGTTACTGATGGAGCATCCGGGACCCAGAATCCCCAACCGGGGTCGGCCTGGTTAAGGACTAGGATTGAAATTTTATTCCGTAATAATAAAAAGCCTTTAAAGAGACTTCCCCGTAGTATCAAACATGCACAATAGACATTAAGCTACCGGGACGCCCTTCTTAAATAACATACACTCGATAAAATGCATGATTGATTATCCTAAGTCTAGCACTCGTTGCGTGTAGACGTATTTTTAGTCGCTCCTGTCGTTAATTTTAAAAATTAATTAAATTTTCACAAAAGTCAGTTTCAAAAAATTAAATTAATTTTTTATAAGTGAGTAAAAAGCAAATTTTGATTTTATTGGAAAGAGTATTTATCGTCGAAGGAATGACCCACGGAATCATATCGAATATTATTTTACTTCGATAAATCAAATAAGCATAAGACTCAAGTAGTCGAAGGTAAACAAGAAGTGAGTCGGCTTCAAGCTGAAATTCAGGAATTGAAACTGCGAATAAAAACGTTCGAAGATATGTTCAAGAGAGGGAAGAAAACTCAAGATGCAGAATCGGTAAGGCCAATAATACGGAAACTAAAGTGAAAAAAGCTATTAAGCAAGTCATTCCAGAAGAAATACTAAGTGCTGGAGGCGCTATCGACAGTCAGAACTACTGTGCAGCACTGGACGGACTCCAACAAGAAATGGACGTCTACGAAAGTATTGAAGGTAATGTTAGTCAAGATAACAATGATAGTTTTCTCCTTTACTCAAAAAATAAAACTAAGGAGAAGAAACCAGCCCGCAGTTCTGCTGGTCCTTTTCAAAAAATTGTCAAAAATACCGAGAAAGCTCCGCCAATAAATGTGTTTGGTCAAAGCGGAAAGGATATGGTTCGGCTATTGGCAGCCGAAAAGTGAATTAACAAATTTCGATATTAAAAGAATCAATGCCAAAAAATTAACAATCAGAACGAAATCACTGGTTGATTTCAAATCAGCTAAATATGCCCTGAATCCTGGCGAGGTTCCAAACTTCACATATACCCTGAAAAGTGAGAAGAACCAGAACTTCTTGTTGAGGGGCTTGGACTGCGGAGAAGATACCGTCGATCTTCTTCAGCTGCTCAAGGAAGAAGCACCAGAAATTGAATTTATCTCCGTCGAAACATTCGCGACAAGAAGGTCGACGGTAGAAAAGAAAACTTTACTACTTTGGTGCAGATTTCAAATAAGAGCAGTCCAAGTGGTCTTCAACAAATAAGATACTCGAACTTCCGAGTGGTGAGGTGGGAGTGCCTCCAGAAAAGAGAAGTGTATCAGTGCTATCGGTCTCAAGGATTTATACATTCGGCTGCCAACTGTGCCATGCATTATCGATATGTTAAATGCAAGGACGTATATGCTCCCGGTGAGTGCAATTGGCTCAGACTAAGCCAAAAGAGAAATTATACTGTATTAAATGCGGTGTTTTTGATCACCCGGCATCATATTGAGGATGCTCCCGATATCAAAATGCGAGAGTAAAATTTGTCCCAAAGCCAACACAACTACACGGCAGTGTCTTAGCACCAAACTTCGTCAAGCCCGGAGTATCATTTGCACTCACCGCTAGAGGACCAGCAAAAAAACGGTACATAATGCAAGTGGCAATAATGAACTTCTTCTTAAAATTTACCAGCAACTAAATTCTTTATCGGAGAGAATCGATACACAAGATTCGAAAATTAATCTTTTCTTTCCGTGTTTAGGGCTTTCAAATGCCTCAAAATAATTTGTCACCCAGCCACCTTCTCAAGGATAGGATTCGTCTCATATTGATCAACGTCAACTCCATTGTTACGGTACATCGACGTGATTATCTCAGGCAAAAGCCTGACATCATGCTTCTCACTGAAACCCACCTCAATTCATGGCACTCCATGACATTGAAGGATTTTGAATTCGTAAGAAACGATAGGGTTATAAGTGATGGGGGAGGTGGCGACGGGATATTGTTTCCAAAATATTGAAAAAGTCGAATTCAAAAGCTTTGAATCTCTGGAAGTGTCCGTTATCAAAATCTCACTGCTAGGTGGGGGTAACCTCTTCGTTATCTTTGCCTATGCAACTGGTCGAAAAGTTCTCAACTTCAAGCAGGAGCTCAATTCCTTGTTTGAAATACTCGAATTGAACAGGCTCCATACTTATTATATTCTTGCTGGTGACCTGAACGCCAAGCATACATCATGGCTGAATGCCATCAATAATTCAAGAGGTGTATTCCTGAAATCGTGGATAACAGAGAGCCAAATTTAATAGAGGTGCAATCAATATGGGTCGGAGTTCCCAACATACCCTAGGACAAATTCATATTTGGATCTCTGCATTGCTGACGCAAGACTTGAATTCAGCTTTAATAGTCCTCAACGGAAATTGCAGGTGCTTCGTTACGAAAGCGATCATAACGCAATCGTAATGGAAATCTCATTCCAGTTTAGCATGAAAATAATCGGTTGGATTTAAACAAAAAACAGACTGGGGAAAGTTTCAAAAGAAGTTTAATCGGGAGTAGCAGAAGCAATGTCCCCCTTCTGATGATGGCAACGCTTGCACAATGGTTCATAAGGACAGAAATCTAACTAACGATGACGCTGGAAACGATTGAGAAAGTAGTTCCCAAGGTTGAACATCGAAACAATATGGAAGGATATGAAACACCAACCATTGCAAGGTTGAAAAGATTGAAAAGCCTTCTTCTTACACGCGTCAACAATATATATCGGCGATTTTTGGACTACAACCATCCCTCGTTGACTTTGTTGAAATCAGCCTACAGGACCCAGATGGCATTTTTGTGAAAGTGAATAGCATATTCCGCAAGAAGTCTCGAGTGAAGGTATCGAATCTTGAAGTCACTAGTGATGAGATAAATCTTCTCGATAGGGCTGGTATCGAAATTGATAGTCTGACCTCATACCGAGCTTGAATCTTATTGATTATTTTGTCAGCTATGAAGACTTGTGTTTCATATTTGGCAGGATAAACAACAAGAAATCATGTGGTACTGATGGTATTCCAAATGTAGTTCTCCGACATTTGCCTGAGGTTGCTATTAGAAATTATTGCATATTGTTCAACAACATGTTGAGCAATTCATATTTCCCAAATGAGTGAAAAAAGGCTAAGGTATTTCCGATTTTGAAGAAAGGAAAAGAATCTTCATGCCCTGAAAGCTATCGCCCAATCAGCTTGCTGCCTAACATCAGCAAGGTGTTTCAAGTGATACTTAACAGAGCATTAAACGCCCACATTGAGGAATATGAGTTGATGCCGAATTGCCAATTAGGCTTTCGTGCCAGGCATAACCTCAGACATCTGTTGGAAACTAAACAACAGAGAATGTGTTGGAGCATGTCTCATTGATATGGGGAAAGCCTTCGATGCGGTGTGGTTAGATGGACTAGTTTTTAAACTCCTTCAGGATAGGTTATCCAGACACCTTGTCGCCATGATGTGCAATATAACTGATAGAAATCGGACAACAATGCGCAAATTCAAGGTCTTGAATGGTCTACAGCAGGGAACAGTTACTGCGCCTCTGCTTTTCTCAATATTCATTCGCAAGCTATTGGGCGGCGTTGATTTCAACGTCTCACCAACGAGATCATTGGTAGCGTTTGCTGATGATCTGATCATCTATACGGTAGACCGAAAAGCTACAATAGTTCAGAGCAAACTTGAAAAAATGTTCAATTATGTGCAGCTGTACACTGAGAATTGGCCAATGAAAATCAATGTGCAGAAGTGCGAAACAATTTTGATCCGGACAACGCTGCAGGGGGTCAGTCAAAACATCCACATCATGGCTGGTGAGGGTAGTTCAGAACGGGTTCCACATAAATCCTGTGTTCGATATCTCGGTGTTCATCTCGATTAGTAGCTGTACTATACTGAACATGCTCAGTAAGGCACAAAAGTAGTTATGGCCCAATGAGGACTCTTTCATTTCAGATACATTGATCAAAATGTCAAAATTATCTGTTACAAGCCCCTGGTTAGACCAGCTTTGACATATGGATGTCAGATCTGGAACAACCAGAGTGCTAGTACTATGGAACAATTATGAGTTTTCGAAAGGAAATGTCTTCGTGCTTGTACTGGTTTGTATAGAAAGCCTGAGATGGATTGGAAACATTATATATCGAAGAGAAAAATTTATCAAACTGCTCAAGTGACAAGAGTTGATATTTTCATATTGAAACTTCTTCGGAATCATATCGCAAGATCTGTTACTGTGGGTGAAAACCCTTGGATTTCACTGCCGTTCCACCCTACACACGGGTATATTGCGACTTGCCTCGCTACTGGCTTCGTTCATCCAGAAACATTCGTGTATTTGGACATGAATCGATATGTTTTTGATTCTGATGGCGTCGAAGTCATATATCACGTATATAGACGGGTCACCGATAAGAAGATAAAATATCCTCCGAGTTTGCGTTGACGAGACCTACAATTCCAATGGAGATACTCATTTGCTAGATTCGTTGAAGCTTATCGAGCTGAGACGGAACGACCTATGTATTGGTGGCTGAACGACAATGTCTAAATTATTCGTGTTTATTATCAGATTTTGGGTTTTTAGTTACTTAGTTTTTGAGTTTTAGCTCATTATTGCTACATTTGGTGTTGCTCTTTATTTGTGCTAAAAATTAGGGATAGGTTAGGTATATTTTATGTTTACTTTATTAGGTTAGAGATAAGATTAAATGCTTAGGTTAGGAACATTGCGATAGAATTGTTTGTATAAGTTAAAGTTTTTGATCGAATTTTATTAGAATTAGGTTATAACACATTAAGTGTAGGATCAAAGTTCACTGTTGTGTTTAAATTATAAATAATTTTAAAAAGTGTAGGTTGTTTTTTTTCTCCTTTTTCCAATCAAGTCATAATATATGGAATATTTTTATTAATTTGAATTTGGCATAATTTTTTTAGATAAAATGTGTTTAATTGATAATGTATAAATTTAGAGAGCCATTTGGGCTATTAAGTTTTTGTATTGTTATTGTTTGGAATTCGCTTTATATTCTTACAAAATTTAAAACGATTAGTATTGAATATAACGCTTTTGACTTTGAATTTGAAAAGGTATAATTGATTCTCCACTGTGGTATTGAATGCTAACCGTTTTTCATTCAGGTTCAGCTCTTCGACTGCAAAGATGAAACATGAAAACATTTAGGAGTGATGAGATTGTCTATCCTAAGGAAATGCAAGTAGGAAAACGAGCTTTCGACAGAGCATATATACTAACTAGCACCTGCAATCGAGGAGCTGTCAAAATGAAAAGAGAGGCAAATAAACGTATAAAAGATGGATTAAAGTTTACCATGTGTTGGTTCAATTGCTTGCAAATTCAAGTTTTTGTTTACCATACATATGCACTTTTAGTCTAATTCTCTCTACTCTATAAGTACCGTACGAAATAAAATTTGTTCTAATTGCAGCTGCTATTTAGTAGATATGCTCTGCTTTTGATATACACCATAAGTAAAACCTTCATTAGAATGATTGGGCGTATGAAGTTTAGAGAATGGATTGCCAACTTGTACGTATCCTGCTATTTATCGCGTTCGCTCTTTATGAATGTATATTCATGGTTTGCTGTGTATTTCATCTGCACGCTAATGCACCATGCCACAATTCAACAATTGCATCGGTTTTCCTGTATACATACTGCCTTCCACTAAACAATTGCCATTTGGATGTTGAAGCCTTGTAAGCTCTGCAAATACACTCTATGGTACTATCAACAGCGTTCTCAACTGCCATGCCTGCTTTCTACGATGTGGAAAGTAATATCATGATAATTACTTGGGACCACCAATAGTAATACCTGTGATGTGTGCTTCATGCCATAGTAATACCTGTGATGAATTCGTCAATTTAGGCCAGTTGGTGTGTTGGAGAAGAGACAGTATTCAATACAAATAGGCCATGCCTGAATGTCATCTCGAACATGCACATTCCATGAGCCTTCATGGTGGGAGTGCCGAGCTTCGATGCTTTTGCATTAAAGGCTCTTCCTATGACGATACTGTTATCAATGCTATGAAGAAAATCCTACAGTAGGCAAAGCTTATCTCGGAAATTTTTTTTAGAGTAATTTGGAGAAATGCCAATGACCAATGAACGTACTCTCTTCATGTTTCAACCGCACGTGGCTGTTGCCTTACCTATGTTGCCGATGCGGTTCATATTGCTGCGTATCCTGTGATATTTGATAATCAGATGGCTGCTGCTATAAGGTTTGCTGACTTTTACGATTTGAGCGCTACAAGTTGCCTTGAGGGACTCTCATCTCTTTCCTTGAATTTTTGCATCGACTCCTACGTTAAAACTTATCAACTGCTACTTTATAGCTTATTGGAGGCATCTGGTTTCAATTTTTTTTTGTTGCACTCACTTTTCGGGGGACCATATGCCATGCTCTTCCCACTTGGGTGGAATAGAGGGCTAGCAAAGGAGGCCATAAGATTGTCAGCGAGCTCTGTTCCAAGCTTTTTCCTGAATTTGCTGTAATAGCAAGGGGTTTTAAAGTCTTTTGTTCGCATACCTCTGGACTCAGTTTGCCTCATCTATTCATGAATCTTTTGGTGAGATATTCTACCTCTTTTCTAACATCCAATTTATTTATCATTATCAATGAATACAAAGGCGTAGGCCACGAGATCGTCATTTGTTTTAGAGTGCCTCATTGTTTCTATTATTGTGCGCTTGTTGGCTGTCTGTACTCGTATTGGTTAGCGCATTGTTTTTCCACTGGGTACAAATGTTTATTTTGTAGTGCCTGTATCTACTTAGTTCATTAGTTGGTTATCTTCGTTGAATTCTTTAGAAGGGTCATTTCTATCGGGCCTTTCTTTAGAGCCACTTTCTTTGTCCAAATGTACAGCCATCTTATTAGCCTCATGGTTATCTATACAAAGTGGGGTAACTTTGCAAGGGTTGGCCAGTGGTTCTCAGGAGCCCATCTTAATCAACCCTACACAACACACCCAGTGGAGTGAACTTTGAACTTACTTAGATGTTCTTCAAAATTTAACTGGGGTGCAGACGGTATGATACTTATTGTAGATTTGAGCCATTTGCATACAAGTCTCACGCCGGTGGTTCCGTTCTGTGTAACTTGATCCAAAATAACATATCTGCTAGGTGAAAATGTCAATCCAAATTCTTTCGTCAAATTGCAGTCCAGAAATTGATTGGCTAGATAGTAGTTTTTCAAGATATTTCGCGTCATATAAGGTAACAAGGATGCAGTGTAAGCTACTGTATGGCTGCTTATAAATACTAAGCCTGACATGAAGTAAAAGTATCTAAACTGAACTGCAAGTAGGATGAAAGGTCTATAAAAGATATTAGTCCGCGGGGTGAAGTGGGTAGAGTACACAACCCTTAAAACGAAGGTCCCTGCTTCGAGTCTTGTTGGCGCCAACGAGATTCAGTTCGAGTGATTCTTCGGACGGACTATAAGCCCGTTCAGTTATGATACGTGCTCGTTTAAAATCAGAACGTATCGCAGCTGGGTGGACCGACACATGGCCAAAGCGTGGTATTGACCATATCACCTTGTGGAGTGCCGATATACTCGATCAAGATAATGAGATACTACTTATTACTCCAAGTGAAGTCCCGAAAGGGGTTGTAGTGCTGAAGCAAAAATAAGCAAAGATGGGAAATATGAGACTGCAAGTACAAGATGATTCTTCTGCGAATATGTAACGGCTCACTTTTTTACCAATTTTATGATCTCTGCATAAGCATTTTCCAATGCTCTTAAATATTTTAACTTATTGTTTGAAGTGATTTCAATAACATACCTGCAACAAACGTTGTCTGGTCTTTCATCCAAGTAACATCTGGTGATGGTTGCCCGGATGAAGAGCAGGCAAGAACAAAATGATCATCGGCCGAACGAACTCGTCTTTTCGATGCGAAATCTGAAGTTATTTTTGGAGGAACTGCAAAAAGAAATGCATGGTGTATTTAATAAATTATGCTGATTTCCCGAACCTGTCACTATCAACGTAGTGGCCCTCTCTGTATGCCCTACTTTATTTGAGGCGCGACATACATACAATCCACTGTTCCTTCTTTTAACACTTTTTATACGTAAATCACCGCCTTTAAGAATTTCTACACCCGCGGAGAAATCTATCTTTTTACCATTATGTGTCCAATAAACTTTAGGCTAATAATTGTGAAAATTCATCAAAAAATAATTAATATGGTTTTCATCATTGTTTTTACCATAGGATTTCCTTGCGCCTTACATTTCATTAAAGCCGCTTTACCTTCTTGGATACGCAGACTATCATCTTCACTTGGGTAAATTAGTGGTGGCGCTATTTAGAAAATATTTTAGAGATTAATAGTCTAATCTAAGCTCTTACTTACTATTAACCATCAAAACTGTTTCAAAGCTACTAGAAGAACTTCCGTTAATAGTCAAACATGTATAGATTCCGCTATCTTTGTAGGTGACATCGAAACTAAACAAGTGAAAATAAAAGTTTTAACTAAATTCTCAGAAAGCTTTTCAGAAAATTACATCAAATTATCTTCAATTAAAGTATAGCGGGCAGGATCTAAATGTAAAACTTCATCGTTGAATAGCCAAATTCGACTTTCACACAACAAACTGACGGTTTGTCCTTCATCAGCAACCATGATAGTATTCATGGGAAGACTGGATTGTATCTGTGAATTGTAAACAATACCATAAGGATTGCGACGTGCCTACAACTTTAATGGGGTAGTTACGTACAACGAGCAGCTTAACGTCCTTCGAAGTAGATCCTAAATTGTTAGTAGCCTTGCAGGTATATTTACCCATATCGTTTTCACTGAGCTTAGTAAATTTGATGGTGTTTTCCATACTTAGGTGGAAGATTGGAAAAATTAGAGAACGTTTCAAGCAATAAACGGAAAGATAACTTACAAGCTGGATGTTTTCGGCAATAAGTCTCCATTTTTGTACCAACGCACTTCAGGCTTGGGACTACCCACAACTTTGCAAGTTAGAATCAATTCTTTTCCTAGTTGGGCTTTGATTATTTGACCAATTACGCTTTCTGCTCCATGCGATACAATTTCAGTGATAACAGGTCCCTCTTTTAAGAATAATATAGTTTGTAGACGTATGAGTGTAAATTTATTTTATTGTCGTTACCAGTAACGTTAACCCGCATTGTTTCACGTGTAATTCCATACTCGTTTCCAATAGTACACATATAAATGTTGCTATCAGATGGTTTTAAATTGGCCAGTTGAAGATCGTAACGATAGTTCTTTGTTTCTTCTTCAAGGGTTCCGGAAGCTTCTGTTATTACTACATTTTTTTCACCATCTACCACCTTCCACCAACTACTATATTTGATTGGTCCACATTTTTCGCATGAGCATCGAAGTGTTAAATTTTGCCCAGTTTTGACTTCGTGGTAATAGTCGGAATGGATGAGTTTTGGTGGTTCTGAGGAAATCAATTTAAAATTACCGATATCTCATCACATTTTACGCTTCAAAACCAACGCGGTTTCTAACTGACCTTTAGCTTTTCCTGATAATGAAACAATCTTCAACGCCGGAACACCTACACCATTGGATGCTTCGCAGATGTGATTCCCATGATCAGACGGAGAAAATTTCTCGATCACATTTCCACTCTCTGATTCATCGTCACGTATCCAAGAAATTTTAGGGATGGGATTGCCGGTTGCCGAACAATTCAATATAATTTTGTCGTCAAACTTAACAATGTGGGCTGAAAAATTTTTTTTAACCTGAAAGTCAAACTTAAATTTCAACAATTGTAAGGATCTTATACCTTCTCTTGTGGGTCCAATGATTTCGGGTTGGAAGAGGACATCTAAATTAGATGTTGAGTTTTTAATATCACCATGAAACTCTCCAATACAAGTGTAGCTTCCACTATGGTACCTTCTAATTTTTTTGATTGTTAAGGAATGCCCTTTAATCTGTATTGATTTGATTTTAAGCAATTATTGAATTTAACAGTTAGTAACAAGAAGTAAAAAATTAATAGTTAAAATAAGCAAAAATAGTCAGTACTCCAACACAGCCTAATTATTTTTTTTGCGACCGTTCAAAGGCTAGATGTAGCCAAAAAAATTGACTGAAAGTAAAGTTAGCCTAAATTGGGCCCAGAAGGGCTCAAAAATCTGATAAATGCAAATTTCCAGCAAAAAGTGGTCAAAATGTGGTCCGACAAACTTGTGAAAAGGTTATTTCGGTCAAAAATTTAATAATATAATTTCTTAAAGAAACGTCGTCCAAAAATTGCCCAAATATATTACTAGTATAAAAATCGCTAAAAAAATAATGCTTGGCTTTGGTACCTTAATGAAACTTATCCGTATAGTCAAGATCACGCTGCTAAGCACAGCGCCCCAGGTCCAGGTAAACGGTGAACTAACGAACAGCTTCATAATGGAATCAGGCTTAAAAAAAGGGGATGAATTTGCCCCAATGCTCTTTAATATTGCACTGGAATAGGTCATCAGGAAGACATCAGCTAAAACTTTGGGTACACTAATGTTCAAGTCCACGCATTTGGTAAAATATGCTGATGACGCCAATATTATGGAACATTCAATCTCAGATGCCAAAGGAGTATTTTTGAGCCTAGAATCGGAAGCGAATCAAATTGACCTACGAGTTAATGAAACTAAACGAGGATGAAAACTCTAGTTGCATAAAACCTGACCGTAGACGACTGCAATCTTGAATCTGTGGCCCAGTGAAATAAGGAACAGAGTGGAGACAACGTTACAGCAATGAGTTGTATGAACTGTTTGGCGATCCACCTGTATCCGCTTGCCTAAAGTAACGTAAATTGCAATTGTTGGGCCATGTAGAGAGAATAGAAGAAAACGGGCTACTCAAAATAACATTGAATGGCAGAGCAAAAGGTACACTTTCAGTGGGAAAACCGAGGACTCGATGGTAAGATACAATAGAAGCTGACAGTAGATCCTTGTTGGGAGTGAACAACTGGCGGAAAAAGTCGCAGAACAGTGATAATTTGAGGAGATTAATCTAGAAACCAAGGCTCGGTATGGCGTGTCGTGCCATTGATGATGAATTAAAAATTAAAGCTAGTAAAAATTAAACAAAATCATGTAGTTTTTAACAATGTTAGTCTGCCCGTTCAGGATTGCAGCGATGGACTGCTGCCTGAGCGAGTAAAAAATTAATGCTCGACTGAAATGGTCTTGCCGGACAAAAGGTGAGTATGCTGGCAGCAACCGCTACTGTATCGTGGGTTGGGTTCTTTCCGCTAACGCAAGAACACTCCACAAAAAATTTCACGCTATCAAATATTTGTGGAGTGACTACGGGACAAATTCGACAGGTATCGAAGGCCGAAGGATGTGCAATAATCAGACGTGACGACTTTTTGATCTGGATATTCACAGTCTATTCAATTTAACTACAATTATTATATAGCTTATGATCCAATTGGAAGGGAAAAAACCAACGAACACTATTCAAAATTTCACTATAATATCAACACAACAAAACAGTGAACGCTTATCCTACATCTAATATGCTATAATATAGTGCCTAATGAACTTCAATCAAAATGTTTATCTCATCCTAACATACTGCTATCACAATATTCTTAACCCAAACGTTAAATCTTATCTCTACGCCTAATATAATAAAAATACTTGTATCATTTACCTATGCTGTGTTATGCTGAGGGTGTGAAACATGGACCCTAACCCAAGCATCCGCAAATTTATTGAACGCCTTTGAGCGACGGGTCCTGTGACGAATAATCGAAGCGTAGCTAGACGGGGCCAATGAGGAATTCGATACAACCATGAACTGTATGAAATTTTAACTGAACCGGAGGCCTCAATGATTGTAAGACTGCGGAAGCTGCAATGGGCTGCACACATGAATCATATGGAAGAACAACGGATACCCAAGAAGGTATTTGTTGGGAGAACTGAAGGCCGAAGGGGGAAACCGAGGAAACGCTCGTCTGACTCGGTCGACGAAGACAGTTCATCGCTGCTCGGATTTCTTAATTGGAGGACGCAGTCAATGGACCGAGACAGTTGGAGGCGCTGTTTGCAGAAACCGAAGGCCCGAGAGGGGCTGTAGTGCTGAGAAGAAGAAGAAGAAGGAGAATTCATAGTCCACAAAAATAGTGGGGCATCCGGGTGACAGTGGTGCCCCTTTGCACCCTTCCCAACTGGATCAACGATCTTTATGATGATTTGGCCATGAGAGGAGTGAAAGGCCAATCATCCCAGGTGAGAGCGCCTGAAACAACTAGAAAGGAAAGTTACGCCCGATGGCTAGCTCACTTTTATGGAAGTGCTTGCCAAAGTTGCGGGTCCTTTACCCATCCAAGGAAACCGGAAGACTGATTATTTTTTTCTTTTATTAACTCTTTTCTTGTGTTTATTTCTACGGGTAATTATTTCATTACCACTATACAATATATAAACCAGATGGTACAGTGAAGACATATTTGTCATGCAAACGGGCACCGTCTTTAAAAGCGGAAAACTGCGAGGAAGCCATGAGTTTGGAGTGGCTTTCATTCTTGATAGCACATTTAAACTAATTATTACTGACTTCAAGCACGTTAAAGAAAGGTTCTGTGTGATTTATATCAAGACCAAATTTTTTAATGTCTGGCTGGTCAACTATCACACACCTACAGAAGACAACGAAGATGCGATCTAGGACGATTTTTATTGCACCCTGGAATGCAGTGTCGATGCATTGCCATCAAACGACATTAAAATTGTTCCAAGAAACAGCAAATAGAGGAATAATAGAGGATACAGCCTCCATGCAGAGACCAGTGGCAACAGCTGATAGACTTCGCTACTAGTACAGGTTTTACAATAAGCTCCACATACTTTCCACATGGAGGCATCCATAAAGAGAACGTGGGCATCCCCAAGCAATTGCACATTCAACCAGATCAACAATGTTCTCATGCAAAATCGAGCCGCCACCAGCATTCTCGACATGCACTCGTTCCGGGGCGCTGTATGCGAACCGGGTCACTACCTTACAAGGGTCAAGTTCTGATGACGTACCTGCAAGAGCTATAAACAAGGAGCATCAGTTACTTCAAGGTAGCAGACACACAAGCCAAATGATTGGTCAGTATTGTCCACATACATGTCAGCACTGGAAAATCGCATCAATATATCCCCGCAAGCAGAAGAAAGTAATGATGATATCGAAACTATGTGGAAGACAGTAAGAGATGCGTTGACAGAAGCAGAAGCAGTCTTGGGGAACCAGCAAAAAAATATGTAGAAACGAATTGTACGAGCAAGAATGCAAGGAAGTGATTAAGAAAAGGAACTTGGCGCACAAAAAATGCATCCAGCGACCAACTCAGGCTAAAGAAGAACAATATAAAAGCCTTCAACGTCAAGCTATAAAATGAGTCAAAGAAAAAAATGACTGACCATCAACACCAAGATCCAACAGATAAACGAAAACATAATCAAACATAAAGTCAGATCGGCGATTGCCTCTATCAAACAACTAAGAGACGGCATGAATCCACAAACAAGTCTTTGCGAAAATGTACAAGGAGCAATCATAGGCAATCCAGCTGATATTAAAAACAGATAGCTGCAATATTTCCAGAAGCTATTCACAGCGTCCCCAACAACAACTGAAGCAGCGAATATTCCAGAAGCATGGCACGAGGTCTCAGTCTCAACACCAACCAGGGATAAAGTACAGGCAGCAGTATGGGACCTCAGGAAAAATAATGCTCTTAGAATGGATGGAATACCAACAGAACTGCTCCAGATGGGGGTCCCCATTTAATAACCTTCTGCATTGGCTGATATGCAGAATATGGTAAGAAGAGCAGTTACCAGTGGACTGGCGAAAAATATTATATGTCTTGTACACAAAAAGTGGGAGAAATTAAGTTATAGAGGCATTGCTCTTTCGTGCACATCCTATAAAGTGCTCTTCGAAACTATAGAAAGAAAATTAAACCCATGGTACGAAAATATTATAGGAGATTATCACAGAGACTTTTGAAGTGGATGGGCTACAATACCCATGTTCTCAGTAATGCAGTTGCTCAAAATATGCTGGCAATACAACATAAATGTCCACCAGCTCTTTGTAGACTTCAAGCTAGCATACAACAGTGTCGATAGAAATGCACTATACAAAATCATGTTTGCCTTTGGCGTCCCAACAAAGCTAGTCCGCATGGTCAAGGTCACAATACTGAAGACAGAGTGCCAGGCGCAGTTAAACGCTGAACTAACAGACAGCTTTATAATGGAATCATGCTTCAAACAAGAGGAAGAACTTGCCCCCATGCTCTTTAATATTGCACTGAAACAGGTCATTAGGAAGACATCCGCTGAAACCTCGAGTACTCTAATATTCAAGTCCACACAATTGGCAGCAGATGCTGATGGCGCCAATATTATGGCACGTTCAATCTAAGATTTTAAAGGAGCATTGCTGAATCTAGAATCTGTAGCAAACTTAAGTGGCCTACAAGTTAATGAAACTAAAACTAAATTCGTGGCTCAAACGAGCAAGAAAACTCTAGTTCAACAGAACCTGACTGTAGGCAACTACAACTTGATAAGTGTGGATAATTTTATGCATCTTGGAACCAGCCTCAATAGAAGAGGTGCCAAAAAGGACAAGATTGGACGGCGCATAAGCGCCGCAAATAAACATATCACTCTGTACTTCCCATTCTAAGGTCCAGAGTTGTGCACAGGCAAAATAAGCCCCGCATTTATGAAACACTAGTCAAACTTGTACTATTATATGGAAGTGAAACATGAACCCTGACGAGTGAATCTAAAAAGACAGTGGACTTATTTGAACGCAAAGCTCTCCGAAAAATCGACGGGCCATTGAATGAAGGAATAGAGTGGAGACGATCCACCTTTTTCCTTTTGCGTTGAGTTACGTAAATTGCAATGGATGGACCATGTAGAATGAAT